>JAFMSR010000014.1:6178370-6797480 GCA_022818135.1 Saxidomus purpurata | reverse complement strand
ACAGATCATGATCAAACTGCACATATATATATACAGGCTAATCATGTTCAGCACTGCCCACAAAGGCAAAAAATGTTGCCATGTATTATGGAATCATTAACTGTCTCATGATTTTGTATAGATTTTAGAAACTGAAAAAATTGTAGAGAACTCTTACTGTGTCAGTATATGACTCATGTAACTAAAAATAGCTGCCATAATTCGTGTCAATTTTCAGTTCTCCTGAGTGATAATTATTGTGATAACTGTCCTTTGGGCCTCAGGCATCTTTCATGATGTGAACTTAATGAAATTTGATAGTAGGTAAATTCATAGCTTTGGGAAGAATATAAAACTGACAAACAGGAACAACATACAATGTAGATTATGATCAGACAGCATAGATGTATGGTCTAATCAAGGTCTGCATGAAAGGGGTTCTTTTCTATCTGTTTTTGTTAAGGGTTGAAATATTTCAGTCTGAGTTAAGTTTGAAAAACCATTTTTGTTAAAGACAGTTTAGATGATTATACCTATAGTGTGCAATTCTTTTATAGTATCCTGAATGCAGGCCAGGAAAGGAAAAACTGACACACAGAACGTTAACAGTTTAAGATGTGAGCGTGAGCAAAAAAAATTTTTTTTTTTTTATTTGATATCTGACATCCTTAATAATGTCTGCTACCTCCACTTTGTCCGGTAGCAATACTTCCCACTTTACAAGATGTACAATATACAGTTGACTGATACCATGCTTTGGCAAAAACAAAAAAGATCTTCATGTATTGTAAACCAGCACCTTTTTGTCAAATTTAAATAGCATTCTTAAAGTTTCATCCATTTTAATAATATTGAAATGATTTCATTTCACCATTTGACTCAAAACCAACAAAATAATAGCTTGAATTTAGTGTAACATTTCTTTGATTTTCCAATGCATGTGCAAATGGCATTACAAAGTTAAAGGGAAGGAAATTTTGGCGAATTGCAACTTTTGGTGAGAATCCATTGATGATAGATGGTTACAGTTATGGTTGTAACTTTAGGTGTTAACAGGTTACGACATTAGAGAACAGGTCATTAAAAACTGACACTTGTCAGTGGATTATCAAACAGTTCTAGACACAATTTAATAACATGCATCTACGGTTCAGAGAGGAAGAATTAGTTTGAAGGTTTTTTTTTCACAAAAGAAATTCACACTTAAATTGAAGTTATTATTGTAATGGCATCAACATTCGGAAACATGCAACTGCACTATAGTAAAGCAATTAACTTGTGTGTCCTTTTGGACACATTTTAGATGTATGCTTAATAATAGGCATGTTTAATGCATTTGCCAGTGGCACATTATAAGGTGTGGTTTCCAGTGGCACATTATAAGGTGTGGTTTCCAGTGGCACATTATAAGGTGTGGTTGCCAGGTGTGGTTGTAGAAAAAAAAATCTTTTTATGTCCTGTAAAATTTTGTATGGGAAATCTGATGAACAATTTATCAACCTTGAAATGATTTCCAAAAACAATTTCTTCAATTTAAAGGACCTGCATGAGTAGGGATTTAATCAATGAGTTTTTTGCTTTAAATGTCCTACTGACTGCCTTAACATATTTTGAAAGAGCATTTATATCGACAGATATTTACACATTGTCAAGATAATGAATTTAAACATGAATGTATAAAGTACATAGATATTTACTTAAGATTATGATTTGAAAGAAGTATTGTGGACTATAATTAATACTGGTGTAATTTGAAATAACTAATGGCGGTCTAATTAAGCCAAATAACAAAGCAATTGTTTAATAATAAATTAATGTAGAAGTGTGAACATTAGGCCAGTGTTTTTTGATTTGTCGTTACTCGAACCCGCCGCCCCTATTTTTTCGTATTTTCAAAAAAAAATTTTTTCAAATTATTTTTTTTTCAAAATTTTAAAATCGCGAAATTAGAGGTCCGTTTATACAAGTGATAACGTCAAGAAGCTGCATTCGTCTAGTGAATTTTTTCAGACCGATTTTGGACAATAATTCAGCCCCATTCCCCTCCGAACATGATGTATATTTCCCCCATTTTTGACAAAAAATCCCCTCAAAATGAATGCTGACAAAAGTTTTTGATTAAATTAATCAAATGCTTGCCAAAATTGTTATAAAATGTAAGTTTCCATCAATAAAAACGTTTCATAATCACTTCTTGCAATTATTTGATACCTTACAATTGAAATAGTCAGCCGAAAATCGCCGATTTTTCGTTTGTCATCGATTTTTGCGACCCGGTTTTTTGTTAATTTTACCAAAGAAAACAGTGTTGAGAAGACTCAAAAAAAGATAAAAATAGATTTTTTTTCATTTGTTTCAACAATAATGCCTGTTGTTAACAGTTTTGTTACTGACACCAGTATTTTTATCTGAAAATTTAGTTATTTTTTAGTGCGATTTGGGCCTAAATTCGGCCCCATTCCCCTCCTTAAATAATATATTTTATCCCTAAAAAAGTCAACAAATTTTCAAGGGCATTTGGCTCTGGGAGGGGGGTGTTCTTATGTTGGATTTTAGAAGAGAAAGCAGGTCCACGATGAAACAAAGTTTGTCATGTATAAAAAAGTCTTTTTTTTTTTCTTTTTTTTCCCTCCTCCGTACGGAGCTTTTTAATTTCAAACTTCGAGTAACAAGTAATAAAAAAATAATGGCCTTATGAAACTTACGTAAAATATTGACAAATTTTGAATTTTAAACATGTTGCAGCATTCTATATTTATGATATCAAAGGATTATGATTACCAAATAATTTTATGATATTATTTTGTATTACATGTAAGTTATATATAGTAATCTAATCATGTGTCAGTGATAAAAATTAACCAATAGAGGATAGTGGATGTTCAAAGTTTTGTAGGGATAGATTTCAGATATAGATTTATTTATTTGAAGTTTTATTGAAAGGTAAATGTATGTCAGTTTTTGTTAAATGAATATTTTGAAACACAGACATTTTATGTGATTTGCATAAATGTTACTGATGTTCATTTTAGGATGTTATATAATTGATATTAGGAGTGTAAAAATCCACGCTGCTCGTATTAGTGGCCAAATTTATGGTCAGGTGTCATCAATTTCACCAAACAGTTATCAGTAGGGACAACCATGTTACTGTGTCTCAGATTGTTACATTTTTTAGCATGAATGGTACCTAAGGCCACTACTTTTATATTTCTTGGTTTACAAAACCAGCAAACATGTTTATACCCCCAAAACGAAGTTTAGGGGGGTATATAGGAGTCACCCGGTGGTTGGTCGGTCGGGTCGGGTCGGTCCGGTCGGGGTGCGGGTCGGGTCGGTCGGTGTTGCATTTTCCTTGTCCGGGCGATAACTTGAAAACTACTAGTTGGAATTCAATACAACTTCATACAATGGTCAAGCACATTGAGAGGAAGTGCAGTGCACAAGAACTATAACTCCATCTTGACTAATTACAGAGTTATTGCCCTTTGTTACTTTTCCTTGTCCGGAGCATAACTGAAAACTACTGGTTGGAATTCAATACAACTTCATACAATGGTCAAGCACATTGAGAGGAAGTGCAGTGCACAAGAACTATAACTCCATCTTGACTAATTACAGAGTTATTGCCCTTTGTTACTTTTCCTTGTCCGGAGCATAACTTGAAAACTACTGGTTGGAATTCAATACAACTTCATACAATGGTCAAGCACATTGAGAGGAAGTGCAGTGCACAAGAACCATAACTCCAGCTTGACTAATTACAGAGTTATTGCCCTTTGTTACTTTTCCTTGTCAGGGGCATAACTTGAAATCTACTAGTTGGAATTCAATACAACTTCATACAATGATCAAGCACACTCAGAGAAAGTGCAGTGTACAAGAACTATAACTCTATCTTGAGTATTTACTGAGTTATTGCCCTTTGTTACTTTTCCTTGTCCGAGCATAACTTGGAAACTAATATTTGGAATTCAGTACAACCTCATACAATGGTCTAGTACATTTAGAGGAAGTGCAGTGCACAGGAACCATAACTCCATCTTGACTCTTACAAAGTTATTACCCTTTGTTACTTTTCCTTGTCCGGAGCATAACTTGAAAACTTCTGGTTGGAATTCAATACAATTTCATACAATGGTCAAGCACAGTGAGAGGGAGTGCAGTGCACAGGAACCATATCTCCATCTTGACTAATTACAGAGTTATTGCCCTTTGTTACTTTTCCCTGTCTGGAGCATTTTTCGAAAAACTACAAGTTGGAATTCAATACAACTTCATACAATGGTCAAGCACAATGAGAGGAACTGCTAAGAACAATATCTCTTTTTAGTTTGTTTGCAAGGTATTATGTTACTACGAACTTCTTCAGTTTATAAAGCAATCCTTTTGGGGGTATTAATCACATTTAGTGATAGCTCTAGTTTCTCCTAATATGAAAAAAAATAAAAATACGATTTCGACTTTTTATTTTTCCCGATGGAATTTTTACTGGAATACAAAAAAATCGCCTGTTTTGTCTTGTTTAGAAAAGCGAAAACAAACTAGTCTTGGTATAATTACATCACAAAAACATAGCCGCCGATGTATCTACGCTTTCGCATAACTATAGATCTGTGCCGCTACAAGTATCAAAGCGTAATGTGTGTTGTTTAATGTAATTGTTTCAAAAAGTATAAGTTATTTTTCATCACAACCTATGAAATTTATCAGGATTCATGTATATCTTAAAAACATTTGTTCATGTTAAAAATTTGAATTAATTGGTCAATTTTCATTCTGTACTTGGCATTTGTCACTCGCGGTAGGTGTGAAAAATACGAGATGTCAAGGAGGACAAAACTTATCCAGTCAATTCTAAAATTGTTTGCAATGTAGCATTACTGACTGAGTATTGTTTGTTAATCTATGAAATTATAAAATTATTTAACTACTCTAAAATATGCGGAGAAACGCGAGAGCCCGCAAAAGATAGAATCATTCCAAACGGCCGCTACGAGTGTGATTGACCACCTTTAAGCCATCGTCGGAACCCACGATTAATTCCTGCCGCTTCTCTCCGTCATATACCGTGGGAAAATAGAGTGGCAAAACTTCTAAAAGCATGAATATCCATGACTATTTTTCATCCAGTGAAATTGATGCTTACAAAAATAAGAGTACCTCCACAATGAAGAGTATCCTAAAATAATGACCGCCATGCAGAATGTTGAAAAAAAATGATGGATGTGTTTTGTCCCATTTAAGGGACGATCATATAGAAATCTGCAATCCAAGATGAGTGATGCACAGTTGGGTAATATGTAACGCCCACATAGAGGCTGCCATTTTGAATGTTTCCCCTAACGTGGTTTGAGAGCCGTGATTTCATTGGATACTTAATCTTGAGAAAAATATCAAGAAACCAATCGAAAGGCTTGAATTTACCTCATGAATTATTCATGAGTATGAGATTTCTTCATTCAATTTGCCCAGGGTATTCAATTGGGTAATGAATAGCCTGGGTTACCGAGGATGCCTTTAAGCCTGATCTGGCAATGTTTAACAATATGAGCAGGTCAGAGCTTCATGAAATTTGTTCTTAAGTTTTTGTATTAATATTTTATTTTATTGAAGTGGAAACTTTGTGTTTAATTGACTTTTATCTACAACTTTAAAATTTATCATTGAATTAATTTTTTATCTTTTTATGCCCCCGAAGGGTGGCATATTAAAAAAATCCCCCCCTCGCACTGTCCGTCCGTCCGTCGCTCCGTCCGTCCGTCCGGTGCCCGCCCCCCCTCCCCCACTTACAAATTCGTGTCCGGACTGTAACTTTGTCATGCATTGAAGGATTTTAAAATAACTTGGCACACATGTCTAGCACATCAAGACAACGTGTCGCGCGCAAGACCCACATCCCTACCTCAAAGGTGAAGGTCACACTTGGAGTATGAAGGTTATGGAATCCTCTATATATGCCACATTCGTGTCTGGACTGTAACTTTGTCATGCATTGAAGGATTTTAAAATAACTAGGCACACATGTCTAGCACATCAAGACGACGGTGTCGCGGGCAAGACCCACGTCCCTAGCTCAAAGGTCAAGGTCATACTTAGAGTTTGAAGGTAATGGATTCCTCTATATATGCATATATGCGACATTCGTGTCCGGACTGTAACTTTGTCATGCATTGAAGGATTTTAAAATAACTTGGCACAAATGTTTAGCCACATCAAGACAAGCGGGCGTGGCGCGTGCAAGACCCAGGTCCCTAGCTCAAAGGTCAAGGTCACACTTAGAGTTTGAAGGTAATGGATTCCTCTATATATGCATATATGCACACATTCGTGTCCGGACTGTAACTTTGTCATGCCTTGAAGGATTTTAAAATAATATGGCACACATGTCTAGCACATCAAGGACGACGTGTCGCGTGCAAGACCCACATCCCTACCACAAGGTCAAGGTCACACTTAGAGTTTATAGGTAATGGAATCCTGTATATATGCATACATTTGTGTCCAGGACTATAACTTTTATTATGCTTTGAAGGATTTTAAAATAACTTGGCACAAATGTCTAGCACATCAAGCGGATGTGTCGTGCAAGACCCAAGTCCCTACCTCAAAGGTCAAGGTCACACTTAGTGTTTAAAGTAATGGAATACTGTATGCATGATTACTCTGTCATGCATGGAAGGATTTTAAAATTACATAGCACATTTATTGAGCACATGGAGAGGACACAGACTGTGAGGCACCTCTTTCGGGGGCATTCGTCACTTGTGAGGGACAGCTCTTGTTCTATTATCTCTTTTCACATAGTTCATGCACCTTGGGTAACATTGCCCATAGCTATATAGTGTTTTTTTCACCAGATAATTGCAATTAATACAGTTTTTATGTTATTAGCTCACCTGGCACAAAGTGCCAGAGTGAGCTATTAGGATCGCTTTCTATCTGGGGTCTGTCGTACGTCCGTCCGTCTGTCCGTTCACCATTTCCTTCAAACGACATCTCCTCTGAAACCACTGAGCCAATGTTGATGAAACTTTGCAGGGATGTTTCTTGAATGAAGCTCTATCAAATTTGTTCAAAGAATTCCATTCCATGCAGAACTCTGGTTGCAATGGCAACAAACAGGAAATTTTTTAAAAATCTTCTTCTCTGAAACCACAAGGCCTAGAGCTTAGATATTTGGCATGTAGCATTGTGTAGTGGACCTCTACCAAGATTGTTCAAATAATGACCCCCGGGTCAAAATTGACCCCACACGGGTGGTCACTTAGTTATACATAGGCAATTATATAGGAAAAATTAAAAAATATTCTTCTCTGAAACCACAAGGCCTAGGCATTAGATATTTAGCATGTAGCATTGTCTAGTGGACCTTTACCAAGATTGTTCAAATTATGACCCCTGGGTCAAAATTGACCGCGTGCAGGTGGTCACTTAGTTTTGCATAGGCTTCGTTATATAGGAAAATTTTTAAAGATCTTCTTCTCTGAAACCACAAGGCCTAGAGCTTAGATATTTAGCATGTGGCATTTTAAAGTGGACTTGTACCAAGATTGTTCAAGTTATGAGCCCTGGGACAAAATGGACCCTGCCCAAGGGGGGGGGGGGTCACTTGGTTTTACATAGGCTTATATAGGAACATTTTTTAAAATCTTCTTCTCTGAAACCACAAGGCCTAAAGCTTAGATATGTAGCATGTGGAATTGTCTAGTGGACCTCTACCAAGATTGTTCAAATTATGTGCCCTGGGTCAAAATTGACCCCACCCGGGGAGGAGGGGTCACTTGGTTTCACATAGGCTTATATAGGGAAAACTTTGAAAAAAAACACAAGGCTGACAGGCAGATAATAGATATTTGAAATGTTACTTAGCACTGTGTTGTGGACCTCTAAGAATTATGTTAGAATCATGACCCCTTTTATTATAGCCAATGGTAGTCAGGTGAGCAATATAGGGCCATCATGTCCCTCTTGTTTATGCATATGATATATAGTTTAGGGTTGAATTTTGGTCACAATGGGTAATAAGTAGGTCTCAGGTGAGAGATAGAAGGCCCTCCTGATCCTCTTGTACTTATTTTATTTTTTTGCAACTATTTAGTCACTGAAGACGCAGCCGGCCCTCAGGCACTGTAAGTTAATCCCAACAACGTCTGATTATTATTGTAAGTTTTTCCTCTACCAAGAGCTATAATTTATATCACTATGCAGAATGATGTTGTGTCCACTCTCCTTTGAGGACAGTCCTCTCATACAAGCTTTTTGTTGATTCAGTCTGATATAAACCAAATAGTTCATATATAAATGATAATTTGTCATACATGAGATAGCAACTTTTTAAGTAATTTATCCAATGAGATGCTAGTAGAAACGTTTGCCATTTACTAAAATTCTAACATTAACTTTATACCCTCTGGCTACAGAGAGTTCAGTTCAATTTCATCCCTAATCAAAAAAATCTACAAAAGAAGTACATTACAGACTTAAATTGCTTTATTAACAGGTGAATGATTTGGTGGACTGTGAAAATCATGACATTGTAATTTTTCATTCACCTGGAAACAGGTGAGAAGCAGACCTAAGACTTGCTGTCACATTTTAATTTTATGACCCTTTGTAAGTGATCAATTTGACCTTTGTCACATTCTTCTATAGTTGCAATGTAAATGCTTGAGGAAAAGGTACTTTCACCTACCCTGATATTAGATGTTATTTACTTTATAATTTATACAGTGAACTTCTGAATTTGTAAAGGATATTGATGGCTGAATTTCTAAATTGTATTTCATATTTAGCAATTTACGCAATCTGATCGCAATCTGGTCGGCTATGTGATTGTATCAGGTAAGATAATGTTATTGTAAATATATTTTGAACTTTAAAGGTAACTGTTGATTTCAGCCTTGATTACAGTTCTTGTCCTGGATTAGCTGCTGAAAAACAGAGGGTGATATACGGATGGTCAGTGGTGATATGAGAATGGTCAGTGGTGATATAAGAATGGTTAGTGGTGATATAAGAATGGTCAGTGGTGATCTAGGAATGGTCAGTGGTGATATAAGAATGGTCAGTGTCTATCTCTCAGGCTGTCAGTCTGTATATCTGTAACATTCCTGTCAGGTTCATATTTCCTAAAGCCCTTGCAGGATTTAATGACAGTAATGGGTCAAATCACTTCATTGAGATTGAGATTCATGTTACAACAGTTACTGCGCCATATCTAGGACAACAAGTTGAAACTATGGCTTTAGGGCAACATGCAAAATCTATGGCCCAATTGCCCATCTCTAGGACAAGATGACAGCCTATTGCCCAACTGCGCCATTTCTAGGACAACATGCACTACCTATTGCCCAACTGTGCCATCTCTAGGACAAGATGCAGAATTTTTGGCACAACTGTCCCATCTCTAGGACAACATGCACAACCTATGGCCCAACTGTGTCATCTCTAGGACAACATGCACATCCTATGGCCCAACTGCCCCATCTCTAGGACAACATGCAAAACCTATGGTCCAACTGTGCCATCTCTAAGACAAGATGCAGAACTTTTGGCGCAATTTAACTGCCCCATCTCTAGGACAAGATGCACAACCTATGGCCCAACTGCGCCATCTCTAGGACAAGATGCACAACCTATGGCCCAACTGCGCCATCTCTAGGACAAGATGCACAGCCTATGGCCCAACTGTGCCATCTCTAAGACAAGATGCCGAACTTTTGGCGCAATTTAACTGCCCCATCTCTAGGACAAGATGCACAACCTATGGCCCAACTGCCCCATCTCTAGGACAACATGCACAACCTATGGCCAAACTGTGCCATCTCTTGGACAACATGCACAACCTATGGCCAAACTGAGCCATCTCTAGGACAACATGCACAACCTATGGCTCAACTGCGCCATCTCTAGGACAAGATGCAGAAATTTTGGCACAATTTAACTGCCCCATCTCTAGGAAAACATGCACAACCTTTGGGACAACTGCGCCATCAAGTGAAAAATGGGTCATGTGAGGTGACATATATTCTGATCGTCTCTATGATCTCTACACCAGGTTTTGAACCAGGTCACACAGTGAAATCAAAGGAAAACTATGTTAACACTCTGGAGGTTGATATTTGCAAATTTTCTCTGAAGGTTGCATGCAACCTGTAGATGATCACTATTGTTTATTTAGATCTATACAGAATAATAATTATTATTGGTCTAACTGAGTAAGATGATCCCTAGTCCTAGGGTCAAAGGTCAAGGTCACAGTTACATCTGTTAGCTTTTCCTTGATAACACTCTGTTACAACTAGGTCAAAATTTTTATTTGACTTCCATTTAATTTGCTCAGAAGGTTGCATGCAACCTTAAAAACCATTTGTACTCACTAGTTTGAGATATCTAATTATCATTGTAACAGTTGTGAAGCTAAGTTACTGAGTTAATTATTCGTACTGTTTTACGGTCACTCACAGGACTCAAGCTTTTCCTTGGAAGCATTCCAAAAGATGTTCATAAAACAGTCCAGTCAGTCCAGTAGAGTGACACTGGCCTTGTTGGGCCTCTCGCTTTTTTTAAAGCTACATTGGTGATGGTTTGACCTTGTGTAAATTTTGAAAACTAATTTCAAAATTCTCCATTCTGCACTTAAAGGACCATTACTACCACCAAATCAAATTTTCTTTTAAATCTGGAATCATAACGGGCGTTTTCTCAGAAGGAAAAATAAGACATACTGCATTGAATGTGACTGTATTGTGTTGAAAATTTGAGTTTAACAAAAGAATTAATAAATTACATTTTGCCTTTTCAAAAACGAAAGTAGGTTTTCCAGTTTTCAAATATCTTTGTAATTTTGCAGAAACTTCCCAGAGAGAGGCTGTAAATAGGTTGTTCATAAATAAGCATGCCAATTTTGAATTTTAATTGAAGAACTTTACTTCCAATGGTGTGCAAAGTATATGTCTGGCTATTTACAACATTC
Organism: Saxidomus purpurata; assembly: GCA_022818135.1. Lineage (NCBI taxonomy): Eukaryota > Metazoa > Mollusca > Bivalvia > Venerida > Veneridae > Saxidomus > Saxidomus purpurata. The sequence goes on along the minus strand of JAFMSR010000014.1, from coordinate 6,786,523 downwards.
AATAAAGCGAAAGTAGGACAAAAAGACCACCCAGGTCAATCTAAGGAAATACACGTTTTTCTGCAATAGTATATACTCCATGGCTATTGTAAAGGTTTAGAAGCCAATTTCAAACTGTATTTCCCTGTTACAATTCCAGATTTAAAATAAAATTCCAGTTGGTGTTGGTAATGGACCTTTAAAAAGATCATATTTTTGAATATATCGATGACCATGACTTTGCCATTGAGAGCAATGATTGCACTTCTGTGAACAATATAGGGTCATAATGATCATGTTGTTTAATGAAACAATGAGTATGAAACATTTGGTAATGGTCAACAAAGTATGTTTATATTGAAATCCGCCAAGCACAGTCATGCTAACTATTGTTATTATTAAATTAGGAAATGTGACAGTCTTGACTTGTTTACTTAAAAGCTGCAGTTCTGTCTCAGTGAGCTGAAGGCTGAATAAGGTGTTAAAGTCCCAGGAGCACAGTGTTACAAGCTCAATCTTATTTTACAGAACAAAGATATTTGTCATACCAGCGGACATGACCTTTGTTTGTACCAAAAACATAGCTAACTCTGCTTTTTAAATTGATAAATACAATGCTAGAAATATAATGCAGTATATTTTTCAATGATATTGCTAAAAACTAAGAATGCTTTCTGGCAACTCATGAAGAAACAAATTGAATATGAAATAAAATACGTATGTCAACATTGTTTTAGAGTGAACAGAATTAATTTTGCTGTATCAGTAAATCCAAAATGATCCAGGGTTTTTAAAAATATGATGCTCTTCCAGGACTTCGATTAATCTTTGTGGGCTATCAGATATGGTGACGGAGTATAGTATATTGAAGTGTAACATCTGGTCATCTGTTGCCAGTTTTATTATGCATTTTACATTTAAAAGATGAAATCATTTGATTCATGTTGGTGGTGTCCCAAGATGTTTCCTATCGGTGACTCAGTCTTTTACAGCTGACACATGTCTGATACACGCTGTCATTGCAACAAGTTGCTACCTACCACCACCGTGGCAAATGCGGTATTCATGTTTCTCCAGGATGACAGACTTGGTGTTTACATTTATGAAAGAAGTGTTTTGGTTTTGTGGCTTATTGCTTATACTTTGGACTATGGTTTTCAGAAGGTTAGATTTAAATGTTGATTTTATTTGCAATTTATTTGCAATGTCTAAAAAGGCAGTATGTTTGAAACAAGAGCCTTACCCTTTCTGCTATTGCAGCTCCCTATAGAAAAAGTGTTTTGAAGATTATTCCACTGGAATTCCAGTGGTATTATCACTCACATTCCGCACACAGTGGACTCAACTGGAACAGTTACCACTGGATTTCAACTGACCAGTGGCATTCTTATGAAATTTCTCTGTAATGTAAAATAATAATAAAAATGATATAGAGTAACAAGCAGTTTTAATTACACGTAGTTTGTAATTAAGGTGTAGACTACAAAAATAAATGTGCTGTATGATAAATACTCTACACAAGGCTTACACAACCAAAGAAATATGGCAAAATATATGAACATTTATATATGAACAGTGTACAGTTGGCAAGGAAATAATCTTTTACCCTGACAATATACATTAATCACTAAATTGACATTTTTAACTAAATGGATGCTATACATAATGAATGAACAAGGAGGCCTTGAATAAAAACACTTGGCTATATTTGCATTGGAATATTATATCATATAATGTTTATATGAAAAACTTAGTAACAGAGGATAATTTCCCAAGTTTCCATTATTGCTATATTACAAAAACCAGTCTCACTTGAATGCTTTAAATGAAATATGATCATTCTGAAAGAACTCGTAGGAATTGCCCAAAAATATATTTTGTCAAAATGCATTCAAAATATATGATCAATGGTTTTTCAGAAAATAAATACATGTATAAAGAAAATTAACTCCACTCCTGTTGGCCATGTATTTTTAGCTCTTCTGGCTTTGCAAGGGTGAGCTTTTCTGATGGAGGATTGTCCATTGCCTGTCAACATTTTGATTCAAACAACATCTCCACTGAAACCACTGGGCCAATGTTGATGAAACACATTCCTTGCATCTACTAAAACTGTTGAAAGAATTCTCTTGATTTTACATAGGAAAAACTTTAAACGTCTTCATCTAAAACACAGCTGCTTAAAAGCCAGATTGTTCATAAGTTTATAGTGGACCTCTATGAATTATGTGCAAGTCATGGCCCCTTGTAAATTGGCAATTGATATAAGGTGAGCGATATAGGGCAATCTTGGCCATTTTGTTTATAGTTTAAACATGAATAGAGATCTGACTAAGTTTGATGTATATTTATCTAAATGTTTTTGCAGAGCATTGAGAATGCCCCCCCGCTGTCGTCCGTCCACTTTAACACTAGGTCACATTTGCCCCAAAAATTGCAAAACTTGGTCAGGATTGCCAGATTTTAAGGCCGTGAAAACTAGGTATGCTGACCCAAAAATAGAAAACTTGTTAAGGCTCTGGCTACGTTTAATCCAAATATCCTGGCAATTTGTCAGAAAGGTTGTTTGGTTGATTTCTAGCTCAAGTTTTAATATGGGTCACCTGGGGTCAAAAACTAGGTCACATAGCCCAAATATGGAAAAACCTTGTTAACCCTCTAGAGGTAACATTTTCAGCCCAAATATCCTGGAAATTTGTCAGAAAGGTTGTTTCGATGATTTCTAGCCCAAGTTTTAATATGGGTCACCTGGGGTCAATAACTAGGTCACACAGCCCAAATATGGAAAAACTTTGTTAACCCTCTAGAGGTAACATTTTCAGCCCAAATATCCTGGAAATATGTCAGAAAGGTTGTTTTGATGATTTCTAGCCCATGTTCAGATATGGGTCATCTGGGGTCAAAAACTAGGTCACAGAGCCCAAATATGGAAAAACCTTGTTAACACTACTCTACATGTTACCACATTTTTCAGCCCAGAAGCCTTGTTAAAAAATACTCTGACTCCTAAATATTGGAAATTTGTCGGAAAGGTTGTTTTGATGATTTCCAGCCCAAGTTCGAATACGGTGCCTCTTCAAGCTCATGCCCAAATATGGAAAAACCTTGTTATCATTCTAGAGGTAACATTTTCAGCCCAAATATCCTGGAAATTTGTCGGAAAGGTTGTTTTTTTGATTTCTAGCTCAAGTTCGAATATGGGTCATCTGGGGTCAAAAACTAGGTCACAGAGCCCAAATGTGGAAAAACCTTGTTAACACTAGAGGTTACATTTTCAGCCCAAATATCCTTGAAATTTGTCAGAAAGGTTGTTAAGATGATTTGTAGCTCAAGTTTCAATATGGGACATCTTGGGTCAAAAACTAGGTCACAGAGCCCAAATATGGAAAAGCCTTGTTAATACTCTAGAGGTAACATTTTCAGCCAAAATATCCTGGAAATTTGTCAGAAAGGTTGTTTCGATGATTTCCAGCTCAAGTTCGGATATGGGTCATCTGGGGTCAAAAACTAGGTCACACAGCCCAAATATGGAAAAACCTTGTTAACACTCTAGAGGTAACATTTTCAGCCCAAATATCCTGGAAATTTGTCAGAAAGGTTGTTTCGATGATTTCTAGCTCAAGTTCGGATATGGGTCATCTGGGGTCAAAAACTAGGTCACAGAGCCCAAATATGGAAAAACCTTGTTAATACTCTAGAGGTAACATTTTCAGCCCAGATATTCTGGAAATTTGTCAGAAAGGTTGTTTCGATGATTTCTAGCTTATGATCGAATATGGGTCATCTGGGGTCAAAAACTAGGTCACACAGCTCAAATATGGAAAAGCCTTGTTTACACTCTAGAGGTAACATTTTCAGTCCAAATGTCCTCGGGTGAGCGATAAAGGGCCATAATGGCCCTCTTGTTCCTAGTAATGAACAATGCCATAATATATGTACTATTTGGTATTTATTATGACCATTCAAATATTATACAATGTAAAGGAAATTTATAACTGTGGTGTCATTGTCAAATAGACAGAATGTACATGGAAGATAAAGGTCTCTTTAATCTTTAAAACACTTACACATTAAGTGCGATGAAGCGGATAAATATAATTTCCGTAAATTTTGATGAAATGGCTTATAACTGTTTGCAAATAATTGCTCTATACAAGCTCATTGATATATATTTTCCCCAGAGGATGAAATAGAATCTTTTCAGCTGTTAATTTAGTTTCTCCATATACTGCTGAAAAGAGTTGTTTCTAATAGATACAGCTTTAAATATTACATACTTCTATTGTCAGTATTTTTGTGCAGTGATTTGATGTAAAATTGAGTGTAGGCAACATAAAAAACATTTGGGATTTTAACAACATGTTTAACGGTGTTAAAAGTGTGTAACAAATTAACAATAAAAATATTTTTCCAGATAAAGTGATCTGAAAAATTTAGTATGTATTTTTAACCCATGGATTTGCAAAAATATGCATAAGCTGTGGTTGTCCTAGATAGTGAGTGGATTAAGGCATTCTGATACTACAACCAGAAGGAAGTTTCTGTGATTATGTTGAAAAAATTATTTGCATTTGAAGTGATTTGCATCTCATGTACTTGTTCACCAGACCTGAAAACTTCAGAAAACTGAGGGCATACATGAAATTATATATTTATGGAATTCTGGAGCTCTGTACAGATATTAATAATCTTTTCAGAACCAATCAGCTACACTAAATGTATGTAAATAGCTGGCTTTTCATTAGAAGTTTATTTTCTCCATGTTTATTAAATATTAAACGAAGTACAGGGCATGCTTAAAGGCACATGCACATTTTAGGAAAGAAGTAATATTAAGGAAATTATAGGGAGTGTCGGATGACTGATAATTTACAAGTGTTGTGCAAGTGTTCTGCAAATTGGAAGAAAAAGACATGTTTTAATTTCTTTCATACTGTGATTTATTTGACAGCAGAATGTTTACAGTTTGTGAGACAACATAGATAAAAGTACACTATACATGATGGGTAAAGGTACACTATATAGACATGATAGCTAAAAGTTTGTAATTATATACCTTCAAATATTCTGTCAAAAATACTGTCAAATACGGCCTGACAGAAAAAAATTCCGTATTGTATGTACATGCAATCACCACTGTGATTATTTGTAAGAGTACATTCAGTTGGCCCAAAAATACACATGTTGTCGCTTCTGATTGGGTCGTTACTACTTGCTTATATGATGACGTTAATAAAATAAGACTGCACACTTCTTGCTAAAAAGACGTTTTCTTCCATTTTATGCTTAAAATGTCATCAAATTCAGTTTATTGGTGCTGACAAGTGTCAAAATGTATGAAAGAAAAGGGTTATTAGTATATTAATGTGATCCATAAGCCGGATTTGCTCTTGTTGCGGTCGTATAATACTCGTGCTAGGCACTCTTATATGATCTGACAGTGACAACTGGAGCAAATCTGACAAAATCTGTCGACATTTTCTGTGTTTTGGCTAAAGTTGTCTCTGCACTATATAAGAAAATTAAATCATTGCCATGCAGTAATCAATTAGAGTTTTTCTTCTATAAATTATTATCTAACAATTATTAGAAAATATTAGTTTTCACGCAGTGTGGCTCAAATTTAGCTGTTGCCTATAGAGACTGATATATTATTTATTGTTTTCTGTTTTCAGGAGGTGTTGTATATCTCCTCTTCGGAAGATGACCAGGTTTTGTTTATTCCAAAAATGAAGAGTGATTCTGAGGATCAGCTACCAAAGATATGTTTCGAAACACGAGAAGCCCGCCGCCATAGGCACAGAAATAAAAACAGGTAATCAACCGTGTCTAAAAACATTACCTTAAAAAAGACTTGAGATTTATAAATGGAAAAAAGACATTAAATCTGATTATTTTATGTTTTCCAGTGAATTATAGAGTTTTCTCAGTGAAATAAAAGTGATAATCCACAGTTTTGAAACAGTGGATTACCATTTTTATTTTTCACTGTTTTGCAACTTTAACCCGGATTTCGCAAAAAGTATACCGGCGTAATTAATGCTGGAAACCATGCGGCGATGGCGCCGTTTAAATGCGTCTTTGCGCTATGTTTCTGATGACGTTTCCGCGATTTTCGATATTTTGTAGAAATAAACTCAATAAAAGTAGAGTTTTAACCATAAAATAAACGAAAATTGTTGGTGTCGGTGTAGTATCACTTAATTTCACTCGTGAACACCAAAAGTTGTTATTTTCACTGCCGCCCCCCCCCCCCACTCGTGAAAATATCACTTTTTGGTGCCCACTTGAATTTATAAATGGAAAAAACATTAAATCTATATTCTGAATTAAATGCTTTAAAGGTCATATAATTCACAAAAATATGAGTTCTGTATGAACTGCAGCTGTCAGTTCAGTGGAGCAAGACGGCTTTTAATATTTTGTATAACTAAAAGTTTGTTTTTATAATACCAGATGGATGTTGGAGCTGTTTTCTTAAAAGTAGTAAATAAATTTTATCTTGATCAGCAAAATAAGTGTTTTCAATTTTCAGCTGGTACAAAATGATATGATTGCTTTAGATTATCAAGTACATCAATACTGAATTTTGTTTTGACATTTTCATGCATATCAACAGATCAAGTTAACTTGATTTCAACAAAAGAATGTCTGCCCCTCAATGGCCCAGTGAGACATATGAGGAAGGAAGTTTTGTGTATATTAAGCTACTGTTGTGACTGACTTGAACTTTGTGAAGCCCTTGTAATATCTCAGAAGCAATCGAGAAATGCAACTATGGAGTGAATTTAAAGCTGCTCGCTCTCACTTAACATTGAAAAAAATATTGTTTTTTTTAGGAAATTGACATAATTATACATAAACATAAAACTAAAGGCTAGAATCAAAATATAAGCAGAAATCTTTGTAGGAATTTGCAGAAATGTTGGTAACACGGCACTGCTACACATGTTATTTGGTTTTTGAAGTGGTATATTGGGATATATTACCCGAGCCGTTAGGCCAGGGTAATATTATGTCGAGGCGGGTAATATATCCCAATATATCAAGTCAAAAAAACAAATAATAATTCTTAAATATTGAAAGATTCCATTTATGTTTTATTTATTTAACGGCTGAACGTAAGCAGACCATCAAATTCCCTTATGATACCTCAATGTCACTGTGTGACGTCACAAATCAGCACGGACTTGATACATTGACGTACTGTACGCGGCGAACAAGCCCATGTTTAGCATGGTGTACAGTAACGGGGTTATGTCAAGTGTATATTACCAGCTTGCCCGTAAATATCAATATCTATAAACGTATCGTTGACCAATCAGAAGACCGCAAATTTCATGGAAGGGTAATAAATGATTATATTGAAATTTAAGTTAATTTGGTAGTGTATTATTTTGAAATTTAGAAATATACGTAACATGCAGGAATTTATACTGGAGCCTTTTTATATGACTATATGTTCTAAAATACGTTATTTACATAACAGTTTGAAGAACTTTATTTTTTTGCCAAAATCTGAGAGCGAGCAGCTTTAATGCCAACTATGGCCCTTGGTTAAGTAAGAAGAATACCCAATTATATGTCATTTAGTTTTGTGCTTGTTAGATATTACAAATTATGAAGTTGTGCACTTGTGTTTTTATACCCCCAAAACGAAGTTTAGGGGGGTATATAGGAGTCACCCGGTGGTTGGTCGGTCGGTCGGTCGGTCGGTCGGGCGGTCTGTTGCTTTTCCTTGTCCGGAGCAAACTGAAAACTACTAGTTGGAATTAATACACTTCATCAATGGTAAGCATTGGAGGAAGTGCGGCCAAGAACTTAACTCCATCTTGACTCATTACAGAGTTTTGCCCTTTGTTCTTTTCCTTGTCCGGAGCTAACTTGAAAACTACAGTTGGATTCATCAACTTCATACAATGACAGCACCTCAGAGGAAGTGCAGTGTACAAGAACTAACTCTATCTTGGTATTTACTGAGTTATTGCCCTTTGTTACTTTTCCTTGTCCAGCAAAATTGAAACTACTAGTTGGATTAGTACAACCTCATACAATGGTAAGTACATTTAGAGGAAGTGCAGTCACGGAACCATACTCCATCTTGACTCATTACAGAGTTATTACCCTTTGTTACTTTTCCTTGTCCGGAGCTACGAAAACTTCTGGTTGGAATTCAATACACTTCATTGTCACAAGTGAGAGGGAGTGCGTGCGGAACCATACTCCATCTTGACTAATTACAGTGTTATTGCCCTTTGTTACTTTTCCCTGTCTGGAGCTTTTTCAACTCAAGTTGGATTCAATACACTTATACAATGGTAGCCATGAGAGGAACTGCTAGCATTTCTTTTTGTTTGGGTTTTATTCACACTTTTCAGTTATACCTTTGGGTCTTTATGCAGATTCATCCAGTATTAGCTGAGTTATAGCTTTGACTTTTATATTTTCAAGTAATTATAAAACATGATTGAATTAAGGGATATTCAGACGCTGTTCTCATATTGCGTGTATTTCAATTCGATAACGAAAACAAGAAAAACAAAAGAAATATGGTTCCTATGGGGATTGAATTGAGGACCTCTTGATTTCAAAGTGGGTGCTCTCAACGTACAGAATGTGTACAACTATGAAATACAATGTATAACAGGAAGTACTCATTACGCCCACTATACCTTATGTTTAGGGTGTATGCTATTATATCTATTTGAATTGTGTGTACATACTTATCTTCATAGCTACTTTTCATTTAAGACTTTTGGGGGTATCAATCAATCAAGATTAATGCTTGAGATACAATTAAATATGCTAATAAGGGCCTTTGTTTGACCTGAACAATTAATAGTTAAAGTTTTACTGTAAATTCATATCTCGATCAGTTCATGAAGTTTCATCATCAATTTGCACCAGGACTGAAACTTCAACAGACAAAGAGGCACTTAAATTGAGAACAATTGTTTCAAGTTGTATTCTTTGTATACATTTTAACTTGTATCACTTCCCCGAAGTATGGACAGATGTTAACAATTTATTTTCAAGTAGAGAAGCTAAGCCACTTGCTCACATCTGAAGATGGATAAACATTCATGTACATGTAACTGTGCTAGTTTCAGTAATACTTCCTTGTCTGTTATTTCATGAAAGCTCCATGATTACTATGAAGTTCAATGATATAATAGAGATTAGTGAATGTATTGATAGTTATGATAGAGCTATGTTCTATTGTAATACTATGTTGACATAATTATTCTGTCCATTCATATATATCCATGCTGCTTGATAAAACAGTGTTGTCACAAAGTAGCTCCTTTTTTTTAATAATATCTGACATTGAAAAAATATGATGCTATACTTGTAACATTGTACTGTTTATTAAAATATTAAGCAACATTCTAATATGCCTACGGTATATTTCTATAGTCAATTCGAGTGCACTAATATGATAAAAGCATTGGAAAAGTAGGCGGAGTTTTGGACATGGAAGTAGCTCCTTCCGACTTTTCTAATTTACTCCCGCGCAAAAATAAAATATAGAAATGGAAATAATATCAGTATAAATGCATCAGTCGCGTGAAAAAGATTTGTTTAAGAACCTAAATATTATTTTTGATTGCGTCAAGTAAGCCTTAGAATACCTTCACCTTGTTTTCCTTAAAAAAAGGCCAAGAAATTCAGGATTAACAGTCATACAATGTTTTGATTCCGGGAGACAAAACTATGAATGAAAACGTTCACGTCACCACACTGACGTCATTACTCCACCATAAAACGTTGTACAGTTCAAATTAACGGTACACATTTAAATCGATTGGCTGCTTTGTTTAAGGTTCTGAATCTGACGTCTTTTGCATAATGTCAGTCAGGTATTTCTTTTTATATTTCATGTATTAGATGATTAACATTAAATAAGTTTGTAAAATATAGTTATGATTGATATCTTGAATGGTTACCCGAATATGGGGGTGAATTCCAACAGCCACTTTTTATGCTGTTTTACACATTACCGCCGAACTGAAAAAAAAGGTCTGTAGTAGTAACGATAGTTTTCAAAAAATCGGCTTCTAAGAATGGAAATAATCTATGTCTTGGAGTGCTTATCGAAATTGAAGCATTTTCCAGTCACTAATGTGCCTGCGTAATAATTCACTCGGGCTTCGCCCTCGTGAATTATTCCGCCAGGCACATCACCTCCGGGGAATGCTTCAATTTCGATAAAGCACTCCAAGCCATAGATTATTTCTTAATTATGAATGTTCATTATGTCCCTGAAGGTAATAACATCATAGATACATTCATCCTTCAGCTGTCTTTATTTTTGTGTCCTGGCTGTATAAACTTTGTCATGCATGGAGGGATTTTCATATACTATTGCACAAATATTCAGCTTATGACAGATGATCGACATGTTGCTTGCAAGACCCATGGCCCTACCTCAAAAGTCAAGGTCAAACTTAATAGTTTAAAGGAAACGAAACCCTATATATATGTGCACACATTTGTGTCCAAACTGTGACTTTGTCATGCATAAAAGGATTTTCAAATGATATGGTACAAATGTTCAGCCCATGAAGGTGACGTGTCATGTGCAAGACTCACCTGCCTACTTCAAGGGTCAAGGTCACACAAGTTTTAAAGTCATGGGATCCTGTGTATATGCATGCATTTGTGTCCAGATTGTCATTCTATGATACATTGAGGATTTTAAAACATTGACAGAAATGTTCAGCACATGGAGACAAAGTGTCCCATGTAAGTTTCACCCCTTATCTTGAAGGTCAAGGTCACAGGGAGAGTTTAAGGGTTATGAATCCGGTAAGGCTGGTAGCTCTATCATGCATTGAAGGATTTTAAATTACATTGTACATGGCACAAATGTTGAGTGCATGGAGATGACATGTCATGCACAAGTACCCCTTCCTAATACCTTAAAGATCAAGGTGATACATAGAGGTCAGATGAATTAAAGTCCTGTATATATGCATGTCAAGATTATGTAACTAGATCATGCATTGAATGATTTTGAAATAATGGAATGTGATGTGTGCTTTCTCTCTGTCTGACCATCGGTATACAGACATTATTTACTGTTCAGACTGTAACTCTGTTATCAATTGAAGGATTTAAAGTAAATAAGCACAAATGTACAGCACATGGAGATTGAGAGTTGTGCATAAGTAATTTATCCACACCTAGAAAGTCAAGGTCACTGACTGCGAGTAAAACTCTTGGGGCATTCATCATTTACAAGTAAAACCTCTCGTACAAATAACTGTCACCATTACAGGACATTTTTCTTGGTAATATGCTACAAGTAACTGCAACATTGTTTGTTTGTAATTGTGCTTATTGGGTCCACCATCCTCTAAAGAGGCTATCATCGGTACGACCCGAAACTACAACATCCAAAGTGATAATGGGCCTTTAAGGTATTTTAGGTAGCATTAGGTGATAGAAGTGGCTTATTCTATGGGTTCTGTCTTATAAAAAATTGGTCATTGTTTAAATATGTTACAATCATGTTCATAACAGGATCACTGGACTCAGAAACTCTGAGGTTTTGACTTTAAATCAAAGAGTAATCTTGTGATTTTATACCCAGTGACTGTCATGAAAAAAATTGGTCACAATATTTGTCTATAATAATTTATGGTCTTGAGGTCTCATAGCCAGGTCACATTTAGTAAAGAATTAGGTCAATGGGATAAATTAAAGGGAATCGTATGAAAATGGTAGAGGATACATTTTGTGATAAATGGTCATAAAAGTGTCAAACTTTTTGTTTTGATAGACTGTAAAATTGCATTCAGATTTTATATCTAACATGAATCATGCAAAATAGGATTGAACATTGCAGATATTTTGTAACTTTTTAGCTCTTCTGCACTATCTTGGCCCTTTTGTCTTTTTGTAAAATAGGTTAAATTCAGTATTACTTACTGTATGCCTACATTATTACTTACCGTTTTTTTACTATTAAAGTAATTTATCTTTCTCATACAATACAATCATTATTTTTCTTATGCAGAAAACGCCCCAATGAAAATAAACACCTGACAGATGAAAAGGAGTGTGGGCAAGAAAAGCTGGCAGGGCTTTTCAACATTGAGGACACACATTATTTGCCCAATGATGAACCACCAAGAATTCCACCCCTACCTGACCTTAGCCTCTTCTCTATGGGTTTGTATAGCTTTATTTCGCATGACTGACTATATTGTTTTGATCAATGAAGTACTGCACTTCAAAATATATTTGAAAGCTTTTTAGTTCAAACAATATTTTTATACCCCCGAAACGAAGTTTGGGGGGGAATATAGGAGTCACCTGGTGGTTGGTCGGTCAGTTGGGTGGGCGGTCAGGCGGTCTGTTGCATTTTCCTTGTCCGGAGCATAACTTGAAAACTACTAGTTGGAATTCAATACAACTTCATACAATGGTCAAGCACAATGAGAGGAAGTGCAGTGCACAAGAACCATAACTCCATCTTGACTCTTTACAGAGTTATTGCCCTTTGTTACTTTTTCCTTGTCCGGAGCATTACTTGAAAACTGCTGGTTTGAATTCAATACAACTTCATACATTGGTCTAGCACAATGAGAGGAAGTGCAGTATACAAGAACCATAACTCTATCTTGAGTATTTACAGAGTTATTGCCCTTTGTTACTTTTCCTTGTCCGGAGCATTACTTGAAAACTGCTGGTTTGAATTCAATACAACTTCATACAATGGTCTAGCACAATGAGAGGAAGTGCAGTGTACAAGAACCATAACTCTATCTTGAGTATTTACAGAGTTATTGCCCTTTGTTACTTTTCCTTGTCCACAGCATAACTTGAAACTACTGGTTTGAATTCAATTTAACTTCATGCAATGAAAAATCACAATGAGAGGAAGTGCAGTGCACAAGAACCATAACTCTATCTTGACTCATTACAGAGTTATTGCCCATTTTTACTTTTCCTTGTAGCAGAGCATAACTTGAAAACTACTGGTTGGAATTCAATACAACTTCATACAATGGTCCAGCACAATGAGAGCGAGTGCAGTGTACAAGAACCATAACTCTATCTTGACTAATTACAGAGTTATTGCCACAAACAATATCTCTATTTTAGTTTTTTTTTGCTCAGTTTATAAAGCAGTCTTTCGGGGGTATTAATCACATTTAGTGATAGCTCTAGTATTTATTCGGTGCATCCACAAAATATGAATATTTCATAATCAATACACACAGGAAAAAGTAGATTTTGAGACCCTAGGAAGTCCATCAGCTACAAGTGATCTCTTAGCTAGTCCAACACTTTCATAGTATAAGTAACGTCCACTTTCTTGTAACAAATATTTCAATGATAGTATTGATCAGGTATAGCAATGCTGAATAGCATTTGAATTACCAGCTTCTGTGTACCCTGCAGAGTTACAGCCCATGACTGTCAATTCTACCTGTTATCAAATTTTTTGATAAGTTACAAGAGAAGAAAATTCTGTTGAGTAAAGAAATACCAAGAACAAGAACAGTCTCTGAAAACATGATTTCTTATGTATGGATTAACTATCAAAGGGTAATAAACATAGTTGTTTTCTGATGTAATCGCAGGTCACATCTGGTAAAAGTGGAATTTTTTATTTTTTTAACTTCATAACAGTCTTCAACTGAACAAAGAGAGTTTAGTGTGTTGTGAGCAAGATAATTGTGCTACCAGTCAGATTCATACAGTACAGTCAGACCCATACAGTACAGTCAGATCCATACTGTACAGTCAGATCCATACAGTACAGTCAGATCCATGCTGTACAGTCAGATCCATACAGTAAAGTCAGATCCATACAGTAAAGTCAGATCCATACAGTACAGTGAGATCCATACTGTACAGTGAGATCCATACAGTACAGTCAGATCCTTACTCTACAGACATATCCTTACAGTTCAGTCAGATCCATACAGTGCAGTCAAATCCATTCAGTGCAGTCACATTCATACAGTGCAGTCAGATCCATACAGTGCAGTCAAATCCATTCAGTGCAGTCAGATCCATACAGTTCAGTCAGATCCATACAGTGCAGTCACATCCATACAGTGCAGTCACATCCATACAGTGCAGTCAAATCCATACAGTGCAGTCTGATCCTTACAGGACTGATTGTTTTCAGTTGATGCTGCTTAATTTCTGAAGTAGTCTTTTCCAGCTTTCAGTTTGGGCAGTGCCATTTTCTATTCATAGGAGTGCTCATTGAATATTATGAACAGGACAGACAATTATCTGACCACATGGATACTCAAGGTGATCATGATCTTTACATATCATAGTGGCAGAATTACTTTATGCAAGGATAGAGTTTAAGCATCTGTTTATATCCAGACTTTTGAAATGTTTTGGTTAAATTTTCAGATTCAAAGACACAAGCATCAGAAAGATCTTCATCCAAGACCAAAAAAAACCTTAGTGCTAGAAAAAAAAGACACTCTATTGAGGCAATTAAGTCAAAGGAAAGGGAAATACTTGGAGATTTATTTGCGATAGAAAGAGAGTCTTCGGACAGCGATTGTGTAGTCACAGGGACTAGAAATAAGTTTGGGGATTTTGTTAACAATATTACAGAAAAACATTCAAAAGATCCTAAGAGAAAATTACCGATGAAAGACAATAGTCAGCTTGAGAAAAAAGCTAAAAATGATAAATATGAGACATTGAAAAACACTGTTAAAAGAGATTTAAACACAGCAGATAAAATTTTAGAATCAGAAAAAATAGAAAACAGACAAGAGGGAATCAGATCTAGAAATTCATCTGCTAAATCCCAAGAAGGAGCAAGATCAAGGAATTCATCTGGCAAGTCACAGGATGGGGATAATTATTCAAAAAAGAAAGATCATAAAAATTTACCTACAAGTAATGCTAATGATGCAGGGCAGTGTAATTTAATAAAAGAATTGTGCGAGCAAGTTCATGAATCAAAACATGAAAAGGAAGTAGAAAGTGGACAAGAAAATCGACCGCATATTCCAATGGTAAATTTTGACAGAAAAGTAACTGATAAGTCGGACACCTGCCATCAGATAGGTTCTAGGGTTGGTCCATTTGATATACTAGCATCATTGAGCCAAAGTTACAAAAAAGAATTAGAAAATCTGAAGATTTCTCCAAGGACTAGAGAAGCAGTGAAGAAAGATATGATTCCTGTGGTACATGTAGATATGAGAGCCTCAAGGTCTCTGCAATTGTTAAGACAAAATTCAACGTCAGTAGAAAGTTCAGAGAGTGAATCAGAAAATGAGAAGTCAAAAAGACATTTTATGGATGTATTTTCTGATATAAGTGAAGCAGAAACAGATGATGGTTCTGAGAAAACTGACATTCTCAATGATTGTGATGGGGGTTTGGGTGATAAAACATTAGCTCTGGATGAAGGTTTAATTTATAGGGTAAATGACATTGTTAATGGTGATGATACTTTAACTTTTAATCAAAGTTGTGATGATGTGAAGAATGGCGTAAATGAAGAAAATGATGACCTGCTTTTCAAGCAAGACCCTTATCAGAAAACTGTTTGTCTACAAGGGGAAGAACCATTGCTGCTAAGAAAAACATCCACTGTGACAAATTTTGACGAATGTAATGTTTCGGCCTTTAAAAGACTAAACTATCGTGTTAAAGTAGAAGAATTTAGTGACATTAGTGAAGATGATGAAAGTCAGAAACAAGTAGAGGATGTAATGACAGTGTATGGTATAGTTAATGCTGATACACTGATCAGTTCTCCAGTTGGTGGCAATGATTATTCATGCAATTCAACTCTAACAGGACCACAAACTGATGAATCAGTTATTAGTAATACAAGTCTAACAGGACCACAAACTGATGAATCAATTATTAGTATTTCAAGTGACAATGTTGAGGAAATGCCTTTGTTAGAAAAAGCATCATCTGATAAGTCTAAAGCCTTAATTCAAACCTTTGAAATGCCAATTTTGGAAAAATATGGTGAGGTATATAGTAGCTTAGTAAATAATCTAGAGGACCAAGAAATTTTAATGTTACCTGATATATCAGATGATGAAAATGAAGTAAAAGAAAATGAGAGGCCCTGCTCATTGTCATTAGACATTAAGGAACCTATTCCTATGCTCATTGTTGAAAAGTCTAGTCAGTGTAGTGAGATTACTAAAAATTGTGATAATATATTTTCGAAATTTTCATTGGCTGCTGCAAAATCATCTCTTAAATCATCACACAAATCAGAATTATCGCTTGTGCCAGTTTCATCAGGAGTGTCAAAACCGACATCAGTTGCGATTTCATTTAGATCATGCAAAAGTGATATTGCTTTATCTGGCTCAAAAGAATGTTCTACAGCAAAGTCAAGAAAACGTAAAGTTATACGAAAATCCAACACATGTATATCATTCCGTAACTCAGAGAACAGTAGTTCTGGACCTTCTGCGACATCTAGTCATTTTGAACAACTGTCCCTCACGAAACAGATGGATCAGTTAACTATATACATGAGAGACTTCTTATGTCTCAATGACAACACGACAGTGTTTCCGAAAATACCGGAAACACAGAAGAATATTGTGTACGGATGTGAGGAAGATGGCTTACTCAATCTTGGACATGCTTTAAACTTTGTTGAGCATTTTTGTAAGAAATATGTAATTCCAAATGACCTGTGTAATGACATAATGAAGGCAGCATTTAATAATGAATGCAAATTGTCTTACATACATTGGGCTTATAACTTATTGTCAGAATTGAATACAAGGAGAAGTGCTGAAATTGAAATGAACTGGGAGACGATAGACCACTGTTTAAATGTCGCCTTGTCAGCTAGTAAAGGAAAGCCATACTATGAACTACTACAGTCAACTCTACTGTTACAGTTAGGCGTGGATGTCCTGAAAATGGATTTATATACAAGAGAGTTATCTGACAACAGGCAGATAAGAAAAACTTACGCATACAAAATGTTTGCTTATGATGTATCAACAAGCAACAGGAAAGAGTTGATGTATTATATGAATCAGGCACTCCATGCTGGCCAGTGCCGCACTGGTACTAATGGAGAAACATTCCAGCTTCCAGACGTCCTACCCATGCTACAGGTCAGTATGCTGTGTCCAGTACATTATCTACTTCTCTGGCACTTTTTCTGATCAAGAATATAGCTTGCAAAAGTCTTCAGCTTTTTAGCTCACACTACACTTTGTGCCAGGGTGAGCCTTTAGGATGGATGATTGTCTGTCGTTTGTACATCAACTTTTACTTCAAATGGCATATCCTCTGAAACCACTGGGCCAATGTTGATAAAACTTGGCAGGAATCTTCCTTGCATGAAGCTCTACCAAAATTGTTCAAGGATTCCATTCCATGAGGAACTCTTTGCTATGGCAACAAATAGAAAAAATTAAAAGATCTTTTTCTCTGAAACCACAAAGCATAGAGTTAAGATATTTAGTATATAGCATTGTCTTGTGGACCACTACCAAGTTTGTTCAAATCATGCCCCTGGGGTCAATATTGACCCCGCCTAGGGGGTAACTTGTTTTACATAGACATATCAAGGAAAACCTTTAAAAATCTTATCCAACACCAGAAGGTATAAGGCTTAGATATTTAGTGTGTAACACTTACTAGTGGACATCTTCAAAGTTTATTCAAATTATGCCCCTTGGGTGAATATTGGTCCCGCCCAGAGGGTCACTTGTTTAACATAGACATATATAGGAAAGCCTTAAAAAATCTTCTTGACCAAAACCACAAGGTCTAGAGCTAAGGTGTTTATGATGTAGCAGTGACTAGTGGACCTCTTCAAAGTTCGTTCAAATCATGCCACCAGGGTCAAAATTGATCCTGCCTATGGGTTCACTTAGTATAGGAAAAACTTAAAAATCTTCTTTTCCAAAACCACACGGCCTAGAGCTTAGATATTTGGTGTCTAGTGGACCTCTATTTAGTTTGTTCAAATCATGCCCCAGGGTTCAAAATTGACAATGCCCATTGGGGGGTGGGGGGCTTGTCTTTATATAGAGTTATATGAGAGACCTAGCTTCCAAGTAGTTCCTATAGCAACCACAGACTACCTTCGGAACCACTGACTTCCCCTAGCAACCACTGACCTCCTTAGGTAAGTGCACTTGTACTCAGGTGAGCAATATAGGACCATGTTGGCCCTCTTGTTATAGTGATAGTACTATTCAAAGTGACCATCGTAGTAGTAAGACACATTTATCACTGATTCATTCTCGTACAAAGATTAATTTAGCCCATGTTGTAACCAAATCTATGTGACAGTTTTATTACCAAAGCTGAGAAAATCTTCTTTGACTATTCTAGTCAAAAATGGATAATCTACCTTTGCTGTTAGGTATACTTCATATTGGTCAATGAATGAAATAACATGGTATAACTCATATATTGCCTCTTTTAAAGCATCTTGTACTGTGTTTTAGTGTCACTCTAAATCATTGGTCGAAACAGGCAATAAACTCGTTCAATAACCTATTAAAGAAATACTGCAAAGTTTTACAAATTCAGTCTTGAAATATGTTAAATAACTTTCATCTTTCAAAAAAAGAAAGATCCTGATATTATATTAAGAATAAGATATTGATAGGATATGTAAGCATTGTTTGTTTGAATCTACACTCAACATTTTACAGATTTATTACCGTATTTTCCCGTGTATAATACGCACTTTTAATTCAGATTTTAGGGCTTCAAGGAAGGGGTGCGTATTATACACCGATGTAGGATCTCGGACAATTTTTTCCAGCATTGAAAATGTTGAAATCGTATAAATTAGGCGTAGTATTGGGATTTTCACTGAAAGCGGATGTTTACCCGTTTTTTTACTACGGTAACTTCATTATGAAGAGCACGGAGGTTTCCTAAAAGCCGATACCAGTACGGCCATGTACGATAAAACATTGCCGGTAAATTTGATAGTTTTTCTTTCAAGTTTCAATAAAAATTTAACTTTGTTAGAACAAAGTTTGTTGTCTCTTTTAATTATCAAACAATTCTTGCTGATCAATACAATATTCCGTTTATTGGTAAGCAAACACGCTTATATGATATAATTGCATTGATTTTCACATGTCTCTCTTTGATGGCGCCGTAATTACGATATGGGAAGTTTGTTGAGAAGGTGTTGACATCTTGAGAAAATAATTATGTTCTCAAAGTACCCTTGAATAAGCATGACATTTTTGAGTTTTTCATATCTATGCTTATCAAATTTTCATAATATAGTCGATAACTGCCGTATTGTCCTTTTTACGTGTATAAATCGTTACGGTGCTCCGATTACCATGATTACTGAATAATTTTCGTAATGAAAATGGCATAATTTTCGGATATTTAAGGTGCGTATTATACACTGATGTAGGCATTTTTCCCCATTTTTAAAGCCCAGATCGAGGGTGCGTATTATACACGGGTGCGTATTATACACGGGTAAATACGGTACCTTAAAAAGTCAGTTTCACTTTAATACTGTGCATATTACAGGCCTAGCCTGAGAAATTTGTCGATGGAAAAAAATTTAATCAACAGAAATACTTTTCTTGCAATCATAAATGACTTCAAATTTATTAATCACTTTTTGTTCGCAGAAAAATCTAATAATTTTGCATAATAATTTGCGCATTGTCATTTTATGTGTTTCAGGACTTGTTTGCATTATGTGTTGATGTAAGCTCGAGTTGTGTGGATTGTGCAAACATGCTAGCAGCTGACATGGTCAACACATATAAATTTCTTCCAAACCTCGCAGACAAGCATTTACTGATCAAGTCTGTGTCGTCACATCTACTGCAGTGCAAACTGGTACAGCAGGTTTTAGAGTCGCAGTATGATTGTAACCAGACACTAGGTGGCGCTTTCCCAGACTGCTTAGAAGACATTATTCAATGTTTTTTCAAGGTGCTTTATTGAACATTTGAAGCCAGTTAATTATAAATTAATTTATTAATCTTAAAGATAAATCATCTGTGTTTTAGCTTTAATATTTATACCTGCCACAATTCAGTCCAATAAAACATTTTGTTTTCCGTGGAATAATTTCAGATATTTAACGATTCAAATCTAATTGTATGCTGTAAAGTTTAAGAGTGTAAAGGTACAGAAGAAATAATGTGGTAGCATTTAATTTTGGAATTAAGACAAAATATACATAATTATGCACTTTATGGAACTTTTCCAGTATCTTATGATATAATTTTGAAGGTGATGCCCCTAAAAAATCCCCTAACACCTCCTACAACCCCGAATGAGGACCTTTTGATGGAAGAGGAGGGACACTTTAACCAGTTTGCAGCTGAGGTGACTGAGGAAATTGCAATCCTCCTGTATTTTGTTGTTGTGAGTTATCTACAAGCTTCCAATGGTAGGTAGTACAGTGCATTGAGGATATTGTGACAGCGATGTTATTGTAACATACTATATTTGTACACAAAGGTTTACAACAATTGCATGATAATGTAGATCATAACTACAAAAATATTTAGGCCTGAAAATTAGCCTTTGTATTTACCAGTACACAATAGAATGGGAGTCTCACCAGTACACAATAGAATGGGAGTCTCACCAGTACACAATAGAATGGGAGTCTCACCAGTACACAATAGAATGGGAGTCTCTTGCTGCCTCACTGTTATATTATCCTAAGGTACCATAGTCTGTAGGATAGTCTTTGAGAAAATGGAAGGAGAATGAATATACTGTATAGCCCCGTTTAAACTTACCCAGGGGTTGTTACATACTTGACCCAGGTGGTGTTTATTAGGGACCGAAATTATTTTTTTTGTTCAAGAGTTTTGACCAAGGGGACATTTATTCCAGACCCAAAATGCAAACTAAGAGATGTTCAATGAAAGTAAGTGTTATGTCTTCTATATTTCACTGCATTAATCAATTTTGTTAGGGTTTACTGTATTTATATGCCTGTCTCCAGTCCTGATAAGTAAATATTTTCTTTCCAAAACAGGGGTTGGGGCATTTTTTAGAGGGGGGATGTTTATACGGGGGTATATTGCACTTGTAAGGTCACCTAAGCATGAAGTGCTAGTGGTCAGTTTTTATGACATCGTAATATCTGTTGTCTGTCCATCATTGTTTTAAGTCGCTTTCTTTTAGCACTTTTACAAAGATGTATAGAGTATCATCATTGTTTTAAGTCGCTTTCTTTTAGCACTTTTACAAAGATGTATAGAGTATCAAGATTTTGGTCATGTGTAAAATTGGACATGATTGTACATAGGTATCCCTCTTGATTTGCAGCACTTTTTTCTGGGTATTATCTGGTAAAAAGCTTGAAGCCAGATTTCTCAGGTAGTCATTACAAAATCAGAATTTATATACATATGAGATCTCAGAATTTATTTTTACATGATCCTAAAATGTTTTTCGTTACATAATGTCAGGATGCGTTTTGTGGTGACATCTCAGAATGTATATGGTTTAATACATTATATACCATTTTTCATAGTCTCAGAATATATTTGGTTAAATTATCTCTGAATGTATTTGGCTACATTATCTCTGAATGTATTTGGCTACATTATCTCTGAATGTATTTGGTTACATTATCTCTGAATGTATTTGGCTACATTGTCTCTGAATGTATTTGGCTACATTATCTCTGAATGTATTTGGTTACATTATCTCTGAATGTATTTGGCTACCTTATCTCTAAATGTATTTGGTTACATTATCTCTGAATGTATTTGGCTACATTATCTCTGAATGTATTTGGCTACATTATCTCTGAATGTATTTGGTTACATTATCTATGAATGTATTTGGTTACATTATCTCTGAATGTATTTGGCTACATTATCTCTGAATGTATTTGGTTACAATGATCTCAGAATGTATTATGTTTACATGATCTCGGAATGTATTATGGTTACATGATCTCAGAATGTATTTGGTTACAATGATCTTAGAATGTATTTGGTTACATTATCTCTGAATGTATTTGGCTACATTATCTCTGAATGTATTTGGCTACATTATCTCTGAATGTATTTGGTTACATTATCTCTGAATGTATTTGGCTACATTATCTCTGAATGTATTTGGTTACAATGATCTCAGAATGTATTATGTTTACATGATCTTGGAATGTTTTATGGTTACAATGATCTCAGAGTGTATTATTGTTACATGAGCTCAATGTATTATGGTTACATGATCTCAGAATGTATTATGGTTACATGATCTCAGAATGTATTATGGTTACATGATCTCAGAATGTATTATGGTTACATGATCTCAGTATGTATTATGGTTACATGATCTCAGAATGTATTATGGTTACATGATCTCAGAATGTATTATGGTTACATGATCTCAGAATGTATTATGGGTACATGAGCTCAGAATGTATTATGGTTACATGATCTCAGAGTGTATTATTGTTACATGATCTCAGAATGTATTAAGCTTACATGATCTCAGAATGTATTATGGCTACATGATCTCAGAATGTATTATGGTTACATGATCTCAGAATGTACTATGGTTACATGATCTCAGAATGTATTATGGCTACATGATCTCAGAATGTATTATGGCTACATGATCTCAGAATGTATTATGGCTACATGATCTCAGAATGTACTATGGTTACATGATCTCAGAGTGTATTATTGTTACATGATCTCAGAATGTATTATGGCTACATGATCTCAGAATGTACTATGGTTACATGATCTCAGAGTGTATTATTGTTACATGATCTCAGAATGTATTAAGCTTACATGATCTCAGAATGTATTATGGTTACATGATCTTAGAATGTATTATGGTTACATGATCTCAAAATGTGTAAGGCTACATGATCGTATTAGAGTCCGATTATGCACTAGTCATGTAAGAAATGACACATGGGAGTCCTACTGTTCAAACACCATCATTGTAAGAAGAAAAGGAAATACTGTTACATTTGTGGAGTATTGCTGTAAGTGCTATATTGGTATTCAGGCTAGGATGCAGGCCTGTAGCTACACTGAGGCACAGGGAGGCCGGTGTCTCCCTGTTTTTCTGCCAAGATTATGAAAAAAAGGATATATTTTGGGGGACCATCTTTTCAGCATAGCCAAGCTTAGGCACTAATATTTGATTTAAGTTATTTAAACAAAATATGCCTTTAAACTAGCGTTTTAGGATGACAAAAATCGCAAATACATTGGCTATTTCAAATTCTTATATTTCTGCAGATCTATATTTAACTAAAATGTACGCGAATCTTTTTAATGTCATTTATTGTTTCCAAAATCGGTATTTTATAAGTATCAAAAGCATGTTTGAAATGCAAGAAATGGCACCCATGCAAAAAAAAAAAATGGAGGGGGGGCATGCCCCTGGACCCCCCAGCAAAAGTGCCTCCCTATTTTTTAACCACTGGCTACGGCCCTGGGATGGATTTGAAACCTTATCTAGATCAGACTGCAGGAATGTTTGTTTGCACAAAGAAAAGATCAAATAGTGAAGCAAATTTATATTAACCTTGAAAAGTACAGAAGAGTAATTTTACACCTATAAAAACCAACAAATGTACCATAAATAGCACAGTATTTTCAGTTTTCATCTGTTTTCATCTATTTTGAATAGCTATATAATTGTATGTCCTTTTGCTGTTACAGTTCATGAAATGGACAAAATTGAATTTTGTTACAAATAAAATAGAGACACAATGCATTCATTACATGAAATGATCCTGAAAGGTAATTCAAGCGATGTTATATCAGACTTTGTAACTATGGTAATTGAAAATATGATACATCTGCATGAAGAAAATAAAAAGTGTATTAACAGTGCTTTTTGAAGTACATAAAGGATTATTTCAGCTTTTCATTTTCAATTGTATTTATAAAGAATAGGATTTTTCAGGGCATTTTCTTTTCAGGGAATTTTTTCTGCATTTTCAAAACTGAGGTTGGGGTTTTAAATTTACATATTTCCTGGATTATAATGGTCGCATACAAGCGGTCATTATTTCTTCTATACTTTAGTTACAATTGTATGATATATAAGCCTCGATGATAGCTGTTACCTACAAATAAATGTGGAGCTGTGGTCTGCCGCTCATCCCGGAGCTTGGGGGCTCAAGCCCCACTGTGGTCACAGGCTCAAGCCCCACAGTGGTAACAACTGTACCTCCTCATATGACACAAGTACTGGTTTTTCCAGGAAGCAGACTCAAGAGTGACTTGATAAGCTTAAATCTTTCTTCACAGTTAAAAAAGTATGTATCATAAAATAGGTTTACTGTTGACTTTTTGAGTATATACCCATAGCATGAAAAGGGATGAGGAATACTTTCAGATTATGATTTTGATTTTTAGACAAACTATACATGGCCCTACGTCTGCGTGTCAATTTGCCAGAGAGGAAAAAGAGGCTACGAACAGAAGATGTAGAGGAACTAGGTAAAATGAAAGAACATGTTCAGGAACTAGAAGAGCATTTAAGGGGAATGACCCCAGATCTAACAGAAAACACAGAGCATTACCTCTTCCTGATGAGTTGTCTTGGGGATCTTGGACAGGTTGGTAATATTTCTATGCAAAATTCATTTTTTAGCCAGTTTTTCAAAACGAAAACCCTTGCTATTAGATTGGAGTGTTGTTGGTGGAGTGGGCAAGCGGAATCAAACAGTAGGTTTATGGTCAATTACTTTTATTTAGTGAAATGTCAGTAATTGCCATGAAACTTGGTATGTAGGTAGCTTGTAAGGAGATGTAGATTGGGTTGCTATTTGGGCTTCTTGGGTCAAGGTAAAGGTCACTGCTACTAAACATAGAAAAATGTTTTCTGGTTAATAAGTTTTGTTGGGAATGAGGTTGTGCCATGAAAATTGAGGAAATCAGTTTATGGTTATTAAATAGTGTTAGGAATGAGTTGATGCATGTAAATTGGTATGTAGATAGCTTTAATATAATTATGATGATGTAGGTTGAGATTGGTCAAAACAAACCAAGAAAAGAAATACACCTCATACAACACTCTGCATTGTGTATTCAGTTTTGCAAGCAGATTTTAATATTCACTTTGACCTTTTGACCTACGTTTTTGTTGTTTCGCATGGACAACTGTGCAGACATTTCAATCTACATGTGTTTTTGCAGCAAAGAAAAACACCTATAGTTTTAATCTAAGTTTGATCTCAAAATTTTAATTAAGCCATTTTATGTTTATTCATCAGACTACAATTATTGGTATCTCAAGTATCAAAGCCCTAAAATGGTATATCAACATTTTCAGATAAAAACAGATATTTTAAATTGTACCTAGTTTGCAAAGTACTTTTATAAACAAAAGTACTCTGTTACAAGGCTATGTTTAGGTACATGTTCAATATTACAGTTTTGATAAGATCAAGTTGATTTTATTAATACATGAAGATAATGAAAAATGCCATTAATATTGAGAATAAAATAATTCAATGTGATATCTATCAAATATTCATGAGACATTCTGGGTTTTGCACTTTGATAAAAGTACTGCTATTAAATATTTCATAAATCAATTTGAAATGAAAATAAGCTGTTTTGTCTTGAAAGGAATCAACTTACAGTCAAATACATACTAAAGGAAACATTGATATGCATTGTTGTCACACTTTTTTAATAAGATATGATATCAGATATCATGATATAGTATAGGTATTGACATTTAATGTCTAACTATGTGAGGAGTGTTCATTATAAGGCCGCCATATTAAAGCTTTTGATTGTTCAATTGCCACGTCAGCATCTGCTTAAAGCTTTGAATGTTTCCACAGAGATTGAAACTGTTCCTCACTTCAATCATATGAAGCAAACTGTTCCACATTATGTAAGAAGACTTAAAGTCAAATCTATGTGAGGTAGCAAAAATAAAACATTTAGTTTTAGTGTCTCTCTGTTTCTGACATTTAGGGTACTCATTTGCTCCTCAAACACAAATGTTCACCATATACCCTTGATATTTAGGTTCTCAAGTCAGCCATTAGCAGAAATGTTCACCATATACCCTTGATAATTAGGTTCTCAAGTCAGTCATTAGCAGAATTGTTCTGGAAATTTCACTGATACTGTGGTTGTCAGTTCTTTTCAAAGTAGGAATGTCCACCAAATGTCATGGATATTTTTCATTTTCAAGACTTAATTTAGGAAAACACTGTTTGCAAAGGCAGAATTATTACACACTAGTGACTGTGGTAAGAGATTAAAGAAGGTACATGAGAGTTATTTTAAGGTGGTCAATTACTTTTAAGCAACATTTTATGACAATTTTTACTTTTTAAAAGTAAAGAGATTTATTTAAGGAACAAAAAGACCCATACATAGAGTTAGATCCCAATCAAAAATTTACATTTTATTAACTTTTATAGAATTTTGTTATTACTCCCCTTTAATATGAAAGTATTTAAAACGTTGAGTATTTCTTTTTTATTTCAATATAATTTCTACTTTTACATTTGAATTGGATAGATATACAAATATTTTAACATCCTGAACCAAAATGCAAGTTTTAAAACTATGTGTAGCTTCTGAATTCATTTATTTTCAATCTATCTTGGGTGCTCACTCAAGATAGGTAAAGGGAGGTAGTGATAATTTTTCAAACTTGAATTTCTAATGAATTCCATCTAAATATATAAAATATATAATTTTTAATGCATATATTTCACAAATATAATACAATAGGTCTTATATTTATATCTTTCCTTAGGCAAAGTATGTGTATCAAATTTTTACTTATGATAAAATAACTCTATCTTGGTTGGGCAACCAGGATAGGGAAATCAAATTTTAAAAATACCTCCAGTGAAAATATTACTTGAATTAAGCGCTAAATGAGCGTAAATGATCAGATGCTAAAGTTTCAAACAAATCTGTTACATAGCCAAAATCTGATTATATACCTTAAATACACTTTTCTATTTCAGGTACAGCAAGAGTGATATGTTTTGCTGTAACACCTACACTCAGGATTTGGAACATCCCATGCAGCATTCAGTATCATAGAAAAAGAAAGGTTCATTACAGTGTAATAGGGCAAGACAACACTTGAAGTACTAAAATGAACGTACTGTGAAATAAAGATCTTGGTTTAAACTAGATCTTACACATGTAGTGCTTATCAAGGGAATTACAGTCATACTTTACAATTGTCTGAGTATGGCAAGATCAGGGTATGGCTTAAAGTTCGAACAATTTATGATGAATTTATGAATCTGAGTTATAAAAAAAAACCCAGAAAATGAATGGATTTAATTACAGAGTGGCCTTGAAAAAACCCCAGAAAATATAAGAGATTCATTTGATAGTGACGGGTGAAAAAAATGCAGAAACGGAAAGGGAATGTGAGTTAGTGGATGGGTTTAAACTGAAGAGGTTATGTCTATGATTGCAAAAGTGTAAACCAAAAAGCTTTAAAGTGTTCTTACAAAACTGGTAAATCAAAGGTTATATATCTCTGTGTTATGTAAAGGTATTACAACTTACTAATTTGAAGTGGTAAATTTAGGGCATTGACTACACTGTTTCAGTGAAAAGGGACATCTTTGACAGAATTGTTATTTATTACAGATTTATGGTGCTATTGTGGAATAGTGATAATCAAAAGGATTTTATCCTTTATTTCATGACTAGACAAGAATAGTCTACAGTATGGAACCTTTAGTGGGTTAAGAAGGTCAGCTTCTCACCAGAAGGATAATTGCCGACCCCAAATTAAAATAGAGAGGGATTATCTGTTGAATTTATATACATCTATGGTGTGAAGCTTATCATGTGACCAAAGTAATTGAAATCTTTGGGGCAGGTTATAGGTCTTACTGCCTATCCTATGATTCTTTGGGGGTAGATTGCAGGTATTCCTGACACTAAGTCTTTGGGATAGATTGGAAGTGTTTTTTTTAATTTTAAGTGTTTGGGGTAGATTGGAGGTATTCTTGCTACTTTTAAGAGTCGGTAGATTGGAGATATTGCTACTCCTAAGTGTGTTTGGGGTAGATTGGAGGTATTTTATGCTATTTTTAAGAGTCTTTGGGATAGATTGGAGGTATTCTTGCTACTTTTAAGAGTCGGTAGATTGGAGATATTGCTACTCTAAGTGTGTTTGGGGTAGATTGGAGGTATTCTTGCTACCTTTAAGAGTCTTTGGGGGTAGATTGGAGATATTGCTACTCCTAAGTGTGTTTGGGGTTAGATAAGAGTTCCCTTAAAAGAGACGAAATAGTGGATCAGCAGTAGGATGTGGATAAATTGTTGTTTCAGGATTGATGCAACGGAATCTATAGCTAACAAATGTCCAGATAGATTGGAAATTTACAATATATCCACAGATTGTGGCAGACATGACTGTGTAGGCAGTAGTTATATGTCAAATGTATAATTTGTAATATTTCTGATTGAAGTTATTTGGTAATTTACCAGCAATTATTATCTTTGTTGCCATTTTGATGAATAGTAAGTGCCTTTAAATGTTGTTGATGAAAGTATTGTTGACGACTGCTGAATGATTGAAAGTTGTTGTACATTTATTTTTCTTGACATACACTATTTGATAATAGTAAATTTTGTCCTCTACCAAAAAGGCATAATAGGGGAAATACATGTATAGTCAAACCTGTGATAAAGACCACCTCCAAGGAAAGACCATCCTGCAAATAAAGACCAAAAGGGAGAAAACATTGCACTATTTACTTATTCTTGAAACACCTATGAATAAAGACTACCTTTCAACAAAGACAACCATTGCATCTTCCTGACTGTGGTCTTTGTTCACAGATGATAATGAAGATGTATAAAGTCACAGCTTATTTTTTCATGTTTCCTAAAAGATATTTATGTGAAATGTTCACCACGATAATATTATGAGCACAGCCCCCATTCTAAACTTGCAGGTTCCAGACAATCTTAAAATGTTAAAGGTCAAATTGATTCCACCATAACTTCATATTTTCATACCTATTGAAGTTGTTTCAAAACTTAAGTCGAATATAGAACATGTCCTGGTTATTTTTGTTCAAAGTCCAGATGACATTTTGTAAGGTCAAAATATTAATTCAGGATTCTATGACAGAAAGATGTACAAGATATTTCTATGATTTGTTAGTTTTACAATATATTGGTGTAGTTTAGCTAACATAAATGTTTCACATAGATAGAAGTCTGTCACCCATCCTTATGACATATGGCAGCAATGTTTTTTATCAGGGAATGTTTTGTTATGAAAACTTGGATGATGTAAATCTTATCCAGCTATCCAAGAGATGAGTGCTCAGGTCCTGGAAAAATGATGCAACAGTGCTTAAAATTTTCAGTTGTTTCAAAGTGTTTCAATATTCATCTAGTGTTCATTGTATTTCCAATTTGTGCATTCCAGAATTATACTTTTTGAGATGTGTATTGAAAATTTTGTAGAACAATGCTCAGTAATTTGTAGATTTTATACCTTTTTATGCCCCCAAAGGGCGGCATATTAAAATCGCACCGTCCGTCCGTCCGTCCCCACTTACAAATTCGTGTCTGGACTGTGACTCTGTCATGCATTAAAGGATTTTAAAATAACTTGGCACACATGTCTAGCACATCAAGACGACGTGTCGCGAGCAAGACCCACGTCCCTACCTCAAAGGTCAAGGTCACACTTAGAGTTTGAAGGTAATGGATTCCTCTATATATGCATATATGCACACATTCGTGTCCGGACTGTAACTTTGTCATGCCTTGAAGGATTTTAAAATAATTTGGCACAGATGTCTAGCACATCAAGACGACATGTCGCGTGCAAGACCCACATCCCTACCACAAAGGTCAAGGTCACAC
Source organism: Saxidomus purpurata (assembly GCA_022818135.1). Lineage (NCBI taxonomy): Eukaryota > Metazoa > Mollusca > Bivalvia > Venerida > Veneridae > Saxidomus > Saxidomus purpurata. The sequence continues at coordinate 6,756,719 of JAFMSR010000014.1, read as the reverse complement.
TTAGAGTTTATAGGTAATGGAATCCTGTATATATGCATACATTTGTGTCCAGACTATAACTTTATTATGCTTTGAAGGATTTTAAAATAACTTGGCACAAATGTCTAGCACATCAAGCGGATGTGTCGCGTGCAAGACCAGAGTCCCTCCCTCAAAGGTCAAGGTCACACTTAGTGTTTAAAGTAATGGAATACTGTATGCATGATTACTCTGTCATGCATGGAAGGATTTTAAAATTACATAGCACATTTATTGAGCACATGGAGAGGACACAGACTGTGAGGCACCTCTTTCGGGGGCATTCGTCACTTGTGAGGGACAGCTCTTGTTTATCTTTTTTTTTTAGCTCTGAAACCACAAGGCCTAGAGCTTAGATATTTGGTATGTAAAAATGCCTATTGGACTTCTACCAAGATTGTTCAAATTATGACCCCCAGGTCAAAATTTACCCTTCCCTGGAGGGGGGCTGGTGGGACGAAGCTGACTTGATTTCACATAGGCTTATATAGGGAAAACTTAAAAAAACAAGAAGGCCGACGGGCAGAGAATAGTTATTTGGAATGTTACTTAGCACTGTGTAGTGGACCTCTACAAATTATGTTAGAATCTTGACCCCTTGTATTATAGCCAATGGTAGTCAGGTGAGCGATATAGGGCCATCATGGCCCTCTTGTTAAGACTTACCACAGTTTTTCATCACATAGTGCAACATTATAATTTTCTTATATGAGCACGAGGTTCAGATCGAAATATCCGTCACTGAGGGTAACTGTTTTGGCGGGAGCAAGGCTCTGCCCAGTTCCCGCGGAACAGTTACCCGAAGTGACGGATATTTCCATTTGAACCAAGTATCTCATGGAAGAAACTTTTTCTTGCATACCGTCTTGCACTTTGAAATAGATAATTAAAAACAAACTTATCGAAATGATGCATTTTGATATAAAAACAAACATTCTTTAGATGTTATGTATGGGAAAGTGACGTCACATTGTTTATAATGTTACGTCACAAGTAAGCACGTAAGTCGTCTTACACTGGGGGGTGTAAGATGAGATTTTCTAGCACTGGTAAAAACTGCAGATAACCCCATCTGGTATGCAAGAATGTAAAGTCATGTCTTGTATCAATGTATTCTTATTGACAGTGTTATGCTTAACTCTTTAAAGTTATTTATATACCCCCTTCACCCACATATAAGGGCATATCTGCAAAAGTATTCAAGCTAGGCTTTTGGGAAAGTTTACACGAATGTTTTATCAGCATGTGAAGTTCTGCACCTGGGGATTTGTTTTTGTCAACAACAAAAAAACCTTCTAGTTTTAGTGTTTATTCAACTTTGTGGGGCACTTGCACTGGTACTTTCTCTAATCTTTATTTGTATTGGAAATTTCTTCTTTGTTAAAATGTTTATTAAAGCACTGTTAGTTTCTGGGTCAAAATTATTTAAATTCATTCCTTTAAGGTGATTTATCAGTTCATTTGTTTTTAATATTGTAGTATTTTTCAAAGAACCAAAAAAAAAAAAAAAGAACAAAATATGACACTGGAAAGAAGTTTTGTTACTACATTTATTTTTTCTATCAAAATTCTGTAAAATGGCTAAATAGGAGATTCTGTATTTTGGTAGAATTATATTTAGCTTGCCTAAGCATGTAGGCTAAAGGTGCGCAGTCATGATCACTCACTGTCCTTTGTCAGTGATCAGCTAATCCCTCCACCTTGTAGAGCCACCTTGGTTCAGTGGTAGCGCACTTGCCTGAGGATTGGAATGTCCCAGGTTTGATCCCCACCAGTGTCCAAGTAGTGGTAGGGTCCTTAGGCAAAACACAGATAATTCCATATCCCTCTCTTTTAGGTTGATTCCATCTGGAGTGACTGTAGAGAATGATTAATACGTCAAGTTGTAAGAACTCATTTTGCAGTCAAGATTAATCAAACAAGTATAAATCAATCCCTCCACCAATTTCTTCAAATGACCACTTAATGCAAGTTGATGAAATTTGACATGGATATTTATTTGATAATCTACTAATTCCGTTTCATGTAGAAATTTAAATGCCATGGAGACCAACAGGAAAGAACTTTAAGATATCTACAGGCCCCAAACCAGAACAACATGAGTTTAGTGTGTAGCATTGTCTAGTGGTATTGTACCAACTTGGTTAAATTCATTACTCATTGTCATTGAGGTAGAAAGTCCTCAGGTGCTTCAAAAAAGCTTGGTTGTGTTAAAGGCTTGTAATGGCCCTTGTGTTTGTGTTAAGAACAGGTGAATTGGTTTGGGGGCTGATTTCTATAGGGTTAGACAGAACTGTGTAAGCAAATTAACAATTATTCTAAGAATGGTTTCTCTTGAAAATCCAAGAAAATATTAAACAGTATTAGATTTAGTAGTGATTGTGTGAAAGCAAACATGTTAACTCTATGTAAAATATCATATCCTAGAGATTTCATTGTCGTTCATTATTACATTAATAAATTTTATAAGAAGTATGTGGTATTGTTTAGAAAGAATAAGTTATTAAAAAAAATAGCCTAATCTTTTGAAATGCTAACATGCTTCCATTCAGTCCCAAGTTAGGTGTTGTAAATGGGTCAAACGGCAGTCACTGTGAAAGACTGCTGTGCTAGTATTAATTTTGAAAAATGTTATGTTTATGATTTTGTTGAAATTTACATGAATGACATTCCTGTAATCACAACTGTACATTTTTTGTTACCATAGCAACTGTTTGTTAGCTTTATTAATTTTTCACCCATTTTCTTATTCTATGTAATTTGTTGATACTTGATTATAGTCTATCCAGTTGGTTTTGCAGTTAGGTAGCTGCTTATGGTGGGTAGGTTTTTTAAGATAGTTGCTACATTAGCTGAAATTACAAAACAATATAATCTGGAGCTCTCAGTTTCAGCTGTAAAAAACACTTTTCACTTTCAAGATATGCATATAGAATAGTATCAAGGTGGTTATAAGTCCCCAACAAGTCAATGACCTTTGGCGACAGTAGGTTTGCTCGGTTCTGTCAGTCTACACTTTGTGCCTGGGTTGTAATTTCAAACTTCACACACTTGTTTCCCATGACATAAGGCTGTGCCATACACCACAACTATACTTGGCTGGTCAAGGTCGGTGTCACATTTCAGGGTAAAAGATCATGGAGAGGATGTGAGAAATCAACCACTCTTGTCTCAAAGTAAAGGTCACGCTGAAAGACCAGAGATTACAAGCCTTTATCTTGTTAACTCTGAAGGATTTTCGTAAAACTCGGGTAAAATGTTAATCTCATCATGATGACAAAGGTCAAGGTCTCTCTATGGGTCAAAGGTCATGTGACTATCTCCCCATTTACCAAACCTCTTGAAGGATTTTCATGAAACTTTGGTCACATGTGCATCAGAGATTCTCATCCTGTCATCCAGTTTGGGACTTTGTATTGCATGGCAGTACTCCATCCATTTGGTGAATATTTAAATGATGAAAGCAATTGTGCTGAAATTACGTTTTGTGAGGCTTTACTAAGTATTGCATCTTCAGTATTTGATGTTCACAAATGACATATTTTGTCATGTCAGATTATTCTTCCAAAATGCAAAACAGAATTTCGCCATTTGAGACCTTTTAAAGAGATTGTCAATTGCTTTCTTTCTTTAAATTACACCGGGTCAATTATTATTGTACTTTAGTAATGTGAAATATATTAAAGAGCTTCTGTTACACTCCAATGATGTCAGACTTGATTGATAATAATACGCATGGACCTTGCTGTTACTGTGGATGGATTTTATGATAAAACTGTTGGCTGTTTAGTACAGAGGAATTAAGATTTTAAACATGTTGATTAGTATTTGGTAGTAGTGGCTGATTTAGGCTGGTGGTAGCTTTACCCAGGTACTGCTAACTTGTATTCCATTGTATAGTTTCTATCACATTATTTATACATGTATATATTTGAAATTAGTGAATAGTTTAAAAATCCAAAGGTTGGTTTTCTTACAGCGAGCCCAAGTCATTAGTCATAAATTATTTATAATCATTTGTTATCATATCATCCCAGAAGTATTGTTTTATTGTCAGCCTTGTTTGCTTAGGGTGGAACAGAGTTTTCACAATGGCATTTCAGTGTATGCCGGAGGCTAGCTCTCCATATCTTCCTGGAGTGCAGTAGAAATGTTAACAGAATAAACGTCTGTAGCACCAAGACCAAGGTGAAGTTAAGGGATTGTAGGTAAAGTTATACATATTTAGACTTGACTAGATTGTAGCTTTATAACAACTTAGGTGATTTTGAAATGACTACTCTTAAGAGGTGACTTTGTTACATACCACATTAGCAGGATTGTATACATAGACAGGTGAATGCTGCATGCCAACTGCCTTTGCGATTCACTTATTATCCCCACCCCAAAGCAGGAGGGGGATATAGGAATGGCCTCCATTCTTCTGAGTGTCGTAACATTCCTGTCCACTCCATAACTCCTTAACTCTTTGAAGGATTTTGATGAAACTGTGGTCAGATGTTACCAATATGATGTGCAGAACTCATGAGCCAATAAGGCTGGCTCAAGGTCAAGGTCACAACTTAAGGTCAAAGGTTTGAGTCGTCAATATCTTATTAACCCCTTGAAGGATTTTGATGAAACTCCGGTCAGATCTTCACCTCATCAAGACAATGTGAAGAACCCATGATCTGGTCATGCTGGCTCAAGGTCAAGGTGGTCTCTACTTTAAATCAAAGGGATGAGTCTTGAAACTTGTGACTGTTCCATATTTCCTTAAGCCCTTGGAAATGTTTTTAATAAAACTCTGGTCAAATGTTCACCATTTCATGATGATGAGCAGAACCCATGAGCTGGTCATGTCAGGTCAAGGTCACAACTTAAGATCAAAGATTTGAATCTGTCTGCTCACAAAACCTTCATAACCCTACTTTACAGAGGCCACAGTTTTTTTTACCACTTGAACAAATAACATGTTGTAACTTTATTTGTATTGTGAGTTGTAACTTTGTCACACCTTAGGAATTGAAAAATTGTTGTGCACAAATGATCACAATCATCGATCTAATGTGTTGTGCACAATACTGTGGTCTGTAGCTTTGTAAAGTCTCTCAAGTCATTTCATTGACAGCGGCAGACCCAATAAGATGCCGTTGGGCATCTGGTTTATATTGTAGTTAGTTTGAACACAGACCTATATACATGTGTATATAGGTCTGTGGTTTGAGCAATAGAAAATAATTTTAAAAGAATTGCTCACTTACTGTAGTATTCATGTTTGCTCAGTTGTAAGTAATACAACAAATTATAAATGTGTTTATATTGAAATATTTGAGAACATTAAAATGGGAGTTAGACATTGCTTTGGTCATTTCTTGATCACCCCTGGTATTCGACTACTACAAACGCAGATACTATTTACGAACAATGTATACACATGAACATGTTGACAGGTAAGCTGGAATAACCCCAATATTTCTATTATTAGCTCAGCTGGCTATGCCAGAGTGAGCTTTTCTGATCGATGATTGTCCGTCGGCCGTCAACATTTTGATTCAAATGACATCTCCTCTGAAACCTCTAGGCCAATGTTGATAAAACTATGCAGGAATGTTCCTTGCATGAAGCTCTATCAAAATTGTTCAAAGAATTCCATTCCATGCAGAACTCTGATTGCTAGGGCAAAAAATAGGAAAAACTTTAAAATTCTTCTCCTCTGAAACCACAAGGCCTAGAGCTTAGATATTTGGGATGTAGCATTTTCTAGTGGACCTCTACCAAGATTGTTCAAATTATGACCCCCGGGTCAAAATTAACCCCGCGCGATTGGGCCCTTAGTTTTTGCATAGGCATATATAGGAAAAACTTAAAAAATCTTCTTCTCTGAAATCACAAGGCTAGAGCTTTGATATTTGGGATGTAGCTTGTCTAGTGGACCTCTCTACCAAATTCTTCAAACTCCCCCCCCCCCCCCCCCCCCCCTACCAATTGTTCAATTATTACCCCCCCCCAAAACCCCCCCCCCGGGGTGGTCACCCTTAGTTTTGCATAGGCTTATATAGGAAAAACTTTAAAATCTTTTTCTCTGAAACCAAAGGCCTAGAGCTTAGATATTTAGCATGAGCATTGGCTAGTGGACCTCTAGCAAGATTATTCAAATTATGACCCCGGATGAAAATTGACCCCGCACGGGGGTCACTTAGTTTTGCATAGGCATATATAGGAAAAACTTTAAAAATCTTCTTCTCTGAAGCCACAAGGCCTAGAGCTTAGATATTTGGCATGTAGCATTGGCTAGTGGACCTCTACCAAGATTGTTCAAATTATGACCCCTGGATCAAAATTGACTCCGCACGGGGGGTCACTTAGGCTTAGGCTTTGGCATTGGCTAGGCTTTGGCATTGGCTAGTGGACCTCTACCAAGATTGTTCAAATTATTACCCCTGGGTCAAAATTGACCCCGCACTGGGGGTCACTTAGTTTAACAGGCTTATATAGGAAAAACTTTAAAAATCTTTTTCTCTGAAACCACAAGGCCTAGAGCTTAGATATTTGGCATGTAGCTTGCCTAGTAGACATCTTCCAAGTTTGTTCAAATATGCCCCTGGGGTCAAAATTGCCGGGGGGTCCTTGTTTTACAAAGGTGTATATAGGAAAACCTATTTGGTATATAACATTATCTAGTGATCTTCCACCAGGCAAGTGGACTTGTACCAAGGTGAGCGATATAGGGCCATCTTGTTGTTCTTTTTTGCACTGACATGTAAAACTATGTTTAAACTAAACGTGTGTAGTTTTATGATCAACTGACACCTTTTAATAATAGTCTTACCATAAAATGTTGAAAAAAACTACAGTAATGTAGCTGAATATGACATTTATTTGCTTATAGCAACGAGATATGTCATAGACGTGTACAGAAAAATGTATAAGGTATCAATACAATCAGCCCTAGACTTAAAAAGGTATCGATACAAACAGCCCTAGACTTGGATTAGTGGTATCGTTTTGATATAAGCAAGGTGAAGATAATCGGATACGTCTGACGGCCATAGATATACGTACGAACGCAGATTATCCTGAAAAGAGGATACGTATAACAGTAGATGAATAACAAGTGTATTTTAAACTAATTACATTCAATATGGCAGTTGTTTAAGGATGTTGCTATATAGACTGATAATTATGTATCTCCGTTACAGACATACTGTGATTAGTGCTATCTGTCTGTCACTCTGTCTTTCATAAACATTGTCCATGCAACTCCTCTGATACCAAGTGGCAGATTTACACCAAACTTCACATAAGTGACAATTGCCAAGCATAACTGTGCATATTATCGGCATGTTCCGGTTCAGTGATTTTCAGTGGAATTACCACCATTGATTCATAGAATTTTGATGTTTAACTAATTCTCCTCTACCATTGGGCAGATTTCCACCAAACCTAAGATAAGTGGTCAATGCCATGCTTAGTTATGCATATTGCTGGCAGATTCGGTTCAGTGATTTTCAGGGGAGTTATGGTCCTTGATTTGTCAAATTTAATGATATTTTGCTACTTCTCTACCATTGGCTGGATTTCCACCAAACCTCATAGAATTGATCAGTACAATTGTCGTCGACATGTTCCGCTTCATTGTTTTCAGGGAAGTTGCTGCCCTTGATTTGTCATATTTCATAATGTCTTTACTACTTCCATACTACTGAGTTGAATTTCACCAGATCAGTGTCAAGCGTAGTTGTACATTTCATCAGCATTTTATGGTTCAATGAATTTAGTGGAGTAATATCCCTTGATATCTCACATTCAATGATGGTTGTGCTACTAATCATATATCACTGGTCAGAATTTCACATAAAAGTATTGTTCCACTCCCAGAAAAAAGGATATCAGTCCGTATATCAGTGCTATGCACCGTTCTTATTAGAGAACCAAAAGGACTCTTCGTAAAGAATTACAATAGTGTTTCTGGATTCAAAGGTAAGTACTTGTTACTGGATAACCTGTTTGTTGCACAATAGCTTTGTAGCTAATGTTGTCTGTTGATCACATATGCGACGTTAAATAAGGCTTCTTTATCTTTATCTTTATTGTTTTTTTAAACCGCAAATACCCGTAAATGAAACTCGCCAGTAGATGGCAGACAACACATAAACCCTTGAAATATACAGGAAATAAGACTTTATACCCAGTACTTAAACGCTTTATTGATCAGATGATAAGGCTTTTAACAAATTAAAATCAAATTTAAGACGAAATCCTAAAGTCGTCAACAATGTGCCTATCATATCACTTTTGTGTCATTTTCACGTATCTGCAGTTTTACGTATCTACCGTCTGTGTTCATACGTACCCTATAACATTTCCATCTGTCGTACCCTGAAAAAGAACCACATGCTTGTTTAAGTACAATTGCAGCTGCTGTATCAATTATAGCGAAAAGAAAATAGTTTTTGCTGCTAAAGAAAATATCAGGGTGCGTATATTACTAATATACGGACCCTGAAAATATGTAGCTGTACGATGCAGTTTTGGACTCTTTCAATTATTATATTTCTTAAAATTCAGCGTGCAAACGATTCTGAAAAAAAAATTGATTTGTACTTAGTGGGAACCTCATTTGCTCAACGATGTCTTAAATGTCCCCGGGAACTTCTCAAAAATACAAAAACTGCAAAGTCGGCTTATTTCTAACTTGCTAACAGCTAACGAAACCTGGGTGCTCATGTTTGAGCCACAGAGAAGGGCTGATCACTAGGAATGGACACGAAAAGATCAAGAAAAGATCAAAGCCAAGAGACCAATCGTACGGAAAAAAAAGTATGCCATTTTTTAATTCTAGCGGGCCAGTTGTTAATGTGCCTTGTCCATCTGGTCATACAGTCAATTGACGCTTCAAAAAGAACTCTGTGCTGAAGAAAGTTAAGAAGTGTTACAATAAGAATCGATCAAGCAAAGGATGGCCAGGTATCCATCTTTTTTTGACAACTCCTCTAACGGATGCAAGGGTGTTAAGGCTTTCTTGGTGCGTCTGAAAACATGTATGTTGTAAACCATCCGCCTTACTTAACGGACCTGAGTCCATGCGACTTCATTTCCAAGGTTTTAGAAATTGCTTTCTGTGAAGAGATATAAGTCCAGATGTTCTCCTGGCAGCGCTATATACCAGTGTCTCCAACAGGTACCAAAAGAAGACTAACTAGGCACATTTCACTACTGGATAAAATTATTAGAAAAGTATGTTTCGGTAATACATTGAAGGTTTACAATAAAAATAATTTTGATAAAACGCTGCCAGCCGGAAATCAAACCCCAATTACAAAACATTTCGCAGGACCCTCGTAGTAGACAGGGTGACCCCTGTGCGTGACCACTGTAGGTATGCCAATGAAAATTATTCTACTTTGAGTATTATATGATTTACATTCTACTTGTCCTTACGGTCAAAAGCGAGTTTAATACGGCATCGACGAAAAAACATTTACTTAAGAGTTGTCTAACCTATTTTTTAAAACAGTTTTAATGTATTCAATAGTCAACAAAACACACTATTCTTTCATGATATTCAGATTTACAAAACGTATCTTGTAGCAAGTATTCACATTAATAGTACATGGTTGTATTTTATTTCTATATTGAGAAGTTTAGTCTAAGAATGGGACATCATCTTAATGTGTTCCATCTTAAACCAAGAATAGCCCATTAAAGTTGCTTTAACAGTTTACATATAACAAGCTGATATTGAATTTTGTCAGCAGTAGTTATTAATGAAAGTCAGACAGAATTTGTGAAACATTCAACAAGTTACTTGAGTATTACGAGCAATACGTTAGTCCCCTACCTAATTAAACTCATGGTTTCTCATGGACTTTTGGCCCCTTGGTGTGGAATTGGCCTTGAATACGTGCAGTTGGAACATGAATTCTGCACACGAACACTTGACTAAAGATGATGAAATCTCTTAAATGGTTAAAGAGACTTTAACCTCTAATGTGACTTGGATCCCTTGGCCATATGTGCCACACACCCTTGTGCTATTGGCAACAAGTGTGTGTAGTTATTGGAAAACTGGTCCATACATATAAAAGTTATAGCCGGTACACAAATACTGCTAAGAGGTTATTATCACTTCTACCATACAGTAGCAATCAAAATCTAACAAAATAAATCATGCGCATTATCTCCAATGGGCTCAGTGCTACAGCAGATTTTTCAGTTTTGTAATTGTCAAACTTCAATATGCTACCTCAGGGTAGTCACTTACTGACAAATGCTCATTGTGAGTAGTTCTCTTTTTTTGTTTTGATAACCTCGTTTGCATACCTGGTATGGATTAGCAAGCTGGTGAATAAATTAAGTTTTGCATGTAACATCAAACCTGTAAGTACAGTACATATATATATCAGAGTAAAGAATCCTTTTTTAGCTGTAGGTAGATTTCGGAATATCAACAAATTAAGGTTTGATCATAAATGCGATTTAATTTTTTAATGAAATTGAGCAATTTAATCTTTAATATGCGAAACTTATCGCAACTATTCAAAAGTCCAACGTATGTGACAGAAATGTGTCAATTGTTTCTTATGAATATATTTGTTTACTAGGAAACAATTGAGACTGAACAGAACATTTTGTTTATAACTTGTAGGTAACCGTTTTTTAGACAAAATAACAAAATAATATATATATATATATATATATATATATATATATATATATACGTAAGGCGGTGCTGCCATTAATGCATATGATTATTGGTTGTTACGATTGTTGTAACAATTGTTCGTAAACAATTCTAGCAACTAATTTTCTTGGTTCATCTAAATAAAAAAAGTCATATTGTCACAATGTTTTTGTTGCTTCTTGAAATCTATTTTTATCAGTAGATTGTTCTCGTGTCGTTTTCATTTTTACCTGGACTTTCAAATAAAATAATGAGAACAATTAAGTCTAATATCATTTGGAATTTTGTAATAAAACTGACTCAAATAAATGACAGAAGAATTTGTATATCAACTTCCAAAGAAATACTGAATTATGTTGATTTGGTTGGCGTGAAACGTATAATTATGAAAGAAAACTACTTTCCATATACTGTATATTAAATAAAAATTTATCTTTAATTGTCTTACCAATGTTTTAAGTATCTTACATTATACATATAAATATTATAAACATGTATATTTATACTAAGTAGCTGAAAAGATGATAAAAGCAGAAAAAAATTCACCTTATGAAATTTTGGAAGAAGAAATAATTAAGGGTGTTAGTCGGGAAGTGTATAGTGAAATTGACGAACCAATAACAGTAATAGTTAATTAATTACTTAGAGCTTATTAGTGGCTCTATTATTTGTGGAAATAATAATCAAGAACTTAGAAGTCAAGGTATTAACATAAAAGATGAGTTCATAAAATGGGAAAACATTATAACCAGAACAACACAAATGTTTTTTATGAAAATTAGTTTTCATAAATGAGCAAAAGTATTTTTAAAATCAGAAGCAGCTGAACTTGAAAATGAAAACAATACACTGAGCAATTTTACAGTTAGATTTAGTCGTTCTTTGGTTTTTAGTATAAACACCATGACCTACTCTTAGTAGATAATTAGAAACGAATATGATAATAAAAGAATTTGTTACAAGAATGGTAAAAAAAGGAAACATGCTATTTTTTCAAATGGTCCTCACAGTTATATTGATATCAATGATTATATAAGGGAACCATTAATGGCTTATGACGACTTTGATGGTCAATCGGGTATTTCTCAAACAAGTTTAGGATTTGATCCTAGTAGTTTTGAAGCTTTATTTCAATCCCCAATGGTTTCTTATTGTAATTTTTTCATAAATTGCTTAGATTTGAGACAAACACTTTAAAGCTATAATACTGTTCAAACTTACCAAAAAAATTACGGTCAAGAAAAAATCTTAAGACATGAAATATGTTTAGAAAATTAAATGAAAAAAGTTTGTGCTCAACCATTTCTTTCATAAGTGGATACAAACAAAGATTTATCGTACAAAATCGATGCAAAATCATTAAATGACTGGGCCAGTCAAAAAAAGATTTTAATTGTTATTTTTCAACTATGTTCAGTAGGAATAAAACTGTTATATATTTTTATGTTATTTAGCTGTTACTTTCACAATGATTGTTTTTAATGATAATACACCATTGGTGAATGTATTCCATTAAACGTTGATGGTCACATTGAAGGGTTTTATCACTTTAAAGAAAACTGAATGGGGAACTGTGTCACCGAATATTACTAATTCTGTAGATACAATTTACATTCATTGTAACTTGAATGCTAATTTACTTGTTGATTAACATTCTGTGATGTTTTGTAGCATAAACACTGCAGATTTAACAAGGGCTTATCGAAGTACAAAGGCAAGTCAATATAATTGAAAAGGAGAAGAAAAAGATAAATGGAGAATACATTAAAATTTCAATAGCACAAATGCTAGCCCATTCACAAAGTGTAGATTTTGTTGGAGAGCTTTGACTGGTCTATTAGAAAAAACAGTATTACTAGTAGTGACAAGGGTTGTTTCTAAGGTGTTGGCTCCATTGGCTACAGGTGCATTAAGTGGATTCGCAAGTACTGAGGTTAGTTACATGTTTGATAATCGAATGATTTCAGTAGCACACAATAGCAAAAAAGTACAACACCATATCTCATACCTGGTTCAATACAAAAAATAATTAAAACTGGCGTAAGTAAATTCACTCAAAGTAAAGATAAGATAAAGGGTTTCTTGAAATGTTGGCAGCTTCCTTGGGTATACCATTAATTACTTCGTTGTTAACTGGAAAAGGCTCTCCTAAATTGGTAGATAGTGGTATACAAATTGATTGGTAGGTAGTGGTGTACAAATTGATTCTCAACAAAGACTATATACGCGAATATCCTATGTTATAAATACAGTTATGAAAAACATGATATTCAAAGTTGAGAGAAATCTTCAGTAAAACAGATTACCAAATAAAAGAAAGTTAAATGAATGTAGTATAATAAATTTGAATGGTTCTGTTAGGCCTGAAACTCATGTGCTATGTTAATCGCATATATTTTTTATCTTTTTTGAATGAAACCACAGAAACTAGTCATAACATAAATACCAAGAGTAACTACATTCAATATCAAAACAAAACAAGTGTATTATGTGGATACTATTGTGTATTATTTATAAAAAATACTTCAAGATGGGGTACAATTTTATTATTTATTGCCACAAAAATACTAAACATCAACGGTCTAATAATGAACAAACAAATAATGAACAAACAATCATGAAATATTTTAAAAGAAGCGGAAACAAATTAAGCATATCTTTAAAGCAGTCAATCAGCAGTTATTCCCCATTCATTATCTAAGACGATCCCACTATCTCTGGAGATGTCCATTCTAATGTTTATAAATAAAGAGATCACTTGAGCACATAACACTCAGACTTGGCATGCAGGTTGGTTATGACTAGTAGAAGATCCCTACCTATATTGAGGTCGTGGGCAAAAGTCAAGGTCACCGTTAGCCATTATATTCCAGATGATAAGGTTTCTTGGCGTAACGGGCCACAAACAGTTACACAGACTAACGATATTAACTCGGAAGCAGATGTATGAAGGCAGTCGGCTTAGAGGCTAAAATGTCCCGAAACAACAGGTAGGAAAACATTGCATGGTGGACTTTGCCGATCTACATTAGGAAATGTCGTTGAAATATCTAAAGGCAATACCTTACACCAAAAACTACCAAAAGTGACACAAAACCACAAAAAGAGTGATCTACTTATGGCCACAAGTTTTTACTTTATATGAGAGATAGAACCATGGTGCAGTAGGGCGATCAGGCATCTCGCACATAATGCACTACGAAAGGCGAAATAATGACATTGAATAATATGCTAATCAATTCATATTACAACTACGACGCACTATGAAAAAAATATAAATAATGCCTTACTTTCTTCATCGGATGACTTGAATCCATGATCTTCTCTGGTATTTTCCCGCTGTTTCTAAAATCTTAGTAAAAATAAACTAATTAAGTAATATTCTAACTCGGGTAGCTGCATATATCCAATCGCATTTATATGATTACTGCTACCCTTTCAATAAAGTTCGGGGTAGTTTTCAAAGAAATCGAAATAATCAATGTCTCCCAGGAATTTATCGATGAGTAAAATACAGTGAGGCGTTCGGATGCGAAAAAGTTAAATCACTCGTGCTTCGCATTCGTGATTTAATACCTACGCATCCGAACTGCTTTACTGTATTTCATTCAATGATAAAATACAGTGACACATTTATTATTATTTAAATTATCGATAGGTAGTAACAGATATATATTACCGAGTAAGTCCAAAAGAGACCTCAGGGCTTCAGTAGAAATGTTTGTAGGCCGGTAACTCACGCTATTTATATTAGGTTTCAGTTGCACATGTATCAAATGAAATGATTCAATACACGGTGTTCGAGCACAAAATTATAATGATGCTATGATACACACGAAAAGAAAAACTAAATTTGTCAGAATATATGTATTTAGTTGATGAGAAAATGTTGTAGCTTTTCAGTTATTATTTCTCGAGATACAGAATTTGTCACACTGTATTGAGAGTAACCGGCGTGGAGCACTGAATATCAAAATTATTTAAAGATGTGAATAATTGAAATCTGTATAATTTGTCGCAAGCTTTACAAAATATTTCTTAAAAGTTTTAAATATTGTAATTTTACATTTGAAATCCGAATAATCGTTCTCGTATTGATTGTTATAGCTCTACATGTGGTGTAAATCTTAACTGAGTTCAATGTAGACGAAACAAATGGAAATATACTTTTTGATGATATATGTGAACAACAGGATCCGTGGAGTAAACATTTTGATAGTGTAACTGAACAAAGCAACAATGCCAAGTTCGCATATGGTTTCTTTACTGTGGCTGAGGCTCATCTCATAGCCGCTGGAAAATATAAGACGAGTAAAGGTAAAGAGATCAATTGCTGTCGGGACGAAGAAACAAGTTGATTTATTGTTCTAACAGACATTGAACTTTCAAAGTTACTACAAGAAATTCTGGGCTATCTTTAAAGATATCAACAGTCTTGTTGACAAAGCTTACATTGTACACTTTTCACAGCAACCCAAACCTTTGAAGGCACCAAGACTCATTGTAAGAATTATCTTTTGCAATTTTATTTCAAACTATTTTTTCGATTTTAATCTTGCCTTGAAGTATGAGTACGAAGTTATTCAAAACTTTTAAAAAAATTGGTTAGTATGACATTCACCTGAATATGTTATTTGGTCGTCGCAGAAATACATCCGCTGACATGTGACTTTGTAAGCAATTTCTTTCAATTGCAATGTACGCCGGAGCACAATAGGATGATGTTTGATAATACTGCATGATAAACCAATTGAACTTGTTAATGCTGAAAGATGCACGTGGTGAAAAATGGGCTATTAATGTTAAGCGTCTTTTAGAAAAGTTGGGATTTGCATTTTTATGGAAAAATCAAGATGTAAATTTGATGTAATCGAATTGGGTAATTCAACGTATATAGAACCAGTATTTCCAAAAATGGTTTTCGGAAATAAATAATTCGTCTAGGTTGGATACTTACTTGAAACAGAAAAGTATTTATACTGTGTCAAAAATGTAAATTATAGAATAGCTTTAACACGTTTCAGATGTTCAGCTCATACACTAATGATTAAAGAAGATAGAGCTAGACATATTGATAGTAATGATAGAATTTACAGAAAAGTGTAAAATGAATGTAATAGAAACGGAGTATCATTTCTTTTTCTGTCCGTGTTATAGAGATCTAAACCAACTGTGTTTACCAAAATATTATTGTTCTTTGCCAAATGTTCAAATATTTAAACGTATACTGAAATGTAAAAAGCAAAATGTTATTAATAAGTTGTCCAAATTTATTACATTTATTAAAACCTATCGATATATATCCTAAGAAATCATATTTAAGCAAATTTAAGGTATTCAGTCCATAACGGTCAATTTTTCAATTGTTATTTTCATTAACTATATCCTTTCATTGATTCATATTCATATTTTAAAAGAAATTTACTGTCTAATTAAAAAGATATATGGAATTTTATACCCCTAGCCTTATCTTGTAAGTAACTAACTGAACGGTATACCAGAAAGAATAATTTGTCAATATGCAGTATCCATTATATAACAGTTTAACATAATGTTGGTAATAACGTATTCAGTATACACTGTACAAATCAGTAACAACTCATTCACTTATGATGGTGACGTAGATATGTACAAAGTTAGATCAGAAATGATAAAAAAAAAGGTTAAGGAAAGAAAATGTAAATTTTATTAATGGGGCATCTATTCCACTTTGATAAATTTTGTCTTTATACTATTCTTAATATAATGAACCGCCTCGATAGCCTAGTGGTAGAGCGTCCGCACCGAGTGCGGGAGGTCGTGGGTTCGCTCCTTGGCCGCGTCATACCAAAGACGCAAAAAATGGTACCAGTAGCTCCCTTGCTTGGCGCTCAGCATTTAAAGGGAAACTGGCCCCTTTCTCTTTCTCATACCCTCACGGCGATGGATACCATCAGGAATAAGGTGTCGAGAGTGATTAATATAAGTTGGATAACTTGTTTCACAATCGACCTAAAATATCTTAATATACAAAAATATAATGGCAAAAATGACTTTTCCGTCTAGATTTTCAAATAACCAGATCTAAAATCAGCCATTATCCTTATTAGTTTCACACGAATGAAGATATTTCTGATTATTTTCCGTAAAACATTTAAAATGGTTAAAAATCTGAAAAAGGTAAGTAAAACAGAAGAAAACATGAACTACCTTTAAAAAAGATAGTCGGCGCAATTTTAGTATATGAAAGCGATTGTTAGCTAGATTTTTTATAGTAAAATTAATTTTATTTAGTCGGATTTGTCAAGTTTGTCTCCAATAGTTATCAAATATCTATCGCGACATGTGTATCAGGAAAACAAACTTAATCCTTGTTTTTCTTATGAATATGCTTTTCGAATTATTGACCGTTATTCACTGCCCGAGAAAGTGTGAATACTAGATACACTTTTAATATCAAAACGGCATCACCATACATCAAAACCACAGCACCATCTATCAAAACCACAGCACCATCTATAATCAAAGCGCTGTGAGCGCTGAAGGCCTGTGGGCTCTAAATTAACTCCCCTAAAAACAACTTCTGACCTTCGTGATTTGATATAATCTAATCGTTCGTAAATAAGAAAGTTGTCAATGAAATAACATCAGAAATTTGAAAATCAAGCTATCGTGCTCCGTACGTTTCCGTAAATTTCCGTAAATATCCGTACTTTTCCGTGATATGCATATGATTATCTTCCGTAATCAGCTTACAGTGCAGTAATTTCTAAAACAGAAAAAAATGTGTAATAGCATTTCTGCAATCGTTTGAAGTTGTATGTACTGTTTTTATTTGTAATACTGTATGTTCTTATCGTATGCGACATTCAAACAGAAGATTGATCTGGTCTGTCTTGCACTACTTTCCCATAGCGCATGTTTACAGTTGTTATTCGCACATAGCACAGTTAAATTGTCTGCAGTGTTTGAAATGTGGTATGCTAACTTAGGCCTAGGGGCCTTTCAGTCCCCACGCCAAAAGTCACAGAACCATCTTATCAGATTATATTATTAGATGATATCACATTGCATATGAAATCATATACAAAGTATCTAAAATTAAATCTATGAAATGTACAATGATGAGACTGAAATAAACAATCAAAATATACTTTTCTCATGACAATATATGATAGTATAATATGTATGGTACTTGCAATATGTATGTATAGGTAATGTTGTAACCACACCATTATGTTTAGTGGCGATGGACATATCAAATGTTTATGCCATTATTGAATAAATCTTGAATCTTGGTATACATTCGTAGCCATTGTTTTTTCGTTTTTTGTTTTGTTTTTTTGGGTGAAGCAGAGCTTCTTTTTTCAAGTTTATACATTATACGCTAGAAAACTTTTCAAATCAGTTTAAATATTGTTTTGGATCTTATTGGAAAGTTTTTTACTTTTTGACTTAATATGTGCTGTTTCGAATTCTGATTTAAACTTTTATATATCATATTCATTCGTCCAATTTTCCTTGCAAAATATGTTTGTAAATGCTAAACCCTACTATGGTTAGAAAATGTTGATTAAATAATTAGGTTCAGAAAGTTTGTATCCGAAAATTAAGCTTTTTATGTTCGCATTTTCTTTGATTCCACCTTATAAAGCAGTTTTGTTTTTCCTCCAGAATTTCTACTGTTGTACAATTTATGAAAAGATGTTCATATCCTCTAGGACTCTGCACTTTCACTAATGGGTTTCAGTATTTTCCAGGAGTATCGTATGTCTCCCTTGTAAATTTTTGTTTATGATTCTGATTTATTCTTTATGTCGATTATCGGAATTCTTTTTAAAATTGTAGCGCAGTTCCATTCTATTTCTTCGTTTATTTTAGTTGCCAATTTTTGAGTAATCGGTTTTGTACTTTTGTTTTGACTAATACTTGATAAATAGCTTTTGTGTCAGCGTATCTAAAGTTTTCCTTCGTTTTTAAGATCCTATCTGTTTTGACTTTAGTTTTAGTCGAGTCTTCTTTGAGTTTTTTTCGTTTTTAATAGTTTTTTATACAGATAAAAAGTTTAAGTTCAGCTGTGAATCTTGTGATGTTACGTTAACATTTTCGCGTCAAATATTACACTTATTTTGAATTGAAAGTTTTGAAGAATTTAAGATTAAGATAAAAAATTATTTCAACTATAAGTACAGTGTAATAAGAAACGTACCAAAGTCAGGTGTGTTGCGAGCGGACTACCATTACTTAACATTTAAGCTATACATTCCAGGTCTGTGAAGTAGGCTTTTACATCGAAGTTTGGTATTCAAGTGCTTATTCGCGAATAAACAGTTTCTAGTTGGACATTCAAATGTTTAGTCGCGGATATCAAGCTGGTAGATCGTTATTCAGATGTTTATTTGACAAAAATACAGCCAGCTTGCAGCTGGTAGTTCAGATGTTTATCCGCAACATTAAGTTGTATTGATAAATATTTAGTTAGAACATTTTCTTAAAAAATGTGCCACATTTTCCAGAAAACGTAATATAGGATAAGCAGTCTCATAGTTATAATACTGTACACAAAAACATTATTTACGTTCCAAAGTAATTTGTCCGCCTCACTAGAATCGTCGACTTGAAATCCCTGTTACTTCTCGAAGATTCAGGGTCATGTGTTCGAGCCCGGCTACAGACTATGCCTCTTTATATAAGAAGGTTGGCAGTTTGCATTTCAAAGCATAAACAGTCATTCGTGAATAAACAATTGATTTCTCAATAACAAGCTGCATATTCGCGTATAACTTCTGAACTATCAACTGCAAGCTGAATGTATTTTGTCGAATAAACATCTTAATAACCATCTACCAGCTGGATATTTGAATTTCAAACTACAAGCTGTATATTCGCGAATAAACATTTGAATAACAAACTACGATGTAAAAGTCATCGTGAAAAATACAAGAATCTTAATGTAAAGTTGTCGTACAATTAATTGGTAGATAGCGAGTTTTGGCCTGGGGACTGAAAGTCCCCTAGGCCTAAGTTAGCATACCACATTTCAAACACTGCAGACAATTTAACTGTGCTATGTGCGAAGAACAATTGTAAACATGCGCTTTGGGAAATAGTGCAAGACACACCAGATCAATCTTTTGTTTGAATGTCGCATACGATAAGAACATATTAATAATAAAAGCAGTACATACAACTTCAAACGATTGCAGAAAGGTCTATAGCTTACGGGCTGCATTACACATTTTTTCCTGTTTTAGAAATTACTGCGATATTAGCTGATTACGGAAGATAATCATATGCATATCACGGAAAAGTACGGATATTTACGGAAATTTACGGAAACGTACGGAATTCGATATAAGAGTTTGTAGTTTGATTTTCAAATTTCTGATGTTATTTCATTGACAACTTTCTTATTTACGAACGATTACATATATGTTTACCTAAAAATAAATTTCTTAAAAAAATAATATAATTTACGTACATTCCCGAGAAGGAACTCACGTGATCAAAATCACCCGCCTTTATCGAGGACGCTGCATGTCAAGGCCCAGTGAACGGTTTCACCGATTACAACTACAAGGTAACCAAGAATCATATTTGGTTTTCCCTGTTATCACATTGTACAGTACTGTATTTATATTTCATTTTATATTGCTTTGTTTATTTCTGTTTCAAGGTCTTGTCCTTGGTACACAATAATTTTCGACCCACATCATCAGATATCGCTTGAAGTTGAACAAAGCGCAGATTGAATTATTTTTATTGTTCTCTCAAACAATTGATATTGTTGACCATGTGATTATTTTTCATTTAACGTACGTTTTATAATAAAACAAACTTCCATGCCACCCATATATTTGTTAATCATTCATATACTAAATTTCGCTCTATGCACATTTCGACCCGCGCTTTAGGTAAGGTTCAGCGTAAATCACGAAGGTCAAAAGTTTTTAGGGGAGTTAATCTATAGCCCCCAGACCTTCAGCGCTCACAGCGCTTTGATTTACAAAAGGTGTCTATATTGAATATGTGTGCCAAAATTGTATTTATTTATCACTTTACGTTCATTAAACATACAATTTATGTTTGGAGAATAAAATCTGATAGATGTAGGGCGGGCCCATTTAGTTATGTTTTGCATGTTATGAGATGTGTTATCACAATAAGGTGATCCATACACTCTTGACTCAAACAACAGCTTTTATTGTTTAGCGTCATTTAGGGAAGGGTCCGGGTTCGGTCAGATTATCGGTTGGAAGCATATATGTTTATGTCACAAATGTAGTTGTATAATATTTCCATAACTTCAGGCTTGCTTTCTTTAGTGAAAGTTAAAATAAGACATTCTCGAAAACAACGACAAAAAAAACAAACAATAATGCAGCTTGGAGGGTTTTTAAAATTCAATAATGGTATAGGTTTTTTCTGACTTTTAAGTAATAGCAAATCAGTTTTCGATACATTATGTTCTTTTAATTGAAAGTAAAATATAGAGAATAAAAAATATGTCCAGGGCTCGAAGTGACAGATATATAGCTTAGTCTCCAGATTAGGGGCTTGGTATGCGGACGAGGACCCGAGACACTTCCAAAAACTAAACAACTATAAATACGCTGCATATCATGTCTCGTAAGAATCGAAATAACATCCTTTTCAGCGTTGTTATTGTTTGATAAACAATGATTTGTCGTACTGATGCGCAGTTATTACCCACTCAGACCTCCGGCCTTCGTTGCTAATTACTGCGTATCAGTACTCCAAATCGCTGTTTATTAAACGATGAACACCGCTAGAACGGATGTTATTTCATCAATAATTCATGATGTTCCTTCCAGTATAAATGAGCACTTTGCTTTTATACTTAGTGGTATGAATATAATGTAAAAACTTTATAAGTTATTTAAATATATATTTTATTTGTAATTTTAGCCACGTAATTCATTCACATAAAACCAAACATTTCATTTTTCTTCTTTAAAACGGTGTTCAATAATTAATATTGAAAAATAACCTTCTTGTTTCTTGAGATATTGTCAAAGCACTTTTGTTTCGTGGTCATGAAGAGCCTTTCTGGATACCACTCTGCACAAAGTGTGATATGAGGAATATGACAGTGACCTCAGAGAAACGCATAATGCAATGTAGTATCAAACACGTTCATCACGTTCTCCGGAGGACAGGTATTGATTAACATGGAAAAATATTGACGTACTTGTAAGAAATTTGAATCAGATTAGTCATGTGCATACTAGTTACGGCATATAGTTTGTGAATTATTTACCTGAATTACATCTAAATATGGAGTATAAACATGAGATATGTTTTCTAATACTTTGCTTGTGAAGCTGCACAATCCCATAGGGAATGTGAAAAGTGTTTGCCTACTTTAACCTCGATATATATGTACTGATAATAAACTGATCACAGTGATCACAATGACATACCAGTCAGATTTGCTACAATAAACCATCAAGGACGTAGCTGTGCTCTCAAAGGCATCATATCAAGAAACATTATTGCCAGAAAAACTTTTTTATGTTTGCAATAGCATTGCAACATTGAACACAGTCACTGTGCTACAGTTTAGAAGAATGTACTTCTAATTTGAACAAGAGCTAGTAAGTGACAAATGTCCACGGTTAGGTATCTCATAGTTTGTGAACTTGACCTTCAAGATGTTGACCCGGTACTTGCGCACGGTACTTGACCTCCATGTGCCGAACATTTGTGCCAAAACAGAGTTACAATCGGAACAGGAAAAAAGTGTTTATCGTCATCAAACTTTATTACAGTTTTGGTTTCAAACAGGAGCAAATGTTATCCTATCTATTGTCTGTGTCTTTTACTTTACTATATTCAGATGGAAATGACACACCATGCTGTACTGTATTTTAGAGTTTTATCGTTGGTACCGCATAATCCATATGACCAGGTAAGTTATCTTAGGTTTGGGGGGATCGCCCTGTTCCAGAGACATTCTCTGGTTTTTAACATGCCCGGTGTTGACTACTGATACATCGGACCTCGGTCTTAGGTCTCACCCGACATACCATTAGTTATATAAGTGGAGGAGCGGGGGATCGAACCTGGGATCCATGGATTACCAGTCCAGCGCGTTAATACCTGGCACACCATATCTATCTATATCAGTTTATTTATACTCGACGCCGGTTAAAACCAAATGTCCGAGAATATATTGTCATTGATGCCTGTTCAGCGATCGTAGAGACTAGAGGGTGGAGTTAACGCCGTCGATCGTCTAAACGAATCTAAACCAAGTTTCATGGTCCCAGTCAAATGACATTAGCAAAGCAGAAGAAGTCTTTTGTTGCAACGGCCAGTCATCTTCTTTGTTGATGCCCTCAACCCGATATACATGGCCGGCACGCGGGACTTCAGAGCCGTTACTTTCTAAGTTTCTACGAGGAATGTTCAAATATGAATGCTTCTAAGCACATAAAAATGTATTCTTGATAGATTTCAATGAAAATTTTATTTCGTCCCCTCGAAGTATTCACCTCAAACAGATATGCAAAGTTTCAGTCTTCTAATCAAATCCTTGAAGGCATTTTCATAGTATGTTCTAGGTATATTATGAAGACGGTGCAGAACCGAGGTGTTTGCACTCCACAAATTTTCGATCAGAAGGTATTTTTTGAGCCTTGGGAACAAAAAGAAGTCACACGGGGCAAGGTCAGGCGAATACGGAGGGTGAGGGAGCACAACAACCTTTTCCTGCTTCAGAAAGTCTTGTACAATAGACGCCTTGTGCGATGACGCATTGTCATGTAGCAATCTGACATTGGCCAAACCAGTTGCAGGTCTTCGATTTTTTAAATATTTCTTCAGTTTTCGAAGAACTTTAGTCTTGTAAAACTTCGCATTTACGGATTTGCTTTAGGTACAGCAACCTGAATGGCAGGACCCTGATTTGTGAAGAATATGGCATGCATTACCTTCTTGACACTCAAGGTCCGCTTTGCAATGCATAGTCTTTTGCCAGACTTTGTTGCCCATATTTTGTTCTTAGTCTTTCGTTTGGGCTCAAAAAAGTGAACCCATGTCTCGTCACCAGTGACGACATTTGCGAAAGACTGTGCATTGTAATTTTGAAACTGTTTAAGCAACATTTTCGCGCATTGCACGCGTGCCTTTTTCTGCTTATCTGTCAACAGATGGGGAATCCATCTAGCACAGATCTTTCTCATTTTCAAATTACGTTTCAGAATTGCATGAGCTGCTCCTAATGAGATGTCAACCATACTAGCTATTTGCCTAGCGGTGTATCTTGCATCAGTAGCAACTATTTCTTTCACTGTAGCAACAACCATCATGGCAGACGTTGCTGTTTTCGGCTGACGGCCATGTGGTGCATCTTTTGTTGAAACTAACCCACATTTGAATTTCTTAAACCAACGAATAACCCTATGCCAAGAATACAACGATTTTTAATATAGGACCGCATTTCAAAGCGTAGGCTGACCTTCATCCAGCCATTTTTGTATTAGTATGTATATATACACGAGTAGGTAATGTTTAGCGAGCGATAAACACAGCTAAAGTGAACGGATTTTAATGGGTGTGGTATCAATGTAAAGCTAACTTGTTTATCTACCCAATAATCTTGATTTCCTCTTGATTCTCGCATTATTGAGCGAGATAACGTTCTACATGCATTCATATTTGAACAATCCTCGTATCGCTAAACCTTCTTCTTCGTCTCGTTACAGGGGAGGTACACTCCATGATGTTCTGAACAGCTGGTCGCCACTAACATACAACCCTGTTTATGGCCACATCCCTCGTCGTTGGTCAGATCCCCGACCGCCACAGGACCGAAGTCAAGTATCTGGCGAGACCCAGTGCCTGCTCTACGACGTGCACGCCACGTTGGACTGAGAGCAGTGGGCACACCATGCACTTTTTTATTACTTATTGTACGAGCAATCATCAATTGTCATCAACAATCATTCAAATGAACGTATTCATCACACATAATTTTGGGCATTATCCACCACACACTGGCTATTATTATAGAACATGCAGCAAAACAGTTGGGAAATAATAAAGCAGGTGGTTTTGAAACATCTGTAAGTGTTTATTCCCATTTAATTTAGAGAGAACTAGTGTTTCTTCTCACTATCCTAGACAAAAATATAGAATTCATCTTTTCTATAAGGTATATTTAAGTTGTAATCTTTCAATAAGGGAAATAAGTCGGCATAATGTGTTAAAAAAACTAGTCTTCCGTAGTTTCAACATTGTTCTTGACCATTCCTATGTATTTTTACATAAACTCGAACTTAAAACACTACTTTATAAATATTCCTCAGAAATAGTTGCATTGCATTGTAAAATTCAATACAAGAAATCACATATTACCGTTAGAAATAGGAAATAGGAACATAATTCCTTTAATTCGACGTATTTGCCAAAAATGCAATAACGGCATTAGCGACGAGTTTCGATACCTTTTATTTAAAGGTCCATTACTAACACCAAATCGAATTTTCTTTTAAATCTAGAATTGTAATGGGCGTCTTCTCAGAAGTAAAAATATGACATACTGCATTGAATGTGAGCGTATTGTGTTGAAAATTTGAGTTTAACAAAAGAATTAATCAGTCATATTTTGCCTTTTCAAAAACGAAAGTAGCTTTTCCCGTTTTCAAAAATCTTTGAAATTTTACAGAAGTCTCCCAGGGAGAGGCTGTAAATAGGTTGTACATAAATAAGCATGCCTAGTTTGAATTATAATTGAAGAACTTAACTTCCAATGATGTGCAAAGAATATGTCTGACTGTTTACAACATTCAATAAAGCAAAAGTAGGACAAAAAGACCACCCAGGTCAATCTAAGGAAATATACAAACATTCACTCGTTTTTCTGCAGCAGTATTTCAAACAGGGAAATACTCCACGGCTATTGTAAAGTTTTAGAAGCCAGTTTCAAACTGTATTTCCCTGTTACAATTCCAGATTTAAAAGAAAATTTGATCTGATGTTAGTAATGGACATTTAAGCCTACTTTTCTAATTATCGCCCTTAGTTACATTTTCTTGTACGAAGGAAATACACTACGCTTCCAATCATTGTGTTCTATCACTGTATGAATTTTCAAGTAATTGCCTTCATTACTTTCAGAGTTATGCTCCCGACAAAAAAATTAATAATGGGTGGCATTTGAAAAAGGCAACACAGGGTTATAGTACTTAGGCACTGCACTTTTCCTGAGTGTCCTCTGTAATTATATGTAATTTGAAGGAATTTCCTTCAGCACTTTTCGAGTTATGCCCCGGACAAGAAAATGTAACAAAGGGGGATAAGTAAAAAATTAGGTTAGGTAAAATTAGGATTTTTGGATACTGCACTTCCCTAGATTGTGTCCTATCACTGTTTTAAGTGATGCTCTGGATGATAAAAATCAATAAAGGAAGATATTTAAAAAGTATGACAGTATATACGGTTATGGGTACTGCACTTCCTCTGAGCTTCCACCATTGTGCTTTATGACTGTGTGATGTTTCAAATAATTTCTTTCATTACTTTTGCATTTATGCTCCGGACAAGAAAAGTCAATAAACTGATATAATTAAAGATAAGGAAATATAGGGTACTGCACTTTCTCCGAGTGTTCTCTCAATATATATAATTTGAAAGAATTCCCCTCATTATCTTTTTTAGATTTATGCCAAAGACAAGAAAATGTATGCCCTGTATCACCCTCCTTATTCATTCTCTGTATAGAATTGTCAACAAATTTCATTGCTAAAGATAAAATCATAAAAGGCATTAAAATTCACGAAAAAGAAATCAAACAATCCTTATTTGCAGATGCAACTTTTTTCAATAATGGTACTAAAGAATCATTTGAAAAATTAGTATCAGTAATAACAAACTTTGAATATGCGTCTGGTCTCAAACTAAATAGTGACAAATCCGTTATTATGCGAATTGGATCACTAAGAAAAACAAATTTAACATATTGTCAGAATAAGAATTTTACATGGACGTCAGAAAATGCAAAAACATTAGGTATGATTTTTACAAATAATCCACAACAAAATATCACATTAAACTTAGATCCAAAACTTATAAGTTTTAAGAACTGTTTAAAACAATGGCAACACAGAAAACTCACTTTACTTGGCAAAATTACAGTTATTAAGTCATTTGCACTTCCTAAACTAATATATCCCTTATCGCTACTACAAAATCCACACGAGGACATTTTGAAAGACATAAGTAAAACTATGTATAATTTCATATGGACGGTAAAGGCCCATCTACACAGTAAACCTTGATGTATAAACCTTAGGATATGTTTTTGAGGGATGTAAATCATGACCGTATACACAGTAAATCATGGTTCATGCAACATATTTAATTTTTTTTTAAAGTGTTTTACACAGAGGAAACTTAAAAATCTTCATAATATATGTTTGTTTTGTAAAAACTACTGTTGCTAATATGGATATTATTTATAGAAAGACAATGTGTGCGATCCTAGACAGTCGAGAAAGATAAATTTTATTTATATCATGTACTATTTTTTATTTACAAATTAATTTGAATGTCAAACTAATTTCATTGTCAATATGAAAACAAGCAATGTTTTTTTTTCTGCATTGTTTTATTCAATTTCAAACTATTTTGTCTGTTTTTCCACAATAATTATAATCTCTCTCATGCAGCACTGGAATTTTAATCTAATTAGGGCGCTGTCACCTGGGTAATAAATAAAATCTCTGTGTGGGGTCCGTACACCAAGGTTTAGCGGATAGGACTTTCTCTATCCCAAAAATGGAGTATACACTTCAGGAAAATCGTACATTCGACCAATCTACACAGTAAACTTTGCTGAATAAATCAAAATTTATAAATCAAGGCTTACTATGTAGATGGGCCTTAAACCAGATAAAATCAAACGAGAATTACTGACTTTAGAATATGAATTAGGAGGATTAAAAATGTTAGACATTATAGGAATAACTGTTTTTTATTTTTATTTTTTGGAACTTTATTTTTTTTTTTTATGGTAAAAAAAATTTTTTAAAGGGGGGGGGGTTGGGAAGAAATTTTAATTTTTTTTTATAAAAAAAAATAAATTTTAAAAAAAAAAAAAAAAAAAAAAAAAAAATTTTTTTTTTTTTATTTTTTTTTTTTTTTTTTTATATTTTTTTTTTTTTTTTTTTTTTTTTTTTTTTTTTTTTTTTTTTTTTTTTTTTTTTTTTTTTTTTTAAAATATTTATAAAAAAAAAAATTTTTTTTTTTTTTTTTTAAAAAAAAAATATATGTATTCAATTAAATCTTGTTGGATAAAAAGACTTACTGACACGAAAAACAAAGGAGATTGGAAAATATTTTATGAAAATATAATAAAACAATATGGAGGATACCTTATTTTTGATTGCAATATCAGTGTAAAAGACGCAAAACAATTATGTCCAAAAAATAGCTTCTGTTCAGACATATTTAAAACGTGGTATACAATAAAGCCATTCGAGCACAACGTGGACGGAAAACAGATAATTTGGAATAACTCTAAAATAAAAATACAAAAACAAATGGTTTATTATGAGCACTGGTATGATAAAGGTATAAAACATCTAGAACATTTTTTTTGATTACAGAATAAAAGAATTTTTATACTTTTGAGAGGTTTCAATTTTTATATAAAGGTATAAAACATCTAGAACATTTTTTTGATTACAGAATAAAAGAATTTTTATACTTTTGAGAGGTTTCAATTTTTATACAATATACCAAATAAAGACTTCCTAAAATACTATCAGCTTATTAGTAATGTACCAAAGAAAATCAAAGACAACTTAAGAAAAGAACATTTATCCAACTCTCCGAAAGAACAATACCTTCAAGAAAAACTAAAACAATCAAAACAACCGAACAAAATGTTGTATTCAATACAAATACAAAGCATTAAAATGTTAAAATTAAAAACTGAATCAGCATGGGGAAAAAGCCTTCAAAACAGGATCTAGATTGGAAAATAATTTATTGTAAAATTTTCAAAACAACCATTGATACAAAACTAAGAAATTTCCAGTAAAAATTGTTGATGCGCTTAGTCTCAACAAATGCTTACTTATTCAAATGTAAATTAATACATTCAAAACTGTGTGATTCTTGTAGCATGTATGAAGAAACAATTGAACATCGTTTTGGACATGTAAACATACTCAACATTTATGGAATCAGTTAAGCAACTTTTTAAATACAAAGTCAAAATTGTACTATCAAACAAGAAGACGCATATTTTGGTGTAATCGAAAAAAGAAGAAATATGCATGTTATAAATTTTATGATAGTTACAAAGAAAACTTACATTTTTCAAGCAAAACACAGAGACATGTTGCCTAGTTTTGAAAGTTTTAAATCGTACCTGATGTTAAGAATAATTATTGAAAAGGAAATAGCCTTAGTCAATGACAAACTAATAAAGCATAATGAAAAATGGTCATTTTTGACTTACTAAATCAAGAACAACAGTCAAAAAATAAAAGAGTTTCTTTTTACATCCTCTTCAGAAATGTTGTTTTTTTTCATCTCATTTCATAAATTAAAACATATGGAAACGTTCTGATCTATTGTCATTAACTCTTAAAAACTTCTTTTGCTATTTCCCTTGGCACCACATTAGTAATATGGCCTCTTTGACAAAAATATCCCTTGACCTTTATAATAAATGTTTCATGTACTTCAACGCAAAAAAATTGAATATTGACAACTGTATAAATTATTTTGATATCTCGACATTATATGATTTTGTGTACATGAATATCAGAAAAAATAGATAAATATAGTTAACCTCCTTTAATTGATCACTTCCGCAGTATGTTTTGTTTAAATATGTTTTAATTTTTAAGTAACGACCATTAAAAGGAAAAAGAAAAAAAGAAAGAAAATGTAACAAAGGGTGTTCATTCAAATATAAGACAAGGTACAGTTATGGTTCTTGGGCATTGTACTTCACCTTACTGTGCTCAAACACTGTATAAAGTTTCAAGTAATTTCCTTTTAAAACTTCTGCAGTTATGATCCGGACAAGCCTTTATAACTATATGCATTTTGCAATACTTCTAGAGTTAATCCCAAGACAAGAAAATTAACAAAGTGAGGTAATCAAAATATAAGGTAATGGAGACTTATGGTTTTTGGGCCTTGTATTCGCCCTCATTGTGCTCTATCGCTCTGTGTGAAGTTTCAAGTAATTCCTTCTGGTGCATAAAACAATGTTAAGAATGTTTTTGTAGATAAGTCAATTTCACCGGTACAACGTCTTTCTTGGTATTATAAGCGCTACAAATAGGATCTCTGTCATCCAAAGTTTTAAAGGGCATTTAATGTACTGGAACTGTATATTGAGAATTGTGAGAAAACACTCGTGATTCTTGCGTAGTGTCGCTATTTCTGATAAAATCCAATTTTAAATCTTCGTTCCACATTCTTAGAGAATGCAGACTAAACTTTCATCAGACATATTTCTGATTGAACTGGTCAATTTAGAATAAAGCTTAAAGTATAGCCGAGGTAATATTTGGTCTACGATCGTATAGACTTAATATTTGCATGAAAACAAAGTCATCTGTTACAGGATAAGCGACTTGATGATCGCACACATTTATACAATCACTATGATGAGCAAAGAATTTCATACTTACCTTATTGGAACATCAGTAGAAGAATATTTCATGCGTACTTAAACAGTCTTCTTAAAGAGATTTCGGCCGGTGATATTTTGCTTTTTAAAAAGTTTTGAATTGCCTCATATTCATCTTTAAAGGCAAGATTAAAATCGTAAAAATATTTTGAAACAGATTTAGACGAGAGGATTAACTGTCTTGATAAATCCCAAGGTTTTTGTTGTCCAGAAAAGTGTACAATGTAAGTTTCGTTTGCAAGACTGTTGATATCTTTAAAGATAGCCCCGTATTCCTTGTAGTAACATTGCCTTGTATCACGGAAGTGACATGATAAAATAAGAAAATTTCCTGGGAGGAGAAGTATTTCTGGGTATAACTTAAAAGAAGCGGTTATTCTCCGGTCGTAAAACTCATTTATTAAGTCCATATCATATTTCCTATCTTTAAGGGTGCTATTCATCCTTTTGAAAATTTGAAGCCATGTTTTATGATTTGGCTGAATAACAAGTAACGCAGCTGTAAAACAAAGTTCATTTTCCCAGTACGCCACTGGACTGGCCAACGAGACAGATGACGGGAGGTCAAACAGTTCATCCAAAGACTTAAGCACTAGTGCATCAACATCCATGTAAATGATCCTGTTATAGTCAGTCATATTGAAAAATAGTAATTTAACTATACTCTCAACGTAATATCCTCTAGGGGATGGTAATTTTGGATATTTTATAAGTTTAATATCTGTTGATATTTCAGTTCCCTTTGAAAGTCCAACATTTGTAAGAACAACAAAGTCCACTTGTGTCTTCTCCCCAACATTAAATGATCTCTTCACCTTCAATCGTCTTATATTTACCAGCGCAGCTATGAGATGAGCCTCAGTCACAGCAAAGAAACCATATGCGAACTTGATCTTGTTTCTTTCTTCAGATACACCATTAAATTGTAACTTCCCTGTCATTGTTTTGTCTAAATCGTTCCCGTGTAGCATCAAAGCAACAATCAAACATGTGACAACCGCTCCGACAACACATGTTAAATTTCGAATTTTCTTTTTTTTATATATTATTTTGTAAAACTCGCGAAACATTTTACAACTATTTATGTTTTTCCTGATCCGATTACTTCGCATATTTTATAATTATTATCATATCTGTTACGAATTCTTATATCTTTTTCTATTGTCTTTGCTAAGATTTTATCATTTTAAAAATAATTATACATGTAGTTTTCTTTTCGCGTGTGCCATTATATTGTAATCTACTCAAACTAATTTTATTACATCGTTTTCCACATTAAAACTGCTGTTTTGCATGAATAATTAAAAAAAGTGTTCTGTTTACAGTGAATCAATTCAGCACTACGTTTGCTTGATGTTGAAATGTCGTGCATGCGTGAATAAATAAGATAATTAACGTACTGTGGTCTTCTATGAAGCTTAAAATTCAAAGGTAAAACCCGCAAAGGTCTAGTTTAGCTGAAATCGGTCCCTTTTGCTTATTGAATCACTGTCAACTGTATATAAGAAAATGTGACTGTGTGGCCAGCTGTGTCATTTGTAAATGTTTGTTATCAAATTAACATTTTGTCTTTTTCATATATATAAATATATACACGACTACTACAACATTTACTTGAATATTTGAACTATTTTCATGATATTAGTACATAAATGTCTATATTTAGTAGTATTACATCTCATAGTTAGCAGTGCTTCATAGTTTACTATTTGCACATCTGTAATACTTTGTTTTTCTAGTATCAAAAAGATAGCTACATTCTAAAACATAATGGAACTCATCTCCAATACTAAAATAAATGAAATATATCAAAGCGCTGTGAGCGCTGAAGGCCTGGGGGCTATAGGTTAACCTCCCCGAAAAACAACTTTTCACCTACGTGTTCTGCGTTGAATCTTACCTAAAGCGCGGGTCGAAATGTGCAGAGGACGAAATTCAATATATGACACAGAATGAATGATTCACAAATATATGGGTGACAGAGAAGTTTGTTTTATTATGAAATGTACGTTAAATGAAAAATAATCACATAGTCAACATTATAAAATGTTTAAGCCAGTACAAATAATTCGATCTGCGCTTTGTATAAATTAAAGCGATATGATCTGATGATGTGGATCGAAAATTATTGTGTACCAATGACAAGACCTTGAAACAGAAATAAACAAAGCAATACCAGCAATGAAATATAAATACAGTACTGTACAATGTGTATAACAGAGAAAACCAAAAATGATTCTGGGTTACCTTGTAGTTGTAATCAGTGAAACCGTTCACTGGGCCTCGACATGCAGCGTCCTCGATAAATGGCGGGTGAATTTGATCACGTTAGTTCCTTCTCGGGAATGTACGTAAATTATATCTTTTTTTAGAGCATTTATTTTTAGGTAAATATATTGTTATCGTTCGTAAATAACAAAGTTGTCATGAAATAACATCGGAAATTTGAAAATCAAACTACAAACTCTTATATCGAGCTTCGTACGTTTTCGTAAATTTCCGTAAATATCTGTACTTTTCCGTGATATGCTATGATTATCTTCCGTAATCAGCTAACAGCGCATTAATTTCTAAAACAGAAAAAATGTGTAATGCGCCCGTAAGCTATATACCTTCCTGCAGTCGTTTGAAGTTTTATGTACTATTTTTATTTGTAACATGTTCTTATCATATGCGGCATTCAAACAGAAGATTGATCTGGTCTGTCTTGCACTACTTTCGCAAAGCGCATGTTTACAGTTGTTATTCGCACATAGCACGGCTAAAATTCTTGCAGGGTTTGAAATGTGGTATACTAACTTAGGCCTTGGGGACTTTCAGTCCCCAGGCCAAAAAGGGTACAATTTCTTTCTGACAAAGGAGTTCTATTTCAATTATCAGCTTCTACAGGCATTTTTCAGCGCAACCGTATTAAGGGGGGTCACTGCTGAAATTCAAACTAACTAGAAATTTTATAGACCCTGTTTTTTATGGAGGCTAACATATTGCTAGTTAATTTCTGGGAAAATAATGATGGGTCATTGACTTAACTTTTTCGCAATATTAATCTTTAGTGATACACTATCAGATAAGGTGCTTAATGCAGAATTAGCTAGAATTTTCGTATTGTAAACGTTTATGTATGTGGTGTATGTTTCAGAATTGGTATCAATTTTTAATCTCTTCTAATGTAGTATGTCATACTTTAGGATGAAAAATTAGAGATAGTGGTATTTCTATCATCATCTGAATAAATATTACGCTCCTTATTATTACCCCACCCACTTAACTAAAATTCATGTTTTCAATTTTTGATAAATAGATATTTCATGATAAAGGAATAACAATGTTTTTTCAGATATTTTGCCTACAGTTTGATTAAAACCTTTGTTTTAGAATGTAAAAGTAAAAAATGGGGGCCAATGTGCATATAAGAAAGAAATTCAATAATAACTGACAAAAAATGTGTTTTTTAGATTTCGACGAGCTTTGAGATATGACAGCATAGGTCTGTAACAAAAAAATGTAAAAGGAACAAGTAATTTATGATTTTTTATATCCTAACAATTCTTCTTGTAATACATTTTGAATTAAGTAATATCTTAATGACAAAATTTGTCATTTTAGGCACAAAATGTGAGGTCAAAATATTTTTTCTAAAAAATGTTCAATTTTTTTACACAAAAATATTCCTATTGTGCCAAAGTTTACTACTACATAATTGTTTTTTCCAGATAACTCATCATTTTTAAAATATAACAAATGTAAATTTCCGAAAGTGCAAAATCCAAAACCTCACCAGTGAAGCTCGCTTTTGTAACCTTTCAACCGCAAAATAATGTATGACGTTTTTAGAGGTAGAGAAATTTACCTGTAAGGCACCTTTTAACTTGGATAATACCGGATGAAAAGGGTCGTAAACCACTATTTCTTGAATGGTTTTATAATTTTAGTACATAAATAGTTTATATCTATCAACATAATATACTAATGTCAATAAGTCCCGACCGACCCTGGGACTTCTCCCTGGGTGAACTTGCCAAGACTCCTGACAGACGCCGGTTGTAGAGTGACAGATGCAGATACAAGAGAATCTAGCTCTTTTACGAAGATGCACATTCAGACCCATCCAAGTTAAATCATATTTCACTTTTTTCATGTAATACACCTAACTCTATGAAAACAAGAGCTGTTTGTAAAACACATATGCCCTCCTTGATGCAAAAGTTTTACTAAGAAAGGAACAGATTTTAAAGTAAAAGTAGGTGTGAAATTCGTGAAAACAGCATCTGTAGAAATTGTTGAATAAAAAAAATAAAAAATAAAATAAAACATTAAAAAAATATTTTAACGGTGTGACCTTGACCTCAAAAAAGTTGTTATTGCTAAAAAAAACAATTAAAAACTAAAAAAAAAAGAAATTGAAAAAGAAAGTATTTTAGTAACTGTGACCTTGACCTTGACCCCTAAAATGTTTTTTTTTGCTGAAAACAATTTAAAACTAAAAAAAAGAATTTGAAAAAAATCTATTTTTAGTAGTGACCTTGACCTTTTTTAGGTCCGATAATCAACCGCCTGTCCCTCCTCAAGCTGACATGAATGAGTATAAAATCGGCCCTAGCATCACTCGGCTCTTCAGTTTTGCTGAAAACAATTTAAAACTAAAAAAAAAAAAAAAAAATTAGTAGTGACCTTGACCTAAACAATTTTTTTTTTTGCGTAAAACAATTTAATAATAAAGAAAAAATTAGAAAAAAATCTATTTTTAGTAACAGTGACCTTTTCACCCCAGCCCCACCCCTCGAAAAAAAAATTGCTTAAAACAATATAAAAATTTAAAAGAAAACATATTTAAATAATTTCCTCTCCTTGCAAGCTACCTACACACCAGGTTTCCCTACACAACCGGATGATGTCACTAAGTGGCCGTTTCTTTCTCCTTTGTGCACGCTGCTATTTCATGTCAGCTTGAGGAGGGACAGGCGGCTGATTATCGGCCCTAACATCAGTCGGCATTTCATCCGAAAGATCCGACATCTGGGCAGCAACGTTGTCTGATATCCTGTGGAGGTACAGGGGCGACGTCAGCAGCCGGGGGTCTTCTCACCAGGCGTCTCACGTAGCACTGCTTCCCTTAAATTATATTGAATCAGCAAATTAGAACCATCGTTCAGTCGGCTTGATATGCACATTTACCGACAAATACTTTTATTTTGTCTACCTGTAATTTGTACTGATTAGTAACACTATTATATTGGTAAAACACTATTTTTAAAGCGGATTTGTATATAATAAACTGTGCAATGATAACAGTTAAAGGTACTGGCACCAGAGTACTAGACTGCCCTATAATTTTAACAAAAAATACCCCAAAATATACCTAAATAACACCCTATCATGAAAAAAATGAAAAAAAGTCATTCTTCTGACAAACCCCCTTTTACACTGTTCTATATTATTCACATGGTGTTGAACGTTTTCGACAGGGGGTCTGGTCCCCGCTCTTTTGTATTATTCAAGCAAGCTAATTGAAGATCAACATCGGTCGCGTTTAACAGACAATATATTTATCTACCAAACTGGTAGAGTAACACTTTTTAAAAAGCTACCGTTTCTATTAAATTCTTCAAGAATATTGCGCTATTTCGCTCGCTCCGTTTTCCTGCTGTTTTTCTGTACTGTCGACTTCGGTTCACGTTTCAATTTTGTAACAATTCGTTTTCATTGGTTGAAAATATTCCGCGTTATATTTCGCGCACAGTGTCAAATTACTTGTATCTTCGTATGTAAACAATGCTATGCGGCCGTAACTGTTAACTTGTGGACAAGTAGGTACAGGAAATTTATTTACTGTAAAAACAATTTGTAAAACGTTACGTAAGCAGCGCAAAGTATCACTTCTGTGCATAACCGTATGACGTGTTTGAAAGGTCATTTGAGTTGAACCGGAAGTCAGCAGTGACAGAAAATATCAAGAAAATGGAGAGAGCGAAATAGCTCAATATTCTAGAAGAATTTTATAGAAACGGTAGCTTTTCAAAAAGTGTTACTTACCAGTTTGGTAGATAAATATATTGTCTGTAAAACGCGACCGCTGTTGATCTTCAAGTGCTTGCTTGAATAGTACAAAAAGAGCGGGGACCCGACCCCTGTCGAAAACGTTCAACACCATGTGAATAATATGAACAGTGTAAACGGGGGTTTGTCAGAAAATGACTTTTTATCATTTTTTTTCATGATAGGGTGTTATTTAGGTATAATTTTGGGTATTTTTTGTTAAAATTATAGGGCAGTCTAGTACTCTGGTGCCAGTGGTTAAAGGTTCATAATATTATGCTTTTATTCATAATATGGCTGCCACAGTTTTTGTTATGAACATGAAACATATTGATTTCTTTTCACATCCTTTTTCGATAATTGGTTTCTCAAATATGTGTTAAAGGTTTGGATATTGATTAACACAATAGGAACTTTTATTGAAATCATTGCTTTTAATTACCTCCCTTTATTGTTCAAATGGAATAAGTTCATGTGCAGTAATGAAAGTTGTGTTATTCTAACCAACATCCATTTTGACAGCTGTTTTATCTGATTTTAACATAAAAAATAAAACCCTATGGAACTTTCACTGATATAAAATATAAATTACCTTATATCTGCATCAGCAATATTTTCTTGCGCCATCAACTTTCCCAGTTTTCCGGACATTCGGTCAGCAAATTAGAAGTTGTTTTGCTGTTCCTGACTGATACAATTGTCTCGCAACTGGGGACAGCTGTTCAACATTCTCTTGTATGCTCTCTATGATATCTCCCAATTTAGTAGGATGCGCTACATACGACCGCAATATCAGCAGTGTTTCTGTTTTACCAATCTGAACTGATTTTTTCTGCGTTGTAGAAGAGTTGCTGAAATTAGATTAGGATGTACTTATTATAATAATTAAATCGTTATCATAACGTTATCTAGTTATATTGGCCCTATATTTGAATATGCTTGGCCTTTCAGTTTGTGACAAACGAAGGAAATTTAACAACAGTTGCTTCAAGATTAAACGAAGGCAATGCAAAACTTTCACATTTAATTTCAAAAGGATACAATTTGCTTTTATATTGCTTTATTCAAAAGTAATACATGTATTAGTTTAAATACAAAACATACCTGTATTTATATCAGTTGCATCCATTTTTGTGTTTGACACGTTGAACGACACGAGAAAGAAAAGCGTGCTATGATAAAAGTATAATATTGAAATCCATCAGCGTATTAATTTGGGGGGTGTGTGTGTGAGATGGGTAAGCTTGCTGGCAATTAGGGCATTTTAATTTCATATGTTGTTTTGATATGTACAGTGTCTTCATTAATTCCTATCATTATTTTGTATGTTAAGAGAATGGACCCAGACTCAAGAAGATAATTCTAGCAGTTTTGCCAGCTTTAGTTCAACCGCCACCAGATGTTACGGAATATCTTGGCATGGTAACTTCCATCATACTGTCTGTCGTTCGCCTCCCCAAGACCCTGTGCTAGACATTCATCATCGGCTGTTTGCCAACGGAGATAACGTATATATAGGTAGAGATGTTTTCAGTGCTTTTTACTTGCATCGCTACCAGTTCTACGAGCTTACTGGAGAAACACCGGAGACATTTATTAATTTGATCAACTTTATGGATATACCAGATGAGCGTGAACACAAACTTAGTGTGAACAGGTTTCTTCTCTTTTTGATTTAGATCCGATCCTATCCACTGAACAGCATGCTGTAAGCACTTTTTGACGTCAGTAAATCTACTGTTAAGGATGAAATAAAAATACTTATACCTATTTTATAACGAAAATTACGATCATTTATTAAATTGCCTTCTTTTGATGAATGGAATGAACAGAGAGGTAATTGGAGCAAAATTCAAGTAGCTGTTGGGGCTATCGACGGGACATCGCACGAAATCTATAGACCGCAAAATGAACCACAAGAACAGTATTATTCTGGTCATAGAAATTACCATGCGATCCACACGCAGGTTATTGTAGATACCAGAGGTACTATACGGTACGTGGAAAGTGGATTCCTTGGGCATCAGAATGATGCTCAACAATTTACATTAATGCAGCAAATTGGTAGGGACTTACAGTTTCCTGACGATTGCTTTCTTTTGGGGGACAAAATTTACCCCAATCGTCATCCAATAATCACTGCGTATACTAGCGCTCAGCTTGCGCGGAAACGCGGGAGGCAGCGTAGACAGTGCATTAAGCTTAATAGATATATACGCAGATACAGAGTATGCGTTGAACATTCAATTGGTGAGATGAAAAACTACAGGTCCAGTGCTAGTATCTGGAGACATCCGCGACGTATGTTGCCAGCAGTTGTAAATATCTGTGCTGAACTTCTTTGCCGACGGAAGCACATTGGTCTTATTTTATAGATCACTCTCGCAAAATGTAAGAATAACAAATTATATATACACATCCATTTTTCCTTCTTTAATACAAACGCCCATAAATATAGAGGTTCAATGTCAAATGTGCCTTTGTCTACGTCCCTGAAATAATATCATGAAAGCTTCCTTAAAATAAAATAGTTTGAGACTGCCCCTAATTTAGCCAGCTGTCCGTTGTTCACATCAGTGCTCGTCATAACTCCCACAGCTCTATTATCGCATCTGTCCGGCGTCCGTCGTACGGCGTACGTCGTACGTCATTTAACATTTTACTTCAAACAGCATCTCCTCTGAAACCAATAGGCCAATGATGATATAACTTGGTAGGGATGGTCCTTGCATAAAGCTCTTGCATTGTTGTTCAAATAATTCCATTCCATGCAGAAGTCTGGTTGCTATGGCAACAGAAAGGAAAAACTTTAAAAATCTTCTTTCCAAGAACAGGAAGGCTTAGACCTCAGATATTTGGCATGTGGCATAACTGGGTAGACCTTTACCAAGATTGTTCAAATCTTGACCCCGGGTCAAAATTGACTCTGCCCGGGGGGTCACTTGTTTTTCCATATGCTTATATAGGATGCTCCTTGCATGAAGCTCTATCAATTCCATTTCATGCTGAACTGTGGTTGCTATTGCAATAAATAGGAAAAACTTTTTAAAAATCTTACATTTTATTACTAAAGGTTTCTATAATTATCTGCGGAAAAGCACGATTTAGCCCAGAAGTTGGAAACCGTTCAACAGCCAAAGAAACGACAAGTACCATTTATTATGTGTTATTTCTTGTTTTAAAGACACAGGGGTCCAGACAGACCTGTGAATTCACAGTAGGGGTTTTAGCCAATGATAGACTAGCTTCTGTTTTTTTATAATCAGCTACTGCATAGCTACTTTTAAAGTAGGTAAATGTTGAGAAATGATGGTGTACATGTTAAAAAAAGTTAAAAACGTCTTAATTAAAAAAAAGATATATTTGAAAAAAAATTATTAAGTTTATTTATGCTTCTCAATATCATCCACGCACATTTAACATATGTGGTGGTTAGGACATTGTCAATGTAATACCATAAACGTATGCATTTTCTCTTTCGAAATGTAGAGTTATGTAAAGTTTGCTATGTAAATAATGTTTTCAAGAGGGTAAAAGTCAGAGAAAATTGCATTTTCTTTTATATTTTTCCTTAACAAAACATTTAATTTTGATAAAACTCTTCAATTTAATCTAATTCTCTAAAGTGAGAATAAGTTTCCTGCAATTAAAATGTATTCAAGGTATCAAACATTGCTAAATATGCCTAGGAAAACACATGTAAAATATTGGAGTAAAATCCTTTTTTTATATAAAAACTAACTGTTGGATAAACTATTTTCTTAAAAAAGCAAAGAACAGAAAATAAGCTTTAAAGCAATTATGTCTACATGTCAGTAAAATTAATGGTCTGTTTATTTGACTAAATGTCCATTTTAAAGACACATATTCTGACAGGAGATTTCAATCGTCTTTAAGCGGTATATATGGGTATATATTACCTGCCTAGATTTATATTACCCGAGCCGTTAGTCTGGGGGGGGGGGGTATTATATAATGGCGGGTAATATACCAAATATACGACGTTAAAAAAGTCAAATAACAAATTTATTACCCTTTCCTATCCTAAATTTTGAATGATTCGATTAATTTTTAATTCATTTAAAAACGGTTGAACATTAGCAGACCTTCAAGTGCCCTTATGATACCCTAAAGAAACTTGATGTGGAGGTTGGCCATAACCGGTAGAGGACCCCTATTAATGTTGAGATAAATAGGTCAAAGGTTAAGGTCACTATTGTAGAATGGTTTCCGCTCAATAACTTTAGTTAGGAGTAACCAATTGCAATGAAATTTAGTTTGTATGTAGTTTGCGGGAAGAGGAAACTCGGGATTGCATTGGGGTCACTATGGTCAAGGTTAAGGTCACTGTTACTAAAAATAGAAAAATGGTTTCCGCTCAATAACAGGATAAGACAGGTTACAATCAGTTCCGCAGTTTGGTTGGCTCCATGAGCGAAGTGAGGTGTCGCTGTTCTTGTTGCTCTTATTCAGGTTCGATACTGTTGGGTTTTTTTTTTTTTTTTGGGGGGGGGTTCCTGTGTTGCATGTTTGTATCAGTATTATTGTTTCTATGACCTTGAAGTAGGTCAAAATCAACATCTTTCACGCAGCTTTTTATCTATTTCTGGCGTTAATTTTAATTTTTCTTAATATGTTTTTTATGTAATTACCCTACTTCTTTCTTCCGGACCCTTGTGATATAATGACTCTTTCTAATGACGCTGTAAATTTGATTTTCAACATAGTCCCGTCGGTAAATAACGTTTATTCGGGCGTGTGACATTTCAACTAGACACAAATAAAAGCATGCGTTAACCATATATGTTTCATCTCGACTTAAGGTTCATGTAAAGTGTTTGAAATGGTTCCCAACATGAATTTTGTCCTTTAATTTCTTTTTATACTTTTATATACAAAATAGCCTCTTATTACCGCATTGTTCAGAAAGGCAGTTGACGTTTTCTACAGAGAATATTTGGTTTATGAATGTTTTCTTTACTTCCAATTCACCACTTACTTTGTACTTAGGACCCGATATGTATAAAGCATCAAACTCCTTTATTCAAAATAATTGTTCTCAGAAATTATAATTTTTATGTGTACGATATGATTATCTAGGTAGTCGTTTAGTGAAATTGAAACAATCGATGGATATTTTAAAATATGTGGAAAAACTCAAAATGAAAGTGAAAGTAGAGCTGTCAAAAAACAAATAAATTGCTGGCATTTTGAAATGAACTTTTATTATTGTTTTTCATTACTCGGAGTACCTAGATTAGTGTATTGCGGACATGATAATAATCAATTTTGAGAAATGATATCTGAAATAAAAAAAGTTTTGTATTTTCTACATAAATGACCCTAGGTACTCATAGTATGTGATGTTAAAGCACTAACAACATTTTTTAACCAAACAGTCACTACAGAAAGCTTCTTCTGATTTTCCGAACATTTTTATGCATGAAATATATGGCTATTTTGCTAGTAAAAAAACAAAAATAATATCAAACAGGGAATGCCACGTACCAAAAACGCAGCCTCCCCAAAACGAGCCCCACAGCACCCACACACACACACACACACACACACACACACACACACACACACACACACACACACACACACACACATATACACTACCAACACACACTAGCATACAAAGCAAACACACGAGGACAAAACGAACAATTAAAGGAACACAGTGGGGCACCGCCTTGGAACGGTCAGTGGCAAAAACACCTCTGGGGAGCTTAAACCGGCTTATGGTGCGCACGCAACCTCACTCCTAGCCCCACCATGTTCAAAAAAAAAAAAAAATAATACCAAACAGGGAACGCCACGCACCAAAAACGCAGCCTCCCCAAAACGAGCCCCACAGCACCCAGAAGCGCACACCACCAACACACACACACACACACACACACACACACACACACACATACACACACAACGTCACAGGACAGTGTAAATAAAAGTAATCCCTGCTAGGTGAATCTCTAACACACGCAATGGAAACAAAAGGCATGGTATGTAAAAAAAACAAAAATAATATCAAACAGGGAATGCCACGTACCAAAAACGCAGCCTCCCCAAAACGAGCCCCATAGCACCCAGAAGCACACACCACCAACACACACACACACACACAACACACACACACACAACCACGCACACACACACACGCACACACGCACACGCGCACGCGCACACGCACACGCACACGCACACGCACACGCACACGCACACGCACACGCAACACAGCACACACACACACACACACACACACACACACTAGCACACAAAGCAAACACACGAGGACAAAACGAACAATTAAAGGAACACAGTGGGGCACCGCCTTGGAACGGTCAGTGGCAAAAACACCACTGGGGAGCTTAAACCGGCTTATGGTGCGCACGCAACCTCACTCCTACCCCCACCATGTTCCAAAAAAACAAAAATAATACCAAACAGGGAACGCCACGCACCAAAAACGCAGCCTCCCCAAAACGAGCCCCACAGCACCCAGAAGCGCACACCACCAACACACACACACGCACACATACACACACAACGTCACAGGACAGTGTAAATAAAAGTAATCCCTGCTAGGTGAATCTCTAACACACGCAATGGAAACAAAAGGCATGGTATGTAAAAAAACAAAAATAATATCAAACAGGGAATGCCACGTACCAAAAACGCAGCCTCCCCAAAACGAGCCCCACAGCACCCAGAAGCGCACACCACCAACACACACACACACACACAACACACACACACACAACCACGCACACACACACACACACACACACACCACCAACACACACTAGCACACAAAGCAAACACACGAGGACAAAACGAACAATTAAAGGAACACAGTGGGGCACCGCCTTGGAACGGTCAGTGGCAAAAACACCACTGGGGAGCTTAAACCGGTTTATGGTGCGCACCCAACCTCACTCTTACCCCCACCATGTTCCAAAGTCACAGGACAGTGTAAATAAAAGTAATCCCTGCTAGGTGAATCTCTAACACACGCAATGGAAACAAAAGGCATGGTATGTAAAACACAAAAATGCTCGTGTATAAATATATAAAAAGCAAACCTTGAGAACCAAAAAACGTATGTACTCAATGCCTTTGCAGAAGGCAGAGCACCAAGAGAAACACCCTTAAGGGCCCGACGAAACAGGCCAGAGGACAGAAATCAAAACAGTTTCGTCCCAGTGGGATTTAAAAACTGCCCATCACAGAGTCCTCCCCCTCTTCCGTCAGACACAATCAAAGAGGGAAGCATAGCGTCCAACTGTAAACGGGTTGAACACCAAACATGCGGTGTGTCTCAAAACAGTTGGGTCGTAACTGTACAGTGTAAAATGTACACATTTGAAGGGCAAAATTCATGTTGGGTACTATTTCAAACACTTTACATGAACCTTAAGTCCGCATAGAAATTATTTTGATTTATATACCTGTCTCCTACGTAAAACATGATTAAACAAAAATTATGAAGATACGACGTTACACGGAGCATGCTTTTTTACGTGTTTCAGCGTTCGCTGATTTAATCTTCTTTCGTTAATATCATACGTAAAATACACATAGCCATATGCAAATTATTGATACTTGTATAATGATATATAATTTGTGATACTTTCTGGTATTTTTTAATGCTCCTTGGCTGCCGAAATGAAGAAAGAGTGCTTAAACTAACAACTGGACCAGATCCTGAAATTTAATTAGATAATACCGCATGAAAAAGGTCAATAAAATACTCTTGCGTTTTCAGTCTTTCATGAATGGTTTTATAATTTTAGTTAAACTTATGTCAATTACAATGTATGAGTGCACTGTAGAGTAATTATACCTTCCCGATCAGCGAATAACGGTCAATATTTCTCGTATCATATTTGATAAGTCAATACATAGCGTATAGCGGCCAGCTTTGTCTTCAACGATTTTTCTCCGAATACCCCAGGATAAGTCTCTGATATAATAAAGACCTCAACTAGAAGTCCCTTGAATGGCATCGAAAGCATAGCCGACTGTCCATGATATACAAGATCTATATGCAACAGCCTCGTCGACATTAACGCAGACTAGTCCCTCAAAAGCGGCACTAGAGACCAACACATGTTTTCAAGGACCGTACGTATTACAGACCAGATAATGACACATTCCTTCACAA
Organism: Saxidomus purpurata; assembly: GCA_022818135.1. Taxonomy (NCBI): domain Eukaryota; kingdom Metazoa; phylum Mollusca; class Bivalvia; order Venerida; family Veneridae; genus Saxidomus; species Saxidomus purpurata. The sequence goes on along the minus strand of JAFMSR010000014.1, from coordinate 6,712,169 downwards.
GAACAGTGTGTGAATGGAATCTACTCCCTGCTAGCAAGGTGTCTGCACCCTCCATGGATGGCTGTAATTTTTATGCTTTGATATATCTTATTACTTGTTGAAATGTACATATATGTGCTATTAAGTCGGTCAAACGCTATACATAGCTTGTGTTACATGTTATTGTTAAACCCTTTCTGACAATAAATAAATGTTGCATGTATGTCACTACTCATCACCATGCCTAGTTTTGTTGAGCTACACATGCTCTATAAAGATACAAGCTCATTATATGAAAGAAGAGCACTTATAGTCTGTATTACAGTAGTTATTGTATTAGAGTGGGGGAACCTATGCTGGAGGTATTTTGAATGTATATCAGCAGTTCAGAAAGCAGGAAATCCTAACCATTTTGATTTGCCTCAGCAAAAACATAATGTTATCCCTGCTAAATCGAAACAAGACGTTGATGTGCTTCATCACATGACTATGTGGTTATGGGAGCTATTGACACGACACATGTCAAAACTTGAAATTTCACCTTGAAGGGAACCAATGCTGGCGGTATGTGATATTTGACAACCAACAGGTGGGAAACAGTTTTAAGAGCCTAAATATTAACTAACAAGATATAACAGTTTCCATAGAATATACATTTTTATACAAAAGAAATAAGTTTTATCAAAAATGCTACTTTAACTGGGTGATTTAGATGTCTATATTTAAGAAATTTTCTAGCGAAATGGATCAAGTACAATTGTATCGGCTGCTGTGACGTCACAGAGCTGCACCGCGGCTATCACTAAGTTTGCTGTAAAGCATTTCATCGACTGTCAATGCTGAATGTACCCTGAACATTTTTCTTCACCTGTTTTTCTGTAAATAGCCGTTTTTGGAGATACCACCAGCAGGATAGCGCAGGTCCACATCTACAATTATTTTCGACAGTGCTCTATGTTATTATTTTATAAGTTTGGTTGAACATGTTCCATAGTGCCGATAGTCGTAATAGCGAAATTAGACATTAAACATAATTGTTTAGTATGTATGTCTTGTCGGCGAAAAATTTCCGAAAGCACCGTAATCCACATTCGGCCTTTTCTGCGGTCTGGTCTGGTCTGGTAAGGATTTTATCCCTAACCGTGAATGACGTCACCGGAAATGAATGGCTGACAACTGCTGGAGGAATGTTGTATGTTTTGCCATGATCATATGAAGTAATTCGTCGAAATAAAAAAAAATCACAAATAAAGACTGAGCATAAACTTACAGTATGTATCATTTATTCGTATTAAGTAGTTGTCAATCATTACTTTTGCCATAAAACTCGTTTTTTTCGGTTTTGAATCCAGACCACATGGCCACGACATGCACGAGGGTAGTTCTGGCTTCCAACACTTTAAATGCCACTATTTTTATATTAGGTTTTTGTTAGATGTTGCTTAACAGTTATGCATCAGCCCCATTACGACACAATGACAGAATAAGAAGTCATACAATTTTTATTATCGCCAGGGCTTTCAGGGCACGTTCGATTTTGCTTGTGTGCATACTGGTAGAGTGGGTGGACCAACGCTCGCCGTAAAAATTCCATGTTATAAATCATCAGCAGGAATCTATGTTAACTAACCTCAAATTTTTATTCTCAGTTTGAAGACCAATCTCAACCTTTCAACCATCGTTGTTCACATGTTTAAAGTCACATGGTGACGTACTTGGTGGGAGCTGAATCATTAGCCTAAATGTAGGCCTAGTAAAACTGGTGCGGTTCGTTCGAAATTCTACCACAGCTTAGCGTACGCCAGATACACTTCAAGGTTTTGTTTTTGAAGTATGTCTGTTTTAAACTGATGTTGAAGATGTATTTAACAAAATTTAGTAGTAATATGGATTGAAATAATCTATTAAGTGCGTTAACATTAATTTAATTTTCACTGTCTTTCTTACAGACCTTCGTTAAGTTTTTCGAACCAGATTTGACATGTCTATATACAAACACATTTAACAAACATATGGAAAAATTCATACAATTATTAACTTGATTCATTTACTGATTTAATAATATATAATGTGGTCTGTATTTTTTAGGCCTTTTTTTTAATTATATGTTTTACGAATGGTCAGAAACATCAAGTGTGGCAGGAGGAAATAAAAATAAAATTACATTTCTGGAATTTTAGTTTTTGGTCGGAAAATAACCCACAGCAAAGCAAAAGTTATGATGTATCCTTGAAGTGATTATTAGAAACACCTTTTCAAATCATAACTTATTTCTTTTTGAAAGTCAAGGCAATATGCAGGGCTTTTTTACTGTATATAATAGGGGCCGATATTCGGCCCCATCCCAATTGAAAAAAAATGAAGATATTTCTGAATTGAGGCCAAAATATTTCCCAAACAAATGTTAAAAATTCCCAAAAATTGTGTCTGATAACGTTCAGTTTCTATATATGTTAATGAAAATACACTGGATATCCATTTTAAGCTTTTGAAATATCTAAAATCGCCGAAAAATTGGCAAATATTTCCAAAAATCGAACACAAGCAGGGTCGCGAAAATACGTGACAAACAAAAATAATAACCTAAAGACTTTTTAAAAGGTACAGTTTTATCATTCTTGACATGTTTTAAGCTTTTTAAGATATAAAGACACCATTTGTTTCATTTGAAATCTCTTAAGGTATGACTTCACTAAATCGGTGGGACTTGGAACCAGCCAATTTGTGTAGGGAACTTGCGGACCTATTAGATATCTGTGGTCTCTGATTGGTTTAAAATGATTAGTGCACTAAAGTTTTCTAGAATTAAAATCGAAAGTACAATGGTTGAACTAACAAAAAATAGTTTATTAATTTTCTGATTAATTTTACGGTGTTCTGTGGCTATCTGAAAATATTGATTTTTTTAAAGAATGTAAACAAAAATCCTAAGACGAGGGGGTGATGTCCTACTGGTGCATTTTCGGCTAAAAGTATCACTATATGTATATAAAAAGGGCTTTTTGGGTGTGACTAAGGTGGTTCTACGATTTATTGGGGTGTAACTACTCAACGAATGTTTTGGTATGCGGACCGTGCTTAAATGTTATACAGTAAGTCTATGGAAAAAGTTTTAGTGTAGTCATACCTTAAATCGCAAAGGAATTGACCAAATATTTCCGAAAATCGTGAATAAGCGGGGTCGTGAAAATACGTGACAAACCACAATAATTGCATGAAAACATTTGCAAATGTTACAGTTTATCATTCAAATTCAAGAATTGAAGAGGGGTGATAAGATTCAAGCACATCTCTTCAAGCCTGAGAAATTTTCTCATTTCCAGTAGTATTTAATTCCTGCAACAGGGGGAGCACTTAAGTGTTAAGTAAGTTTATTGATAAATTTCCCAATTTGAATGAGAATACGCGTAAAATTTCCCAATTTGGGCGACACCGCGCATAAAATTTCCCAATTTGGGAAGGCCTGGGCCCCTTCCAAATTTTCGGGAAAAAAGCCCTGATATGTAAGTGTGTGCACATCTCTTTTTGTTTTTAATATCTGACAAGTTCACTTCATGTTTTCACTATTCACTCTTTATACTTTGGTAATGCATGCTATAATGAGTTTTTACAAAGACTTCTGTTGTCTGGGGTTCAACTAAAATTTCCATGAACTTCACAGAAAAATTTGAACACACTCCCTTGGGCATCAGTCGGTTTTACCCCTTCGTTAGCATAACCTGTACATTTCTTTACTAGATAGTTCTCTTCCACATTGTCCGATTCACCAACCATGCCTAAGATTTTAGGGAGAAGTGACTTCTCCCTCTTGGAAAAATAGGTAGAAGTTTTCAGGAACAGCATTTGCATAAATTTTACAGATTAACTTTCATGATAATTTGTTGTATATGAGGCCTCTAGATTGTTCACAAATGATACAGCGTTTGATCCCATTTCTACCATGATTTTTCTGAAATTTACCAAGATTTGTTTGTTTTGTTTTAGCAAATTTTATTAATTTCATTTAAATGTATTTTATATTTAACATGTCCGAAATATCATCTATCCGGAAAACGGTGCATTTGCCAGACTTTGTGGTTGTAATTTTGTCACTGTTTCAATATTTCATATCTTAAAAAAACATCTTTTAAATGTATAGAATCTAATCATTTTTATTAAACCTCTTTCATAATTGATAACATCCGAAATTTTGATTATCCGGAAATCGGTACAGATTCATGATTTCGTAGTTGTTTTCTTTTGTTAAATAATGAAGATTAGCCAACTTTTAAAATAATTTCTTCACTCAACATCACCTAAATGTTTATACTGCAAGCAGTGTATGGAAATTGAAGTGGCAAGTGTCACTTTGAATACACGGAGACATGTCGAAAATTTTGCAGATGTTTGAGGCAATAAATGTGGAAGTTGATGATTGAAAGAGACAACAAATATCATGTAATTAGGGCAGAATGATCATTGATCCTTACAAGTGTTGTATATATTTTCTATGCTGACTACTCGCCAGACAGTTAATTGAGTCAAAGGTCAAAATACGTCATCGGAATTTTGGCGGCGACTTTGAGTTTGCTTTGATCTGCAGAACATGCGAGAGCGACCTATACTTTATCAGAGATACTGACACATACATTTTACAGCTATTGCAACGTCCGCTGTTTTTCATTATTTGCCACGAGATAGTTTTATCGGCGGATATAAAAAAACCTGAAATCACAATTTTATTTTTATTTCAAAAATGAACTTTTTTGAGCTGCGGTGTTTGTAAGACATAAAATCAAAAAAGAAAGGCTTAAGTAATAAAAACTATACGTAGGAGATTAATGTCTTGAGAATCTTAGGAACAAGACAATATTGCTAGAGGGGTCTGTATAGATTGGCGCTATTTTACTTAATCATATATTGATAAACAAAAAGAATAAGGTACGTGGAACACACAGACAAGACGGGTCAGGTTTTAATACTTTTAATATGATACCGACGTTAATCATATATTATAAAATAAGAAGAATTAGGTAATATTTAAAGATAAATGACTTTTCTATAATTTTTACGACTCAATTTCATAAAAAGTACCTGTATACAGAAGAAATCTTAGTTTAATTGAGTATGGAAAGCTGTACGGGACGGGTTTTACTCTAGGTCTGCGGCTCTGCTATAATCACATGACCATTCCGGAAGTCAACCGCATCGGATAAAATCACACATGATGTAAACAGATTTAACAGCACCCGAAAGTTAAAGACTTTTAAAAGATTTTTTTCGGAAAATCACAAAGAAACCTCATTTACACCGAGCGTTAGTATACGCCAAACGTTGGTCCACCCACTCTACAGAGTTCCAGTTTTCCCCAAAGTCATATGAAGATGTCAGAAAACCACCAAATGCTTGCCTGACATATACAAAATTACAAAATTTGGCTGACTAAAATTTTTCTCTGCAGATAGTGTAATGTTTTTCCCCAAATATTCGTCAAACTGAACTTACTGAAGCCAATGTCCAATATGCAGCATGGTTTTTCAGTTGCATGAAATAGTTGTAATTAAGAGCCTAAATATTATTTTTGGTTGTGACAGTTAAGCCTTAGAATAGATTGGCATTGTTTTCTTTAAAAAGGCCAAGAAAATTCAGGATTAACTGTCATGCATTGTTTTGATTCTGGGAGACGAAACAATAAATGCACATAATCGCCAAACTGAAAAAAAGTCTATAGTACTTACGATACTTTTCATATTTCGCTTAGATAAGAATCGTAAAAATTTATGGCTTGGAGTGCTTTATTGAAATTGAAGCATAAATTTGTGGCTTGGAGTGCTTTATCGAAATTGAAGCATAAATTTATAATTGTATATTTCGATCCATCCGAAATGTGACAACAACAATGACAGAATAGGGTAAATCCCATACTGCAAGTGCAATTTGTAAACAATTTGTTATCTTGCATTTTGAAGCAGCTTTGAATAGTATTGCAATAATAACCATGTACTAACTATATATAATAACCAGTATATTGCAAAACAGAGCCAGACTGATATGTACCACAGTACAAATTCCCATACTGAGTTAAATGAACTACTCAATTTACACTTTGCAGTGCATGTAAATAAATCAGATAGAGAAGATCATCATGGTTGACCATCTTTGCCACTCTGGTTACAAATATAATACAACTTAGTTTCTGGATTGTTTGTGGACAACTTGGGGCACTGTATATACAGTAGTGATTTGGTTAAATTGAATTCTATCTGTATAGCTTTTCTGTTACATAGATACATGTATATCGCAATTCGTATTTGACAGAAATCCTTGCAATCCCAAGTTTTGAAGGGTTTTTAAATTTGCAGTGGCTAGAGTTACAGGGTCAATTTTGAGCTATGACATTTGCAAGAAATAGCACTATTTGCAAAAAGATAATCTTGACACAAAGTACATTTGAAAAGATATAATAGAATCCCTACCTGCCCTACCTTGTAATTTTGGGGATATTACCCTGTACAATTATTTTTTTTAGGCCTTGCGTAGGAAAAACTAAAAAAAAATTCTCTTAAACCACATGGCCTAGCACTTTGATGGGTCGACAACATTTTGTCGAAAGACATTTCGCCGACTACGACACTTTGCCTAATAAGATATTTGGTCGAACTGAGCATGTGGTCGAATGCGACAATTAGTCTTATACTTTTTTCGACCAAACTCGTCGAAAATTCCTCGAAAATAATATTAGTGAACACAGAAAACAGTACACTCAATTTCAATCAGATATTCTTTATTTAGGATAAGTTTAACACTGTAAATCATGTGTACTGTCAATAGCGAATATTGTACGCTTTTCCCCTCAGGAAGTCCAGAGCTGAACGGTTTTCAAATTCGCTGACAACCTTGATGAGTTGCTCGTTCATCTTCATTACCTTAAAGAAATATAACCATGAGTAAATATATTACTCAAAATATTGGCGTACCATGTACGTTTTATAGTCTGTTTCATGTAAATAATCATAAATAAGAAGCAGATTGTACCTTTTTCAACCGTAATACAGGTTTTATTTTTTTGTTTGTTTTTAGAGCACCTTGTGAACTTAAAACTATGTTGGTGTTTCTTCCATTTTACAAACAATAATGATGGTATTTGAATGAAGAAAATCGAAAAATTTACCTTGAGATGATTTCATAATCAAAATTGTATTTATGTAAAAACTGCTTATATTCATTTTATCATATTATCGCGGGAAAATGAGTTCACTCACACTCCAAGTATTACACATGTATTATGTATTTATGAGACGTTTGAGAATATTTAATTGATGGATTATTTTGCAGTTTGAGAGATTTCGACTAAAGAGTCGTAATGTTAAAACTTATTTTTCGACCACTTGTCGTAGTATTGTCTTCGACGAACTGCCGTATTAGACCAACTATCTTAATGGGCAAAATGTCGTAGTCGGCGAAATGCCTTTTGACGAACTGTCATGCACTGCACTTCCATATGTAGCATGTGGCATTGCCCAGTAGACCTCTACTAAGATTGTTCAAATTCTGACTCTGGCTCCAAATTTACCCGCCATAGGGTCTCTTGATTTTACATAGGCTTACAGTTCAGGTCTGGAGCCCGAGATTATACAAAAAACGTGATGTGGAGTGAGTGGAAATAAACTATGAGAAAAAAACGAAATTGACTCCATTCAATGGAGTCACTTTGTGGCCGTTTGTAGTGAAAATTGCGGGACTTTGCATTCCTTCTAGTATTTTGGAGTGACTTTGAGTGAAAATATTTATTTATTATACACATGTAATGTCGACCTGTTGAATTTATATGCATTGAATCACAAAGATCGAATCAGACATTGCCGATGACCTTGTATTATAGTCAACAGTAACCAGATGAGCGATATAGGGCCATCTTCGTCCTCTTGTGTTATATCAGTATGTAGTAAATCAAGGCATTTTCATTACATGACAGATAAAGATTCCCACTAAGTATGTTAGAGTTTATCCATGTAAGAATGTCAATCTTCCTGTTTTCGTAAACATGGCAGATAAACATACAGTAAACTCCCTGAACATTTTGGAAGTCCCGACTTCTGTTGAGATGCCGATATTATGCTTTATTCATACGAATGTTGTAAAAATATCTCTACAACGTAACATCAAAAGTTAAGGTATTTTTCACACCTTAAAGATTACATACGTGTACGACAATGGTAAACATTTGAAAATGACACCTGTGTTTAGAGTTTTAATACTACAACAATAGATCAGATTTAGTTATTTTGCATGTTATTATCGCCTATTTAATTGCCCAGGTTTGTATGTACTTAATTGAGTTCGTCATTCTGCATACCATTGGGCGCATCCAAAAGTCTAAAAAAATGTCTGAACCTTCTTCCAAGCATAAGATATTGTTTCCTAAATTAAAATATATAGTTTTTTACTTGAACATGTTTCAAATTAAACAGTTCTGAGCAAGTTTTAATCTGTTGGTAAGTTTAGTGAAAACCTGAATTGTGAGAAAACCGGACATGTAATACTATGTGACTATATCAGTAAATTCAATGTGGTCCTAGGCTTTAATTTTGTTGATTTGTGCCACACAGAAGAGATAGTGAGAATCTTTACTACTAAATTGATAAGTTAAATATTCCGGAATTTTTACTCGGTACCAGTACTTACCGTAACTAAACACATAAATTTTGTACTTTGTAATAAAAGGATTATTCAGAGCAAATAAAATGTGTAAAATTCTTTTTCACATATGTTAGTCAAAACATAGTCAAGTAGATTTTATGATCTTAATGATAAAGTAAATTTTCTTTAGTGTTTTGTTTGTTGGTTCTACCTTTTCATGCAGTGGTTGTACAATGTGTACAGGAACACCAGGGACAGTCACAGCCACACCTGCATGCCCTGTCTGTCACATTATCCTGCATGTCCTGTAAGGGGGACATCTGACCAACTTTTCATGGCTTCATGATTATGCTGAAGCCTGTTATACACTGATACAGTTTATCAGGATGCTCTGACCTTGTTTTTATCAGCTTAAAGATTGCTTGTCAGCTACTTATGTATTACGTGTGGATGTCCAGGGTTATAGTGGTCAAAATTTTCCCATGTGTTCAGCTAAATTTTCCACCAAATGAAATTTTGTGACATCAATAGTTTGATTTTCCACATTAATGTAAGTTTTTATAGCAACTGTAATGTGTAGCAGCTGAAATAGTTATACAAATTATCAGTTGTGCAAGTAAAACTGATAAACATACTGTTAAAAGAATTTCATAATGGATGAACTAGAATTCCCACTTTTTGGAGATATAGATGGTAAATTGTCAGTTTTTTTCTCATTAATATCTTAACTTGAGACATACATTTTAAGTGTAATGGGACTTGAATGTGCTAATGATGTGGAATATATCTTGCTCTCAAATGAATTCAAGTTAAAAGTTTGGTAAATAACTATGTTATGGTTTTAATAGGAAAACCAGGAATGTAGAATTACTTTATAAATGAAATTTTTTTTTAAGAGTAATCATAATGGTGCTTCGTTGTTGTTGTTGTTGTTGTTGTTGTTGTTAAGACTCCTAAACAAGGTTGACAAAAAGTATTAATAACTGGGAAATGCTTCATCATTGTCATATCATGAATATTTGTGAGTCATGACTTTGATTTCTGACTGTTTTCATTTTTTTAAATGGCTGAGTGTATAGCATGCTTAAAACAAATATTAAAGAGTCAATTACTTTTCATATTGATTTCATTTCATCACAGACGATGGTGTACATGTATACAGAATTTTTTATGCCTTCCTATGAAGAAGTGACAGTATATTGCTTAGCAGATGTTGGCTAGTTTATAGATCTTTAGTTTCTGCATAATAACTTGAAAAAACATGTACCATGAGGTCTCAAATTTGGTAGGAATATCGGGTGTGGGTAAAAGATGAACCTTAATGATTTTAAGGCCACTGGGTCAAAGGTTAAGGTCACAGTGACTTTAAATTGCATTAAAAAAATCTTTGCTCAGTAACTTGAGAATGTTTTAAGCTAAGGTTTTCACTTTTGCTACAAGTAATGCTTAGGAAGAGAAGAAAGAACACAGCTGATATTTTGGGTTAGTGACGCAAACGTCACAGTGACCTTGTACTTAAAAACAGTTTCTGCTAACTAACCTGATGATGTTTGATCAAATCTTTGGACATGCTAGATTATAGTTTATGAATGGATTGTGGGGTCATGGTTGCAGTGACATTGCCTTTAAAACATCATTTCCTTTTAAATACTCTAAAAACCCATTGACCTAATACATGTAATGTTTTCAAATTTGCTATGATTATCACTTATGAAAAGTTGATGCCCCCTATTGATCCCTTTCCATTTTTGAGATCAATAGATCAGATGTTAAGATACTTGCAACTTTTTGTTGACAATGCTTTCCGATTTTGGTGAAGATATGGGTTGACATAATATGTGTTTTGACCTCATTAAATATCATAAATTGATGAATATGGTGCTTTAGCTTATGATTATGTTTATTATCATTTATTACATTAGTTAATGAAACAAAATTTCTTTTTTTAATACTAAATGTATAGTTATTAGGGGACATTGTGTGTTTTACAAACATCTCGTTAGAAATTTATTTCAGTGCACTCTTTTCATGCTCTTGGTTATGAATGATAATCACTCACGTGAGGCATTTGTCGGAGCTCTGTAAATAACAAAATTATAAAATCATAAGTATATAGCTGTCACACTTGATGCTTGTGTGAAGTTCTGTCATACAAATGTTAAATGATAGAAAAAGTAAAAACATGGATTTTAGAAGTGATGGTAAGTACTGGGGATGCATGTTTTTTTTGTCTTTATACAATGGACACTTGTTGTTTTTGCCCATCAGAATTTGCATTCCTGTCTGTGTAAATTCACAAAACCGTCTCAAGATGCTATAGTACAAATGTATTTAAATAAGAGAAAGAGTATGTGCTGGTTTCTATGTGAGCAGTTCCATCCTATCAGTACTGTAAGTATTGAGCACATAAAGGTATTGTCAAGGCCAATCAACAATACATGATACTCTAGTTAAACCTCTATCAGTGATACCTCAGAATACCAGCTACTTTTGAACTGTTTTCCTAGAGAGCATACTTTGACAATTTGACCTCCATAGAACAAACACCTAGTAAACAAACCCAACTATAATTGCTCTGAATGGTGTTTGTTCCAGAGACTTTGGATCAATTTAAAATGTCCCTACCTAGTAACTTGACGAGTATAGGGAAACTTGTGGGTGACTTCTTATTGAGAGTTGGTGGGTTTGAATCCCATTAATAGAATTTGATAGTTTGAAGTTCAACTATCCCTTCTTCTAATCACGCTGGTAAACAATCCTGGAAACAGTGATTGAGATAGAGGGGAACAGAAGTTGTGAAAGATGCATATTTATGCAAGCCAAGTTTAGAACATTTACAAGTTTCTGATTAAAGTTCCTTTTGCATTACAGATTTGCTGATGGATGTAATGGACTTCGATGTCCTAGGACATAATTTTCTGGACACAATTGTAAGTAAATCATTTTCAAGTGGTTCTGTTTTATAGGAAAAAGGAACAGTTACTTGTTATACCCCCAAAACGAAGTTTGGGGGTAAGACACCCGGTGGTCGGTCGGGGTCGGTTGGTCGGTCGGTCGGTCGGCGGTCGGGCGGTCTGTTGCCCCCCCCCCCCCCCCCCCCCCCCCCCCTTTTCCTTGTCCGAGCAAACGAAACACTGGTTGGATTAACACTCACAAGGTCACTGAGAGGAAGGAGGCGACAACCATCTTGACAATAAAGTTATTGCCCTTTGTTAGTTTTCCTTGCCCGGGAAAAAAAAAAAAAACCCCGTTGGGGAATTCAATACATCATCAAGGTCAAGCACATTGAGAGGAAGTGCAGTGCACGAACAACCATTGACAATTACAGAGTATTGCCCTTTGTTAGTTTTCCTTGCCGGGAGAAAAAAAAAAAAATACGGTGGAATTCATACAATTAACAAAATAACAAAATAAAAAAAGCAGAATGTACAAGACCAACTCTACTGACCATTTCAGAGTTATTGCCCTTTTACCTTTACTGTCCGGAGCATTTTCAAAACTATTGGTTGGAATTATACATTAACAATGGTCAGCACAAGAGAGGAAGTGCGTGTCAAGAACCATACTCTATCTGACATTCGGGTTGCCAGACTCTCTTTTTATTTGTTGCAAGGTATCTGTACACACTTTCTCAGTTTAAGCAGTCTTTGGGGTCCTTGTTTAGATTAAATTGGTAAATTGTAACGATGAGTTGAAAATTAGTGACATCCTTTTACTACCTTAATCAGATACTATTTAGGTGATTTATTTTAAAGCATGTGTTTTGTACATTACAGCCTCAATGCAATACTTTCGTATGTCCTTTTTTATTTCCCATAACTTCTGACTGTATTGCAGTGAATCCTCAACATGTTCTTCCATATTGTAGTTAGCAGATTGTCTATTACAATTACATGTACGTTACTTATCATTGCCCTGACATTACTGCAGGATGGAAATAACGCTGATAATGCTTTTACATTTAATATTAATAAATCTTACATGTAACTATGACTGAAGGAATCGCTAAACCTGTGTTCAGCAGTCAGCCAATGAATATAGCAAATATGGATGTTTAAAAGCAGTTTGTTATGTAAAACATGCATGTATATTGTAAAACTGGTTGCTTGTGATGTTGTACAAGCAGTTGACAAAGGCAGATGGCTGCCTGATCCAAGTGACCGTTTTCACTTGTTTAACTGTGCATTGAAATTTCTTTGTATTTTGAATATTTTGGCAAAGCATACTGAAATACCTGGCATGAAGTCAACTTCACCCAAAAGTTGAGATGTGTATTTTGGTGTGAGAAAGCTGGTATTTCAAAGTGTTACAGAATTTTGGAATATTTCAGGATCTCGATGTCATGGAGCAGACAATCATTGACGATGTAATGGCGGAAATAACAGTGACAGAGCAGATCACCATGACGGAACCTATAATTTCACGAAGCCAGAGTGAACCGGTTATAGTGGAACAACCAATATCAAGAAGTAAAAGTGAACCAGTTTTGAAAACTGTGATAGAAGCAGTAGATGTTGAAGGCCTCCTGGAACAGTTTGAAGAAGGTAAGACCACTGAAAATATCAAACATAATACTTGCAAAGAATTAAAATTTGAGTGGAAACATTTACCTATAAAAAAAGGGAGTAAATTGTGTACTTGTTCAGTTGCAATAGTGTCTGAAATTCAGTGAATTGTCATACATTTTCACCTTTGAAGATACATATAGACTTATAGATACATATAGTTTATTCTTGTAAGCTACAACTGTTGGTATTGAATATTCAGTCTCTGTTTGTGAAGTTCTGGTTTTTATACGCCATGAAGGAACGTATTTAGGGAACACCTGTGGCGCATAGTATCTCAGCCAAGTTCGATAACCCCTCAAATTGCCTTAGGCACTGTTGGATTATGGCCCTTGAATTATGCAAAATATGCCAAATTAGCCTTGTCTGCACTAGTCGATCAGTTTTCATCCGATCTTCACTAATCTTGATAAAATTTTTGTGATTATCGAAAAATCATGAAATTGGCCTTCTCAGCTTTTTAATTCAAAAAGGATTTTCAACACCTATGAGCTGTCAGATATCGAGTTATTCCTCTCTAAAGGGCATATTTTGTAATAGTTTGGTACTGTGTTCTGTGATAATAAGAGATAAATGATGTTGACAGACTAGTAGTTTATTCAAGTTCTCTTAAAAGTCAATATACAAATGTAGTAAATTTGTTCATACAGGTATTGCTAGCTTACCTGGCACTTTGTGCCAGAGTGAGCTATTAGGAACGCATTCCGTCCAGCATCCGTCCGTTCATCCACCATTTCTTTCAAACGACATCTCGTCTGAAACCACTGGGCCACTGTTGATGAAACTTTGCAGGGATGTTCCTTGCATGAAGCTCTATCAAAGATGTTCAAAGAATTCCATTCCATGCAGAACTCTGGTTGCTATTGCAACAAATAGGAAAAACTTTAAAAATCTTCTCTGAAAGCACAAGGCCTAGGGCTTAGATATTTGGCATGTAGCATTGTCTAGTGGACCTCTACCAAGATTATTCCAATTATGACCCTAGGGTCAAAATTGACCCCGCACGGGTGGTCACTTAGTTTTGCATAGGCTAATATAGGAAAAACTTTAAAAATCTTCTTCTCTGAAAGCACAAGGCCTAGAGCTTAGATATTTGGCATGTAGCATTGTCTAGTGGACCTCTACCAAGATTGTTCAAATTATGCCCCTGGGGTAAAAATTGACCCCGCGCAGGTGGTCACTTAGTTTTGCATAGGCTTATATAGGAAAAACTTTAAAAATCTTCTTCCTTGAAAGCACAAAGTCTAGAGCTTAGATATTTGACATGTAGCATTGTCTAGTAAACCTCTACCAAGATTGTTCAAATTATGACCCACTGATCAAAATTGACCCCGCACGGGGGGGTCACTTAGTTTTACATATGCTTCTAGAGGAAAAACTTTAAAAATCTTCTTCTCTGAAAGCACAAGGCCTAGAGCTTAGATATTTGGCATGTACAATTTGCTAGTGGACCTCTACCGAGATGCCCCTGGGATCAAATTGACCTTGCCAGGGGTGTCACTTGGTTTTACATAGGCTTATATAGGAATAACTTTAAAAATCTTCTTCTCTGAAACCACAAGGCCTAGAGCTTAGATACTTGGCATGTAGCATTGCCTTGTAGACATCTTCAAAGTTTGTTCAAATTATGCCCCTGGGGTCAAAATTGGCCTTTCCCTGGTGTGGGGGGGGGGGGTCATTTGTTTTACAAAGATGTATATAGGAAAACCTATTTGGTATATAACATTGTCTAGTGATCTTCCACCAGACAAGTGGACTTGTACCAAGGTGAGCGATATAGGGCCATCTTGGCCCTCTTGTTTTGTTATTATACCTGTCTTGCTAGCACAAATTTCTTTCAGAGATGTGGTTATGTTCCAGGTTTAGATGTGTATTTTTTGAATAAAATTATTTTACAGCATCACAAAACCTGGACAACAAAGATGCAGTTGAAGTTAAAACAGAAGTTCCAGTATTTACTCTTCACACTTCAGGACAACACCCAGATATGAAGGATAAGAATGGTATGTTGTAGAATATGTTAAAGCTGCTCTCTCACAGCTCCTGGTGATAATATTAAACTTTTTTCAAAATAATGTACTAAAACATAAAATGTGAAAGTAATGGCTAGAATCAACAACACAAGTAAAAATCTAGGTAGCAGTGTGAGAAAATGTGTTGAAAAATGTTAGGGATCTTGGTTTGAAGGCACTGCTAAACCATAGGGGTCCGTATTTTCACTAGTGACACCCATAGACTATAATTGTTTATAATTATAGTCTACGGTGTCATGAGTCAAACTATGGACCATTATGTGCTACACTACATGTTTATATTGGAATTTCAAGAATCTGAAACATTTCATACAGTTCGAAAACCTTGTTCTTTTTTTGCTCAAAGGTCAAAGTAACAAGGGCCTCTTGATAGAAAATTTTGTCTGTTCTTTATCTCCCTAAATTGCCATTGGTGTCAATCGGCAAAAAATGCATAAACTATGTTCAAGGATCTCTAAAACACTTGCAACATGTTTGAATGACATGAGCTTACTTATGTATATCCATTATCATATTCAGGTGTTTGGTTTGTTGAGCTATTGATTCACAACTGTGGGAAAATAAGTTTTTGTACAAAAAAAAACTGTAATGTTTTTTTACCAGTATTTATCATTAGCAAATTTTTCTAGGCAATTGTATTGTTGCCGACATGCATTTCATTAATGTGGGAATTGTACTTTAAGTTTTTCTGCTGAATGTATTATGTTAAGCTTTAGATAATACTAATAATAATAATTGGGAAAAATAATAACTTTATTTTACGAAGGTTACATAAAAGGTACTTATGAATCATAATCATTCAAAACATAACTTATTTTCATATGGCCTTCAGAACAAGAAAAGAAAAGAGAAAGGAAACAACATACATACATTTAAACCCCACATTCACCACAAATCATACACACTAAATTAATTATACTAATATTAATAACATATGATCCGTTTATATAATAAACATCATTCTCTAACGACAGACACCAAATGCAAATAATATTATGAATTATATAATTGAATCTAATGTATTACTTTGACAAACGTGCAAGTTGTAGATGTAAGTACTTTCTACATTGAAAAGAAATGTCAATTTCATTTAAAAGATGTATTTTTAATATCTCATTTCCATTGGGAATTTCATTCCATACTTTAAAGTATAATTGGAAATCATTTTTGTAATAAATTAGTCCTAGGTTTTGTTTGTAGTATAAGATCGGCAGAGTAAAGAAACTCACTGTCATTTAAACGTATAACTCTTACTATAGGCTCCATATGTTAAAAATCTTATAAACTAGCAACAGTGTGGTATTTGTGTCCGAAAATGTCAACCAATGACTTCCTTTAGTAAACCTGAAAATGGTTTAACGATTTAACACAGTTTTGCTAGGCGTTTTTGCAATTTATTTAATTTTTGTACATATTTTGTATTGCCTTTCCCCAAATGGTACAACAATAGTCGAATATTAAAATTTAACCTTGTAAAAAATTAACTTCAACCTGAGTTTAATATATAATTTTTTTTATTTATGCGATTTTGAGCAAATTTTTTTACATAACGATATTGTTATTGTTCAGAACATTATCCACATTCACACTTAATTTTTGAGTTGTAACATTTTCTAAGATGCAGTCGTTGATTGTTAACTAAATGTTACTGTATGTTTTAGAAATTGAACATGCCTAAGATCTGTTTCTTGTTAGCTTACCAGAGTTATTGTGGTGAGTGGTTGTCCAGCATCTATCGTCGTGCGTGTGTCTATCTGACAAATTTTGCTTCCAACAACTTCTCCTAAATCACATAGCCAATTTTGATCACACTTCACAGGAATAGTCATTGGATGGTCCTCAAACAAAATAGTTAAAAGAAATGTATTTTATGTAGCATTCTGGTTGCTATGGCAAAAATAAATGTATTTTATGTAACATTCTGGTTGCTATGGCAAAGGAAAAGAAAAGCTTTAAAAATCTTCTGAAAGACACAGAGCTTCGATATTTGGCATGTAACATTGCCTAATGGACCTCTACCAAGATTGTTCAAATCATCACAAGTGGGTCAAAATTGACCCAGCCCTGGGGGTCACTTGATTTGAAATCACATAGCCAATTTTGATCACACTTCACAGGAATAGTCATTGGATGGTCCACAAACAAAATAGTTAAAAGAAATGTATTTTATGTAGCATTCTGGTTGCTATGGCAAAAATAAATGTATTTTATGTAACATTCTGGTTGCTATGGCAAAGGAAAAGAAAAGCTTTAAAAATCTTCTGAAAGACGCAGAGCTTCGATATTTGGCATGTAACATTGCCTAATGGACCTCTACCAAGATTGTTCAAATCATCACAAGTGGGTCAAAATTGACCCAGCCCTGGGGGTCACTTGATTTGACATAGACTAGTTTTATATAGGAGAATGTTAAAATGCTAAGACCTCCATTAATTATCAATTTATCATTTTTGCAGGAAATATAGAAAAGAAAGAACTGTCAAGTGATGTACTACAGAGACTGAAGTCTTCCAGTAAACCTAAATCTGCAGTTATGTTACCTATGATGGTCCCAGCCAAGAGAGGCAGGGGTCGTGCTATGACAAGAGGCCATCCTGTGGCCCTTCCTGCAAACTGTACACCAAGAAGGTTGCAACGTGTTATGATGCAAAATGCAGAATTAAAAGACAGTATTGCACTTGAGGAGGAAGTAGTTGTGAAAGATACATACAAGTCTGACAGCAATAAAGATGTGCCTAAGGATGTGACAGATGAAAAAGTTGCCCAGTGTGGATCAGAGGTCAGAAAGAAAGAGGATAATTCAACTGTGGCTCAAAATTATTTTGAGCATTATTCTGATCATGATTATTTTAAGAGCGCAGATTGTTCGGGGACAAGGACTTCTGATGTAAAAGATTCTTTACCCGAGAGTGAACATGATTTAGATATTGAAGACGGAGAAATAATAGAGGAAGATGTGTATAAAGACAGAAATAGAAGAACATTAAAGAGTCATGAAAGTCTTTCAGAGGATCGTAATGATCCAGCTCAGTTTTTCGATAAACTGCCTTCATATTATACAGCTTTATCAATTCCTAGAAAACAAGTGAAAAAGACAGCTTCCTGTGTTACAGGGAGAGGTGGTATGACAGTTCATGACTATTTTGAAAGGGACGTTTCACCTATCAGAGATCCGTCCACTTACAGTAAACTGCCAGAATATTGCAGCTCCTTCACAAACAGTACAAGATATGATTCTTTAGTTGATGGAGGTTCACAGAAAAGTAACGATAGTAAAGCCAGTAGTGGATACTCAAGTCTCACACATAGCCCAGATCTTTCAATACGACCTTCAAGGTCAAAATCGCGATCTCATTCCAGAAGTAGGTCAAGGTCTTTCTCAACATCAGCAAAGCGAAACTTTAGACAGCGAAGAAAATCTTCCTACTCATCGTGTTCTGGATACTCTAGTTCTGGGTCATCATGCTCCAGATCTTCATGCTCAGATTCTTCATGTTGTGGATCAGATTCACGGTCTGGAAGCTGTGATAGGTAATGTAACTAATGTTCATATTTTGAGGGCTGGCTAAGAAAAATACTCTAAATGTAAATAGAATTAGAAACAGATACAATTTTTTTTTTGTTAAACATGTGTCACACTGTTGAAAAAAAATGTAAATAAGTTAGTTTAATAGTTAAATTGTAAAAGATGTAACTATGTGTATTTTTTGCCCGTTGATGTGACTGATGTGGGCTTTTCACACAACATTTAAACCAAAAAAAGAAAAGTATTCTCATTTTGAAAGGTTTTCGTGAATGTGAAAATGTGTAATTGAATTCTGTAATGATTGATTCCGATTGAACTTGTTATACCAAAATATTATATAAAAACAAGATACGTTGTGTATAGAATTGTTTCAAATTTTGGCAGTGGACCAGGTGCATTTGCCATGGATCAAATGACATGTCTCTTAGAATGCGGACTTTGCAAGATATTAAATTTGATAAAGTTAAAATTGTGAAAACTTTTCAACTATTTTTTTTCTCCAGTTCAAGATCATTATCATGTTCTACCTGTGGGTCAAGGTCATCATCTCTGTCATCAAGGTCATGTTCAAGGTCACCAACAAGGTCACCAGAACGTTCTTGGAGACGTGAAAGGGATTTAAGGGGAGATCGCTCAAGGAGAAAGCAGTCAAGAAGTAGGCAAATGTCACGGCAATACAGGAGACAGTCCAGAAGCTCTAGGTGAGGAGCAATGAGGTTTTTAGCTCACCTGAGCACTTCGTGAGCTATTGTGATCGCCTAATATCTGTCGTCTTGTCCATCCACACTTAATCTTGTGTATGCAATAGGGGCTGCATTTTTAGCTAGACTTTTCGAAGAAAAGGGGAGCTATCCTACTCGCCCCGGCGTTGGTGTCCCACCTTGGTTAAGTTTTTCGTACCACCCCACTTTATTTCAAAAGTATTAGAGGTATGGCTTTGAAACTTACCATACTTGTTTACCATCATAACCTCCATCTACAGACAAGAGTACATAACTCTGTCAAGGTTTTTGACAGAATTATTGCCCTTTTTTACTTAGAAAGGGTATTGAGCTTGGTTAAGTTTTTCGTACCACCTCATTTTATTTCAAAACCATTAGAGGTATTGCTTTCAAACTAACCATATTTGTTTACCACCATGACCTACATCAACAGAATTATGCCCCTTTTTGACTTAGAAAATACATTGAATATGGGTAAAATCCACTTGCCTTAACCCTTTGAGATATTGCTTTGAAATTTTGATTGCATGTTTACATCATTACCCCCATCTGTAGGCAAGAGAAGGTAACTCTGTCAGGGATTTGTTTTAAAATTAAGGCCCTTTATTGACTTAAAATCTTGGTTAAGTTTTTCGTACCAGTCCACTTTTTGACTAAATTGTTTGAGATATTAATTTGAAAGTTGGAATACTTGTAAACAATCATGATCCCAAAACATGGGCAAGAGAAGGTAATTCTGTCAAGGATTTTATTTGAATTATGGCCCTTTTTGACTTAAAAACTCGATTAAAATTTTCATTCTTGTCCACTTGTTGGCTTAACCATTTGAGATATTACTTTGAAAGTTGGAGTACTTATGTACCATCATGAGACCTATCTGTAAGCAAGAGAAGATAACTCTGTGAAAATGTTTCTTGATTTGTACTTAGAAATTCCTAGTTAAAGTCTTGTGTGCCCTTAACTGTCAAAGTTTTGTTTTATAGGCAAGCACTAAAAAGTCAAGCGCGCTGTCGTACTAACAGCTCTTGTTCACTAGATCTTCATCAACCTTGGTCAGTATGACTGCCTTGATGAAATCTAGGTCAAGTTCAAATATGGGTCATCTGGGGTCAAAAACTAGGTCACGGGTCAAATCATAGAAAAACATTGTGTATGCAAAAGAGATTGCATTTTTCATTGGATTTTCATGAAACTTGGTCTTTATGATTGCCTTGATGATATCTAGGTCAAGTTTGAACATGGGTCATCTAGGGTCAAAAACTAGGTCACCTGGTCAAACCATAGAAAAACCTTGTATATGCAATAGAGGTTGCATTTTTCATTGATTTTGATGAAACTTGGTCAGTATAAATTGCCTTAATGAAATCTAGGTTAAGTTCAAACATGGGTCATCTAGGGTCAAAAACTAAGTCACAGGGTAAAATTGTAGAAAAACCTTGTGTATGCTATAAAGGTTGCATTTTGCATTGGACCTTCATGAAACTTGTTCAGTATGATTGCCTTCATGAAATCTAGGTCGAGTTTGAACATAGGTCATCCGGGGTCAAAAACTAGGTCACGGGGTCAAATCATAGTAAAACCTTGTGCATGCAATAGAGGTTGCGTTTTTCATTTGATTTCAATGAAACTTGGACAGTATGATTGCCTTGATGAAATCTAGGTCATGTTCATGGGTCATCTAGGGTCAAAAACTAGGTCACAGGGTCAAATCATAGAAAAACTTTGTGTATGCAATAGAGGTTGCATTTTTAGCTTGGCTTTTCAGAGAATATGGTTAGCTATTACAGTCACTTGTGTGGCGGCGGCATTGCAGCTTTGGTTAAAGTTTTGCCTGCTGGGTACTATCATGCACATATCTCATATTGACTTGAAACCTCGTAAATGTCTGTAGGAGTGTCACACAGTCAAGTCAGATAACTCTTGTATAAATTTAGTACAAATTATGGCCCTTGTTTGACTTTGAAAATTTGGTTAAGATTTTGCATGCTAGATACTATCATGCACATACTTCATTAACCACTTATGGTAGTTATATCAAACCTAGCAATAGTTTTCAGGGGTACATTCTGTATCAAACAATTGATTTACCAAAAATTGAATATATTATAGTGATAGATTTTGACTTTTTAGCTCACCTGGCACAAAGTTATTGTCATATTGTTTTAAGTCGCAGGTGGGCGATATAGGGCCATCTCCAGGTGAGCGATATAGGGCCACCTTGGCCCTCTTGTTATAAGAATATTTGCTGTTTTCTGATGATTTTAAACTTATGTTTTGATAAAACACTAAGAATTTAATTGCTACTTGAAAATGTAATTTATGAAATATTGATAGCTTGGAAATTATCTCATCATCTTCTGTTGCAAATCTAGGTCAAGATTATCTTCAGTTTCAAGGTCAAGGTCAAGAGATTATACAAGAAGTAGAAGCAGGTATGTAAAATCTAATAATATATAAGTCCTAGAACTGTTAGATACTCCTCCTACATTTGTGTGCTATGTAAGTCTTGGTATGATATACCTCTGCAACTTGTCCTTTGTAGACAGCCTATGCCAAGAAATTTGAGTTTCAAATACTCACAACAACATTGGAAAGAGGGGTATACTGGAATCAGCTTGTCTGTCTGTCTGTCTGTCTGTCTGTCTCCAACTCCTCCAACAGTTTGGCATCAGAGCCTTTCTGGCTTGGCACAGTAACTACACATGGAGTGTAGATGTGCATGAAGTGAAGAATTTAAGATGTCCCAATTATGGCCCTTAGTTATTTTTCTCCAGAATATGCTATATAGTACATGTAGTGTACACATTCTTGTGGACATGTAACTCTACAGTTTTGCATCAGAAGCTTTTAAGCTTGGCGCAGTAAGTAAAAATAATGTGCTGATCACTTAGATGTGCGTTTAACCAAATATTTTTGCTGTCACAAATACTGTCAGAGTTATGGCCCCTAGTTTCTTCTTAGGATATACTATATGGTACATATTGTGTACACAATCATTTAGGTGCAATCTCTCCAACAGTTTTGAACAAACTCAATAGTTCATGTACAACAGGTACAAACATATAGCTGGTCGGTATTGTAAAGCGTCTCTGGAAACAATTCTAGTTTCATTCAGGGCCCACACCTATGAAAGTTTTTTAAATGCTCAGCTGAGTTTGAGCACAGAACTATTTTAATTTCTAGCACTTTACATTATAAGAGCATCATTTTAGGTTTACAGGACTACTGTTTGACATGTTTTTGTAAACATTTTAATATAAAATGTTACACTATTCTATTGAAGCAAAGCTCAATTTAGGAGGTAGAACTTTGCTTCTATATGAGATTTTTACATTTCAGGAGTCGGAGCAGGAGGCGGGAAATTCAAAGGGAGAGGGATGAATCTCGAGAAAGGTGGAGAGAAGAAAGAAAAAAGCAGAAGGAAGAGGAGAAAGAGCGGCAAATGGTAAATACATGTACAACTGTATAATGCATACATGTATGTGTCTACAGCATAATTACAAACTAAAGATTTTAGATTGGCGATTAATAAAAGTCATTACATTTTCAAATCAGTCTCTGAAACTGAAGATTTAGCATTTACTGAATATATATTTTTACGTAAGAAAGGCGTAAGAAACTAATAAAAGTAACTAAAATACGACTACCTAAGCTATTACTGTGGTTCCTTTTGTAGTGAGGTGATTTTTGTTGATGTTAATGTTTTCAGAAAGAGCGTAGGATTGTATATGTAGGGGGTCTACCAACCAGCTACTCGCGCCATCAGCTAAAGGATCATTTCTCAAGATTCGGACCCGTTGAACATGTCCAGTTGCACTTTCGGGAGCGTGGGTAAGTGAGACTAGAGTGTGCATCCTTTCTTGTGTTTCTCATATATAGTCCGTAAAAACACTTAAACCTGTGCAAACACACAACAGCGAAGGAGTAATTTGAAACAACCAGCCAAGCTCAAATATTTTTAGCTCACCTGGCTACGCCAGGTAGAGCTTTTCTGATCGATGATTGTCCGTCGTCCGTCGTCTGTCAACATTTTGATTCAAATGACATCTCCTCTGAAACCTCTAGGCCAATGTTGATAAAACTATGCAGGAATGTTCCTTGCATGAAGCTCTACCAAAATTGTTCAAAGAATTCCATTCCATGCAGAACTCTGGTTGCTATGGCAACAAATAGGAAAAACTTTAAAAATCTTCTTCTCTGAAACCACAAGGCCTAGAGCTTAGATATTTGGCATGTAGCATTGTCTAGTGGACCTCTACCAAGATTGTTCAAATTATGACCCCGGGGTCAAAATTGACCCCGCGCGAGTGGGCCCTTAGTTTTTTAGGGAAAACTTTAAAAATCTTCTTCTCTGAAACCACAAGGCCTAGAGCTAAGATATTTAGCATGTAGCATTGTCTAGTAGACCTCTACCAAGATTGTTCAAATAATGACCCCCGGGTCAAAATTGACCCCGCACCGGGGGTCACTTAGTTTTGCATAGGAATATATAGGAAAAACTTTAAAAATCTTCTTCTCTGAAACCACAAGGCCTAGAGCTTAGATATTTGGCATGTAGCATTGGCTAGTGGACCTCTACCAATATTATTCAAATTATGAGCCCCGGGTCAAAATTGACCCCGCCCTGCGGGTCACTTAGTTTTGCATAGGAATATATAATAAAAACTTTAAAAATCTTCTTCTCTGAAACCACAAGGCCTAGAGCTTAGATATTTGGCATGTAGCATTGGCTAGTGGACCTCTACCAATATTGTTCAAATTATGAGCCCCGGATCAAAATTGACCCCGCCCTGGGGGTCACTTAGTTTTGCATAGGAATATATAATAAAAACTTTACAAATCTTCTTCTGTGAAACCACAAGGCCTAGAGCTTAAATATTTGGCATGTAGCATTGGCTAGTGGACCTCTACCAAGATTGTTCAAATTATGAGCCCTGGGATCAAAATTGACCCCGCACCTGGGGTCACTTAGTTTTACATAGGAATATATAATAAAAACTTTAAAAATCTTCTTCTCTGAAACCACAAGGCCTAGAGCTTAGATATTTGGCATGTAGCATTGGCTAGTGGACCTACCAATAGTGTTCAAATTATGACCTCGAAAACCCCTTTAAAGTTGCCCCCCCCCCGGGGCCTCTTGAATGCACCCTAGGAAAAAAACTTAAAAAATCTTCTTCTCTGAAACCACAAGGCCTAGAGCTTAGATATTTGGCATGTAGCATTGGCTAGTGGACCTCTACCAAGATTGTTCAAATTATGAGCCCCGGATCAAAATCATTTGTTTTACAAAGGCGTATATAGGAAAACTTATTTGGTATATAACATTATCTAGTGATCTTCCACCAGGCAAGTGGACTTGTACCAAGGTGAGCGATATAGGGCCATCTTGGCCCTCTTGTCCTAATTGGGAAGGATCAAAATTAGTGTATTTGAGGCAGATGTTTCTTTTTGACATAAAATGACTGTAGTTTAGATTTCTTATTTGTTATTTTCAGAGATAACTATGGTTTTGTGACTTTCCGCTTTACCTGCGATGCCTATGCCGCCATTGAGAGTAAGTCTCACTTTTACTGTATGCAGTTGACATGCATTTTAATAGTTTTGGACAGGTGGAAGATATCATCTTTTATCTCATCTTTTGTTTCAAGATACTTGAAAAATGTTTTTCATGAAAGGGGCACTCCTTACATCTAGCAGATTATATTATCAAAACATAGATTATGTGTTCAATGAACGTAAATGATAAAAAAAATACAATTTCAAAGAAGGACCTATGGCGAAAAATGCCTCATTTTACATAGAGGCCTTCTGTAATAAATTGCATCCACCCATTTATTGTACAACAACAACTCTACATAGACTATTGAATGGTTTACGGTACTGCAGCATATTTTAAACCGCTGATTTTATCGATAATGACTGGAATACATAGCTGAATAGTTGTAAAACGTTTGTGACTTATCTCTGCAGATCTTGTTTATGACTGGTTCATTGTGACTTATCTCCGCAGATCTTGTTTATGACTGGTTCATTGTGACTTATCTCCGCAGATCTTGTTTATGACTGGTTTATTTAAAGAATCTTTAATACTTATCAAAATTAAGATTTCTTTGAAAGTGAAAACAGTACACTGTTATAAGATGATGTGATAAGCATGAATTGTATGATTGATTTCAGAAGGCAACAAAGTTCCTGCCTTACAAAAGTTTGACCTTTGCTTCGGTGGACGGCGACAATTCTGTGATGTAGAATATGCTGACCTAGGTAACACTCTATTTTCTTAAATATGATACAGTCTGTACAGTAAGAATATAATTTGCACCATTCTCTATTTAGTTAGAAAATGTTCAGTGACCATCCAAAGATGTGTAAGAAGTCTAGTGCTATCCTGTACATTCAAGCAATGTTATTTGTGAGTTACATTTAACATGTTTGTAGTGGCAGGAATAGTAAAGATTGAAGTTGTGAGGCCTAGAGGTGTTACTTGCCGTTAGGTTCGAACTCCTTCATACACCAGCTGAACAGTGCCAGTTCAGCAAATCTACATGTACTGTATGTTGATGCTTTATTGTTACCTAACCTCATTGGAGTACTTTAATTAGTTAATGTGACCTAGTTAGTCTGTTAATTTGACAGTATTTAAGATGTTACTGTGTTGTCTGTCAGTTTTGTGACCATATCAGTTTGTTAATTTGACTGCATTTACAGTGTGACCATGTAAGTATTTCATTTGACAGCAAAAGGGATGTGGGTTTGTTAAACATTGTCATTTAAAGTGTTAACATTTCAGTCTTTGACAGCATTGGAGGATGTGCTTCTGACTGTTTATTTTACAGCATTTAAGGTGTAACCATATTGGTCTGTTCATTTGACAGTAGTAGGGAAGTGGGCTTCTGACTTAATAACCATTGCAGTTGCTTCATTTGGCAGCATTTTTGTTGCAACCATTTAAGTTTGTTTATTTGTGTACATTCAGGTGTGTGCATTCAGGTGTGTGCTTTGTGAATTTGACAGTATTTATGGTGTAGCCAAGTAAACAGAAAATTCGAAAGCATTCAGATGTTTTCTTCTGGCTGTTACTTTGCCAGCATTTATCGTGCAGGCATTCAAGTTTGTTTAGTTGACAGCAGTAAGGGGTACATGCTTCTGACTGTTAATTAGACAGCATTTTATGGTGCAACCAAATCAGTCTGTTTATTTGACAGCATTTACAGGGCGTTTCATTTGTGTTCAAAGGAAAAGGAATGTTGTTGACAAGTAACAATATTAATATTTATGTGTTTTGTTTGTTAACATAAGAAATTAATTGATTTTTAAAAAAAGGAAGTGTTTATATTGGCAATTTTATAATCAGAAAGGAAGTTTTCCCTGGCATTGACTATTTCAGTCCATATTATCAATGGAAATGTGAGCCAGTATGGTGACAGTCTGGTGAGCAAGCCTCTGATTGGTTAATCAGAACTTGTAATTCACTGACCAGCACATGATCCTTCTTCCAGCCCTTTATACCTGACTGATTTATTAAAATTATATTGCCGTTCAAAGTTACCATGGTAATTTGAAGAAAGACATTAATCAATGATTTATTACCTCTGAATAATGAACATTGACATAGTACTAACCAAACTAGATGAATCTACATGACAGTTTCATTCACAGTGAATATGGTATAGAGGAAATCTGTAAAAAAAATAAAATTTAATCTTAGTTGTAGGCGTTTAATGCCCCTTCCAAATGTGGCAGTTTACCGGACAGTCGTTTCTGGGAAGAACCAGTACTAGACTCGTATATATATATGACGCTCAATCTAGTAGATGTGACAGGTTCCAGAAGTTGGTGACTATGACCACTCAACCACGCTCTCTGTTACATATATTCACTTATGCTTATAATAAATATTTCAGTATAACTTATTTTTCTTGCATGTTTACAAAGCATCATTCTTTAATCTTAACCATAATTTGCTGTACCCATTGGGAAGGGTACTATAACTTTGAGGTAGCTCATACCTGTTCATTAGGTCATTTATTGTCAAAGTTGGAAGTTTGGATCTAAAAAAAAGAGTGCCTGGAGAGGTAACTAAGACAAGCTGGTTGGTGGGAATGGTAC
Organism: Saxidomus purpurata; assembly: GCA_022818135.1. Classification (NCBI taxonomy): domain Eukaryota; kingdom Metazoa; phylum Mollusca; class Bivalvia; order Venerida; family Veneridae; genus Saxidomus; species Saxidomus purpurata. Next base: position 6,684,616 of record JAFMSR010000014.1, on the reverse strand, counting down.
CCTTCCTTAACATGTTCTGGTTCCCTGTTTGCTTCCAAAGATGGTATCAAGAGAACGGATGGCATTATGGTAGCAGCAGGAATATTAATGTTTGAAGTCGTGAGACCCAGGAATGTACATGTTTCTGATTGCCCCCCCCCCCCCCCCCCCCCCCCCCCCCCCCAACAAACACCCCCCAAACCCCCCCCCCCCCCCCCCCCCCCCCCCCCCCCCAGCCCTCGTGCATTTTGTCTGGGTTTTGTGTTTGGATCATTTTGCCTGAATTATGGCCCTTTGCTTTTTTTACACTGTAATATATAGAAGAAGACCTTTGTTTCTTTTTCACTTATGTTATCTACTGACTTTAAAACACATTTGCGCCCCGCCCCCACGACTGGAAAATGAAAACCTGGTTTTGTGACAATTTCCTGTGCCCCCTTGTTTTTCTCCCATGTTTACGAAGCATCATTCTTTAATCTTAACCAAATTCTGTACCCATTGTGAGAAGGGTACTAAACTTTGAGGTGCTCATACCTGTTCATTGGTCATTTATTGCAAAGTTGGAGGTTTGAACCAAAAAAAAAGAACCAAGAGAAGAGAAAACTAAGACAAGCTGGTTGGTGGGAATGGTTCCCCTTCCTTAACATGTTCTGGTTCCCTGTTTGCTTCCAAAGATGGTATCAAGAGAACGGATGGCATTATGGTAGCAGCAGGAATATTAATGTTTGAAGTCGTGAGACCCAGGAATGTACATGTTTCTGAGTTCGAACTCCTTCATACATTTTGAAAACTTGTTTGTTTTTGTTGTTAACAGTTTTGCATGTATTGTGGAGAAACACAGCAATTTGGAATGTTAATAATAGAAGTTTATTGTTTTTTTCTTTGTAATTCTTTCAGTTGTAATTCATTTTTGTTTGTTTGCTCATAATTCTTTCAGTTGATGATTTTAGATTTACATAAAATTTGTAAAATCCAACAATCTAAATTTTACTTCCAGTTCTATACTGCATACATTTTCAGAAACTGTCTGCAGAACTTCCACTGGTGGCGTGTGTGGCAGTTACAGTGCTAGTGTACAGAAACAGTGCAAGTGGATAGAATCTGTACTAGTGTGGAGAAACTGTATGAGCGTGCAAAAACGGACTAGTGTGCAGAAACTGTATGAGAGTGCAGAAATTGTATGAGTGTGCAAAAAGTGTACTAGTGTGCAGAAACTGTATGAGTGTGAAAAAACTGTACTAGTGTGCAGAAATGGACTAGTGTGCAGAAACTGTACGAGAGTGCAGAAACTCTGCTAGTGTACAGAAATCGCCATATTTTGCCTGAGTTCATGGTATAGATACTGGTGTAATATGTGTACTATGGTTTTATTTTTCAGATGGCAATAAAGAAATTGAAGAGGAGTATGATTCCAAACTGCCACAACAGAATCTTGACTTTGATGAATTACTTAGACGAGCTAAGGCCGGTATCAAGAGATAAGAAACGTAGAGTTTTAACAATGTTTATGATAATTCAGGACATTGTTTGATTTTGGTATGAGGACTATCTCCTGATGGTGTTAGTAGGCTACATTGATTGCTTGAATCAGTAAGTCTGGAAAATGAAGAAGGCATTGTGATTATAATGCTTGTGGAAATCTAGAAATTCAACAGTGAAAAGAAAGTGGGATGAAATTTGAAACATGTTCTAGAATTGAATCTAAGCAATGGCCAGAGCGAAACATGGAGAGCTCTGCCAAAGTGTTTGTATTGATAAAAGCAGTGTTTGATTAGTTTGAGCAAGTAATTCATGTTCTTTTTCTGCAGTGTCCTGAAGTTGAGACGTGTTTATACAATGTATTAGCAGAAGTTGTGATCTTGGATTAAGTACCAGTCTAAACTGAACTAGAAGAGATTAAAAAGAAATATATTTTTTCGAGAACAGTTACCGCTGAGACAGAGTGTATGGAGGTGATGACCCAAGACAATACTTACAAAATCATGTGATAATGACTGCAGAATTACTTACAAAATCATGTGATAATGACTGCAGAATTACTTACAAAATCATGTGATAATGACTGCAGAATTTGTTCTGCAGACATACTACCAACATAGGCTTGGCTATACTTTAAATATGTGCTAGGTAACCAAGCATATTTTTGTTTTGGACTTTTAATAACTTTCCCCTAGCAGTTTATACATAACTTGTTTGAGGAATTGTTTTGAAACAGGTGTTTTTTAATTGCTCATTTGTATAAAGTTTTCATCACTACCAGTCACCGTCTATGTTTGAGTTCAAGATTTCAGTTATTTCATGTCAGATTGGCATAAAATAGGCAACTAAGGATGTCACATTTCAATTTACCAGATCACTGTGACAATGTATTAGATTAACCAAACAAACATTGTGTAAATTCATGTTCTGTCATAGATTTAGGGAACTTGTGTGCTAGGTGTACATAGAGATGTTGGTTTGATTTCTGATAATGTATGTATGAGTTATGTATATACAAAAATTAGTTTCATTTTACCTTGTTTGGTCCATCCATGAAACCATATAAACGCACACATTTGTTAAGAATTGTCAAAGACACCGCAAACGAAATAAAGAACTTGATCCGTGAGATATGATAAAATCTGAAGGCAAGTAATTATCGTAAGCAAAGTCAGTGCTTGTGTAGTTTGATAGAAATTCTATGTACTATTAAGCTACCTCGGTAAGCTGTTCTCAGTTGTACAAGAAGCTGGTTTGAAGATTGCAAAAAGAGAGCAAGGTAAGCCGCAAGATAAGCCGGTCAGAATAGAAGCCGGAAGAAGAAGCGGCACAAGTTAAACGAAAAAATACAAAGGGCCACTGTTATAAAATTCACTGGCTACATTTTATTGTTCCTTTTTTTTCATGCCTTTCCTTCCTTTTTCCCACTAAACAGAATAATTATTTCTTGGGTTTCTTCAATGTGTACATGTAGCATGGGTTGTTTATGGAGTAAACTCTTCCTTCAGTTTAAAGGGATTGTAATGAATGTGTGTATACATAATAACCATCAATTATAGTAGATATGCAAGACACAATTGCTGTGTGTATCAAGTAAGGTGTTGCAGAGCAATGCCCTTTTGAAAGTAGATATTTGTACTGCATTAGTCATAGATAGTTACTGGAATAAACTCTGTCTTTTGTTTTCAAGGGATTGCAATGAGTTTTTGTACACATATAAACCATAAATATTAGTTGTGCAAGACCTTAGTTTGTTGTGTATCAAAAACCATAGTTGTAGTTGCTATGGCAGTAAAATTGGTAGAATTGTGGTTTAACTAAACAAAGTGGTGAATGTGTATTTAATCACAACAGTGATACCTCTAGTTTTGTTCGTGTCAGTTTTTCGCACTCGTGTAACTGTTGCTTCTATAGGCTTCAACAGAATCTGCATTTATCTTTTGTATTCATGAATATTGTCTGTGGTGGACACTTGGTAATGTTGAGTTTGTGCAGTGCGTTTGCAATTAAATCATGGTAGATGGTACATTTTTAGTGCGGCCATTTAGACATTTTTGTTGATGTGTTCTCTGAAAGATAGTATCATTAATGAATATATAATTATTATGCCGCTAAACAACCAGAATGAAATGGTTCCTATTTCTTTCTCTAGACAAGAGATTATTGTAAAATGTTTTTGAAGGAGAGAAAATAAATTGAGATTTTTGTATACACTTGTTTTAAATCCACATAGCTAAATTTGTTAAAAATACAGTGAGTGAATGTGAGCCATCTCCTAAATATGAAATCCCATACATGTGAAAATGTTGCCTATTTTCATAACCTCCACAAAGTTCCAGTTTGTAGAGTTCATCATACAGTTGGTCTGTTGCAAGAGTTTGTGGTGCGTTCATCTACAGTTTAAGAGATGTTGAAACGAAACTTGTTACACATGGCCAGCATGAAATGTAAATGTGTCTGACATATAATTTGGGTTTGTAGGTCAAATGAAATAGTCACTTGAGCCTATCACCAAATAGATAGTTGGCAAGAAACATTTGTATAAAGTCTAGTATGCATATTACAACTTTGTGTTGATGTTCACCGTCGCAAAAGTATATAAATTGTATGCGTTCGCTCTGAAACCACCCAAGATTTTTACCAAACTGTATGAAGCATCAATATCAAGTTTAACATTAGTTGTAGATATTTTAACGTAGTGTCAGTATGTTAAATGTCAAGATGAGAGGTCTATAACTGACAACTTTTTCTGCAAGACTGAAATGATCAACTGTCAACAATTTTTTTATGGAGAGTAGATATGGTGGTTAATACTCCGCTACTGAGGCTTGAGCAAGTACGTCAATATACACACACCCATAAAGAAACCTAATCTATGGTTCACATTCAAAAACCCAGGTTGGAGTTTAAACTAGACTATAGGGAGCACAAGTGTGGAGATTGGGGTTACGCAACTTGTTGGTATGTCAGTCATGGGGTACTACCAGTACACGACATTGTATATACAAGTACCATTTTACATTAACGCTTTCTTGTCATCTTTAATTTGATGGACAATGCATGTGATCAAAAGAAGGCCCTTGTTAATTTTAGGGTCAAGGGGCACCAGCTTTATGTGGTTACCAGGGTATTCATCATCATCATAGACAGTTTCAGTTCAAGTGTACATGAATGTGTTGCAGGAAATTCGTATGCCCCAGTGTTTCTAAATATGCACATAGCTGTTGTTAATTTCTTGTACTGTTATGTCTTCTTTAATTACATGTTCATAGAATGCTTACCAAATCTCCTAACTCCTACTTGAATGTAGATATGAACTTTGAGAGGAAGATTTCTAGTCTGAAAATGGACTTACTTATACCGACAATTGTTTAAGAAGAGGGCCAAATTGGCCCTATACCACTCACCTGTCTACCATTGGCTATATTATAAATATGATAAGGTAAACAAAAGCAGGTTTTTTCCAGGGTCATTGTGACTTGAACAGTATTCATAGACAACCACTAAATAATACTACATTCCAAATATCTAAGCTCTGGGCCTTGTTTAAACCTATATAAATCAACTGACCCCCCAAGTGGGGTAAATTTTGACCCAGGGGTCATGAGTTTAACAATTATGATAGAGGTCCACTAGGCAATGCAACATGATAAATATCCCATCTAGGCCATGTGGGTTCAGAGAAGATTTTTAAGATCCTACATAAGCATGAACCATGTACAAGTGACCTCCAGGGCAGGGTCAATTTTGATCCATTGGTCATAATTTGAACAATCTTGGAAGAGGTCCACTATGCAATACTACATGCTAAATATCTGAACTTTAAGCCTTGTGGTTTCAGAGAAGGAAAACTTTTTCTTTAAATAAGCCTGTGTATGCCAAGGGAGACTACTCAAACACCTCAAATGTCAGGAATTTGCATTATTCTCCCTTAATTTTTTTAAAGTTTTTCCTATATAATCTATAGTATACAATGTCACGTACTTATTGCAAGCAACCTTTTAAGCGTGTTTCATGTAAGTCAAATGAAAACTGAGACCTGTAGAGTGCTATCAGGAAAAGTAAAAGGAAGGCCATCCGACAGACAAACCACCATTGTGTAAGCTCTGCTGAACTTTGTCCAGTAAAGCTAAAATCTATACTTTACAAGTTTGTCTGCAGAAAGAGTAGGTACAGGAGACAATGCTATGGTACCTTGTTCAGATCATTTATTAACATCATCATAATGTCCTGATAGTAGAAAGATACCAATTTTCACTGACACATAAAATACAACTGCATGAAACCGTGATACTGAATGAAATATATCCATGAAAAAATCAAGAGTTGTTGTACAGTAAATAAAGCATCAGCTTTCAGGTAAAACATTCAGGTAAATCAATATCATTGACATTCATGAAGTTGCAAGTTGCCCAGTAGCACTAACTGTCAGTTTAATGCTCTTAAAAGCGTAAGTTCCATGGTGAATTTTTACGTGGTTAAGCAGAAACCTATTAGATCATTCCCAATGTCCAAAATGTAAACAAACTTTGACTATGTACTAGCTTCTCAGAGACACCATTTATGTTTGCACCTGCTTGATATTTACTCTTCACTGGCATGTAATACACACTATTCTGAACTGAAATCTTTCTGTTTTTGATTCCAAAGAAACTTCTGCTGTTTCTTTCCTAACGTCTGTCTGGAAGCCCAATATTTGACGTAGTTTGTTCCAGGTATGCTAAAGGTCCTTGTGGGTATGAGGGAGGGGGTTGTGGTCTTTGTGGTGCCATGGAAACTTGATGAGACTGCATGGGAGGAGGATGGGATCCTGCCATTGACTGTGGATGCATGGAGCCCGTGTACCCCTGATACTGTGGCAGCCCTGGCCCCGGTCCCTGTGATGGCATCTGTTGCATGTGATGTGATGGGTACTGTGGCAGTGGTCCTGCCTGTGACATATGGGGTTGTGGAGGGACAGGGTGTGACGAAGGAGGCTGCATGGTGGACTGTGTTGGGGCTGGATGGGGTTGCTGCACTTGCTGTCCGGTTGCCGTAGCTTGTTGCTGCAGTACGATCTGACAGCGTTTTAACCTCTCTGTGTGCTTCTCTATTAGTGCCTCCTTTCTTATCAGTTCAGCCTTTAAGTCATTTATATCCTGCAAAATACAACAATGCAATTATCACAAGTATGTTATCGTAAGTTCTGCTATATAGAAAACTATTAGGTCCTACCATTCACTGGTACATTATTAAACAAAAGCATTATGTTATAGCTAAGGTTCAAATCAGTTCAACTTTCCTCTTCATTATCTTATAAGTCATTAACTTCAAACAGACCCAGCAAGTACAAAATCACAGGACAGACAAAATAACAATAAAGTTTTTAGAATAAATTTACTGGTAATCATTAACAGCAGATGTGCAGTCTTATCATGATCTGCGCTGTTCTGTTTTCATTTACAAAATTTTCTATGCACATCCCTTCAAAGAATTCATTGTACTGTCCTAATTAGTATCACAAATCCATTCTAGCAATTAGATGGTTAAACATTATTGGCATAGATTTTAATGACACATATTTCATGTAGAAAATAGAAAACTGTTAACATACATCGTTCACCAATGTCTCTGGTTTTTGGAATGAGACCAGCATCCTCTTTCTAAGGAAGAAAGCTTCTGTCTGACGGGACAACTCCAAGAACTTCTGCATTGCATTTTCTATACCTGTAACAGAGAAAACATTATAATGAACATGTAATACTCTAACAAAATCTTTCTTGATCTGTTACATGTATTAACCTACTATTCATTGATATCACTGACATCATGAAAGCATCAAATTTCTTTTTTAACATTGTTACACAATCATTATCAGCTCTAAATGTGATAAAATGTGTAAGATCAGACTTTTTGACATCTAATATAGGGTTTATGAACATGTACTTCAGAAATTCTCCTTAAAAAGAAGCCTTGGAATTTTGTTTCTGAAAGAAACAAATTCTGCTAAGATGTGAACAGGTATGTAAACTGTCATTATCATATAATTATTTTAAGAATTCTTACTTGTTTTAGTTTCTTCAGAGTCTTGGACATTGATCTGTTCCTGTGTGGTCAGCAATGACAAACAGTTCTGTAAAAATAAGGAAAATACAGTAAGACAAAGTTCAGTGAAGCTTACAATTTGTATTGAATTACTTTAAACATTGTTTATTTCAAAGTGTTCACAACCTTTAACCCTGTGACCTCAAAATCAGTAGGGGTAATCTACTGGTGAAGACAAACCTCACTACCGGTATCTAGTTTGAAGGTCATAGGCCTAATGGTTTTCTAGTTATTGAAAATAATAGATCTGACCTTTAGCCCAGTGACTCAAATATTAACAGAGGTCACCTGCTGGTTACAGTCAACCTGTCTATGAAGAGTAGTCATAATCCCCTCAATGGATTTTACATTGTAATTTCAGTAATTTTATTTTGTTTCAATCATTCGCTGTAGTAAAGTATAACTAGAGACAAATAAAACATTTATAGTAGAATTCCGCTATTAAGACCACCTTCCATACTTTTGATAAATGGTCTTATTAGAGGAGTGGTCTTAATAACGAATTGACTTAATAGACCCATCTGTCATAAATGACAATACTCTTTTGCTTTCTATACAGTAATATGTCTAAAAAACAAATGAGAGAGAAAAAAACAGATTTGCACATGCACATTAATTGATCGGTCAGAAAGAACTTCAAAAGTCCATGTTAAATTTATGAACTTTTTTATTTTTCATTCTTGTGCTGCAGAATTTGATTAAGGAGAATCAATCAATCAATCAAAAGATATATTGATTTACTTGCGTAATTGCCTGGGTGTAAATCATCATAATATCTTTAACTTTTACAAACATAATGTCTAACCAGGTTTTCCGGAAGGAAACATCCTGGTTACACGTTAGACGCTGCACGTCGGTAATACACGATGGGCGATTCGACGATCACGATTACGATGTGGGCCGCGCTGGGCGATAAGCGGATTACACGTTAAATTATACGGTCACTTTGGGATTTCACATTTTTCTAAATTAAGACCTTTTTATCGCCAAATATAGATCAATAAGCTTGTCCTTAACAAGACATCGATAAGTGTCAAAGATCCTACAGTTTCATATACAGTATGTGTCAAATTTGAACACCTGTCGGAGTGACTGGCAGGAGATTCTCCCAGTGTGAGAAAATGGGCGTAATAAAATTATTTCTCAACACTTTTCGTTAACCAAATCTCATTAAAGACACGTTTTAGAACCGTGGCATATAAATGTCAAAATAATAATCTTACGCCTTGAATGGACATGTTGATGATTGTCAAGGGGTTTTGTGATTTGGTCATTTTTGACAGAAACTGAAAGCTTGAAATGGCGTTTCTAAATAAAAAAAAATTAAAAAATTTTTTTTTTTTTATTGTAGCCTTTTGTTGTGTGTTTTACGCCCCTAATTTTGACCAATGTTTTAATAGAAAAAGTTTTGAACAATATTTTCACAACACCTTTTTCTGGTAGCCCAGTAAATTGCCCTCCTAAACATTATTCTCAACGGGATTTCAACGCAATGAGTATTTTGTACTGTGGACTATGGTCATTAATTTTATATGAAGTCTTATATATGTTACTTTATATTTTGTTTTAGTGGGCCTATTCTTTAGGTGGGGTATAAAAACACATTTAATCCTCTAGGTAACGTAATATTTTCTAGAGTGAGGTTTTAAAGGTCATTTTTGTTTCAATGTAGTTTAATTCATGGCACTCCCTTATTTTTTTTTTCACTGCTACCATTCTTTTAAATTCAAAACCCCTTGCGGGGGGTGGGGGGAATATTGGGGGTATATTATTTTAAAGTAAATTAAACAGACTGTTTGTATTATAACTTTTCTACCCATTTTGGAATAAAATTTGTAAACTTTCTAGGATATGAACCAAAAAACAGGTTAAACTCATTTGCAAAATTATTTTGGCACCCTTGTAGACTAATCAATGGATTTCATGACCTATGATCTAGTGGTCACAGATTCAATTAGAACCCTGGGAAGACACTCTCACGCCTAGATTTCAGTCTCAAGATGCCATAATGGTGTTAACACCAATGTGCCCTGTGCATATTGTCTTATGGGGTTATATGTTGATTTGACCTCATTAAAATTTGACACCAAGGTTAATTACTGGGCAACAAAATTATTTACATTCCTTTTAATCTTTCGGGCTTTTCTACATAAGTAGTTATCAATATAGGTTATAGCATTTAGATGTATACTTTTCCAAAATTGTTGTCTGCATCTCCTATGTACATTTCTCTGCTGATATTATGAGGGTAATACATGTTCACACTATACACTGAAAAACTTTCACATTAGAACTATAATTGTAAGACTACAAAAGAAAATTTTGAATATATAATGTTCTGCCCAATGGCTATGTCTTTTTATAGATTTTTTTTTGTCTATATTTGTTCAAATTAATGTAAGCTAGGTTACTCCTTATTTACATGTAAAGTCTCCTTAAATTTCTAAGGTATATATAAATAGGGAGAATACTCTGTATATTATATGACTACATAACTATACAACCGGCCCACCGAGACCAAAAGAGAATAGAGATGTTCATATTATCTCTTAAGTTATTACTGTCTATTTTTAGAATAGAGATGTCAAAAAAAAAACACCAAAAAAATATTTTTTATGTTTTTACTTTTTTTTTGGGGGTTTCCCAACAAAAAATTACCACTTAGTCCTTACCCCCCCTTTTTATACTATGGAGTATTCTGTTACAGTAAGATTACAACTTAATTTAATAAGGCTCTTATGTTAAAGACCAGCGGTTCAAACCCCACACAGAGCAAGTGTTTTTTTGTTTGTTTGTTTTTTTATAATTTTTGCCTGAATTATGACCCTGTTGCATGTAGTCAACCACCCAAACCCCCAAAAACCCCCCCCACCCCCCCCCCCCCCCCCCCCCCCCCCCCCCCCCCCCCCCCCCCCCCCCCCCCCCCTTTTTCCACATATGTTATATATAGAAGAATACTGTCACATGCCCACTTCCTCCTACATTTCTCAAGATATTTAAACCATAACTAACTCACACAACTGTTGTCACCCCTACAAATGCGTCCCCCCTGCTAATTTCTGTTATGTGGACTATATTGCTAAATAATCTGGTTTTTGTGTTTGGATTGCCAATTTAAACAACACCCACCAACCAAAAAAAAAAAATTTTTCCACCAAAAAAAAAAAAAAAAAAAAATTTAAAAAAAAAAAAAAAAATTAAAAAAAAAAATTTTTTTTTTTTTCTCCCCCCCCCCCCTGCCTGAATTATGGCCCTTTGCTATTTTCATTTTTTACACATGTAATATATAGAAGAGAACCTTTGTTTCTTTTTCACATTATGTATATCTACTTACTTTAAAAACACATTAAATTCCAACCTTTTCCATTTTTGGATTAAATATTATTATATATATAATAAAAAAAAAAAAAAAAAAAAATTATAAATAATATTTAATATAAAAAAAAAAAAAAAAAAAAAAAAAAAAAAAAAATATAAATTATTTTATTTTTTTTTTTTTTTTTTTTCCCCCCCCCCCCCCCCCCCCCCTTGATGCCGGTCGAGTACCCACAGCAGACTGAAGAAAATGAAAACCTGGTTTTGTGACAATTTCCTGTCACAACTTTTTTCCCCCAAAAATTTTCTTTTTTTTTCCCCCCCCCCCCCCCCCCCCCCCCTTGTTTTATGTTTTCCAGTGAATTATATAGAGTTTCCTCAGTGAAATAAAAGTGATAATCCACAGTTTTGAAACTGGATTACCATTTTTATTTTTCACTGTTTTTGCAATCTTTAACCCTGATTTACATCAAAAAATATACCGAGCGTTATTAATGCTGGAAACCAAGTGATGACGTTGTTTAACAGACGTCATCTATGCTATGTTTTCTGATGAAGTTTTCCGTGATTTTCGATATTTTATAGAAATAAACTCAATAAAAGTGAGTTTTAACCATAAAATAAACAGAGAAATTGTTGGTATTGATGTAATATCGCGTTAATTTCACTCGTGAACACCAACAATTGTTATTTTCACTCTTGGCTGTGCCACTCTTAAAAATATCATTTTTGGTGCCCACTTGGTGAAATTATAATGTGATCTTACACCGAAAGCAACAATTATCCTCTATTTGTTATCCAATTAAGTTTTAAAAAATTTCACACCCTATGTCTTGTAACTGACATAATCAACAAAGGGACATACGTGTGTAAGTAATTTCTGGAGGTGCACAGCAGGATAAAATACAGGGGTAATGCCCGGAGGCGCTAGACAGGGATAAATGCTGTAGTCTGATTAGCAGACAATAAAACAGTTTAAATCGCTTATTAGCGACAGAATACAATGGTTGCTTTTGTGGAATAGCAGGGTGGTTGCTTTACTGGTAAAAACAACCATTAGAATAATAATATGGTGTGACACCCATTAAGACAGTAACAAAGTTCAAGTCAATATCATAAGTGGTTACTGAGATATGTGCATGACAGTACTTAGCAGGCAAAACTTTAACCAAATTTTCAAAGTCAAACAAGGGCCATAATTTGCACTAAATTTATACAAGAGTTATCTGACTTGACTGTGTGACACCCCTAAAGACATTTACAAAGTTTCAAGTCAATATCACAAGTGGTTCTGATTGTGCATGATAGTACCTAGCAGGCAAAACTTTAACCAAATTTTCAAAGTCAAACAAGGGCCATAATTTGCACTAAATTTATACAAGAGTTATCTGACTTGGCTGTGTGACACCCCTAAAGACGTTTACAAAGTTTCAAGTCAATATCACAAGTGGTTACTGAGATATGTGCATGATAGTACCTAGCAGGCAAAACTTTAACCAAATTTAGTACCTAGCAGGCAAAACTTTAGGCAAAACTTTAACCAAATTTTCAAAGTCAAACAAGGGTCAAAATTTGTACTAAATTTATACAACAGTTATCTGACTTGACTGTGTGACACCCCTAGACACATTAACGAAGTTTCAAGTCAATATCACAAGTGGTTACTGAAATATGTGCATGATAGTACCTAGCAGGCAAAACTTTAACCAAATTTTCAAAGTCAAACAAGGGCCATAATTTGTACTAAATTTATACAAGAGTTATCTGACCTGATTGTATGACACCCCTAAAGACATGAACACAGTTTCAAGTCAATACCATAAGTGGTTACTGAGATATGTGCATGATAGTACTTAGCAGGCAAAACTTTAACCAAAGAAGCAACGCCGACGCCGACGCACAAGTGACTGTAATAGCTCTCCATATTCTCCGAATAGTTGAGCTAAAAAGGTTGGTTCATTAAAATAATGGTTGTAATAGACACGTGGTCGCATATTCGTCGTGGTCGTAATGCAGTTCTACTGTAGAAATTTTTTTCATTCAATATATATGTTTTTCCATTTAGGGGATTATGACTACTATGCCATTTTTGGACCAAAAGTTGGACCAAGGGGATTTTTAAGTACACTCGTAATATGCGGACCCTGCTGCAAATCAAAGAAGGCACACAACAGTTTTGCACCCTAGTCAAATTTCTGTTTAAACGGTACTGTTGAGAGGGGTGCAGTGTGTGTAGAGAATAATGATACTGCTATATTTCTCTTTTGACTGTCTTAAATGAGTGTTGAGATATAATCTGAAATACAAATATGTAGCTTTTTGTTGCTCTGTGTAAAACCGGTGCATGAAAATGGAAGTACATGTAGGTGATTTTTCACTAGTCTGTGGTGAGCAGAATGCATTTTGCAGTGACATACAAACAACTGTAAATAGCAAAGACCCAGAACAGTAGATTCCTCTTTTTAGGTGTTTTTCTTATTCAACAGGCAGTCTGGTGTCTGAAACTGACCAGCTCCTGGTTGGCAATTTAGGCATGAAATTTCAGTGGTGTTTTGAAAATTAGCAATTTGGCCTCGGACTGACCAAAAAATGGCGCTTTTGTCACAGTTACGGACTTAATTATGAAAAAGGGGAGAAAATGTGTAGGCGGCCGGATAGCTCAGCCGGTAGAGCATTGGCCCTGTAAGCGAAGGGTCCTGGGTTCGAGTCCCGGTCAGGCTGCACTTATTTCTCACCCTGTGACATTTGGCGCCCAACATGGGGCTGTGACGGCATTACAAGATCTGTCTCCGACATCTGTAATTGCTTAATTTGATAGTACTCACTGAAATTCGAGGACGAATTTCAACATAGTGGGGAAGTATGTCACAGTTACGGACTTAATTTTGAAAAAGGGGAGAAAATGTGTAGGCAGCCCGTTAGCTCAGTCGGTAGAGCATTCGCCCTGCACATTTTTCTCACCCTGTGACATAATTAAGTCCGCTTACAGGGCGAATGCTCTACCGACTGAGCTATCTGGCCGCCTACACATTTTCTCCCCTTTTATCTTTCAATTTAACATAATCCATGAATCGTGTATGCCAATGAGTTTGACAGCAAACTTTATATTTTTCAAGAGATTGTTGACATGTGCATGATGCTGTATTTTGTTTCTTTCAGGTTAGCAGTTACAGGTGTTGTGTGAAGGAATTGTGAGATTGGTTGTAAGCTTTGTTGCCGAGAACCCTGCAGAAAACTGTTGCCTGCCCCCAAAATGAATTTGCAATTTGAATTTCTTCCACTGACTTTTGTCAAACGGCTTTCTCTGATTTTACACATTAAATAAACAGAAACTGGATCAGAAAATGTTAATGATTACTGGGTGGTTTCTATCACTGAACAACATACATTAAATCTTTAAAAAACTATTTTTTGTGAAATTGTAAACAAAGGAAAATCTAGTTTTCGGATCGCATAAATTATTCGGATATTCAATATTGACATTCTGGCTTAATTTTACGTTTTCAAGTTTTCTCGGTACATTTATTGGAGAAACCAATTATGGATATATAATATGAGATGATATTTACCATCAAAGAAGACTCTAGATCGTCAACAAGGCTTGGATTTTGTCCGCTACTTGACAATTCCATGGGCGCCGCCATTGTTATTGTCTTAGTCTAAATTATTTCCGAATCGTCCTTGATACGTATTTTATACGCGATAATTATTGGTAGAGTTAAAGAGTTTTGGCTTAGTAGGCCTTCTAGTCGGTGATTTTTTTACACGTACTGTAGACATGTATTTACGCTTGGTCGTGGCACAGATATTAGCCAAACTTTCAAAATCTTCTTGCCAACCAGAAACCATTGGCTACATCTCAATATGATTATTCCCTTACTGGAACATGCTAGTGCTGTGTAGCTATGTGAATTCATGTAAAATTATGGTCACAAAGAATAAATTATTTTCATTACACGCCTAGCTCTATCCTGGGTCCTTCAAATTTTCTGCAAGTGATGAAATCAGTTGCAAGATTTTTACCGAATTATCTACAGATGCATGGGGTATTGATTCGCCACCCAATTTAATACTGGTCCTATGTTGTACAGGACATATACAGACACAAGTATTTATATAAATTGTCACAATAAACATGTGATCAGTATATAAATAGAATCAGATAAAGATAAAGATATATAAAGCCTTATTTAAAGTCGCATATGATCAACAGACAACATAGCTACAAATATTACAAACTTACCTTAACAAGTACTTACCTTTAAAAGGGAATTGCATATGTTATTAGTTAGCTTACAGTTTTTGTTTGTAATCGTGCTTATTAGGTCCACCATCCTCTAAAGAGGCTATAATCGGTACGACCCGTGTTAGCTTACATACATGTGTAGGATGTATTTAAAGCTACTGCAGTGAGCAGGGGCGAGGGTCAGGCCTAAAGGGGTGAGGTCCAGACCCAAAGCATCTGTGGAATAAACATGTCCCCTATAGAGCGATACAGGGCCGCTTGTTAACATTATTTTTCTGGCTGCATAGCAAACTGATTGTATTTCCACATTATAGACGAACACGGATTACTTTGATGTGATGTTTTGCATGTTCAGTTGACAGCTCTTAAAATGGACTTTTTTGGATGGATTGAATAGCTTGGAAGGCTTTTCTTCTTTACTCAATCTGACTGAAGTACACGATCTTACGACAGTAATAGAGTAGCCTTTAGAGATTATTTTGATCTGGTTGTTTCTTTATTAAGACCGATTCACGGAGACATAATCAAAATCGAAAGGCTATATTTTTGTTAGCGTATTTATAAATTTCATACATCCTTCCTTTTGGCCGTTCAAATGTGTGTTTTCTGCAGGTGTTTGGTTAAGTGCAAGCATGAGCAAAAGAAAACAGCTACAAATAAATGTTTTAATGGACATAGGTAAAAATCATTTCATACACACAAGTCATATATACAAGATTAATATCGTACATAAATATTATATAACAGTACGTTATTTATGTATAAATATAATATCTAGATATTACAACAAAGAATGTTACAAATACATAGAAAACCGGCCCCAGTTTTCGACCATGTTTTCGACCACCATCCTAGTGGTTTTACCCAAAACGCAGACTATTTTGTCTTTTTATTGTTTGTATTTTCAATCAAAATTTGCTTCAACTTATTAATTGTATGAACTTTCTCGTGCATTTTCAAATTTGACTGAAGCGTGTATGACTTGCAACAATGTCTGCATTTGAAACGTCCTGATTTGGAATGAGTTTTCATGTGAATCAGCAATTCCCCAGGAGCACGTGTTTTGAAGCTGCACATCTTGCACGTGAACGGAAGGTCGTTAAGGAAATCTTCTAGTGGATTTTCGCTTGTTTCAAAGATAGAGAAAATGTTAAATTTCATAGACGTTTCACCACTCTTCAGCTCAAAGTTGTCCGTCAGTGCGGTTGTGTTTCCTTGTTCTACTGTTATGTTGCTTGAAAAGTCACGTGACTCGCCCTGGTGCACGAAACTGTGTGCTTTTAATGACGACATGAAGCGAAATTTTTTATCACAGTAATCGCAACCGAAAGGTGTGATGACGTCATGTACTTTTATGTGTGCGTCCAGATATTTCTTCAAGGGGTAGGTACGCCCGCAATGCTTGCACGAGTAGCCGCTGTTACCTTCACCAGATGGTGCCTTCATAAACGGAGAGTCCTTCTTCTGTTAAAAGAGATAAATAAAAGTTACAGCATTATTGTTTACATCTAAATTCTTTAGACAATTTTCTTATTTTAAAAACATGATGAAATACTTCTATAAGTAATATTGCACAATCTCTTTATAAAAAAAATCTTAATAGAAATTATCTGTTTAAAATTGATCAGTTTCCATCACCAATTTGTCTCACAATACGGACACAGCAGTATCATCACTATCGAGGTAGTGTACAGTCGTACATATAGAGAAATAGGCTTTATGAACATTTAGCTAGTAAGCATTGATTTACATGTAAAACGAACAGCTTATTTACCTGCATATTTGGTGTTTTCTTGAGGGCATATTTTGGTATACCACACTTTTGAGGCGTATCTCTAATGTGAACGGTGAAGTGAACTTCAAGTTTTGCACTGTCAACGAAAGACTTTCCGCATTTCTTGCAGTTGAACATTTTACAAGCTGGAGTGCCTTTAGCACTGCGTGGTGTTCGTTGATCTTTCACTGGTGTGCTTTTACCGCCCGCTGGAGTGCGCCTTCCGTTGATTGATGTGCATTTTCCATTATTTGGTGTTGTTTTACCATTGTGCCCTGTGCGTTTCTTTGAGCGACTCCTGCCAACCGGTGTCACGGGGCTCCCTACAACTGTCCTGTATTTCGTTCCAAACGGCGATTTGTGCACGTGTTGATTGTTAGTAATCGTTTTTGCTTTCGGTTCTGGGGTTCCAATACAAGATTTAGGCGTTCTGGATTTAAACAGAGATACCCGTTGTGATTTTTGGTTGACTTCTTGAGTTAGTTTCATATTTATGTCACGTGTTAACCTTCGCGAAGTACGTGTCACATAACCTTTAGTAGGTGTCGTCACTATGGACGTGCCTGTTTCATGAGCTTGCTCTATTTTTGAATTCAGTTCATTCGATGATCCAATGTCCGTAAAGAATTCGGAAGTAACAGATTTATTTTCTTGCAGCAATGGTCTTCTTACGGGTAATGGAATTCCACTTCGGCGTCTCTGAGATTTTTTACTTCCAGTAAGAGTGGCACGATTTTCACGTGACCCATGTTTGTCGTCACCATGGTCACATTTGGCACTGTCTTGAACCACAGCTTTGTCTAAGTTATTTGCTACACCGGTACATTCTGTTTCCATGGTAAATGTTGAGTTTATCGTACAAGGTGAAGTTGTATTCGCTTGTTCTACCGAGCCTCTCACACTGACACTGCTCCTCCTGGCATGCACGTGCTGTGGGTTCTCAAACAGTGTACTATCAGCGTAACTCTCATAAAACACCAAATGAGTTCTTACATGATTCCGCAGACCAGTCTGAAAAAAAAAATGTTTTTTTTAACGTTTCAAATATTTATGAATAAAATGTTTGTCAACAAAATACAAGTGTTATCTTATAGAAATAAAACAATAATAATATATTATTTCCGTTTAAAGTGCACACATTCATTTGTTCTAACCATTTCATAAGGGTAACGACAGCAAGGTAAGTAAGGCATGATGAAAATCAGATATGTAAGCTTTGTAACATAGTTTCCTTTATGTTGTTAGTTACGTCCTTAATGTAAATTCTAGTACTCTCATGCATTCTGATACTGCTTTAGTTACGTCACATTAAACATTTAGTGCCTCTGTTACTCATACAAAAAGAGTTGTTCTAATTCTCAATTTTAGTCACGGTTTACATTTACAACTCAAATCTGTTTAAATCTGCATATACATGTTTCACCATTGCGATGTGTCCTCGCTTCCATTAAATTTCTACGTATATATATAATACACTAAGGCTACATATGAAATATTGTTTCGGTACCTAAGGTTACTTTACACGGATGGAATTAAAGTTCATTTGGTTAAATTTACCTAAACTTCATTCTAGTAACAACGATTTAAAAATAAAATAGGTTGTCAACTTACCATAGATTTGAATGTCCTTTGACATTGGTCACACGTAAACCTTCTCCTGGCATGCACGTGCTGCTGGTGTTCCATTTTCACGTGCTTAAACAAAGTGTCACGATCTACGAACGTTTCCATACATTGGTTACATGTAAAAACTTCATCCGACGTACACGTGGGTAGTGCTGAATCCATTTCCACGTCTTTCAGTAATACATCCGATTTCTCGTGCAGTGTATGCTGACTTACTCTATCTGTCTCGGCTACCACCATTTTTGGCCAATGTGTGTGCGTATGTCGAGCTTCACTTTCACAATTCTTGATCTGACAAAAATATGTAATAGATAATTTTAAAACTCATACATCTTTTATACACATATATATATAAACATTTGACCAATGAATCGGCTAGTTTTGACTTTAATCTTCGTCAATCGTGCAAAAATTTAGTTATGACATTAATGAACGTAAAGTTTTAATCAATATGTAATCAGAAACAAGATGAATGCAATTAGGCAATGACATCAACGTTGTAAATAAATAAATGTTTGAGAAAAATACATGTCAATGATTTTTTATGATAGAAATCTACAAATAGATAAGAATTTATTCACTTGAAATACTTCTTTATGTGTTTATTATACCGCTCTGGTTTTATTTGTTGACAACTGAATTAATGCATAAATCAGATAACTCTTGCTATGTTAATTAGCATGTTTTCTTTTATGCGGATAAAAATCAACAACATTGATGTCGAAATCATATTTTAAAAGAAAATGATTTAAGAAAAGAATAAGTTACCATGACATCTTGGGGAAAAAAAGATTTGAATGAATCCCCCTTATAAAGATGAAACTGAATCCCACACTTACCTTTCTGTACAAGTATTAGGTTACATTTATGTGTTTAGTTACACGTAAGTATCTGCTTCGTTAAAGTTTTCTTTTTCTTTTAAGTCCAGTCCCCAAAATCAACCAAATCACTCCTTTACTTGTATAGTCCTTGTCTCACATTTAAATTTCTATTTTTTTTTATTCAGCCAGGGAGATGTTGAGTTTTGCTAGTTGTAAAAGAAATTGTACAGATTGATAATAATTATGTTATTTATTCCATATGTCACTACACTGATAAGGAAGTGCTGATAATTTAGAGCTGCCCAATTTGACACCAATATGCATTCACGGTGTACAGTGCCATCGCGGGAAATAACACGTTGACACGTGCCGCGTGAGATAACTCCCGAGGGCTCTTATAGCTGTTGGTAACATGTGTTCAGAATTTGATTTTGTAATTGTAGAGGTTGTTGAGCGTGTGAAATCATTTTAGATCCCAATAACTACACTTCCGACATCCTTAATATTAAAAGTAAAACTTTTAGAATGTGCAAGATTTTTTTAAGTGCTATTTTTTAATTCAGTTTTACTCCGTAGTTCCGTCCCCTTTTCATAATTAGCCGACCCCTTTGTATAATTATTATAAAATTTTACAAAATATTATGAAAATTCTTAAAAGAATTTAATGCTATTAACATCTTCGCACAATTGTGCAGACATAACTTAGTCCTAACTGTTGGGAGAAACAATAAATAGTGAACTTACAATATACGATAGAAACATATTTATATAATTTATTAATAAAAGGAATAAGTATAATATTATGTTACATTGTGAATTTAATCAGATATACGAGAAATGAATTAAATATCGTACATACCAACTGTTTAAATGAAAGGTGTTTGTTTAAATGATCCAACTTATCCAACACAAGTGTAAGCATTCTCAGGACTCAGCACTTTATATATAAAAATCAGGAGCAATGATTTACTTTTGACAATATGTACTCTCTTAATATACTCTTAATTAAATCCGTCTGACAGTATGGTCAGTAGTCTCCGTGTAATCATTAATCAATTAATAATCAATTAATCTAATCATTAGTCAGATACCGAGACGGTTATCAACTGAGATAGTAGATTACTATGATGGAGCATTGTTTGCATGTTGATTAATTTAATTACCAGTAGTGATTCTTTGATTGGTTTTCCGAATCGCGGTGTAAGGTGGTAAAAACAATATCGAGACAAATATTTCGTCCACGAACATCTTTGCACTTGGCCTTCAATAAGCAGCAGATTTCCAGCGATTTGCATACAAAATGTACGAAGTGGCTATAGTGCTGAGGGTGAGCTACATTTCGTACAAGATAGTGTACATGTCATTTAGAAAACTTGCATAGTAAAGCATTTTACTTTTTGTTTAAAGCTTTGTAATTGATTATATTTGTGCGCTTTTATGTACATACTTTGACATAGGTGAATCTTTTCAGTCACACGATATACGTTGTCTTCTGAATACAATTCCGGTGTAATATATACTTCCAGTATGTGGAAGCATGTTCTCAAGATTTTTAAAGATTGTACATAACCTAAATTTTACAGAGGTGCATAACAAAATATTTTGATGAAGTGTCTAATGCCCAAGTCAAGAAGGGTCTAATGCCCGTCTGCGGAAAATTGGGGTCAGACTTTTAACCCAGCGGTCCGTTGAGTCCGAGTCCCGTCAGCGGAATCTGGCCGTGATATCCACAATCCCTTGTTTCGGCGTATTCCAGGAGTAGTTAATACAAGTCTTACAAACTACAATCGATGTGAAATAAATAGCAAATTTAAAATAGGAATAAAAACTTGACAGAGTGTGTTGTTGCTGCTTAGCTTTTCGGGTGTAAGGAACAGGAAAGTTTAATTCTGGCACTACTAACATTACATTATATTTTGGCACTAGTAACAGAAATGTTTAATTTGGACATCATAAACAGGAAAGTTAAATTTGGGCATCACTAACAGGACGGCTAACTTTGGACCTCAGTATCAGGACAGTATATTAGGTCACTAGTTACAGGACAGTATATTAGGTCACTAGTTACAGGACAGTGTAACATGGTAATATATTTAGGCTCAAGTAACAGCAGTAACAGGACAGTATATTTGGGGACTACTAAAAGGAGAGTATCATTTAAGATTATTAGGAATAAGATATTAAATATCAGACTATATACCTTTAATACGCATGCATTTAATTATGTCTCACCCATATTGTGGGATATATTGATGTCCGTCGTGTCTTTCCGACATAAAGACATCCGATTTTACATCATATAAAAATCACTCATTTGCCGTGCACAAACTCTTACTTTGCAAACGAATAAAGAGGAAACTTAAAAACTGTAAATTCTTTTCAAAAAAAGTATCAGATCGAAAACTTTCTTAGCATCATTAGAAAGTGCCTCAAACAATAGGGTGAGGGTCAGCTGTGTAGGGATGTATCTTTGATGTTGAGTACATGTGGCTCGCAGAACTACCGGTATTAAATAACTTTTCACAAATGTTTGCCATGAAATAAATATCAAGACAATAATTATATAGGCTGCATGCTGCATGCTGGCTGATTCAAGGTCACGGCCACAGTTAAGGATCAAAGAAGAACAAAAAGTTTATTCTATTCAAACCCTAATAAGAGTTAAAGTAAAACAAATTATAGGTCATGTGGCTATAGGGACCTACTTAGTGTCTGAAGGCCACACTCGGTAGGTTCTGGGACGAATGTATACTATCGTTAATATTATTGCTCTAGGTAGGTTTCAAAAGAATTTGGCTTTATATCAAGTCTGCACTGTATCTCGAATGCAGTTGGTTTTTTTGTAATAATTTAGCAAAAATATTTACACGTTTTGGTTCAAGTTGAAGGTCAAACAAAGCACTGAGTGAAGGGGAAAGACATACGTTTTTGTCTAATACTCCACTTTAAAGGTAAGCATTGTTTTTCCGCCGGTGAGCATAGTACTGATGCCTTTTTATCTCTTACTAAAATTTAGTAAATTGGCCAAGAGGTCATTAAATATAGGATACCTTTTGACCTTTGATTGTCTGATTTTTATCTCTGGAGCAGTCTGTAGGCTTGTTCGATTTAGTGTTCGTGTCACTTGTGACTGGCGAAACTTACACAAGATGTTCTACTGGCAATTCGTTATATCCGTTTTATTGCTCTCGAAATGTGGTAACTAACTATCTTATTCTTTTTTTCCCCTTTGAATGCCTGTTTCAGATTTGATGGACATGGTTTTCTGACCAAATATTTAAGGCTAAGTGTTTTTAAGTGAATCTACTCGATTTATATATTAGATTCTCTATTTTTCAGATGGCCATATTGAATTACATGTACTGCCAAGAAAAACGTCATATACAAAATTATTTATTTTTACTAAACAAAAATAGTAACTCCGAAAGTGAATAATTATGAAGCCGTTGAATCCAAAAGTCCACT
Source organism: Saxidomus purpurata (assembly GCA_022818135.1). Lineage (NCBI taxonomy): Eukaryota > Metazoa > Mollusca > Bivalvia > Venerida > Veneridae > Saxidomus > Saxidomus purpurata. Next base: position 6,661,827 of record JAFMSR010000014.1, on the reverse strand, counting down.
CTTTACTAAAAATTTCGGCCTACAGGCCTTCTTCAGTCGATGTAATACGCAATTCGTTTTACATTTTCACATATAACGTTATATTGCTTTATATTTTTAAAAAAATTATTTATATTGTTAAAACATTTTTTTACAGGAGAAACCAGTGAACAATGCCTTTCTTAAATTGATGATGGTTACTTTACGTTACATTTGAGGTCCTTCTTTTATAATTATTTCCAGAGACTAGGCATATTCGTCATCGACAACTTGGATCTGAAAACAGTAATGGGGCAGCCAGTCTAGGATGGGGCAGTAATGGAAGCGGTGGAAGCTCTGAGGGATCGAACGCATCTGGATTCGGACCTCCGTCTGGTGATAACAACAGTGGTGGTGGATCAAGTTCAGGACAACAGAGCGGTGGGGCTAGCAGCCTAGGCTGGAGAGGACAGGGTGGAAACAGTGCAAGCAGTGAAGGAGGGTTTGGTCCCCCTAGTGGTGGCGATTCGTCTTCAAAGCCATTCGGTGGATCTGGTTTTGGACCGTCAAACGGTACCGGTTCGAATCCGTTTGGCGGTAGCTTTGGTGGCGGTGATAATGGAGGGGGGTTCGGAGCTCCATCGAATGGCAGCACTAATCCATTTGGTGGCAGTTTTGGAGGACCATCCGGTGGAGGAAGTAACCCTTTTGGAGCCCCATCCAATGGCAGTAGTAATCCATTTGGTGGTAGTTTCGGAGGACCGTCAGGTGGTGGAAGCAATCCATTTGGTGGTTCTTCTAACAACAGTAGTAATCCATTCGGTGGGAGTTTTGGCGGACCGTCTGGCGGAGGAAAAAATCCATTCGGTGGAAGTTTTGGTGGACAATCTAATGAAACTAACAATCCGTTCGGTGGAAGTTCCGGTCAAAAGCCTTTTGGCGGAGATGGTTTTGGAACCCCTTCCGGCAACACGAGCAATCCTTTTGGCGGTAGTTTCGGAAACGGAGACCAGTCTACATTTGGTAGCGGTTCAGGTTTCGGACAGAAAGGGACTGGGTTCGGTGGAGGGTTCGGACTTGGCAACGGAACTAACCCCTGGGGACCTATAGGTGGCAACTCAAACATGACAATGGGTGGGTTTGGCAGCGGTGGATGGGGTGAAAAGAATTCGAGCCAAAGTGCTGGATTCGGTCCAGGAGCAAGTTTTGAAGGGAACGAGTCAAATGAATCCGGTGGAGGTTTCTCATTTAATGCGAAGCAGGCAGTTGTTGGCTAATAATAAACTGTATATCGTAATACAATGTCATGTACGTCGGATGTACTTTAAGTATGAATGAAATTAAAATGCGGTAATTTATTTACATTTGTCTTTTTGAATGGAAATATTTATTATATGCTTTCCAGTGAATTATAGAGTTTTCTCAGTGAAATAAAAGTGATAATCCACAGTTTTGAAACAATGGATTACCAATTTTATTTTCACTGTTTTTGCTGATTGAGTATTACTCCACGATTCATGGCGTGGCAAAGTGCAACCTTGTTTATTTAACAATTGTTTCAATTTATATCTTATAAATTGATGTTTCAGTTTCATTGGATGTTTACGGTGGCACAGAGGTGACATCCGCAACACTTTATTTATATTGTGGCCACAAGTTAGTAAGTTGTGGCCACAAGTTAGTAAGTTGGGCCACACTACAACTGTGGCCACAACTACAACTGTGGCCCACATTAAATTGAGGCCACACTTAATAACTTGTGGCCACACTTATTATTGATAGCAGGGGACACGGGGCTAACTCATTCAGGCGGGGATGTTACTTCTACAAACGGTGTTTTCAGTGCTTAGGGCACAGGGCTGAGTTCTGTTAATCAGGGTGTTATCAAAGATTGGTAGCACTATAAGTAGAACTGTATTGAGTGCAGGGGACACGGGACAGAGTATGTGAAGCGGGGATGATACTTATATCAACAATATCACCAGGGTTGCTTGATACTAGAGGGCACGGGACTGAGAAAATAGAACTGATGACTATGAGAAGGTACGGTACGGTTGTGACCCCAGTGGGGTTCTAACCCGAAACCTCCGGTATAAGCGGCAGACATCTTTACCCATCAACACCACTGCGTTTTGTTCGTTGTCCTGTGGTGATGTATGCATAGGTTAATTCAAGCGGTACTTTGAGGAAACCATATGCCACAGGCGTGTTGAGACTTGGTGGCATAGGGATAACATGGCGGGGCTGCGGGGTAACTAAGTGCTGCGGGGCTTACTTCACGGGGATGCGGTGTAACTAGGTGCTACGGGGCTGACTTCACGGGGATGAAGGGTAACTAGGTGCCACGGGGCTAACTTCACGGGGATGCGGGGAAACTAGATGGTTTCCTCAAAGTCCTTTGAATTAACCTATGCATACATCACCACGGACAACGAACAAACGCGTGGTGTTGATGGGTAAAGATGTCTGCCCTTATACCGGAGGTTTCGGGTTAGAACCTCACTGGGGTCACAACCGTACCTTCTCATATGTCATCAGTTCTATTTTCTCAGTCCCGTGCCCTCTAGTATCAATGCAACCCTGGTGATATTGTTGATATAAGTATCATCCCCGCTTCACACTCTGTCCCTTGTCCCCTGCACTCAATACAGTTCTACTTATAGTGCTACCAATCTTTGATAACACCCTGATTAACATGAACTCAGCCCTCAGCCCTGTGTCCTAAGCACTGAAAACACCGTTTGTAGAAGTAACATCCCCGCCTGAATGAGTAAGCCCCGTGTCCCCTGCTATCAATAATAAGTTGTGGCCCAAGTTTGTTGTGGCCTCAATTAATAAGTTGTGGCCACAAGTAGGTTGTGGCCACAAGTTAGTAAGTTGTGGCCTCAACTTAAAAGTTGTGGCCACAAGTTAATAAGTTGTGGCCACGTTAGTAAGTTGTGGCCTCAACTTAATAAGTTGTGGCCACAAGTTAGTAAGTTGTGGCCTCAACTTAATACGTTGTGGCCACAAGTTAATAGTTGTGGCCACAAGTTAATAAGTTGAGGCCACAACTTATTAAGTTGAGGCCACAACTTACTAACTTGTCCACAACTAACTTGTGGCCACAATTATTAATTGTGGCCACAACTTACTAACTTGTGGCCACAATATAAATAAAATGTTGCGGATGTCACCTCTGTGCCACCGTAGATGTTAGAGATATATATGACATTTTAAATACTTTATCTAATGTGAACTTCAGAACTACTTTTGTTGCTCTATCAGTAATGATGGAAGTATAGCGGTTCTTATTATTATGGGGTTCTCCGTGAGGAGTGAAAATACTAAGATTCCAAATTTTGCTGATTATTTTGTCAAGAAAACATAAAATAAAAAGAAAATTTGTTTGTTTCAGTGCAATATCAATTTTATTTCACTTGTAAACACCAAAAACACTGACATTCGCCACTCTAGAAAATATCAGTTTTTGGTTCACCTGTGAAGGAGTGAAATAAATTTGATATTTCACTGAATCAAACAAATATCCTCTATGTATATACGGTGAGTGCATCGCCTATGACATGTCCTAGGCGGTATTTGCAGCTTTAAGTGACCCCTCGCCTGTCTGATGAAATGTGAGGTAACCATCTATGTAATATCTACTACCCTTTCATATCTGTTCCTCAGCAGATAGACAGAATGTATTTCGACACGACTCTACACTAAACATGATAAAATGTTCCAGTACACGATACATTCAGGAGTTGTTCCATAGGTGACATGGTGACACTTCATTTGTGGTTGCTCTACAATCAAATCCCATCATCAAGCTATTTTTTGGCAAAGGTAATATACCATTGTCACATACTTACAAAGGAGTTTAGACTTGCGATAGGCAACCTTGATATTTTACGACTTTAGCATTTCAAACCTTGCCCTGGAGTACGTCAGTTCCAACCATCTTCTTCTTCGGACTTGGCGAAGGTGTTTGTTTGCATAATGTTTATGTCTAAAGATTTGTTAAGAGTATTTCTGGAACTACTGTCCTTTGAAGGCTCAAAGTTCTCTGACTTTATTGATATTTGCTGTCATACCATACGGGGCTTACTTTCACCCAGTCTTCCTCAAGCGAAGTCATCGTAACTTTTTAATTTGAAACCATTTAAGTTTAATTTGCAACTGTAAGATTGTTAACACTGAACTTACCGATCATACTGTAAAGGTCTGGGTGAAGTTGAATTAGGCTGACAATCCAACTGTTCAAGATACAAGAAAGTTATGACCTTTGTTAATTTCAATTATTTTTTCAAAGTCCCTAAATTTTGTTTTCAAATATGTCAGCAATATCTTTGGCATAGAGTGAAATTTGACTTTCTTTACTCAGTAGTAAACTTTTGTATTACTTACAGGTCAGCATTGTTTTACATGTATTTATTTACAATGCATTTCTCTTTAAAACGGTAAGGGCTGTGTAGTCCCTTTTCAAGATACCTAAAGCAATATAGTTTTCTTAATTAATATTGTTCCTCGGCAGGAATTGTAGTTGTATGCGCGTGTTGGTGTGATAAGGTAGGTTTCTGGTAAATCACTCACCCGAAGCAGGCAATATCTGCAACACTTGAATGATAGATTGTCTAAAGTCTGACGTATACAGATACGGCTCCCTCCACTTTTTACCGATTATCCTTCATCCCCCCGGGGGAGCAAGCAAATATCCCCCCCCTTTTTTTTTTTTTTTTTTTTTTTTTTTTTTTCCTTAAAAAAAAAAAAAAATTTTTTTTTTAAAAAAAAACCCTTTTCCCGACAGATGACGGGCAATTCTTTATCACAAAAAGTTGTTGAAACAAGAAACTGGACAGGTAAAGATTTGACAGATAAGAAGAACACCATTCAAATTTTCAGTTTTTCATAAATAAATCCCTGTAACATTGACACATGTATCACTAACACTGAATTCTTGTGTATGTTATATAACTTCAAAAGGCCATACCGTTATAATATTTGATTTCCAGGTGATAGTAGTAATCCAAACTGTAAGATCATTTCCATTGAATCAATGCAATACATGTACATTTTTTTTCATTCCTTTATGTAAAACAAAAAATCTCAATGAATGATAATACATGTACTGTAAATGCCTGTAAGTAAGTGAGAACGTTTTTGATTGTTTTCACAATAAGTTTTTGCATTGTAATTTCAATACTATTTTAAGAAGTCAAAAAATTAATTGTATAATTTTCACTGATGAGAAAACCCTTATTTTTAAAAATGAAAAATACCAAACATAACAAAATACGGAGAATATCAGTAGGGTTCATAGATAAAAACTAAACTGTTTGACAACAAAAAAGGACACATTTACAAGTTCATATATACACGTTGTAGGTGTTAATCAGCCTGTATAACATAGCATTTCATTTTGCATCTTAGACTTTAGGTGTATTTGTCTTCATTTCATTTTTCTAGTAACGGAGTATAAGTGGCAAATTTCTATTCAGATTTTTTTCTTTATTTTTGGCATTTGTTATAAATTATTGTAAAGTTCTGATTAGTGTTGCTCTAGCTGTTACGTTTGGTCTACATCAATGGTGAGATCCATCTTGGTCATCTTAGTAGGCTCTGACATACCACCACCGCGCAGTCCTGCCAAGAACACTTGCGGTTTCGGTACATTTGTATAATTATCCTCCTTTGTCTGAGTTGTTTGTTCCCTGAAATGGCACAAAGTATCAACATATAGAAATTGAAATGAAACATGGAAAATTATAGACTATTCTATTACACATTGAAACCAGGGCTATGATAAAGTCCAAAGTCAGTAAAATGTTAAATGAATCCAAACCGAATTTGTGGCCCAGTGCTGGTATTTCCAAAACTCCACACCTAACATGATTTAGGGATAATTTCTCATTAATGGTCTTTCATGTAATAGAGATATATAATTGACAGATATTTTCAACCCATTATTTAACTCAAATTCAGTGGCATTCTACCAATTTAATACCATTGTGCATATTTCTCTCGAGGACATAACAAGAAACAGAGGTCCCCCACAAGGATTAATACCCCTTTATTTGGGTGCCTTACAGTCTCTCTACAGAATGCTCAATAAATGTGCTAGGAACAGATTCTTCCCAGTTAACATGTCACAGTAAATCATGCTACAGTATTCCATCTTTAAACAGTAAGTATACCTTGTATTAGGGACTTCTGTCTGAGAAGACTCCGCTTGGTGTAAGACATACTTTGGTGGCCAAATGAAGTATTTTAAAGTCCTTCATATTGCATAATATGGTCTGCATAATCTGTGACACAAATGTTTGCCTATATACAGAGATTTCTATTTCTTATAAACTTAAGTAGTGACTTCTTGTTATTTCTTTGGTAGGCATATGGGTCTGCACAGGAACGACATTTTCTTGATGTGCAAGCATTATGTCCATACTATTTTAAAACCTTCAAGGCATGATCCAAATTTTTGTGGTTACAGTCCAGACACAACTGTTCAGAGCTACTAGACATATATAGAGAATCACTAATTACCTTCAAACTTAGTATCACCTTAACCTTTGTAGAGGGTCTTGCACGCGACACATCGACATCATGTTCTAAATTTGTGCGAATTTTTTTTAAAATACTTCAATGCATGACAAAGTTACGTCCGGACACGTGTGTCATATATGCATATATAGAGGAATCCATTACCTTCACTCTAATATGACCTTGCCTTTGAGCAAGGGACATGGGCTGACGAGAAACGTCAGAAAATATGACAAAATGCCTATTTATTTTAAAATTCTTCAATGCATAAAAGACAGCCGGACACTATGATGTACATTATACAGGATTTCTGTAACCTTCAAACTCCAAGTGTGACCTTCACGTGAGGCAGCCATGTGGTTCTTGCACGCAATGTCTTAATGGAATAAAGTATACCAATTTATTTTACTTTCCTTCAATGCATCCCATTACATTCCGATTCATAAGATTTGGACAGGATATTTGACGGACAGACGGACGGACGGTCCGTCGGTCAGACTGACTGTCACATTTGGTTACAGGTTTTCTATCATATCCTCCCTGATCTTGGCCCTAAAAAAAGAGATATCATTCAATAACCCTTTATTAGGGCTTCCAACTAAAGAAGGTACTATCTGAGGAACAGATGCTTTTATAACCAGTTAAAAACTACAGATACTAAATCTGCTTAATGCGTCCCCAAAACACTCCATTATACATTGATAGCATTTCGTAGTAACAGAATACCTTGAAACAAACTATAAGAGATATTGTTTTGGTGGCAATAACTTGTATGGCATTTGTCAAGTACATATTCCTGGTTGGTCTGCTTGGAACTGTCACTTCCTCTTAATTTGCCTGAACAGATATTTATATGTTTTAATGTTAGACATTACAACCATTCTCTGTTATTTTTTTCCTGATGCAAAAAGACAGCACAGGAACACATTTCTTTAAATCAGTAGGATTATCTTATATGTTACAGCTTTATGGTGATTCACATTCTTTGTCACTTAAGATGCAGATTCAACAGTTCAGAGCTACTAGAAATACATTGAAACATATCAATTAATTTTGTAAGATGTTCCGAACAAAGTGACAACAGTTCTATTTTTTTTTCTTTTTACTCAAGGCTGAAGATGGTTCCCTATAGTTTCCTAGATGAATATCTGGCATTATTTTTCCACTTTCATTGAATTTCTTCAATCTAATTGGCATAGTGTTTGAGAATAATGCTTGACAAGGAAAAGTATGACAAAAGGCAATCTGTTTAATGGCAAATTATTAAAATATAATCCTGTGCCTGCACATCTCTCAATGACTTTACCATTGTCAGATTTCTGTTTCAAATTTGATTCTCAGTCAACAGGACAATGGTTTTAGTAATGATAATGGCAATAACTCAGTATACTCAATTTAAGTTGCTTTTCTTCTCAGCTCCCATTCATTCCATTCTAAGATTGTGACTTTTGGTCATATGTATGTAATCGTCTGTGAATTTCACTGTCAATTTGTTTACAGGTTTCTCTATCAAAATGCACCTGATCTTTGCCCTATAAAAGTATCATCAATAAAGTAAGACTTCACTATAAGAAACTATCTGAACAATGCTTTTATAAACATTAAAAAAAAAGACCTGAGTTTACATCAAGGTTTTGTGTGTGTGCGTGCAAGTAGTTCTGAGCATATAAATTAAGTATAATACAAACTAAGTACATAATTTTTTAAAGACCTGTGTATTTGTAAATTGAGCCTTAGTAAGAATTAGACATTCTACACAAAGACTAAACAAAGAGTTTAGATATAAACTGAGTACAAAATGTTACAGACCTGCGAGTATGGTGTGATTGTGGCAAACTGGGTATGTAGTTCTAGTAACTGGATCAACTCTGGACTTCTCTTAGCTCCTTCAGCAACTTGATGTACATACCTGTAAGTATACAGGCAACATATTTATACATGATTCATTCCAACATCAACATGCCATCACATGATTCATATCTATTTCTAAGCTGTCTGAATTTCATTTATTGGCACTGCACAGACATTTTGATAGACAATACAAATTTCCAAAGCCAATTCAGTTTGGAGGCGAAGCCTTAGGTACGTTCATTAATTCTTTTTATGCAGAGTCAATGTTACATGCAAGTTTATACAGACTATTCTGCCATTTTTCAACAGTGTTAAAGAGGTCAGAGTGACATGCAGTTATGTTTATAAAAATTACATATACAACATGTATACTATCAACTTCAGTGTTATCGCTATCTCCTACGGATCTAAGTAAAATGTTATTAACTCACAATTTCTCTAAACAAAACTGCAGCGTGAAACAAGTACATATGAATGTAAGATGTACTTCTTCTGTCAACTTCCATACTCATAAAATGTAAAAACTAACTACAAACAACCATGATCTGCCACTGTATCATTTGGCATTATTGTACTTACCCATCTATATTATTGGCAAATTCTACTGCAGCTTTTTTTGAAGAGAAGGCATAGTAATGTTCTTTGTAACGTAGAACTCCAATCTCCGGGTTAGCTGGCAGTAATAACCTATCATACTTCGCAAGCGCCCACGCACAAAATCCCTGTATTACAATAAAACAAAACTTTATAAACATGAATATTTCAGTAAGAGGTCCATGATAGCTACGTACTGCTCACCTGATATCCTTTGCATCTCAAATCCCTTTGGGATCTCATTATTTGGATGTCATTATTTGCGTCAGTCATTACATTTCAGTAAAAAGTGGTAAGCTAAAATAGACACAACTATAAAAAATTTCTGTTATAGAACTGTAGACAAAACATGAGATAGAACCTCCACTTACACAAGCCTTTATAATTTATCTGCACGCCAGAAACCATGACGATGATTTTGCAGTATCTATCAAAACTAACAGTTATAATCATTTTCAATAAAAATAAATTCAGCTTACTTTATATTGTAGTGGTAACTTGTTAAAGTTTTTAGTTGTTTCTGGGTACAGCCAATCTAATTCTCTAAAATCTTTAGGATTGACTCTGAACTCTGTACCCAAGGTCTGAAATAGAATTGTAGCACAAGTTTCATTCATATGGGTAGAAAATATTGTTTTCTATTAATGATATATTAATATGATATGCATTGTATTATATGTCCGATACAATATAATATTTATGAAAATGTTCAGTGGATATTTTCAGTCAATATAACATAATATCAAATACAATGTATACTTTTTTATCAGATAATACAATATTATAAGTACTATTCCTTTTAAACTAACTAAAAGTTTCAAAAGTACAATAAAATAAGTAAATATTTATTCAAACTTATTCAACATGTCTTTAACAAATAAAACAAATGGCTCTGCTTTATAGCAACTGAAACACTAAAAAAATCTCCAGTTGAATCTAAGAACTATGAAATGATCAAGAAAGGTGACATCTGGCAGTGCATCATGTGTGAAGTGTAATCAACATGTACATTGTATTTAGGCTCCACAAGAATCTGTATTTTTACCTCCTGAATTCTTTCCTCATCAGATTTTATTGTGACACCACTCAGGAATGGAATCAGTACCTCATCATTGAACAACTCTTTGTGACCCTGCAATATTAGGTTTGATAAATACATGTACAGGAATGTTTCTCATAAACTAGATGGGTGTTCAGTAGAACACTTGTGTCGCCCTCTTACGCTTTGTCAGAATAACCAATAATTTTGTGACAAAATCTAAGTACAAAAAGGGGCATAACTCTGTCAAATATGACCTTGACCAACAAAATTTGGTGGCATCATGACGCTTATGTCATAAGCAATACAATTTGAAAGTTTGATGAAGAAATCTTAAGAAATGGCAAAGTTATATCCAACATTAAGTTTTCGTGACAAAATCTAAGTACAAAAAGGGGCATAACTCTGTCAAATATGACCTTGACCTACAAAATTTGGTGGCATCACAACCCTTTTGACATAAGCAATACAATTTGAAAGTTTGATAAAGAAATCTTAAGAAATGGCAAAGTTATAGCAAAAATCTAAGTATAAAAAGGGGCATAACTCTGTCAAATATGACCTTGACCTACAAAATTTGGCGGCATCACGACCCTTATGTCATAAGCAATGCAATTTGAAAGTTAGATGAAGAAATCTTAAGAAATGGCAAAGTTATAGCCAACGTTAAGTTTTCGTGACAAAAGCTAAGTACAAAAATGGGCATAACTCTGTCAAATATGACCTTGACCTACTAAATTTGGCGGCATCATGACCCATTTGTCATAAGCAATACAATTGTAAAGTTTGATGTAGAAATCTTAAGAAATGGCAACGTTAAGTTTGTGTGACGGACAGACCGACGGACCGACGGACGTACTCACATTCTGATACTTATGTGGCTAGCCTTTTGTTCTCCCCATTGTTCTTTTTAGCCACTTAACAGAAAATAGCCACATAACAGCATTACGGAATGAATGACATCAAAGTAAATGTACTGTTACCTATTGTCTGTATAGCCACCTAAGTACCAGAATGTGAGCACGGACATCCATACGAAGATGTTATTAGGTGGTATTTCCATTGTTCTTGAACAATAGTGACCACTTAAGTAACAAAAGAATGACCACTTAAGGGACAAAAGACCGAATGAAGACATTAGATTTCTATTGTCTTAGGCCACACCTCCTACCACCCAAGGTACCCATCGTGCGTGCGGACGGACGGACGGACAAAGCGATCCCTATGTATCGCCTTTTCTCCGAAAGGGCGACACAAAAAGTATGATAGATAAATTGATGAAGGGAGACATCAATGGATCAGCCACAAAAAACTTGAATGCTAGTCTTAGTTAACATGTGGTTTTCTTTCACAAGAATTGCTTATGGTAAGTAGAATGCTCTGAAATCCTGTTAATCAACATTTCTAGGATGGTCTTTCTTTGGAACTTGTCTTTGAGAGTTTGATCATACTTTGTACTACAATGTAGTCTCAAAAACACTAATGCCCTACTCATCCAATTAATGTTCTCATATCATATGAGTTTGAAAAAAGTTTAATGAGAAGTTTTTAAAAACTTTTCAAATTAGATGAAAAGAGAGAATATGAAAATGTGATAAATGGAGGCAGTCCATTACAATGTTCTTATTTTTCATAAGGCAAGAGAATAATTTAAACCAACAGACTTTCATGAACAGTAAGTTATGACAGAATCAAATTGCTGAGTAGACCAAATCTTCACACAAGCAAATATTGATAAACGTCCATCTTCATACATCTGTATCAGACAGACATATGCTTTAAGTGACCATGTGTCTGTATAATCTCTTAGTCAGCTGCCAAACACATGCAGGTGTGACTGTAAATGTTAAGTTGCTAGACTTACCCTTGTGAAAGGATCAAGACTAGCTAGAATGTTACTAAGTACACTAAGCAGGACCATCTCATCTTGAAATCCACTCCACAACTGAGACAAATGGATAAACTGAGGCTGAAATTATAAGATAAAAGAGTTTTCTTAAACACAGATTATGTGACAACTTTCAAAGTATTACTTCTGTTATTGAGATTACTAATCTAATAAACTATGAACCAGTATGGATGGCTATTCTAGCCACTCATATCCGCTTACCCCTATTTTTGGTATCTCTAAAAAAGACATGTCGCGCATGTAGACCTTAAATGGCTATTAATCTTAATTTGATTTTAAATGCACAGTTTTACACTCAAGTTTTCACTCTTTAGTTACTAAAATTTATTTTGTGCCATACATACTAGTACATGTACTTTTCATTTACAATCAATTACTTACATAGACTTGGGCAGTAGGTACAGCAGTTTTTGATTGAACAGTGGCTTGTAACTGTTCCATACGGCCAGCTAACTGTTGCTCCAAGGCCTCCACTTGCTGTGCACAACTTATCACATCATTCTGTAATAAAATAGATCTCTCAAATGAATCATTTTGATTGATAAAAAATGCACCATTCCCTAAATTTAAGTGTGGCCCATTTTACATACACATGTATGTATTAAGCGCTACACTTGAGTTACAAATTAATTCAAAGCAATATCAACTGTTCATCTTTTATTTGACCATAATGATTTTGTTTGTGTACATAGTTTGTGTTATTTTCATAGGAACAAAGTCAACTTTATCATATACTGTATTATAATGTTGTATATAATCAAAGTGGACTTTGATGTGATTTGGTCAGTGCAGGGTTTAGTTTACGTATGACAGGGTAATAGGTGTCTCAAACCATTTTCATCTGTCTTTTTATTACTGCCTGACTACCTCTTCATCTGAGTCAAATATGAAGCATGAAAGATGTTTTATTGCTGGCAAATGATCCAACCTATGACTACCTGGCAATAGGCAACTCGATCTGTGACAGGTAAGTGCACCTTTACATGTTCCATGTTTATGACAGAAGAATCAAAATGAAAGTGTACAGCGGTCAGACAGAACTAGTTTAGATAAAAAAGGTTTCTATGAATAAGGGATGACTTTCAATAAGGCTAACCTACCAGTATCACCCTAAGAAAGGCCTCATGTTGACGTGAGTTTATAAGGGCCTCTTTCAACAACTGCACTGATGGGCCTTCAACACTGTCCCCTGCCTGTATCTTCTCAATCAGGGCTGTAATGCAGATATAAACAAATGCAGGTCAGTGAATATGGTCAAGTAGATAATCCGCAGTCATTTGTCATCTACACAATGTGAAACCAGTAAAGAAATATTAAAAAGCAACTGCTTGAAGCAGATGGATGCTTAATTAAAGGGTGTTAATGATAGAACTGGCTGTTAGAGTCTATATAAGTAGAGGGTGCCTGAAGCTTCCTAACCCACCTTAATGACTGAATCTCTTGTCTCTAATCTGAGAGCCAACGGATAACAAAAACTAAACTACTTTAACAAGTTAAATGCTAAAATCAGTTAGACACAGCATTCCAAGAATGCAATTAAGGTAAGTAGCTATTCATGTACATTTGTATGTATCAGGTTTTTGCTGACTTCAGCCATTTCATCTTTGCCTTTGTAAGGAGCAACAGTTTCAATCCCACAGATTTTAATGCCTGCCTCGGAAATACTAAAACAGCTACCTGCAGGTGTCTAATACTACCTTGGGGATTTTATGTGCTGATATTGAATAAGGAATGAGGAAGTACCTGTGTATTTGTTTGCTGATCTGAGAGCTGCATGTATTTCTGCATCAACATTCTGTGTGGTTGCAGGAACAGCTTCATTCAGAATAGCTGGCACTGTAACAATTAAGATGTATAGTAAAGTTTTCTTTTTGTATTTCATAACAAGCCACAATGAAAATATTTGTTCTAATTTTTATTATCAATATTAGTCAAAATTATGAATTTATTATAATGTTATCAGCAGGAAACCTCTTGAGTTAGTGAAGTGGGGATTTACCAAAAATAGCAAAAATCAAATCATAGCAAATTTTACCAAGTTAACAGTATTTCTTCCTCTCAGTACTTGGGTATTTTTAATGGAAATTAAAAAAAATAACTTAACTGGCCAAAACTGACAGACACAAGTACAAGTTGCTGTTTAAATAAATTACATGTACTTACAGTCATCAATACCCTCTCCACCTTTTCCGCACTCCTTGTTGAAGAGTCTTATGCCTGTTACAATCATTGTCAGCTCCAAGAGTTGTCTTTCTTTGTCTCTTTTTGTTAGTGACATAAATGTTCCTAGCTCAGTTTGAGGAAACACACTCTGCAAGGCAGCTGAAAGATGAAAATCAGTAATTAATGTATACAAGTCATATGACTTATGCATGTATGTATAATTTTACTTTTGTATTACAATTTACTGGAAGAAACTGGTACACCATACTAATTGTGACACTCACTCACTGTGGGGTAATTATTATCTAGTAAATTAAAACTGATAATACTCATATTTTGTGTTAGAATCACTAGTATGCATACCTGTAGCTTCCCTTACAACAGCAATATCAGTTGGACTGCCGAGACCGGATCGTAGTAACACAGCTGATACAATCTTACGATACAAGCTCTCCAGTTCTTCTCTTGTGCGAGCTCTACTGTCAGTGATCTCACGTACTACAGGCTGTAAACGGGATTCCAACACACGTCTATGCTCATCCAGGAAATCAGCTGCATGAAGGAAGAAAATGCAAAAATAAAACATCACACAATAATTTTTATTTGTATCTAAAATGGTCAGGGACTGTAGGATACACGATACATTTGAAATTGTCAACTTCAGTTAAAAACTTAGAAAAACCAAGCAAACATTAAAGCATAACATTTTTTTGCACAAAAACTGCTAACATACATGTAGAAGCCATTTGTCTCTTCCTTTTAGCAGATATCAATACTTTTATCAATTTTTTTCCATATTCCATATGGGTGCAAGACACATTTCTACTATTGAAATTTTGTATGATTTTGTAATGGTAAAAATTCTATGCGACATAATTATTGTCAATTAATAAAAAAGGTTTGGCAATAAAAACACAATAATTAATACTACTTTCAGTATTTCCTATGGTCTGTTTGTCCTTTCACTGTTTTTATTTTTTTACCTGTGGACTTCTCCCTGTATATTTTCTTTGTTTCAATAAGCTTACAGTTGTAAAAAAGGGTTATGTAATATTTTTAAAAAATTAAATTTTTTCCAATCTGAAATAGATGATTTTGAATAGAACTCCGATAGCAATTCAATATAAGTGCTGCAGAACTTGTGTATTTTTAATGCAAACTAAACTGTTAACATGACATGGGTTTGTACATGTATACCCCTTCAAAAGGATACACATAATTTTGTTGCACTATATACTTATTGTGTGTTGTTGATTTAATGCAAGGAGAGTATCAGAGTAAACTTACATCTTGTGGTATAATTCATGTCAAAATAGACTTGCATCTTTACAGTGTCTAATGCTGGAGACCGTGTATCCATCAACCGATCAACACATAACTGAAATTAATATTATGCATGTAAAGATTAATTTGACTGGAAATTTAGTTAGTTCTTCTGCCACGGCCTGTGTAAAGATGTAAAATTATTTGTTCAATGTTGAAAATTCACCTGCATTTGTCTTATTAGGATCATATTTCTTTGTCTCAGGAAATTTGAGTGTTATTAACAGAATTTAATAGGTAAACATGTAAACTTTTTCTACTCTGATAAAACTGGCTAATATCAGTACTAACAGTAACTGCTGATGCTAACATATTCGTTTATGCACACTGTGGATCATTTGACCTTTTTTCAGAAAACATTTTTTTTTTGAATGACAGTGGCGAAGGATCAAAGTATCTAACTATGAATAAGAAGGTTGTGTGTTTGAATCCTGTTAGTGCCAGAAATCGATTGCAGTCATGTCAATCCCATTTTTGACATGCACACAATACATTCAAAATGTAAAATAAAGTTTATATTAAAAACTTTGAATCATGATCTACACATTTAGTCAAATTGAAAACTTGTTTAGACATTTTAATTCTATCTTTTAGAGGTCTAAAAATAATTTACCCTGATTAACTTCTGAACATCATCTTTCGTAAGTGTTCGATCCACATTAAATTCATTTGATGGATCAAGTACTACTGCTTTCACCTGAAATTTAAATGAATAATGCAGCATTAATTTAAAGTTGACACACATACCTTAATATACACATGTACTTTCAAAACTACTCAATCATACATGAAAAGTTCAAAATTTGTTTGCTATATGTTTTGATAACACAAAATAATGCAGTATAATTTAATACATGTATTTTGGCTTCATTATATTATAATTTTTTGAATTGGCTGAAAACCATCAACATAAAAGTAAAGCATTTTTAAAAGATAAAAGGAGAGTAGAAAACTGAAATTTCTAAGCTTCAACTGTTATTCCATCGTAGTCCAGTCTCCTTCAACATTATTTCTTACTTTTGAAATTGAATGATCCTATCAATCTTGCCACTTCAAAAATCAAATATTTACATTTTCAAAAGTACATGCATTTAACAAAAGTACCTAGAGGTAAAAAAGGTCCAAAAGATTCAAATTTACATTGCAAGATTTGCCAACTAAGTATATATTCCACTTACCATGAAAGCAACTAAAGTTTCTGATACTGCTTGCCCTTTGCTTGCACATTCTTGAGCTATCTCTCTTATGATGTTCTTTATAACACTCTCTGCCTGAGCTCGAGACATTCTGATGTTTTCTCTTTTCTAACTTTAACTATACAACTGGTATCTGCATGAAAGAAATGTAGAAAGATTTAAGAACAAGAGATGTCCCTCACAAGTGACGAATGCCCCCGAAAGAGGTGCCTCACAGTCTGTGTCCTCTCCATGTGCTCAATAAATGTGCTATGTAATTTTAAAATCCTTCCATGCACAACAGAGTAACCATGCATACAGTATTCCATTACTTTTAAACGTTAAGTGTGACCTTGACCTTTGAGGTAGGGACATGGGTCTTGCACGCGACACGTTGTCTTGATGTGCTAGACATTTGTGCCTAGTTATTTTAAAATCCTTCAATGCATGACAAAGCTACAGTCTGAACATGAATGTGTGCATTTATGCATATATACAGGAATCCGTTATCTTCAAACTCTAAGTTTGACCTTGACCTTTGAGCTAGGGACGTAGGTCTTGCACGCGACACGTCGTGTTGATGTGCTGGACATCTGAGCCAAGTTATTTTAAAATCCTTCAATGCATGACAAAGTTATAGTCCAGACCTTCAAACTCTAAGTTTGACCTTGACCTTTGAGCTAGGGACGTGGGTCTTGCATGCGACACGTCGTCTTGATGTGCTAGACATTTGATCCAAATTATTTTAAAATCCTTCAATGCATGACAAAGTTACAGTCCAGACACGAATGTGTGCATATATGCATATATAGAGGAATCCATTACCTTCAAACTCTAAGTATGACCTTGATCTTTGAGCTAGGGACGTGGGTCTTGCATACCCCCTCCCCCCCTCTGATGTGCTTGACATTTGTACCAAGTTCTTTTAAAACCCTTCAATGCATGACAGAGTTAAAGAGACAAATTTTTAGTGGGGGCACAGTCAAAGGTCAATAAAAGCACATTCAAATATTTCCTGGTAAAGTACATGTCTAGAAGATAACGAAAAACCCTTGAAAGTAGAAGGAATACACTGACTATACTACAGTCAAACTTGTATTAAGAGACCGCCCATGGGAAAGGCCAAAACCGGTCGCTTAATAAAATGGTCTCTTAATACAAAGCATCACCGAAGATGGCAACTGTTTCCCATAAAATCGTAGAAAACACAACTTTGAAGCTTTTGAAGTGGCCAGTTTCCATAGAAATGATCTATTTGCACATAAATGGTCGCCTAATACGAGCAAAAGACCAATTATTGGTCGCTTATTACTGGTCGCGTTAGACAAAAGTCGCTTAATGCAATAGCAAAACAGTGTAAAAACGCTCGGGGGATTCCAAGGCGGTCGCTTAAGACAAAGGTCGCTTAATACACGTGGTCGCATGGGAAAGTTCGACTGTACTTGCAAAACTAATTACTTGACAAGGCGCATCACTTTGAAGGAAACCATATCTATTTAAGTGACTATGAGCAAAAGTATATCACTAATATACAGACACTTTGCATTCTTTTACAGGAAATAAACACTGGCCTAAATTGATGAAATGAATTTAGCTTTGAGCATCCAATTATATTTTATGCAGTTGTGTCTAATTGAAAACAGTATCAAGAAAAGTAACATGTGACCCTATATCACTCGCCTGGCTACCATTGACTGTCAGAAACAAGGTAAACAACAGCATTGTCGAAAACAAACTGAAAGTACAGTATAGCTCTAAAAACTAACAAGAAAGTATGTCAGTAGGTCAAATGACCACAGAGCTTCAAGGGGCATGATTTGAACAATCTTGGTACAGGACCACTATGCAATGCTAAAAGCCTTGTGGTCAGAGACATGAAGATTTACCTATATATCTCAATGTAAAATCAAGTGAGATCCCTGGTGGGTCAATTTTGAACTGTGGATCATGATTTAAACACTCTTGGTAAAGGTCTACAATGCTACATGCCGAATATCTAAGCTCTTGAATTTCCTGATTTTGAAAACAAGACTTTTAAAGTTTTTCTTTTCCATTGCCATGGCAACCAGAGTACTGCATAGAATAAAGTGTAGAGAACCACCAAAGTAACATAACTGACAAGTTTCATTAACTTCTATTAAGCTGTTTAGGAGATGTCATTTGAAGCAAATTGTTAACAATGAATGATGCACAACAAGGACAAGCACAGGGTGATAGTAGACATTCAGCTAAGGCAGGTTGTCCTCAGGTGAGCTAAATAAATGAGAGACCGAAAACAGTTCTAAAAGTACCTAAAATTAAATAATCCTTCTCTGTGCATGTCATATAATCATCCTTAATGTTTTATTTTCTCAAAAAAACTCAATATAACAGTCAATGCATGTGTTTTAGTCCCCCATTGTGAAAGCTGTCTCATGCATTTGAGAATCATTCGCTCAAAACCAAATGATTGCTTTGAATAGAGAACAAATCATATTGTTTTAGTAACCCCCGAAACCTCCAACTTTTATCTCCGTAACCTTAGTAACCTGGCTGTCCCTTCAGATCTAAAAGGAGTCGACCAGTTCCAATCATCAAGCATAAAATTGCACTTTTGATCAGCTGTTATACCAGCATTGTTAAATTATGAGTGTTCTTAGCACTTAGGTAAATCAGCAATTAATCATAAACTGAATTTCATTAACATTATGTTGATAATAACAATAAGAGACTGGTGTACGTTAAAGTTTGTTTGTAGGGTTAACCAACGTTTTTCGTGTAATAACATCTGCAGAATCCAGAGGTATGAAGTGAGCCCCAGCCTGTAAGGGTGAGGGCACCAACATATTCCAAGGGTGGCTGCAGTATCAAAAACCCTTCAAACCATGATACAAATTGCCTTGTATCCCCCATTTCCCCCCCCCCGGGCCCCCCCGCGGGGGGCCCGGGGGGTCAGCATTTCATTCTTCAAAACGTGCAATAAGAAAAATTTAAAATATTCACATATTTTTGCTATTGCTCAAACACATGTTAAATAGGCCCAGAAAAAGGCCCCAAAAAAAAAAAATTCCCAAAAAAAGCCACCCCCCCCCAAAAAAAAAAAAAAAAAAAAAAAAAAAAAAAAGAAAAAAAAAAAAAAAAAAAAAAAAAAAAAAAAAAAAAAAAAAAAAAAAAAATTTTTTTTTCCAAACTAAATGCATGATAAATAAACTTCTTACATGTATCAATAGTGAAAACAGCTGCTACAAAATAACATGAAAACTAATTTTGTATGAAGGAATTTAATGAGGCATGTGCAGCGACAGTTGAGGGTTTTTTGCCTTCTCACACAACTACTAAATGACATTAGACTCTCTTCCGTTATGTTACACCATTATGGAGGCCTACAATGTATCCATGCAGATACAAAATAAGCCTTCAAGTTTGAAACTTGAGCTGACAATAAAAATGAAAATCATTCAAAATGATCATCATTGATCTGTTGATTAAAAATGTATGACAAATGAAACTGAATTAGCTACAGTTTTTACTCATGTTTTGTCTGAATGAATGAATTAATTTTTTTTTACTCTCCTACAGGTAGAATCAAATAAACTTACTCTAGATAATTAAAGCGAATAAAAATTTATCTTAGTTTCAACACATCCACCATATTGTTTACCATAGAAACAAGTGCCCGAGAACGTGAACGGTGAAGAAGTCAATTATATCCCGTGAATATAGTCCTAGAATGTCAGTTTTCATTTTAAAAACATGTTAAACATCAGGATTAATTCAAACTTAAATGGACATAACGTCTTCCTCTCTTCCGAAACATTTTCTAGATAAAGCCTTTATTCACGCATTAGCCACAACAGTTACTTCCCCTTATTTTTCCCGCCAACTGTCAAATCGACTAGCTATCTTATTATTGTAACGGTCACCGCCTTCCTAAGCCGGGGCAAGTGGATAGGAAGTGAATCTTGGACAGAGGTTCGAACCCAGTCGGACAACTATCCGCTACCAAATCTACATAAAATGAGAGAACTAAATTTTATGCATTTATTCACCAGTGTCTCGTCCCAATACGTACAAAATGAATTCAATGAATAAAATATACAATGAAAAACCCTACTCTAGGCCTAAAGAAAGGTAGGGAACTTGACGCTTGTGCAGCGATAGAAAGAACCCGCCGAACGCTTTTTTCCTCCCCCCCCCCCCACCCACCCCCACCCGAGCCCCCTGGTTCCTATACCAGGTGTGTCGCACCCATACCAATTTATACATATTTTGCTGCAACAGTACACATAAACTAATGAGAATCTTTATAATGGTTGGCTGCAACATTCAAACATCTAGGCAACGGACCTAGCAACTTTTGGGGGCCTACTAAACGACGGTATCGATGAAGAAACGCCGGTATCGCAAATCCCGGTATCCGAATGCTTGAATGAATGTTGCAAGTAGTTGAGAAAGAGGCGTTGATCGAGAAAGAAACTGCTAGTTGTGTACTTATGAAAGGAAATATAAATTATGCAGTTATAGACGATGAATATTTAATAACTGCAATCTGCAAATACCAAAATAGTGGCAGAACTGTATATGAAGACTTATATTTATTTAAACATTTCTCTATACAAAAATAAATTTAGCACAAGAGTAAGATTATTCAAGTAAGCTTTTTGTTTAAATGGCTGTTTATTTATGTTTAAGACAAAATACTTGCAGATTTTATAATATTTACTAAAATCTCATACGAGTCATAGTTTGAGTATTTTCATTCACGATAATGATATTTTGATATTAGGAGTAAACTTTTACATGAAGCCAGTAATCAGTTTGAACATTTTGATGATCTTGACACTGATTTGAAATTGAAACATCTATTGTCAGGCAGTAATATTGTAAATTTAACTGCCAAAACCTGCTACCAAATGCTAGGAAAACGCAGAGGGAACATTTAAAAAAAAAAAATATAGCTGTCCGTTCCTAATTAATCACTATTTTAATTGATTGATTAATTAGGATAAGTAGTAATGAATAAAAGCCATTGCCTGTATATTGTATTACCTGGTAAAAATGATAATAGAACAATCTTAGTTTTATAATTTTATGTATATAATGTATGTACTTCTGTGGTCACAGGTTTAAAGTGTAAAATAATTTTAAGCACTCTTGATACTAAAGTGACATTTCCAGCCTGTTATTTATTATCTTATTCATGCTGGTGATTATAATCATGTATTAACAGGCTTGTAAACAATGACTTGAGTTATATAGTAATGATTACTGATGTTTTATTCCAGATATAGTGTAGTCTGATAAAGTATTGATAAATGAAAGTATTATCTTCAGCTGGTCTGAAATTTTTAATTTATTTAAAAAGGATTAATAGACTATTTTTAATATTGTAATATAATATAACTTAATGTAAATTATAGCATGTCACCGTACCAGGTGCACTGTGTACATTATGAATTTTATAAGTGGAAAAGCATATATATTGAATATAAAAATTTACTGAATGTTTTATTTGTATCAAGTTTAAGTAAACTTTAACTTAACTATAGCAAATGATTGAAAAAATATTATTGAAATTAAAATGTAAAATCCATCAAGAGGATTATGACCAAGGGGATTTTGAGTGTCTCCCCCAATGATTGACCTAGTTTGTATGTCTGGATCGTGGTAGCCTAACAGTTTTTAGGTAATTTTGATAACAGATGGTATATGTGTTTGTTTTGTAAAGTAAAAATCCCCTTTAATAAAATGTTGTCCTATTTTTACTTTGCTTAGCTTTTTGTGAAGATAAAATTTTTTAATCGCCCTGAATAAGAGAATAAAATGCTGTCCGAAAGATGGTTTTTACTTATTTTAACAAGTTAAAAGTATGCATGAAAGTTTGACCTATTTTCCTACTCTGAAATTTTGAAAATATAAAAACCCCTTAAAAGCCAAATAAGCCAGCAACCGCCGCAAGCCTGACATGACATTGTCAGAGGTGTGACCGGAAACGTGGTCATCGACGATGTTGTAGATCTAGTAGTTGCAGCATTGATTGCCTATTTCACAGCAGACGTCACTGTCACATAGGTCTTCCTTCTTCTGGAATGGGAACGAAATCGCCATCGTCGTAGCCGGTCGTAGCGATGTATTGTGACATACTTACCCACAAAACACAACTTTATATGCAATTAACCAGTAGAACACACGGTAAATTTAAGAGATTGTGATTGGTTACATGTGATGCGCGTTCCAATCAAATGTGTCAAAACAGCAGAAGACATTAACAAAAGGTCCACTACTGGAACATATACCTGTATATTATGAAATGTAAAGGTCACGAAGTTCAAAAGATGCAACGCAAGTGCCAGGCCTGTTACATAAGGGACGTAAGTTTTACAATGTGTTTTCTTTAACTTGATTGTGCACACTATTTCAATCTGTACACAAGGAATTACAGGAGGGTAAAACAAATTGAAGAGGCATTGGCATGCCATACGTTAATACAGGGTAGGGCTGACTATTGCAGCCAAATTTACTATCACGATAGTTATCGATAGTTAAAAGTACTATCACATAGAGTTCATAGAGTTTGTAGAGGCCAGATATGGAATACACCATATAAACAATTTTTTTTTTTATAGGCCCTTTTGTTTTTGTTTTCCCAGTATTTTCAATGTTGTATGTGTTGGTTCCGGTTGGTGCTCTTTTATATATTTTTTACACTAACACAAATTAATTCTCCATGAGTTGAACTGTATATTCTGTAGAATATACCACTTGTAAAAAATTTATAATCACGATAGACTATCAACAGTTGGCTTCACTATCGCGATACTTAGTCACATTAATTTCGATAGTTTACATTATTACATACTATATATTTTTACCAAGTTGATTCAATTTGTTTGTATCAATACCTGTAATTAACTTGAATTCAGTATAGAGCGGGGTCGGGTATTCCCGAACGTGCGGCTATTTCCGAACGTGCGGCTATTTCCGAACGTTTTTTTTATTTTGATGGGCGCCATAGCCAACACGTTAATAACGAAAAGTTTGTCATCAAATGACGCCAATTGCATCTCTCTACTATTTAATTTCCGGAATGTTCAATTTGTATTTTTTTATTCGCAGAAAATTACAAACAATCGGCACCATTTTCGTCTAAGAAAATAACAGATTTTTTAATTTTTTACCAAAAAATACTAAGATTTGAACTTGTCGGCTATTTAAAAACTTACTTCATTTTTCAAATATTTTGATCCTGTAAACACATACTTATGATGTGGAATGGTCTAAAATATTGCTTGATCATGTCGAGAAGAGAGACCAAGGTGGTTGGAATTACCCGCAGAACTTTCAGCATGTGTGTCTATTGCCGAACAGCCATAAAATATTTCAGAAATACTGTATTAATACAGATATAAAACTGAGATTTATCACCATTTTAAACCTAGTCATATTAAAACAGGTTTTATACATATCTCTTTTAACTAAAGTAAAAACTATATCTAAGTTAGATCAAGGCAGATGCTGTATGTTATTGTATAATTATGAAGTTGAAAATTTTTTTGTATACATATAGCAGACTAAAAATGTATTAGTCTCAATTATTAAGGAAGATAGGAGATATAGATATGGCTCTGTTTCCTATGCAAACAGGATATATTTTCCCGATTAGTTTGAAAAAAATCCAATTTACTGTTTGAAAAAAAAACGTCTGGGCAAAATCGTTAAAAATATCAAACATAAAGGTTGTTTTCTATCGAAATTGAAAGGTGTCAGGTTCAAGTCCTGCTAGAGAGATAACAAGGGTCTGGACAAGTTCATCCGAGGGAGAAATCCCACGGTTGGCTTGGACTATAAATATTTTCAAAAAAAAAAAAGAGTTAAAAAATTTACGAAAAGGTAGCGATAGCCTTACCAATTTTAAAAATTGCGCACAAAAATCCTAACCTGAAGACTATAGACTATATTACTTTAAAATCTTCATATAAGTCATATTGTACACTTATTAAAGATAGGTCTGCTAGATCTATTTTATGAGTTACATTCTTAAATTTTTCTTTGTCTTACTAAAACAGAAGACTTAGATCTATGTTCTGGCATTGATAGATGGTTCAGGACTTAAAAAAGCTTGGTTGATCACAACAGCTAGACATTTGAATAGTCACATACCAATAATATGCCACGTTGAAACGCTGCAATTTCGGAGTATAAGCCCACAGTTTGGAAATTTCGGAATATGACAATGTTTATTACAGAATGATTCGTCAAAAGAGTGCAAGGAAGAGCCTGAAATGCAACCAAACACCCCTTGAAGAGGTGGCTGAGCTTGTCAGAACCAAAGTTTTCGTTTTTTTTATCAAGAACCCTTTACAAATGGCCATTCCAAGACAAGGCTCCTCCTCAAAAGCAAAATCAGTTATAATACTGTGTGAAAATCAATTTTAGACTTTTAAAATATATTTATACCCCCAAAACGAAGTTTAGGGGGGTATATAGGAGTCACCCGGTGGTTGGTCGGTCAGTTGGTCGGTCGGTCGGTCGGTCGGTCGGGCGGGCGGTCTGTTGCATTTTCCTTGTCCGGAGCATAACTTGAAAACTACTTGTTGGAATTCAATACAACTTCATACAATGATCAAGCACATTGAGAGGAAGTGCAGTGCACAAGAACTATAACTCCATCTTGACTAATTACAGAGTTATTGCCCTTTGTTAGTTTTCCTTGTCCGGAGCATAACTTGAAAACTACTGGTTGGAATTCAATACAACTTCATACAATGGTCAAGCACATTGAGAGAAAGTGCAGTGCACAAGAACTATAACTCCATCTTGACTAATTACAGAGTTATTGCCCTTTGTTACTTTTCCTTGTCCGGAGCATAACTTGAAAACTACTGGTTGGAATTCAATACAACTTCATACAATGGTCAAGCACATTGAGAGGAAGTGCAGTGCAGAAGAACCATAACTCCATCTTGACTAATTACAGAGTTATTGCCCTTTGTTGCTTTTCCTTGTCCGGAGCATAACTTGAAAACTACTGGTTGGAATTCAATACAATTTCATACAATGATGAAGCACAATGAGAGGAAGTGCAGTGTACAAGAACCATAACTCTAACTAGAGTATTTTCAGAGTTATTGCCCTTTGTTATTTTTTCTTCTCCAGAGCATTACTTGAAAACTACTGGTTGGAAATCAATATAACCTCATACAATGGTCAAGCACATTGAGAGGAAGTGCAGTGCACAAGAACCATAACTCCATCTTGACTCATTACAGAGTTATTGCCCTTCGTTAGTTTTCCTTGTCCGGAGCATAATTCGAAAAGTACTAGTTGGAATTCAAAACAACTTCATACAATGGTCAAGCACAATGAGAGGAAGTGCAGTGCACAGGAACCATAACTCAATCTTGACTCATTACATAGTTATTGCCCTTTGTTACTTTTCCTTGTCCAGAGCATTTTTCGAAAACTTCTGGTTGGAATTCAATACAACTTCATAAAATGGTCAAGCACAATGACAGGAAGTGCAGTGCGAAAGAACAATAACTCCATCTTGACTCATTTCAGAGTTATTGCCCTTTGTTACTTTTACTTGTCCGGAGCATTATTCGAAAACTATTGGTTGGAATTCAATACAACTTCATACAATAATCAAGCACAATGAGAGGAAGTGCAGTGTACAAGAACCATAACTCTATCTTGACAAATTACAGAGTTATTGCCAAGAACAATATCTCTTTTTAGTTTGTTTGCAAGGTATTCTGTTACGACGAACTTTCTCAGTTTATAAAGCAGTCAGGGGGTATTAATCACATTTAGTGATAGCTCTAGTTGTATTTAACGTTTCTTGTTACATTCAAATTGTTCGGAAATAGCCGCAGGTCATGTTCGGTAGGGTCGGCGTGTTTGGAAATAGCCGCGTTAATGTAACATTTTCACACGCACATGACTCTATGTTCTACTGGCTGAAAATGATCGGAAATACACGCAAAAGATAGCGTACATTTCAAACCTCAATACCTTATTTCATTTTAAAAGGTTAGTGCGGGTATTAACGAACATCTGCAATAGTCACTTAAATGTTCGGAAATACCTGACCCTGCTCTAAATATAATCGTTACTAATTAAGCATGCTAAACCATTTTTATTGAACAGATACAGGTCATTAAAATCTTTCACTATGCGATGTCATGGATTGATGGATGCATGGTAAGATGACAACAACGTTTTAGGAACAGAAACGTCGTCGTATATATAACTTATTATAGCCTGTAATGTAAATATACGTGTTATGGCAAAGGAAAATCAACTACATTTTATGTAAATAACGCATTAAAAAATGAAAAAAAAACTATCGAGAAAAGTTCATAGCTGTCCAGACTATCGACGATAGTATCGATAGTGTGAAATTGCTATCCACTGTTGACTATCGGGTCTGATACAATCGCGATAAGTCGATAGTATCAACTATCGTTACACCCCTAATACAGGGTCCTTATACAGTTTAATAATCTGGAGCAATCGTATTTTATATTCGTCCCAGGTATATACATATATTAGCCTAATTAATTTGGCGTTTCAGTGTGACCTCTTTCACAGATCTGATATTTTATAACTGTCACACCTCTAGAAGGTGAACAACTATAAAATATCAGCCTATAAATTCGGTTTGCCTTCAAAGTCGAAATAAATAGACTAATACATATATATACCAAGATATACGGACCCTAGGTAATACAATGAAAATACAAATCTCTAAAACTGTTAGTTTGATTTTCATTAGTCTAAAGTTTTTGACGGTAGTATTCCTATTTCTAAATGTGTCAACTGACACAATATATTAAATTAACAAGACCAATATTAGGTATGGAAGTTCTTTGTTGGAGCTTCCAGGGGCGTAGCTGCCATTACGCACAATATGAATGTGCATATACATCGCCAGCAAAGATCTTAAACATAAATTTCCCGAAAATACAATAAAAATGAAAGGGTGAGGGGGGTGAGAGTCACAAGTGATAGATCTGGATCGTACCTGTTTGCTCTTGCAAAAAAAGGCCAAAAATGTCTTTAAATGCTCAAATTTTCCACGCTTGCTTCGCTCGCTAAAGGAGAACGCTATGGAACTTCATTTTAATGAAAGCCTGTAGTATAAAACGTATAATTTTCTCAAAGGACTAACAGATCCTACATTATGTATCTTTTAAGAGGCCTAAGTTATTCAAAACTGTCCAAACATTCCCCTCGGGTACTTGAATATGGAACAATGAATCTCGTCTATCCATTGTGTCCTACTTGAAATTGTCAGATCTGTCAAAACGGACTAAAATGATTTAAGGATGCCAAATTTCCTCGCTCGGCTAATGAAATAGGGAAATTTATCTAGCGGTCCTAAAAGTGTATATGCTTATCCTTTTTAAAAAAATCAATTTATTATATAACATTGATACACATAATGTGTATTTTCCGCAAAAATGGGCAACAAATCCATTTTGTAAGGGTGTTTCCCTTTAGTTTGCATGTCCATACCGTAAATAACATCGCTTATTGTTATGTCTTGTCTGTAGGGTTAACATTTTTTTCGTATTACAACATCTGCAGAATCCCAAGGGATGGTTGGTGGATTGGTGCCCGTGCCCGTTAGGGCGAGGGCACTCACATGTCCCAAGGGTTTCTGCAGTGGGCAAAAACAGCACATTTTATGCTAGAATATGGAATGACGGTGCATGCAACACCTATTTCGCTAATTAGAATTTAACTTTTAACTATTTATGCTTAAACGTTATTTAAAATTAAGAGCATTTGTGTGGGCATGTATCCCAAAGGTATATCATAAAAAGGTCATTATCATAGTAATGTGATCCAGAAACCGGAGAGCCTGCAGGGCTACAGGGCGTTATGGACTTGCGAACATTCATATGGACATGGAGTTAATACAAAGATTATTGTGGACATACTCACTAAAAGAAAGAGTCGAGCGTTTGGCAGTACGTTTTCAGGACATGCAAGATCATGTATGCTTAGAACATGTTTTAAAATTATTTGAATAAACGCCGTGATGGCTTCTAGAGAGTTTGTATAAGGGCCATGTTTTATAAATCAAAACAGTTTTCACACAACACAGACAAGGCGAGAGAACTTTTCAAAGTTTGACAGTTTTGTACTTTCATTTCACATGAACTTTTGTTTTGTCTACAATAGATACATAGGTTCTTAAGAAACGTATCTAAATCGTTCAGACATTGCTAAAACCTCAGAGCTTCCAGGGTCCTTCCGCCCACTGGACCCCTGCCCAGAGATTTGCCCTGGACCTGCCGGGGACCTACGGCCCCCTGGCCCCCAGCATAATCTATGCGTACATTACAAATAGGTCTAGCTATGCCCCTGGCTTCATCAGACATCAGTCCTTCACAAATCTAATTTGAGGGGCTAGGCGTTTTAGCTGTTTTTCTTAGGGGTCGCACTCTTGTGCTCATATTAATATCGGTTTCTTAATTATCTCCCAAAGGGTGGCATATTGAAATAGCAGTTTCTGTCCATCCTAAGGATGATCCTTACATCTTTTTGTGTCCGGGCTGTAATTTTGTCATGCATTGAAGGATTTTAAAATAACATGGCACAAATATTCAGCACATCATGATGACATGTCGCGTGCAATACCCATGTTCCTACCTCAAAAGTTAAGGTCACACTTGGAGTTAAATGGAATTTAATCCTTTATATATGCACACGTTCGTGTCCGGACTGTAACTTTGTCATGCATTTAAGGATTTTAAAACTTGGCATAAATGTTCAGCACATCAAGAAAACATGCCGCATGCAAGACTCACGTCCATACCTCGAAAGTCAAGGTCACACTAAGAGTTTAAAAGTGATAGAATCCTGTATATATGCACACATTCTTGTCCGGACTGTAACTTATGTCATGTATTGATTGAATATAAAATAACTTGGCACAAATGTTCAGCACATCAAGATGATGTTGGGTGCCAGACCCAAGTTCCTACTTCAAAGGTCAAGGTCACACTTAGAGTTTAAAGGTAATGGAATACTGTATGCATGGTAACTCTGTCATGCATGGAAGGATTTTAAAATTACAAATCGCAATTGTTGAGCACATAGAGAGGACACAGACAGTGAGACACCTCTTTCGGGGACATTCGTCACATATGAGGGACAGCTCTTGTTTCTTATGGCAGTTTTAGGCCTCCGGTCAGGATCAGCATCTCGCCCACAGCCTTTTCCATCTTATCAATGTGCTAAAAAGAGTTTTGTTTTGTACATATCTAGATGTTTGTGCTGTTTTACTAAATGTCCCACTAGTGTGGTGAGCTTTTCTAATTGATGATTGTCTTTTGTCCGTCGTCTGTCAACATTTTGATTAAAATGAAATCACTAGGCCAGTGTTGATAAAACTATGCAGGAATGTTCCTTGCATGAAATTCTACCAAAATTGTTCAAAGAATTTCATTCCATGCAGAAATCTGGTTGCTATGGCAAAAATAGGAAAAACTTTAAAAAAACATTCTCTGAAACCACAAGGCCTAGAGCTTAGATATTTGGCATGTAGCATTGTCTAGTGGACCTCTTCAAAGATTGTTCAAATTATGACCCCCGGGTCAAAATTGACCCTGTGCGGGTGGTCACTTAGTGTTGCATAGGCTTATATAGGAAAAACTTTAAAAATCACAAGGCCTAGAGCTTAGATATTTGGCATGTAGCTTTTGCTAGTAGACCTCTACCAAGATTGTTCAAATTATGACCCCCGGATTGAAGTTGACCTCGCACAGGGGGTCACTTAGTTTTACATAGGCTTATATAGGAAAAACTTTAAAAATCTTCTTCTCAGAAACCACAAGGCCTATAGAGCTTAGATATTTGGCATGTAGCTTTTGCTAGTAGACCTCTACCAAGATTGTTCAAATTATGACCCCCGGATCAAAGTTGACCTCGCACAGGGGGTCACTTAGTTTTACATAGGCTTATATAGGAAAACTTTAAAAGTCTTCTTCTCAGAAACCACAAGGCCTAGAGCTTAGATATTTGGCATGTAGGATTGCCGTGTAGACCTCTTCAAAGTTTGTTCAAATTATGCCCCTGGGATCAAAACTGACCTTGCCCGGGGGGGTCACTTGTTTTACAAAGACGTATATAGGAAAACCTATTTGGTATATAACATTATCTAGTGATCTTCCACCAGACAAGTGGACTTGTACCAAGGTGAGTGATATAGGGCCATCTTGGCCCTCTTGTTTTCCCATAAAAATTGGAGTCCTTATTTTAGTTTGTATTTGTGTTTTATGTTGTATGCTGCAATGCACTAACGGATCCAGGGGGGGGCACCTGGCGCACGCCCCCCTAAAATTCCCCACCCTTACATAAATATCATTACATAATAATCTGAGTATAAATTTATATTTTCTGTTTCCGAAATTGGTATCTTAAAAGTATCAAAAACACGTTTGAAATACAGGTAAAAACACGAAATGGCACCCTTGAAAATTCTTTTTTCGGGAGAGCATGTCCCCGAACCCCCCTAGAAAGTGCCTCCCTATTTTTTAACCTCTGGCTACGGCCCTGACATTGTTCATTGCCATTCAATTATACATGTTAATTATACACTCGCTCGCTCCACCGCTATTTAGTGTTTGATTACTGAAAAACAGAGAATAAAACACAGTCATAATTGCCGTCTTATAAGGCTTGAGCAGAACCAACAAATGGCAAAAAAGTTACGCCCCCCCTAAGACCAAATCCTGGATCCGCCCCTGCAATGTATGTTTTATTTGTCTTTATGTAACTGCGCACTTATGAGCTTTTCTTAGACAAACTATTCTTATGCATATTGCCTATATCATGTGATCAATTGTCTTATGTTTTATGCTGCTAATCATATTTAATAATTGCTCAAGCTTCATATTTCTTTTACAACAGCTTGTTTTATTCCATTTGTTAATTTGTCTTTGTTTTAGTTGGTATATAGCTTCAAGCTAGTGTTGTATACATGTACATATGTATGAAAGACTTTAAATAAAGATTCTTGTATCTTGTATCTTCCAGTTATGCATATTACAGTTCAGGGTCACATAGTAAAAGGTCAAGGTCACAGAGTACTGAAACTTGAAAATCTTATCCACTTTTCATCTCCCAAACCCCTTGATGGATTTGCATCAAATTTCAATTGAAACATCAGTATGAAGTCTAGTTGTGCAAATAAAGTCTAGTTCTGTATATTATGATTTGGGGTCATGTGTTTAAAGGTCACGGTTGTCTGGAATGTGAAAAAGTCTTGTCTGTTGTTCATCTCCAAAACCCTTTTGTTAGAATTTTATCAAACTTGATGCGTTGAAGTGTATGGCATGTAGTTGTCCATTTTAGGCCTTAAAAAAATTGTTTCCTGTTACCGTACCAACTCTCCTTTTTTACCCCTAACCCAAACTTTTTTATGAACCTGAAAAAAATAAGCATGAAGAAAGTTTCTATTTTCATGGCATTTGGTATTGTCTGCATTTAAAAAACATTGTTTATTGAATTCTTCCAAAACTATAACATCAAAGACCTAGTAATGGCTGAATACTGTTATTGATACGCATCAAATTACAAGTTCACATTAAAAAAAGAAAAATTCCTTAGCTACCAACTCATCTTTTTTCAGCATGTTACAGGAAACAGACATCCTTTTTCAGGCCTTATAGTTAGAGAGTCACTTTGGCTGATCAAATTGTTTCCTTTTAGAATGTGCATGAGGAGACATGTGTTTTTTTTTCAATTTTTTTTTTACTATTTTTGTTTATGTTTACAGTTGGCAATGTAGGTACAGCTATATAAAAACAAGGTATAAGACCTAAGTGTGCCCTTGACCTTATGAGTAGATGCCTGGGTGTTGTTGTGACACATCCTTAGGGTACAGGTAATAATTGTTGGACTACAGTCCATGCATGAAGACAGGAAGTATTGCTATATTTACATGACTTATTGTAACTGTCTGTGAATAGGTCGTAAGTAGGTTCCTCCATGTTGTGCATGGTGCAACTTGGGGACAAAATCCTGAGAAGTTATATTGAAATTGGTCAATGTTCTATAAAGATAGAGCGGACAGGAAATATTGCAATATAACACTAACTTAAAGAGTTCAAGCCCTTAATAATGACGATGACACACCCTCGTCACTTGGGTAACAATTGTTATAATAAGCGTTTTATCAAAATCAGTCCATGCATGTGGAAGATACAGACTGGAAACAAGTTGCATGTAGAAGTGTTTTAGCCCTAACTGTGGCCTTGACCTTTGGAGTAGGTGACTGGTTTTTGTGCATGACACACCCTTAATGTATTGTTAACGATTGGGTTTAATAATAATAATAAGTCCGTGCATGTTGAAGAGTGATGGAAGATACAGACCTCTTCCAACTTTGCCCCTAGGGTGAAAACTGACTTGCCCCTTTTACCTAGTTTTAGAGCTTACAGTATACTGAACTTTCTTTTTTTCTGTGACGCTGTTGTTGACCTTGTATAATTGCCAGAGGCAAATTGAGGAGTGAAACGGTAATTGTTTACAGTGATTCTGCAATAATGATTGTTGAACATTGATTTTCTGTCTTGTTACCTGTACATCATAATATTATACATGTGACAATCAATTGTTCACCTGCCCTTTATTTCACAAGCTCTCATTTATTAGTTCCAAAGGAAAATCTTAAAATTTTGAAGACTTTTGACTGTATACCTTTAATATAAATCGAAAAATTGATTTCTTGTTACTCATGAAAAGTAAGGAAAATAGCGTTACCACATTTTGACTTTGCAAAGATGATAAACTAAATGTATAACAATATTTTTTAATTTTTAAACAGTCTCATTGGTTGACCAGCAGTTAGCAAGTAGCAGAGTCATTGTCAGTATGAGCGACTTGTGCAGAGTGTCAGCAGATACACCATCTTAATTGTCACTTTTGGCCAAGAGAGAGGTTACTGTAACACTGAAACATACAAAAGTAAAAGACAGGTAAGAAACATGAATATTAGTTGAGTTAGAACATAATGTAAGCTTGTACTGACTGTAAAGAAAAAACTCACTGTTTTTTGTTTCTAACACAGGAGCCTCTTGCTTTTGTAATGTGAAATCTGAAAAGCACTTAATGCCAATCCCTGACATTCTGCACCGCAAGAGGCTTTCCAGCATTAAGACAAAAGAAGTTCTTCTAAAGCTTAAATTTAGATTTTTAAGTTGAAATTAGAGTATCATTTTTTTAAGCTAAGTGGGGGCGCTTGGTTTATTTTTTGAAAAATCAAATTAATAGATCAACAATAATGTGCCTGTCATGCTTGCACAAAGAGCAATAACGGTGATTCTACCGTTTACCGCCAGCACAATCCTCCCCTTCTTTGAAGTACGTATACTTTGTAGAATACCTATAGAACACATATTGAAGATGTTATGTGCATCGAACCCTTAATTAGCTAAAATTTAATTTCAATTAAGTTTTCCTTTTGTTGATCAAAGATGCCATGATAACAGTGTTGTTCACTAACTTTCAATGGTGCAATTAAATTAACGGTTAAGAAAACAATAGGCATGCAGACAAAATGGAGGTCAATGTTCAGGGCACACCTGGCCTTTTTGGAAGTGAAAACACGGCAGCTGGTCACAGACAACTGATTGCCACTATCCAGAGGACATTTTAGAGTGATTTTCTTCAGGGGGGAAATACAGATGGATGCTGTTGGCAGGTGGTCGCTACCCCCTTGTGATTGTTAGCACAAGTTAGACTGTACTTACACTTTTAAAACTTGTGTTAAATTTTCAGAAAAATACTCCACTCGATCCAGCATTAAAAAGTAGCCTGACATAAAACAATGAATCCTTACACAGATTTGATGAAGTACATGTACATAGATTGTGAAATGTTCTGTGTTTCCATATACAATGTTTGCTGTAAAACTGTTCAGGCTTGGATGTTCTTTAAGGCCTGAACAAAAAATAACAGGTGAATAGGGAAGCGGCTTTGTAGTTCAAAGAGCAGTTTGGAATGTTCTCTTGTACTCATAAATCTTCTGTGAGCCACTTTCTGTCGGCACTTTGAGTGATTTGATTTTTGTTACAAAACACAGATTCACTTGTTTTTAGAAATGCAAGGGAGACAACTGTTACAAGTAAATATAATATATAGGAAAAGTATTTTCCCTTGCATTTTGTAAATGTACCCAATTTTACCAATCTATTTTGAGCTCACTTTGAGCACAAAGTGCTCAGGTTGGGCTCAAATTGAATAGTAAAATTATAGTGATTGCTTGATGTCTGCCTGTCTGTCAGTCCATTCTTGTGTAGAGGTTGAATTTTCATGAAACTTGGTTAGAACGACTTCCTTGATGAAATCTATTCCAGTAGGTCAGGTTCGAATATTGGTCATCTGGAGTTAAAAACTGAGTCAACAGGTCAAATCATTGAAAAACCTTAACTGCTATAGAGGCAATGATCTCTAGGTCTATCACCTGTGATTAAAAGCAAGGTCACTGTGTATATAGGGTCATGCTTGAATTATAGAGTCAGCTTGTTTCAGTGGTCACTTTGTTAGGTTCCTTTGACTTGAGTGTTTTTCTTTCTCAAATTTCTTTTATCTTGAATACTGACCATAGCTTTCTTTACCTGACTGTGTAAGGTTCTACAGTACATGTTAACTGAAAAGGTCTATTCAAACTTTTAAATGGAATGTTACAGCAAAGGATTAAAAGGCGGTAAATTTGGTTAAAGTAAGCAAAATAAATAACAATCCCACCTTTAGCAGTTTAAACTTTTGAACCTGCCCTACAGCCAAGATTCAGCCCAGAATATTGAAAACTATCTGTGCATTTAATACAATTTACTCACTGTTTTAGTGACCTTTAATTCAGATTTTGGATAAGCGTATTTATGATGCATTTTACCTATTCAAAGGGATCTAAGCCCTAAGTCTTAATAAATATGCATAGACTTTAGATAAATAATTTTTGTATACATTTCTGACACTTTTTTCCTAAAGCAATAAAAACAATCTATAAAACATGCACTAAATATTTTCTACATACAAGGTTAACCTTACAGCTGTATGAATGTTCAAATATTGGTTATGCAGATAAAACATAATATCTATAGTTGACTGGTATTGATCTTTTCAATATCTGTTATTCCCACTGCCCTTGTCTGAAGTACATTTAGTTTATACTAATTTATTTTAGCTCGATTGTGAAGAAAGCTTGTAGCTTATCGAGTCACTCTTGAGTCCGCTTCCTGGAAACACCAGTACTGGTGTCATATGAGGAGGTACGGTCGTGACCTTGGTGGAGCTCAAACCCGCAACCTCCGGGATGAGCGGCAGACACCTTAACCTCTACACCACCGCTCCCCTTGAAGTACATTTCTGTTAGAACATCTGCTTAATCTGTTCCTACCAGTGAAAGTCCATGTAAATTGGTAATTGAAACATACTTTTGGTGCAAATTTGGTAAACGGAACATACTTTTGGTGCAAATTGGTAAATGAAACATACTTTCGCAGCAAATTGGTAAAAAAAAAAAAATTTTTAAAAAAAAAAAAAAAAAAAAAAAAAAATATAAAAAAAAATTTAATAAAAAAAAAAAAAAAATATAATAAATTTTTTTTTTTTTTTTTTAAAAAAAAAAAAAAAAAAAAAAATTTTTTTAAATAAAAATTTAAAAAAAAACCTTTTCCCCCAACTAGAGCTTTAATGACCTTTAATATCTAAAACTGTGAAAGATTTCAGTTACACACAGATTGAATATTAAGGCAAGAGGAACCTTTGAACAAGAATAAAGATACCAAAAGTGCATTTTGAATGACGAAACCACTGCTGGGAGCTTTTGATATAAGATAGGTCTTAAATATAAATACATATGGTATGATACGACAATTTTGCTCATCCTTCTATAATAATAAAAAAAAAAAAAACTTAAGGGAACTTCCAACGCTACCTTTAGACTTTGTTCATTATTTTGAAAACTACTGTGAGAGTTTACTTGAAATTTCAGGGGAATAATAAATAGTATATTAGACAAATTATGTATTGTTTTTATTGCAAACGACCCATTGGTTATTAAACTACACTCGCTCAAAGATAATAACCCCCCCAAAAATTGAAAGTCGCAATATTTGCTGTTTTCGCAATGTGTCAATTGGATGGAATGCATGTATAAAAGTCACTGCTACTGAGCCTTGTGTATGGCCACATTTCATTTTTTCCTGGACTTAAATGTTTCATTCTACATTGACTGAATACACAATAATATACGATATGTGACACTATTGTACATGTTTTCGAAAACGATGTTGCTAGGAAGAAAACAACCAATAATTAGGGCGCTTGATTATTCTGGTTAAGGGTAACTGTCGGAAAATTAAACCATTCTCATGTGGAACCTGTGGATGATCGCTACCTCTCAGAACACAGGTTATTGTAATTAATTTCATCTCCATTTCATACATGTTGAAATTTGAGTTAGGAAAATGGCCAGAATATCTAAACAGCAAAGGGCTCAAATTGTTGGTCTAATTGTATGTCAAAGTTTTGCAGCTTTTTTAGCTCACCTGAGCAGGCTCAGGGTGAGCTATTAGGATCGATGAATGTCCGTTGTCCGTCCACACTTTCGTTAACACTCTAGTGGTCACATTTTTGCCTCAATTGTCACGAAACTTGGTCAGGATGTTTGTCCAGTAATTACTCGGACGAGTTCGAATATGGGTCATCTCGGATGAAAAACTAGGTCACATGACCCAAAAATAGATAAATCTTGTTAAGGCTCTAGAGGCTACTGTTCCACTCCCCCAAATATCCTGGCATTTGTCAGAAAGGTTGTTTGGTTGATTTCTAGCTCAAGTTGTAATATGGGTCACCTGGGGTCAAAACCTAGGTCACACGCCCAAATATGGAAAAACCTTGTTAACACTCTAGAGGTAACATTTTCAGCCCAAATATCCTTGAAATTTGTCAGAAAGGTTGTTAAGATGATTTCTAGCTCAAGTTCGAATATGGGTCATCTGGGGTCAAAAACTAGGTCACACAGCCTGAATATGGAAAAACCTTGTTAACACTCTAGAGGTAACATTTTCAGCCCAAATATCCTGGAAATATGTCCGAAAGGTTGTTTCGATGATTTCTAGCCCAGGTTTGAATATGGGTCATCTGGGGTCAAAAACTATGTCACAGAGCCCAAATATGGAAAAACCTTGTTAACACTCTAGAGGTTACATTTTCAGCCCAGATATCCTTGAAATTTATCAGAAAGGTTGTTTCGATGATTTCTAGCTCAAGTTTCAATATGGGTCATCTGGGGTCAAAAACTAGGTCACACAGCCTAAATATGGAAAAACCTTGTTAACACTCTAGAGGTAACATTTTCAGCCCAAATATCCTGGAAATTTGTCGGGAAGGTTGTTTCGATGATTTCTAGCTTATGTTCGAATATGGGTCATCTGGGGTCAAAAACTAGGTCACAGAGCCCAAATATGGAAAAACCTTGTTAACACTCTAGAGGTAACATTTTCAGCCCAAATATCCTGGAAATTTGTCAGAAAGGTTGTTTCGATGATTTCTAGCAACTTTGTTAAAAGCAGTTGTACTCGGGTGAGCGATAAAGGGTCATCATGGCCCTCTTGTTTTGTTTGCTCTTTGTGATATTCAGTGTTGCCGTTGTTTAAAGGAGTTTGAGTTTGTGATTCTATTTTTGATATTTTATGAATTTACTATAGGTGTCTAACAAGGTTGATAATTACGGAATAACATATTAAAATATTGATTTTAAACCTGTGAAATGGGTTGTTTATGTTTGCGACTTTCGATTTCGAGTGTAGCGTACATTACACGTGGGGTAAATGGGTATTTACGCAACCACGAAATAATGTATTAGTTCACTAGCGGTTCACATGTTGTGAAAATTTGGTTAAGATATCTAGTACAGTTTCTGAGATATCAAAAAATATTGAAAGGTAGAGTTAG
This sequence comes from Saxidomus purpurata, assembly GCA_022818135.1. Classification (NCBI taxonomy): domain Eukaryota; kingdom Metazoa; phylum Mollusca; class Bivalvia; order Venerida; family Veneridae; genus Saxidomus; species Saxidomus purpurata. The sequence goes on along the minus strand of JAFMSR010000014.1, from coordinate 6,623,336 downwards.
AAGTTCCCTTAAGTCTAGTATAAGGGCATGAGAGTTATGGTAAGTCAGCCAGTAAGTAAATGAGATACTGTTTCAACGGGAATAAAAAACCCAGAAGACAGAAAACCCATTATAGTAGATACAGAACCGATGCCTAGCATTTTCATGATTTGTAGACTTCAACATTGCATGTAGAAGTAGATCAAATATAGTTATTTTAAGACATAAAATTTGGAAATAAGTGCTGCAAAAGATACTGTTTTCAAAAAACTGTATGTATCTTTATATCTGTTAGAATTACTTGTATGTCATCCAACACTTAAGGATGTATGGGATTAACCAGATTGATAATATGAGAAAGACACGCATTGTCTCATTTGCAAACAAGTTGTGGTAAACTGTCAGTAAGGTCATATACTAGTAGTTGAGAAGAGATGTATGTGTATATTTTTACTCCGTGCAGGTCACAGTTGGTTGCAAGTCAGTTTGATCCACTTTTTGCAAGGCAACAATGAAGGAAATGTATAAAAAGAAATAAAATCGTACCACTTCACCAAGCACAGCATCAGTGCCAGCGTGACCAATCTCACACGGTAGACTATGATTCCTTCAACTTGGAGAAAGGGCAGCTGACAAGGTGCATAGTACATTCATTAGACTGGCATTAAGTTCTTACATTTTGTCTTTTTTGTGATTATCTGTTCACTTATAATTGTGTCTCCCTTTTAGAGAATAGACGAAACATAGGGATCGCTTTGCCCATCCGTCCGTCACAAAAACTTAACATTGGCTATAACTTTGCCATTTCTTAAGATTTCTTCATCAAACTTTCAAATTGCATTACTTATGACAAAAGGGTCGTGATGTGGCCAAATTTTATAGGTCAAGGTCATATTTGACAGAGTTATGCCCCTTTTTGTACTTATATTTTGTCACAAAATTATTGGTTATTCTGACAAAGTGTAAGAGGGCGACACAAGTGTTCTACTGAACACCCATCTAATTTCTTACAATATTCACTGCCCTGTTATGACAGGAGATGCCATTTTGCCACGACTGATTAATTTTGCAGATGCAGACACTTTTTTTGACATAAACACAATACTGCCTGCTTGTGTGGCACATCTAAGGAATGTGGGCTAGATTAAACTAAAAACCTGTGATGACTTATTATTTGAATATATTGATTACAATATATTACTTGATCAAACAAATTGAAAACTAAGAAAACATGTATTAGCTAATTTTAAATAAAATTTGCTTGTAAACTAGATATCTAGGATGAGTATTGATTGGACTTGAATACTTGTGAAGGAGTCTCAAGAGGGGTTTAGATATGTCAACAGAAACTCAACTACTTCCTCGTCCAGATTTTTAAGATTTTACACTTGATAAATAAACCTGTGACATATAATGTTAAATTACTGTGTAGTTCAACAATACCCAAAAGGACAAAAACTGTGTATTTGTGATATTGGTAATCGTACCAGTTAAGGTGGTTTTTTTCCCGTTTGTATACCTTTGTATGGATTTTAGTTAATTTTGACAGTAAATTTCCGATTTATTTAAGAGAATTTTGTGTTTACGGATATAAGCATGTGATTGAGACTTTAAACAGGATTTAGTAGGTACTCTTCATAGATACTGATATGATATTAAATCAATTTCACACCCTGGTTATTTCTGTGAAAGGTGTTGAAATGAGAATATAATGTAGCCATAATTTATTTGATATTGTGTCTCTGAAAACAGCATGTTGGTTGATACAGGTTTTGAATCTTTGTAGTTAATCTGGTGTCACAAATATAGTTTATTTGAATAAATAGGTGGGAGGGTTTCTGCATATTTTAAGTAAGGACTTTCAATAGTATTGAATTACATTCATAAATATGACCAGAGGATTGTAGAATGCACATGAAGTAAATACAAACAATTCCATAGAAACAAAACTGTTTCACCAGAATTAATGGCTAAGATATGTTTTGAATTAAATAATATTTGACATTTGACAAAAGCAGGTATATATGTTACTGCTCATAATTGTACATGTACTTCAATGAAAGACTGTCTGTCATAGCTTCTTCATCAAAGGGGGTTGCCTTCATGAAATTGGGAATGCAATCACCAGAGATACCTAAGTGACAGGCGATACCTAAAGGCAGATTCCTAGCACTAACTTAGATCACTATACATAAAGCAATGACGATTATATAAAGCACACACCAGTCCTGTCTAAATTATTAAAGCATGATAGTGTAATTTGTTGTATACAAAGAGTCAGTGCTCACTATGTGCCCAGACTTGCTCACTATGTACCCAGACTACTGACCCAAGTGAAAATGTGACTGAAATCCCAGTGGGATTTCAGTGAAATCCCAGTGAAATTTCACTGAAAAATTTGTTCAAAATAACAGTGGGATTTCACTGGGATCTCACCAAAATCTCAGTGGGATTTCAGAGAAATCTTGGTGGGATTTTCAGTGAAATCCCACTGAAAAATTTGGTTGAAATCTCAGTGAAATCTCGGTGGGATTTTCAGTGAAATCCCACTGAGATTTTGGTGAGATCTCAGTGAAATCCCACCGGATCATCTAAAATTAATGTACATGAAATTAACATTCAGATTTAAAAAACAAAAGGCAATAATTGAACACTCTGAACACTTTAATCACTGCATATATATGCAATATATGTTTTTATATGTAACCACATCCAATAATTAAGTCTGTGACACCGGGATATTTCCCTTCCTTATCCCCCTTATAATTATATGGAGATTTCACTTGGGATCATCCAGATTTCAGTGAAATCATAATTAACATACATTTTGAGGTCAATTTCACTGGGATTTCAACAAGATCTCACAGAGATCCACATCCAGATTTCAGTGAAATCCCAGTGAAATTAAGTTTGACGTATTAAGGGTGATTTCACTGGGATTTCAGTGAAATTTCACTGAGATCCCAGTGAAATTCGCTGGGATTTGAAAAAATACCAAAATACCACAATCTCAGTGAATTTCACTGGGATTTCAGTGAGATCTCAGTCACATTTTCACTGGGGGAGTGGTACAGTGTTAGGAATTACGGAATTTTTTACACTGTGAAACATTCTTATTAAGAGTTATCTATGACCTGTGATGAAATCTGGTTGTATTTTTATCTGTCTATGACTTGGAGACCAACTGTATCTTGCACCATGATAAGGCAGTGGCCCAAAAAGACGTATCATGGGAACACCAGCAGCAGGCAGCTTCCACACTTTGTCCGCTTTCTATGTCATGAACATGTTTGTGGGCATAATGTCTCGTCCTAGTTCAATAACGAGCCAATCGACAGAGGCACTTTTAGATTATAGCCCCAGAAATTATCCAGAATTGGCCAAATTAGCCTTGTTTGTTCTCTCAGTCAAACAGTTCTCATCTGATCTTCACCAAACTTGATGAAAATATTTAGGTTAAGCAGGATAAAAAGCCAAATGGCCGCAGGCACTTTTGGATTATGGCTCTTGAATTATCAGAATTGGCTAAATTAGCTTTGTCCGCTCTCTACGTCAAACAGTTTTCATTAGATCTCACCAAACTTGATGAAAATATTTGCGGGCATAATGTCTAGGCCAAAGGCAATAACCAGCGAAATTGCCCAAGGCACTTTTGGATTATGGCCCTTGAATTATCGAAAAATAATGAAATTAGCCTTCTAATTTCTATAGTTCAAAACAGGTGAATAAGCCTTGTCTGCTCTATAGTTTAAAGAGGTTTTACAAAACCTATGAGCTGCCAGATACTGAGTTATGCCTCTCTTACAGGCATATTTTGTGACATTTTGGCCCTTTTTAGCTCGACTATTCGAAGAACAAGGAGGCTATTGCACTCGCCCCAGCGTCGGCATCTGCGTTGGTTAAAGTTTTTTAAAAAGTCAAATATCTTGAATACTATCAAAGGTATTGACTTGAAACTCAAACTATATGTTTACCATCAACATCTACACCTGAGGAAACAATCCCCATAACTCTGTTTTGATTTTTGACAGATTTATGCCCCTTTTTAACTTAGAATTTTTGGTTAAAGTTTTTCATAAATTCAAATATCTTGAATACTATCAAAGGTATTGACTTGAAACTCTATATGTTTACCATCAACATCTACACCTGAGGAAACAATCCCCATAACTCTGTTTTGATTTTTGACAGATTTATGCCTCTTTTTAACTTATAATTTTTGGTAAAAGATTTTTCAAAGTCAAATATTTTAAATTCTTTCAAAGGTATTGAATTGAAACTCAAATTATGTGTCCACCATTAACATCTTCACTTGAGGAAACAATCCCCATAACTCTGTTTTGATTTTTGTAAGATTTAATTTAGAATTTTTAGTTAAAGATTTTTATGAAGTCAAATATCTTGAATACTATCAAACGTATTGACTTGAAACTTAAAAGGTATGTTTACTATCAACATATTCACCAATGTGTTTGATTTTTGACATATTTATGCCTCTTTTTAACTTAGAATTTTGTCACAGTTTTTACCAGACTATTATATGGAAATACTCCAAATGGCTTACTTTTTGAAATGTCATAGAATAGTTATGCAGCATGCAGTGGTCATGCTTTTTCAATTTCATACACATCAATTTTGAAACGTTACAAAGTTATTCATGATCAAATATACAAGGTCATGTATTTCTTTGAAATTATCCCCCCCACTCCTCCACCCCAGTTGGCTTACAGAATCCAGTTAAGGCTTTGCACGTATGTACATTTACAAGGTCTTTGAACAAGTTTCATATCTTTTACCTTAATTCTTATAGACAGTTACACAATACACCTGTTCTTAGACAAAAAAACCTATTTTACCGACAAGCTTTCGAATAGTCGAGCGTGCTGTCATGAGACAGCTCTTGTTTTTCTTAAAATAGATATCCTTGGATTGGAAACATTGCCACAACCTGCCTACAGCACTGCTCTTGCTCCTTGCTACTTTGCTCTTTTTCCATATTTGAAAAAAAAAAACAGCTAAAAAGGGAAATGAAATAAAACAGCCAAAACCTTTCTGCAAAGTAGATTTTAATTTTACTTGCCATACAGCAAAATACTTACATAATATAATATGATTAAAAATACCACAAAGTGTGGCCACCTGTTGTTGCAAAAGCTTAAATTCTAGAGATTATTTGTTTTATTTGTTTTATTTCCAAATTCTGTCTAAATCCCAATGCCCCTACTTCTGTTTATTTCTGTTGATATTCACATACTTTACAGTTTTACAGTATCTAAGTGGAATCTTTTGAATCTAGACATTGCCCTCCTTAGTTGCTGTTTTACAGTATATTGTAGTTAAAAAAATTCTTTTGAAAATGATGTAATCTGTGTACATTAACTGTTGACTTTTTAGCTCATCTGAGCACAACATGCTTTTGTTGTCTCTACTCTAACTGTTTTCCAAAGTCAGTTTTCTATGAGTAAGTTGCATTTTCCTTTATTTATTTGCATTTTAAGTTGAATTTCATTTTTGGTTGCTTATTAGACTAAATATTTCAGATTATCATTGACTTGTGCAATCACTCTATATTAAAAATAGGTAACATACTAATAACTGATTAAGCATGACCTAGCAATCAATTACAGCAATATGTTCATCATCATCAGTGACACTGTCCTATCAATAATACTCTTTTTACCTGTACAGATGTCACTTTTTAATGCATTAAACTGCACTACATTAATTGACATCTAAATCTTTATTATTTATATTTATTAACCTGTGTACAAACAAGAAGTTAGAATAGTTGCATTTAACTTCAAGGACTGTTTTAACTTCAGATGTTTGCTTGTGTGTTATGATTTTGTGATAAAAAGCTGTGTTAGTGTAGACAGTCCCTGCAGGGAAGATTTCAGGACAGATAGTACATTATTTAAAGGTGATGATCTTATCAAGAGTTTCATGGGAAATAAATAAAATACATGATACCTTGAAGAAAAAGATTCAGGTATGTGATAAGTATAGATTTCATACTTCAATATAAAGAATTGTCACTTACTTTATTATATACTGACCCCATAAACATTGTAAATGGGAATTGCATTAATTGATTTTTTATACTAAATTATTTATTCTTGAATTTGAAAAAAAAAAATCTTATAACTTGGATTAATTACTCTCTGGAGATTTGCTATAAAACGCAGTGTGGAATAAAGTCTCTTATTTAAGTATGCTACCACCATGGCACTAAGTGGGCCATCATCTTACACTACCATTGAGCTGCAAAAAAAATTGGCTCTATACTGTCTTCAGTGGAATCTAGTAAATATGTGATGGCCATTCTGGACACAATCTTGGATTGCCGGGTCCACACCTATAGGGATTTATGCCAGCAGTTCCAAATATACTCAGTCCTGAGTTGAGCACACTGTCATGAAGCTGCAATGGTTCTATATTGTCTTCAGTCAGGTTGTCAGTCTATAGTTCAGACAATACAATACAAAGTTTATTAAATTTTATTGTTGGTCAGTTATATGATAACACAGAAACACATAAGCTATGTATAGATTTTGACCGACATAGACGTTTATGGTGCAAAATACTTGCAGAGGTTTCGAACAATTGCAATAATACATTTACTTGGCAAACATTAACAAGATCATGCCCAATGATTTTGTTCACTATGGCGCTATTAGTTTCATCCACACAGGCAAGCATCCAGCATATGCCAAATATTCTGTGCATGAGACCACTTTGCCGATAATATGCAACAAATACATTGGCATTATATTATGCTAGCGCAGAGAGACAAGTCATATAGACTCTATCAAAGCAGTGCATGATTTTGATATTAGGTCATATTTACCTTATTAACCTAATATAAGTGTTAGCAGTGCACTTATGAATAATGGAGAAAGCTTGACTGCTTAAAGAGACACTTGTTAAATTCATAAAACTGCACCAGTTGTGAATTATTATTCTGTATTATGTTGAAAAATCAAACATTTAAAAAAAAAATTTCACTGTGAAATTTTTTTTTTAATGTTTGGTTTTTAACAGAATAACGTTTAAATAGTATGTAAAACATGTTTTGAATATAAAATATGCCAATAAAGGATTAATATAGAACTGGACCTGGGCCTGTGATGGTAAGCAGCATTGATAGTGGACCAGTCAGGTACTGTGATGTTACTTGGAATCTTCAAATGGATAAAAATAGTGCAGAATGCATCATTAGTTTGACTTTACTTTTGGCCAATTTGATACATTTAAGCAGATTTAGGTATACACATATACTTTTTGGTATCTGCACAGTAGTTATCATTTTAAGTCAACTCTTTTAAATTTCTAAAATGGATTTGTCCATCATTATAATAATAACAATAATAATAATTTCTTTATTTTTCAAAGGTATAACACATTCTAATATGCCAATGGTATATTTTTATAGTCAATATGAGTCATTAATATGATTAAGGCTATGAAAAAAATGGACTTTCGGACATGGAAGTAGCTCCTTCCGACTTTTCTAATTTACTCCCATGCAGAAAATTTAAAACACAGAAATAGAAATAATATCTTTATAAATACATCAGTTACAGGAATCAAAGTTGTTTTTAAGAACCTAAATATTATTTTTGATTGTGCCAAATAAGCCTATCAAAAATACCTTCACCTTGTTTTCCTTTAAAAAGGCTAAGAAAATTCAGGATTAACGTAATACAATGTTTTGATTCCGGGAAAAAAAACAATGAATAAAAAACCTTGCCGTCATCACACTGGCGTCATTACTACGCCCATTAAACAAGGCTACAGTTCAGATTAACGGTTTGCTTTTAAATCGATTGTCTGCTTTGTTAGGTTCTGAATCTGACGCCTTCTGCATAATGTCATTGTCGGTTATTATTTTTTATATTTTATGTATTAGATGATTAAACTAAAATAAGTTTGTATAATATAGTTATGTATGATATCTTGACTGGTTGCCTGATAGCGGTTGAATTTCAACAGCCACTTACTTATGCTATTTAGTACACATTATGCTGAACTGAAATAAGGTCACGTGGTAGACAACATAGTTTTCATAAACTTCTAAATTTGGCTTATAGAGATATCAAAATAAGCTATGCTGAGACGCTTTTTCGAATTTGAAGCATTTCCCCTGGTAATGTGCCTGCGTAATAAGGGTCCGTAAACAACGCAATATATCCATAGGCACATCACCTTCGGGAATGCTTCAATTGTCGAATCCAAGTCATAGATTATTTCTTAATTAAGTTATACAACAAATTTCATAACTTTTAAATTACCATTTGCCACAAGCTGCAAACCATTTGCCACAAACTGCTATCCATTTGCCACAAATTATCCATTTGCAACGGTATTTATTAAATTCATCTATAGACGACTCATTGTACACAACATAATTCACATAGTTAACACAAAATCAACTCTGGAATTGCGCTGATCTATTGTCGCACTATGGTAACTGTTGTTTGGTTATGTAAAATATACTTGCAGCTATATAGGTGATAATATTGTCGTCAACAAAAAATAAGGTAATTCATTTAAGTCTCACAAAAATTCAGTTGTAGGCCAAATCTCTTTTATAACTTTTCTCACCTCTATAAGCATTATGATAACACTCAATGCACTTACAGAGTTGTGTTTTGTCTGATTGTTCTGGGAGAGCGAAATCTTAAAAAACAATGATAGTAATTAATATCTGACAAGCATGTATGTTTATATTGCTTCATAAATGTTGTTGAAGATTTTCGATGAGTTGATGATGTAATTTTCGCGATCTATTGTCCTATCGGTGATTTGTCGTGTCCATTTGTTTTCTGTCGATGTATTGTCATAGGCTGCTAACCATTTGCCCAAAGCAGAACCATTTGCCACAAGCTGCTAACCATTTGCCACAAGCTGGATAAAGCTTAACAAAATGACTCTTCTAATAGAATTTTTCACCATATCAAAACTAGTGTCCCATCAATTTGGATGTTTATCAGAATGGTAAGCATGTGCATATTTTATCATAACATTATCATGCCTATCTTTCATATTTTCTTTTCCCCACCGTTTAGTGTGTCTGTTAATGTGTTGTTGTCTATTTCTACAAGTAAATTGTTGGATAAACATTAGTTAATGATTCTAAGATAATATAAATGATAAAAACTTGATATTATGTGCTTTCCGCTTTAATTTTTTCCTGTATTACTCCCAAAACTGGACAATGAAAACTAGAGTTATGAGACCTATTGGTTTGAAAAAGCTTATGGTAGGGTGGGTTATTAAAGCTGTTCCATACAGTCAAGCTGTTCCATACAGTCATATAATTCAATAATAAGAAAAAATGATTCTGAAACAGTGAAAAAGACAAGAAAAACATTCTTACAAGATTCTAACATTCATGTTACAGCGTAATTGCATGTTTTGACCATTAGGCTATGCTTTCTACACCAGTAATTATGTCCTTCTTACATTATATAACTATTTTCCATAAAAGGTCGTGAATCATAAGCCAAGATGATCCGAATACCAGATTATCTCAAATTGCACTTGAAGGTCAAAGTATAATTCTTTATCTCTTCAGTATGTCAGCTTGTCCTTGATGTCTTTATCCTAATATGAGAATAAAAAGCAAACAAAATACACAAGTCGCCCTCAAATTCTAAACACTTTGATTTCATTTAGTCTATTTTAATTGTAGTTTTGTTGAAAATAGAGTAAAAATAGTTGAATCAGAAATCATGTGACAGTAGTGTAAACTACAAGTATAATAGGCAGATAAATATATCTGGATACAACAGCTGTTTATGCATCAGCACACATCATGCACTATCTGAGGTTGTATCATATTTCTGTGAAATCATGAAATCACAAATTTAAAATTAGGTGAAGAGAGTTAGAATTCAGTCTTTTCATTGACAAAAGTGGCAGTAGTAAAGTAGAAATACTTAATGACTTATGATTAATTAATTAGTAGGAACTTGTTGAATGTTGACATCTCTATTGGTTGTTTATATCTTACTGTTACCGAGGTACATGTAGCAGTTATTATTCTTGGAATTATTTGTCATCGGATTTCACTAGAAAACCACAAAATAAGATGAAGGTAGCATTTATTATTTGTGTTTACCTAAGTGAGTGTTATTTAAAACTAAATTGAGCTTATAATTCTGACCAGAAACTTTGAAGAACTGTTGCTAATTGTACTTATATATTACTATACATTTTTTTGTGAGATTTAATATGGGACGTAATGAAAGGAATATGGCTTGTCTCACAGAGGTATTGTATCATCTTATTACATGACTGTGTTGGTGTGGTACTCTATAGAATAAGGTACAAGACATTAGTAGTGGTGTGGGTTCTTCCCTTAAAGTTATATTACCCTTCAAAATGGTCACATTGGTTTATAGTTAAGAATGATGCTCTAAACAAAGTGGATGCTTTAAAAACATATAAGAAATAAGTTTTACCAAGTTATTATACCCCCAAAACGAAGTTTAGGGGGGTATATAGGAGTCACCCGGTGGTTGGTCGGTCGGTTGGTCGGTCGGTCAGTCAGTCGGTCGGGCAGTCGGTCGGTCGGTCGGTCTGTTGCATTTTCCTTGTCCGGAGCATAACTTGAAAACTACTAGTTGGAATTCAATACAACTTCATACAATGGTCAAGCACATTGAGAGGAAGTGCAGTGCACAAGAACTATAACTCCATCTTGACTAATTACAGAGTTATTGCCCTTTGTTACTTTTCCTTGTCCGGAGCATAACTTGAAAACTACTAGTTGGAATTCAATACAACTTCATACAATGGTCAAGCACATTAAGAGGAAGTGCAGTGCACAAGAACCATAACTCCATCTTGACTAATTACAGAGTTATTGCCCTTTGTTACTTTTCCTTGTCCGGAGCATAACTTGAAAACTACAAGTTGGAATTCAATACAACTTCATACAATGGTCAAGCACATTGAGAGGAAGTGCAGTGCACAAGAACCATAACTCCATCTTGACTAATTACAGAGTTATTGCCCTTTGTTACTTTTCCTTGTCCGGAGCATAACTTGAAATCTACTAGTTGGAATTCAATACAACTTCATACAATGATCAAGCACATTAAGAGGAAGTGCAGTGCACAAGAACCATAACTCCATCTTGACTAATTACAGAGTTATTGCCCTTTGTTACTTTTCCTTGTCCGGAGCATAACTTGAAATCTACTAGTTGGAATTCAATACAACTTCATACAATGATCAAGCACATTAAGAGGAAGTGCAGTGCACAAGAACCATAACTCCATCTTGACTAATTACAGAGTTATTGCCCTTTGTTACTTTTCCTTGTCCGGAGCATAACTTGAAAACTACAAGTTGGAATTCAATACAACTTCATACAATGGTCAAGCACATTGAGAGGAAGTGCAGTGCACAAGAACCATAACTCCATCTTGACTAATTACAGAGTTATTGCCCTTTGTTACTTTTCCTTGTCCGGAGCATAACTTGAAATCTACTAGTTGGAATTCAATACAACTTCATACAATGATCAAGCACACTCAGAGGAAGTGCAGTGTACAAGAACTATAACTCTATCTTGAGTATTTACTGAGTTATTGCCCTTTGTTAGTTTTCCTTGTCCGAAGCATAACTTGAAAACTACAAGTTGGAATTCAATACAACTTCATACAATGGTCAAGCACATTGAGAGGAAGTGCAGTGCACAAGAACTATAACTCCATCTTGACTAATTACAGAGTTATTGCCCTTTGTTACTTTTCCTTGTCCGGAGCATAACTTGAAAACTACAAGTTGGAATTCAATACAACTTCATACAATGATCAAGCACACTCAGAGAAAGTGCAGTGTACAAGAACTATAACTCTATCTTGAGTATTTACTGAGTTATTGCCCTTTGTTACTTTTCCTTGTCCGAAGCATAACTTGAAAACTAATATTTGGAATTCAGTACAACCTCATACAATGGTCAAGTACATTTAGAGGAAGTTCAGTGCACAGGAACCATAACTCCATCTTGACTCATTACAGAGTTATTACCCTTTGTTACTTTTCCTTGTCCGGAGCATAACTTGAAAACTTCTTGTTGGAATTCAATACAACTTCATACAATGGTCAAGCACAGTGAGAGGGAGTGCAGTGCACAGGAACCATATCTCCATCTTGACTAATTACAGAGTTATTGCCCTTTGTTACTTTTCTCTGTCTGGAGCATTTTTCGAAAAACTACAAGTTGGAATTCAATACAACTTCATACAATGGTCAAGCACAATGAGAGGAACTGCTAAGAACAATATCTCTTTTTAGTTTGTTTGCAAGGTATTATGTTACTACGAACTTCTTCAGTTTATAAAGCAATCCTTTTGGGGGTATTAATCACATTTAGTGATAGCTCTAGTTTCTTTTATTGACAAATACAAATTAAGATATACATAACAGAAAGGATTGATTTTTATACCCCCAAAACGAAGTTTAGGGGGGTATATAGGAGTCCCCGGTGGTTGGTCGGTCGGGCGGTCGAGCGGTCTGTTGCATTTTACTTGTCCGGAGCATAACTTGAAAACTACCAGTTGGAATTCAATATTACTTCATACAATGGTCAAACACATTGAGAGGAAGTGCAGTGCACAAGAACCATAACTCCATCTTGACTAATTACAGAGTAATTGCCCTTTGTTACTTTTCCTTGTCTGGAGCATAACTTAAAAACTACTGGTTGGAATTCAATACAACCTCATACAATGGTCAAGCACATTCAGAGGAAGTGCAGTGCACAAGAACCATAACTCCATCTTGACTTATTACAGAGTTATTGCCCTTTGTTACTTCTCCTTGTCCGGAGCATAACTTGAAAAGTACTAGTTGGAATTCAATACAATTTCATACAGTGATCAAGCACAATCAGAGGAAGTGCAGTGTACAAGAACCATAACTCTATCTTGAGTATTTACTGAGTTATTGCCCTTTATTACTTTTCCTTGTCCGGAGCATAACTTGAAAACTAAACTAAATAAAATTTTTAAAAAAGCAGATTTAAGTGGGTGGTGTGGGTTACATCTGTTATGACTATATATATATTCAGTTTTTAACTCACTGCTCATATTACAAACAAATTGCACCAAAATTAGAAAGTAACATTAAATTTGAAGGAAGTTGCATCAAAGTAATGACAAGACAGTTATACTTTTAAATAAAGGAAATATTCTCTCTCTTCAAGTATATATCATATAATTATACGGATATCAATCAGAAAATCACTTATTTGTACCAGTTAATATATTTCGCTTAAATTTAAAGCATATTCTTTAAAAAAAAAAATTACACCAGTTTTAACTTCAATCTTTAAGAGGCACATGCTTTATTTGAAGGTTTATCTGGGAACATTTTTATGGGGAAGTTTATAGTAACTCTCTTAGGTCAAAGATAAAATCTTTAAAAAGGAGTCCTACGCTTGTGTACAAGGAAGCCGGGGTTAGACGATCAGTTCTGTTTGATATGTGCATCACAACGTTAGGTCACAAGTCTTTTTGTGAGAAAATATTATATATATATATTATTTGTAAGGACAGGTGTTTTTTAGCCGCACCCTGCTTTGTCCATCTTTCATTTAGGGCAGTAATCAGAGTGCTCACTGATAATGTACAGTAGCAAATCATGGTCACTGATTTGCAGTTGATCTAGTCTTAATTCATTTAATGTTGAAGCCGGCAGGATTGTTTTTAGATTCTTTACTTGCTGCTGGTAGAGTGAAGAACCAAATGAATGGGGCATACATCGATCATGATCTACATTGTTTACAATGACATAATCACTTTTTGCAATATCCCTTTTACTAATTAATATTTCACTGTTTTATTCTAGAGCCAGTCTACTATCCAGCGCCGATTTCAGGGCTAAAACTGCCCCAGTGTACAAAGCAAAATAATATAAAATAGACTGGAATTAGTGCATGAAATATAGTATATAGAAAAAACATAAATTTTATCAGACTAGTAACTAGTCTAGGATAAATGTATGTGTATCCTTTTAGACTGTTTCTGGAATTGTATTTTCTATAATGCTTCTTTCAAAAGCTGGGATAAGAAACTTGTTCAAGTTGCACTTTCTGATCTTGTGTCCTCCTCCATAAGTCTGATGGTTTGTAAGTCACAGGCTTGAAATCACTGTAACCTCTCTTGATGAGGGGCAAGGGATCTAGCCCTGCTACTGACCATGTCTATGTCAAAAAGTAAACAGTTTCAAATAGAGGAAAGAGTTCTAGTATGTGTTTATCCCAGAAACATGCCTGCCTGTAAAATTATGACTGAAATAATAATGAACAGAGTATGAGTAAGATTAGTTCCAGTGCCCATACCCATACAGTATATGACCTTAAATACCAAAAACTGTGTGTATGTATTAAGATGAGAAACTATCTGGCATACCTCAATGGTTATGACTTTATAACTGTGATATGTGGATGTAAACAGGGTTATAATGAAGAAACTTTGTGTATTTACAGGCATTAAACCAACATGTGAGCAGGTCGCGAGAGGCAAGTCCATACAGAGAGGGTTTGCATTGCAACGAAAACGGACGACATAGTCCTAGACAACCAAGTCCATTCAGAGAGGGCAGACATACTCCTCGGCGCAATAGTCCAGTCATGGCAGAGAATAGCAGCGACTGTGATATACCGATACCCATACAGTCTATAGGTAAAGCTTGTTTCTGTACTCGCACTCATACAGTAGATAAGATTTATTTCTGTACCTCTACTGTATATGTAAGAATTTCAAGTAAGATTTGTTCCTGAGCCAATACTCGTTAGTTTCTGTGACTATGCCGATACAGTTTATGAGTAAGGTTAGTTCCAGTGCCCATACCTATACAGTATATGAGTTAGATTAGTTCCTGTGCCTATTCACATACAGTATATGAGTAAGATTAGTTCCAGTACCCATACCCATACAGTATATGAGTTAGATTAGTTCCAGTGCCCATACCCATACAGTATATGAGTTAGATTAGTTCCTGTGCCTATTCACATACAGTTTATGAGTAAGATTAGTTCCAGTGCCCATACCCATACAGTATATGAGTTAGATTAGTTCCTGTGCCTATTCACATACAGTATATGAGTAAGATTAGTTCCAGTGCCCATACCCATACAGTATATGAGTTAGATTAGTTTCTGTGCCTATTCACATACAGTATATGAGTAAGATTAGTTCCTGTGCCTATTCACATACAGTTTATGAGAAAGATTAGTTCCAGTGCCCATACCCATACAGTATATGAGTTAGATTAGTTCCTGTGCCTATTCACATACAGTATATGAGTAAGATTAGTTCCAGTGCCCATACCCATACAGTATATGAGTTAGATTAGTTTCTGTGCCCATATCCGTACAGTATATTATGAGTAAGATTGGTTTCTTTGCCAATACCCATACAGTATGTACAGGGTATATTATTCTTTTCTGTGTACATACTCGAACAGTATTTAAGGGAAAGTTTGTATCAATTACCATATTTGTATAATACATGTATATAGGACTGATAAAGTTGGGTGTACCTACAGAGTAGAGGTACATTAGCTTCTATATCTGTATTCTTACAGGATATGGGTATTTTTGTTCTGATCCCAGTACAGTGTCTTAGTCAGTCTCTTTAAACAATTATACAGAAAAGAAAGCGTAACTTGAGCTGCATTGTATAAAAAGTGAATTGCATTTCATACTAACAGGATCTGGAGCTTTTATAGAGGAAAACAATCTGTGCATTATTTTACAATAGAATACATAATGTTTTCCACGGGCAACTCATGCAGTAAATGACAAATGCATCCAGTCCTATCCCATGTTTATAAATTACAATGTTTTACAGTTGGTTGAACATGAGGTATGAGGTATTTTTCAGAGACAATTGAACAAAAATAAAAGTGTATCAGTTTTCTTTACTTTAATAGTCATTAGCATGAGAACCATTCAATACTACACATCTGAAGTCATGACTGTATTTGGTGTAGGCGTAGGGTGAAGCATGAATGATATTGCTTTTAATTATGGAATTAGACTGTGTTCTGCACACTCTTCCTTCAGAAATTTGGGGTGATAATAATAGGTGCAAGAACTTTGGTCACAAATCAATTCAGGACACAGAAGCATTTATTCAAAATTAATCTCAACCAAATTTGGGATTGAATTTAACATACAGTACATTATACTGCAAGTTCTTTGAAACTTAATATTATGATTTGTATGCAGTTATTTATCACATATTCAATAGCACATTGAATGAGGTTTCATGTTTAAATGGACTTGACAGGTACATTTACTTTGATTCACTGGTGCACATAAAATTATGTCCTTGAATTGGTTTTTCTTTTTAAAAGTGTTGTCAGTGCATTCTCCATAAAGCAATTTAAAAAAAGTTTGTAAATAGTGTTTGTCCTGTTCTTAAACAGAAATACTTGGAAAGTCCTATTTATAAACAGAAAAACTTAAAAGATTAATGAATACAGTGTGCAAAATTGGTATAGCCTGAAAATTGGCTCATAGTAATGCTGGAGTAACGTCCCTTCTAAAAGAAAAAAGAATTAATTTGAGGGAAAAAAGTAAATTGCAATGGTTTACAGTACGAGGTTTGTCAAAAAAATACGCGCAATTGTATATTTTCTCGAAAATTGGCATGTTAGCACGAATATAATTATAATGGATAACTGCACATTATCAAGATTGGCCAAGGAATGGTGTTCACATTTTACATTTTTAGCGCAGATTAGGAAAGCCATACACAACAAAGCTGCCCAGGTTTAAAAAGATGATGTATAGACAGTATAGGAATAAACAGCTATATCCTCTGTGTTCCGTTTTTTTGTCACCCTTTCGGAGAAAAACGATACGTTAGGGATCACTTTGTCCGTCAGTCCGTCGGTCACAAACACGTTGGCTATATCTTTGCCATTTCTTAAGATTTCTTCATCAACCTTTACAATTGTATTGCTTATGGCAAAAGGGTCGTTATGCTGCCAAATTTGTAGATAAAGGTCATATTTGACAGAGTTTGTCATGAGCATGTGGTTCATAGGGCTGTAACAAACATCTGAACTCTAGACAGATCGCAAACTTGTGATGAAATTCGGACATTGATATTAGCATTCCCTTGTATACCCCAGATTCGCGAACCATTAAAATGTTAATCTTGCAGTAATTATTAATCAAAATATTTGTACTTAGTTTTTGTCATGAAAATGTAACATAGGCTATATATTTGCCATTTCTTAAGATTTCTTCATCAAACTTCATCAAACTTTACAATTGTATTGCTTGTGACAAAAGGGTCGTGATGTTTCCAAATTTTGTAGGTCAGGGTCATATTTGACAGAGTTATGTCCCTATTTGTACTTAGTTTTTGTCATGAAAATGTAACGTAGGCTATAACTTTGCCATTTCTTAAGATTTCTTCATCAAACTTTACAATTGCATTACTTATGACAAAAGGGTCATGATGTGGCCAAATTTTGTAGGTCAAGGTCATATTTGACAGAGTTATGCCCCTTTTTGTAGTTAGATTTTGTCATAAAATTATTGGTTATTCTGACAAAAGTGTAAGGTTCTACTGAATACCCGTCTAGTCTTGTTCTTAATGTCACTGAAAAGTTACATAAAAAAAATATCTTTATTGCATTTTGTTCTAAAATTCCAAATACTTCAGGCATTGTTTTTTGACAAACCTTGTGGAAAAAGAAGCAGCTGGGATTACGTCCTGAGTTATTGGGAGAAAATTGTATGGTATAAAAATATAAGTTAAGTATGCATATTTATCAGAAGAGCACAGAAAGCACAAAAATTGCAGGTTATCCTGGCAGTAAACTGACTGGCCTTCATGCTTGATTGGTTTAGCTTGTTGATAATTATGAAATCACAAAATTCCACATTTATGAAAGGTCATGGGTTCAAGCTCTACTACTGACATTTTGCTTTATGTAAAAATAATCTCTGGTCACCGTGGCAGTACCAAAAAGGAAGTTTCTGTCTTGAGCATGTGGTTCATAGGGTTGTAACAAACATCTGAACTCTTGAGAGATCGCAAACTTGTGATGAAATTCGGACATTGATATTAGCATTCCCTTGTACCCCCCAGATTCGCGAACCATTAAAATGTTAATCTTGCAGTAATTATTAATCAAAATGCACATTGTTTTACTCGACTTTATCTTATATCTAACTAACATAATAACCCTAAACATAGGCGTGTTTGTTCAGCATATCTGTAATGTGCCCTTGTCAAATAATGAAAAAAATAATTTCAAACTTAAAAGTGGGAATCGTTTAAAAATTATTAATTTAATATTACATATTATTTCAGAAATGAAAATTTAAGTAAACTGTTAAAATAATTGTGTAAATATGATCTGTTGTATTACTATTACTGTGTTATATGTGTGTGTCATCTGATGATGAGACTGATGTCTACGGATATCTGTTGTATCAGTTTAGAAAGTACAGGTATTTTGAAAATCGATTTGAGTATAGCTCTTCCATATCAGGATACGTCTTATCTCCCCACTTGCCTGGGGACACACAGTCTTAGTGGTTCAGATGGAAAAATCCTTCACCGAGGGTCACTGTTTTAGTGGGAACAAGGCTGTCTCATGATACAAACTTATTCTTGCTTAACCATCTTGCACTTTAAAGTAGATTTCTAAAATTAAAGCAAACTTAACAAATTGATTTATTATTGTATAAAAACAACTGATATTCAAATGTTGTGTTTTTGGGAAAGTGACGTCACAGTTACATCACGAGTAATTCATGAGAGTTCTCTGACACAGATGGGTGCCAAACATATTTTTCTTATATGGGCATACATGCCGTTTACGGTTGGATCATTAACGGGAGATTTGTGAAAAATCGCCGGGTTTTTGGACATCACAACGGGTAAAAACGAAAACCAAAAACATGCTTCTGACGTCATACATGACGATTATGTTTATTCAACTTAATGTAAACACATGCAGTCGCCATTTTAAGCACCTTGATTCTCAATTTCTCATATGCAAAATTATTACTCAAACAAAATTCTTGAATTTTAATGAAACATGAATAATTTTGTACTTACCTTTGATCTGGATACAAAGCAAAACAAAACAAACAAAAGCAACAATTTTATTTCTTTCAACTGGCTACATAATCTTTAATCAACTAGTACATTAAAAGTATCATATAATCATATTTAATAATCCTGACCAAGGTCTTTCAAATAGTATGGTCCGAAACGAAAACGATAAATAACTTAATTAATTGACACTGAATCGCATGACAAACATCCATTTACCACAATTTTGGAAAAATAAAGAAAATATTGAAACTTTATATCTACGTATTTATCAATATTTTACCAATCAATTTGACCAACAAAGAGATCCTTAATACAATATATACTATTTGAAAGACCTTGTCCAGACGTGTCATCTTGTTGCAAACATCAATTACACAGTCTTAGGTTCGATGAAAAGTATTACCCAGGGCAATGACGATGTTACTGACAATTAACACAATGCGCGTAATAAAGAGCCGACTTATTCGTCACCTAATCAACCAATTTGATCTCGCGTGTTAAAGGTTTTGACTTTGTATATTCAAACTTGGACTTACCTAAGTTGGTATTTAATGAATTTTATGGAATTTCTTTTCTTTCAAGACAAAATCTTGATTTTTGGGAGATTTGGGTGTTTCACAGTTACTCACGAGAATTCGGGGTAAGGGTCTAAATCTCGGGAGAACCCAGTAATGGGTGCCAAGGCATGTATGTATATGGGTAAAATCACCAGATTCTGATCCGATATGCAAAAAATGATTGGTTGGTTTTTACTGCCTGCTAAGAGCTAACTGAAATTCTTTGTAAATGGTTGTTCAAAGCATGAAAAATAAAAAATGAGGTAAATTGTAATTCCATTCACACATACCAGGACACAGGTAGAGGCTACCCTGAAACAAACACAACTTCTAAATTCTAAAATGGAAAGGCTCTTGCAAAATGCAAAAGAAAAATCATGCAATTGGATGTACAAATAGGGAATACCTGTATTAAATATCACCTATAAATAAATACCCCCCTGGTCATGAAAACAAGTTTGGAAAAACTAAGTCTGTCAGCAAAGACAAATTTAAAAAAAAAGGAACTTGTGAGACCTGTCTATTTTTATAGGTGATATACATTACATACTAACATGTGATTTATCCATCACATCCAAGTATATGATTGTAAGTGTTTATCCATACTTAATTAAACCATATTTAAAATATCCAAATATGCATTTACTTAGATGAACATTGCAAGTAACTTTTTCCTTTTTTTAAAAAGAATCGCGAATTTAAATATTCGTGAATCAGTCTGACATTGGCAAACATAATTATTTGGCATAAAAATTAATTTGGTTTGTAGTTGTCAATAAACATTTGTTTTTCAAATATATGTTACAGGCTGTCAGGACTTACTGGAGTTAAAATGCACACATTGTGGATGGCTGAGGAAACGAAGAACACTTTCACTATTCTCCTGTAAGACATTTTAGTGTAGTCTATAGAGGATTTTGATTTAAGGTCTATAGAGGATTTTGATGTAAGGTCTATAGAGGATTTTGATGTAAGGTCTATAGAGGAGTTTTATAGAGGATTTTGATGTAAGGTCTATAGAGGATTTTGATGTAAGGTCTATAGAGGATTTTGATATGATTTCTGTAGAGGATTTTGATATAAGGTCTATAGAGGATTTTGATGTAAGGTCTATAGAGGATTTTGATGTAAGGTCTATAGAGGATTTTGATGTAGAGGATTTTGATGTAAGGTCTATAGAGGATTTTGATATAATGTTTATAGAGGATTTTGATATAATTTCTATAGAGGATTTTGATATAATGTCTTTAGAGGATTTTGATATAATTTCTGTAGAAGGTTTTGATGTAATTTCTGTAGAGGATTTTGATATAATTTCTGTAGAGGATTTTGATATAATTTCGGTAGAGGATTTTGATATAATTTCTATAGAGGATTTTGATATAATTTCTGTTGAGGGTTTTGATATGATTTCTGTAGAGGACTTTGATATGATTGATGATGGGACACACTTAAATGCAGGTGGCTCTAACTCAAAGATTTTTAAGTATCAACAACACTGTCGGATCTATTTCATTAGTTATTAGACAAATTTCATGTGACTAATTTTGCCTTTCAATCAAAGGCTCACAATGCTGCATTTATTAATCGCTGATAGTTTTTACCTTAGAATGGCCCAAGTAAAGTTATAGATTATAAATTCAGACATCCATCTATTATTCTTTAACACACCTTTAGTCATGAAAGGTTTCACCAATAATTCAGGGTCACCTACAAAATGATAGGGTCATTTGACCGGGCAGAAACTCAAGTTGACCTGGCAGGAACAAGTAATTGTTTTCAATCTTACAGTTAAAGAAATGGTGTAAATTTTAATCACCATTCAGTTATAGACTGTTTCAGTCTTAATGTACTTCCAACCAACATTTTGCCCTTAAATCCTTGCAAAGATTCCAGGAAGTTGTTGTTGGACGTTGTTAAAATAACATGGTTATTTCAAGGTCTTGTAATATATTTAATATCTTTGAGGACACACAGCTTTATTGTACTTATTTATATGAAACCACTATAAAGTTGCTATTTCCTGTTGAAAATTTCCTTGTTTGAATCAATGGCCTTTAATGAGTGTTAATGTAAAAATGTGGCTTAAAGTCCCAGGATCTCTTTGAATTGACTGATATAGTAACATTAATTTATTGATAGGATAATGATTGAACCATGTTCTGTTCACTTTAAAACAATGTTAACATATGCTTTTCTTTAGTACTCAAGATGTTTCTTCAAGAAAAAATGGTTGCCAGAAAGCGTTCTTCATTTATTGCAATATCATTGACAAAAATACTGCTCTATGTTTCTAATATGTATTTATCCATTTAAAAAGCAAAGTTAGGGATGTTTTGGTACAAATAAAGGTCATTTCTACCAGTAAGACATCTATCTTGATAAAATGAGAGCTACTTGTAAATGTGATCCTGGGACTTTAAAAGAAGTTGAAACATGATTTGTTAGACTATAAAATTGTAAATGAAAAATATGCTTAACACCAAAGATGACATGTAATACATGAGAGGAAGTGCAGAATCCAAAGAGCACAAGTCAGAGCAACGTGTCAGTATGCCCCATTGTTACATTATCCTGTCTGGAGCACAATTATTGCATATTGTGGGCTCTGAAAGCCTAGCTCTGCACATAGCAAATCCATCCCTCTTACTTCAAGGAAGCTTAATTAAAACTGTATAATTAAGATTTAAAGTGTAGCAATTTGAAATAGCTAGAAATTTTAATTTGGAAATTACAGCAAAGATACATGTTCTAGAGTTATGGAACATATCAGTAGTATTAACAACATGTGAAGTTTGTTAGCTGAGGAGAGTTCAGGGACCAAAACTTTTGTCATCATTGAATTTTCCCCCTTCGTTTCTTTTCCTTGCTTGAATTACTTCCCCTGATTGAAGCTCCATTTTATAGAGTTATTATCTGGAGCATAGTTGCCAGATTATTAAAGAAAAGTCTTTGAAAATTAATGCAGTGTATTTTAACATAGAAGTGCAGTGCTCAAGAAGTATAATTTCTGCCTTCATTCAAGTGTTACATGAAGGAGCAACCAATATTATTATGTATGTTTATTTAGATTCTAGGACATATTCATATTTCTATGTACATGTTGTATGTATTTCAGGGCCTCAGGCATATGTAGTGTTACATGATGGCTGTTTATATTATTTTAAGAATGAGAGGTCAAGGGCATCAGCTGGGAAGTTTTCTATGTATGGCTATAATGCGTAAGTAGTTCCATTGTGTATTGATTTGACATCAGTTAGTCTAGGCCAATGTATGTCAGCCCTATGGTGTAGAAGCACTGCACTTGACTGCTTGGCTAAGTGGTCTAAAGTTTGATCTTCAGCAAAGACTTTGCGTAACAAAATAATGTGTTTGTGCATATTAGTTGTGAGTCTTTAGAAATCATTTTTGGTCAGGAAATAACCAGGCTGATTGGGTTATAGAAGCAGGAGACTGTCTTGCTTTGGCCAAAAGATTAAGCTTTCCTATTGACAAGTCATAATTGACTTTAGGTATGAACTTCAAGTCGACCTTCATGGTTGCTGACTTGAAATCACTGTAACCTCTCATAGATTGAGGGCCAGTTGGGTTTGAGCCTTGCTACTGACCATGTTTCTTTATGTGAGAAAGTTGGCTTTTTCTTATGAAGGATAGGAGTCTCATACTGGTTGTTCTCAGGAATGATTGTTAGGTAAACTGCCTCTTTTTCAGTGTTTACAGAGCCAGCTTTCTTTTTTTCAGTGTTTACAGAGCCAGCTTTCTTTGTTTTAGTGTTTACAAAGCCGTTTTTCTTTGTTTCAATGTTAATAGCGCTAGTTTTCTTTCTTTCAGTGTTTACAGAGCCAGCGAAGTCCTTCCAAAGGAAGCCCCATGGTCTTTCAAGATTGTCCACTCACATAATAAAGAGTTTAAAACTTACTTTTTCTCAGCATCCTCAGAACAGGAAATGAAAGTCTGGATGAGCAAAATTAAGCTAGAAATGCTTCATGCAAACGGGAAAAGTGCAATATATGGGTAAGTTACAATGAAAAAGGTGCTATATATATATGGTAAGTTACTGTGGAACATGTGTTATATATCGGTAGGTTGAATACAAAGTTACAATGGAAGAAATGCTGTTTACAATCGAAAAAAGGTTAAATAATGTAAACATTCCTGACAGTTCTGGTGACATATATAGTAAAACCTTGATATCCTGAGGTCGCAAGAACGAGTAAAATGCTCGAGTTATCCAGGTTCTCGAGTTATCTGAACCATGGAAATTTTACAAGTTTTTCTGCTGTCATATATCTTATGAACAACAAGTTATTTGAGGACCTATTTGTTGAAGTCAGATTAATATATTTACAAAATGTATTTATTACATTAAATCACGAGCTCTGATTACCTTTCGTACTTATTTGATAAAATCCTGATCGTTTTGTTATCAGGGTAATTACTATTTGACAACTAATTAATGGAGAAGGCGGGATAATGTAACTTTACTTTGTCCGGTGTATTTACCATTCACTTGGGGTTTTCTTACTGTTTTCCATTAATGCAATTAACTCACACCAGTTGTTGTATAGGCACAGCACTGGTGATTCAGTATAATACATCACTTGTGGCATTTTCAAGAAACGTCATTTATGATGCACATTTCAATATCATGTTTTTGTAAATGTCATCAAAGTTAAAATAAGAAACACATGACAGTTCATTTGAATCGCTCGCAAATGAATAAAAATAAAGATCGTTATATGCATCATTATGTTCTCGTAATTAAAAACTCGCAAACATAATTTTCTTCATTCTTATTCAATAAAAGTAACAAGTGGCTGTAATTACACATGATTTTAGACAATCTAAATGTGAGCATTTTATACACTTCGGCCACTGGACGGCCGATTAATAGATAATTAATGAGAACAATCAATAGAAGTTTTTCCAATGATGTGTCAAAATAATGATGCGCCATCAGAGGTGAGAAAAATCTGATAATCAGTGACCTCGGGTTGCCGCAGGTAATTTAGTAAGAAATCTACCTGGTGGGACCACAGGTGTTCTTCGAGTTATACCGGGTTCTCGAGTTATCGATGCTCGAGTTATCCATAGTATTTTCTGGTTAAACATATAGGTAAAATTGCTGGGACCGACAGGAGTCCTCAAGTTATCTGGGTTCTCGAGTTATCGATGCTCGAGTTAATGAGGTTTTACTGTAGTGCAAACAGGGTACATATCCAGATATACACAGAAAATTTTGTAATAGTAATGATAGAAACTACATTGGAGAAAGTGTCATACAGTAAACACTGTATATAAGGATGTCCAGGGGACTATTTGAACATTTTCCTTATATCCAGAGCATCTTATATTTTTTTATAATTTATAAAGAAAGAATAAAATCAGACCCAGAAAATGTTATACCAGGAGTTTTGCTACATCCATAGTCGTTACATATGGAGTTTATTGTATATGGGTAAATTACTGTGGAAAATGTGCTATATGGATAAGCTATAATGAAAAAAGTGTCAGTAATGTATAAGTTACAATCAAATTGCTACATGCAAAAGCAAAAAATTGTAACTGTGTAATTGCAATGGAAATAGGTGCTAGCAAATTGATTTATGCTAAACTCATATGTTGAAAATTTAATGGCTATTGTAAATTGAAAATAATAGATACAAACGGGAAAAGGAAGGGAGTTTGGCAGTGGTCCCTCACAGGAACAATTGGTAGGAAAGCTGTTCAGGTGGATATTCCTGAAAAACTGTTTAAATGGTTGTTTAACCACAAAGAAAACAAACAAAAATTGGCAATACATTTCAAAATAAATAAGATTCAGCTTTGTTACACTGATATGCCACTTTTGAACTGTAGATATTTTTATCAAAGTTTTTTTTTCATGAAGACGGAATGACAAAGATACAGAAATAAAAACTTCCCTACATGTTTCCATTTACAGAAAAAAATTACAGCATGTGAAAGAGGAGAAACCTGATAAAATGTTAGATGATCCAAGTTTCTATCAAAACATCGAGGAAAATGTTTATGATGATTCGTCAAAGTTTGTACCTAGCCAAGACTACCAAAAACAATGCAGTATAAAACGAATAAATGAAGGTGAGAAGTAAGGAGTTCAAGGCAATCTGAAATGTGTAAATCCTGCTAAATTTATGAAATGGAGTTGTTTGTCTTTCTATTAAAACAGCACTATTAGTTGTTCAAAGGGAAAGTTGCTTAAAATTTACTGATTGAATAACAAGCAGTGGAGATCATGATCAGAGTGAGTGTGTATGTGCAGGCTGATCATGATCTGCACTGGTCACATTGACAGAGTGTTATACTTCTGGCTACATAATCCAAGTGGCGGATTACGCAGGTTGAAAAGAATGTTTGTGTTGTTAATCTAATTGTCTACGAGAGCTAAAGAAAGACTCTAGTTCATCCCACTTGCGCTGCCAAGGGCTGCTTTGAATCATTAGCTCTACTGGACAAAGTCCTGCAGTGGTGTATTGCGTCCATTTGTGTAAACTTTTCCTTGATAAAACTGTACAGGTCACAATTTTCATTTGGCTTTCATGAAACTTGCTCATTAGGTTCTTTGCAACCTGTAGATGTTCCCTGTTTTTTTGGGGGTCAGTAGGTCAAAGGGCAAGGTCACAGTGAACTTCATTAGCTTTTCCTTGATAACACTACTGGTCACAATTTTCATTTAAATGTCATCAAACTTGCTAAGAAAGTTCCCAGCAACTTGTAGATGATCCCTATTGTCTTTGGGTTAATCTTTTGAGCTTGATATCTTTAGATATATAGCACCCACAGTCTTCAAACTTCATAGGATGATTGGCCTTGCTGAGTGAATCAGTGGGTCAAAGGTCTAGGTCACAGTGACCCAAACTTTGAAAATCTTTTCCGCTCAATATCTTGAGATCTATATCACCCACAGTCTTCAAACTTCATAGGATTGGTCTAACTAAGTAGACGATCCCTACTGTTTTTTGGTGTCAGTTGGTCAGAGGTCATTGACTTTTATAAAACTTGCTCTGAAGATTGAATGGAACCTGTAGATAATCTTTATAGTTTTTAGGGTCAAAGGTCAAGGTCACATTGACCCGAACATTGAAATTGATTTCTGCTCAATATTCAGAGATCTAATTATCAATAACAGTTTTCAAAGTTCATAGAATGATTATTCTTACTGAGTAGATGATCCCTACTGTTTTTAGCTCACCTGAGCTGGCTCAGAGTGAGCTATTAGGATCGATGAATGTCCGTCGTCCGTCGGACGTCGTCCGTCGTCCGTCCACATTTAGTTCGTTAACGCTCTAGTGGTCACATTTTTTCCTCAATTGTCACGAAACTTGGTCAGGATGTTTGTCCCAGGAATTACTCGGACGAGTTCGAATATGGGTCATCTGGGGTCAAAAACTAGGTCACAGAGCCCAAAAATAGAAAAATCTTGTTAAGGCTCTAGAGGCTACTGTTTCAGTCCAAATATCCTGGCAATTTGTCAGAAAGGTTGTTTGGTTGATTTCTAGCTCAAGTTTTAATATGGGTCACCTGGGGTCAAAAACTAGGTCACACAGCCCAAATATGGAAAAACCTTGTTAACACTCTAGAGGTAACATTTTCAGCCCAAATATCCTGGAAATTTGTCAGAAAGGTTGTTAAGATGATTTCTAGCCCAAGTTCGAATATGGGTCATCTGGGGTCAAAAACTAGGTCACAGCCCAAATATGGAAAAACCTTGTTAACACTCTAGATGTTACATTTTCAGCCCAGATATCCTTGAAATTTGTCAGAAAGGTTGTTTTGATGATTTCTAGTTTTAATAGTGTGTTGTTTATTGAACACCTCATTTGCTAATTTTATTGCAGTATTTTAACACCATAACATTGATTTGTAATCAGTACACATCTTGGATCTCTCTATGGTAAGGCCAGAGTTTTTATATCTCTTGGTTTATGTGACTGCCTGTCCTATTTTTTGAAAAGGTAGAATAACAATGACATTATGAACTGATATTTTATTTGTATTATTTCCGCTGTTCCGACTTCACAGACTAGTTAATGAAATGTCAGAATAGTAGGGATATATAATTGAAAGTAATTATTTTAAAGTGTTTATTTTGTTCGAAAATGACGATTATTGACAGGTGCAGTAGACTGATGTTCAATATGTGCTCTGTTCAATACAGTAGGAAAAGTCCTTCATACTCAAAATTTTAGAAAACTTCCTGTAAACCAAGCAATATAAAAACTCTGGCCTAAAATTGGCACTTATAAAGTTTTAAATAGCGATGATGCAATACATGTTCTTGACCCCTAGTTGAACTTCCATGTTAAAGAATGTAGTTGTAATTTTTGCATTCACATCACAAGACTTACTCTTCCATCTATCACTTTGGAAAGTACCATAAATTGTTAAAAAAATGAACAGCTCACAGTGCAGATCATGATCAGACAGGAAAAAATTGAATAGCTCACAGTGCAGATCATGATCAGACAGCAAAATAATGAATAGCTTACAGTGCAGATCATGATCAGACAGCAAAATAATGAATAGCTTACAGTGTAGATCATGATCAGACAGCAAACTAATGAATAGCTTACAGTGCAGATCATGATCAGACAGCAAAATAATGAATAGCTTACAATGCAGATCATGATCAGACAACAAAATAATGAAAGTGCAGATCATGATCAGACAGCAAAATAATGCATAGCAAACAGTGCAGACCATGATCAGACAGCTAAATAATGAAAGTGCAGATCATGATCAGACAGCAAAACAATGAATAGCAAACAGTGCAGATCATGATCAAACAGAAAAAAATAAATAGCTGACAGTGCAGATCATGACCAGCCAGCATACAATGAATAGCTTACAGTGCAGACTATGATCAGACAGCAAAACAATGAATAGCCAACAGTGCAGATCATGATCAGACAGCAAAATAATGAGGCCTAGAACTTAGATATTCAGCATGTGGCAATAATTGACTCTCTACCAAGATTGTTCAAATCATGACCGGGTGGGGGGGGGGTGGATCTTTTGATTTTACATAAGCTTATTAAGAGGATATCATGAGCCAAAGGTAAAAATTGATCCTTTCTGCTATTAATAACCTTTTATTTTTGCCAATGGTAGACAGGTGAGCGATACAGGGCCATCATGGCCCTCTTGTTTGGATCAGTTGATCTATCTAGTTTAACCAGCAATCTTTAACGAACATAAGCAAGTGTTCCTGAAGGGTGCTGTTCTTGTAATTTATTATAAAGCTTCATTTGTTGAGCTATCTGTTTAGTTTCTGTAAACTTTCAGCACCAGTTGTTATTATGCCTCCGAAGGGTGGCATATTAAAATCGCACCTTCTGTCCGTCTGACCGTCCGTCCGTCCGTCCGTCCGTCTGTCCGTCCGTCCGTCTGTGCGGCCCCACTTACAAATTTGTGTCCCGACTGTAACTCTGTCATGCATTGAAGGATTTTAAAATAACTTGGCACACATGTCTAGCACATCAAGACGACGTGTCGCATGCAAGACCCACATTCCTACCTCAAAGGTGAAGGTCACACTTGGAGTATGAAGGTTATGGAATCCTCTATATATGCACACATTCGTGTCCGGACTGTAACTTTGTCATGCATTGAAGGATTTTAAAATAACTAGGCACACATGTCTAGCACATCAAGACGATGTGTCGCGTGCAAGACCCACGTCCCTAGCTCAAAGGTCAAGGTCATACTTAGAGTTTGAAGGTAATGGATTCCTCTATATATGCATATATGCACACATTCGTGTCCGGACTGTAACTTTGTAATGCATTGAAGGATATTAAAATAACTTGGCACAAATGTCTAGCACATCAAGACGACGTGTCGCGTGCAAGACCCACGTCCCTACCTCAAAGGTCAAGGTCACACTTAGAGTTTGAAGGTAATGGATTCCTCTATATATGCATATATGCACACATTCGTGTCCGGACTGTAACTTTGTCATGCCTTGAAGGATTTTAAAATAATTTGGCACAAATGTCTAGCACATCAAGACGACGTGTCGCGTGCAAGACCCACATCCCTACCACAAAGGTCAAGGTCACACTTAGAGTTTATAGGTAATGGAATCCTGTATATATGCATACATTTGTGTCCGGACTATAACTTTATTATACCCCCACAAAACGAAGTTTGGGGGGGGTATATAGGAGTGAGCTTGTCGGTTGGTCGGTCGGTCGGTCGGTCGGTCTGTTGGTTTTATGGTTTCTGGATGATAACTCATGAACGACTGGACCGATTTAAATAATATTTGGTACACAGGTGCAACATAAAAAAATACAGGTCAAGTTCGACTTTGGGGTCAGTAGGTCAAAGGTCAAGGTCACAGTGACCCTGAACAGTAAAACAGTTTCCGGATGATAACTCATGAACGACTGGACCAATTTAAATAATTTTTGGTACACAGCTGTAACATCATGAAATACAGGTCAAGTTTGACTTTGGGGTCAGTAGGCCAAAGGTCAAGGTCACAGTGACCGTGAACAGTAAAACGGTTTCCGGATGGTAACTCATGAACGACTTGACCAATTTAAATAATTTTTGGTACACAGGTGCATCATCAGAAAATACAGGTCAAGTTCGACTTTGGGGTCAGTAGGTCAAAGGTCAAGGTCACAGTGACCCTGAACAGTAAAACGGTTTTCGGATGATAACTCATGAAAGACTTGACCGATTTAAATAATTTTTGGTACACAGGTGTTACATCATGAAATACAGGTCAAGTTTGACTTTGGGGTCAGTAGGCCAAAGGTCACAGTGACTCGGAATAGTAAAACGGTTTCGGATGATAACTCCTGAACGACTTGACTGATTTATATTATTTTTGGTACACAGCTGTAACATGAAATACAGGTCAAGTTCGACTTTGGGGTCAGTAGGCCAAAGGTCAAGGTCACAGTGATCCTGAACAGTAAAACTGTTTCCGGATGATAACTCATGAAAGGCTTGACCTATTGAAATAATTTTTGGTACACAGGTGTAACATCATGAAATACAGGTCAGGTTTGACTTTGAGGTCTGTAGGTCAAGGTCACATGACTCGGAACAGTTAAACGGTTTCCGGATGATAACTTAAGAACGCTTGGGGCTAGGATCATGAAATTTGATAGGGAGGTTAGCGATATTAACATGTTTGAAATAAACCTATTAAATTTAATAATAATCCATACTTTCCAACCTTACATATTTTGTGTGCTATTAAAACAATACATTTACACAACTTATTGTATAATAACTGAAATGTATGTCCTTGTGGCCATTCCTTTCTTATGGTTGCCATACTTCTGTGACAAAGCTGTATTGTGGGGGTATAATTCGTCACCCTTGTGACAGTTCTAGTTATTCTTTGAAGGATTTTAAAATAACTTGGCACAAATGTCTAGCACATCAAGCGGATGTGTCGCGTGCAAGACCCAAGTCCCTACCTCAAAGGTCAAGGTCACACTTAGTGTTTAAAGTAATGGAATACTGTATGCATGATTACTCTGTCATGCATGGAAGGATTTTAAAATTACATAGCACATTTATTGAGCACATGGAGAGGACACAGACTGTGAGGCACCTCTTTCGGGGGCATTCGTCACTTGTGAGGGACAGCTCTTGTTACAGTTAAGATTGTGAAGTGTAGTTCTCTCGTGAAAGAAGTGCAAAATCATAAATTTCCCATACTCAAAATTGAAGTTATGTTGGTTTTATAAGGAAGTGTAAATAGGAAAGAATCTTGTGACTTTGCGGTTAAGCAATTTTTAGGAAATGCTTTGGTTATGTTTGATCTTAAACAATAGAATGTTTTATTTGATTTTGTATTAGTGTAGACAAAAATATGAAGATACAGTTTTTTTAACATGATTATTATTTTTCAGACTCTGAAGATGAAGAAATAGAAACTATAGAAACAAATCCATCCATAGATAGCCGCCCTCCTCTGCCCCTGCCAAAGGGTGCAGGCCTGAACTCAAGTATCCCTGACACATCACATTTTGACACACCACCCCTGCCTCCATCCACTAAGGTGAAATATTCTATAAAATTGTTGAACACATTTGACTACATATTATGTTATATTATTATATGGTTTTCTAGTCAAGTTGATTATCAAAGGCTCCTCTGGCAAAGAAATATTTGCTAATCTTTTAAGCTTCTGTTGTCTCAAGTAAATGCTGAATTTTCTGTTGAAGTATATTTTAGTGTTCATCTGAACTGTTCTACGGAAAATAGAAAAAATTAACAGGAATGTAGCAACGAAAGACTTACTATTTTATATAGAACAAGTATGGATAAATAATAATAGTCAGTTAATGGGAATCTTTTTATTTGTCATCTAATGAAAACATTGCATTTTTGCCAATTTATTGATCATGCATATTGTCGCTTACATAGTAAAGTACTATGAACTTTATTTTAACACTGTATAGGTTTATAGTTGTCAGAACAAGGAAAAAAGATACTTAGTTTACCTTATTGTAATTAAAAGAAAAGATACCTTATGGCAAATTTAAAAAAGATACATAGTGTATGGCAAATTTAAAAAGAGATACATAGTGTATGGCAAATTAAAAAAAAGATGCATTCCATAAGGCAAATTTAATTGGATGACAGTTAAAACTATCAACTCAAGTTAAATCAGTAAAATGAAATTGAATTTCTTTGTGGGGGAGGTGGTGTTGTATAACCTTGACCTTTTGTGCATCTGTCCACCAACCTGAGATGATTTCAGTTGTGCATACTACCAAATAATGAGATTTCATAGAAATTTTAAAGAACAGGTGAACTTTTGTAAAAGTGGTGTCTTAAATGTCTCACTCTTGACATGGGCAATAAAAGGCCAGAATCCTTATGCATGATTGGTAGCGGGCAGATTAGAAAATCCAATGCCTTGCTCCAAAAAATGCTATTCATACCCCTGAACACAAAGTGTAAGGGGGGGGGGAGGGGGTATACTGGATTCAGCTTGTTCGTCCATCCGTCTGTAGACGGAATCTTGTGGACACTAAATCTCTAGAACCCTGGTCATAATTTAATGATGCTTAACACAAGTGATGCCTAGTTGTGCATGGTCCATGTTTCGGGTCTCTATGTCAAAGGTCAAGGTCACAGGAGCTCGAGATAGTAAAATCTTGCAGACGCTAAATCTACAAAAGCCCTGGTCAGAATTTAATGTTACTTCACAGAAGTGATAAGCACCATGCCTAGTTGTGCATGGTACATGTTTCGGGTCATTAGGTCAAGGTCATAGGGGCTTGAGATACTAAAATTGTGTGCACTTTTAATCTCCAAAACCCCTGGTCAGAATTTGATTATACTTCACAGAAGCCTGAATTTGTGCAGGTCTAATAATTAAAGCATCAAATATTACATAAATTTTATATACTGTGTCAGTGGGGTGTTCGGGGGAGGGGGGGAGGGGGTATTCATCACCTTCAGTGATAGTTTTAGTTTTTGTATGGCCTCTTGCTTGAATACCAATTTTAGTATGGTTTGAAGTCTGGCATGTAAAATGTAAACAACTACATATTTCAGGTACCATTGAAGCCTCCGAGAATTGTCGAAAGTAAATCACCTGTCACGCCTCCTGTTTCAAGAAAGCCTCCAGCTGAACCCACAGATGCAAGTGAACAAAATGATTTTGGTAAGGCCAATAAAATATATATTATGGTTCTTTTGCACTGTGCAACAAAATAAATGTACATACAAAAAGTGCTTTTTTCCCCCCGTAATTTCATGACTTTTAGTTAGCCATGCATTATTTTTGTCAACATATAACATAGTTATCTGGTAACAGCTACCGTTAAAAAAAACCTTTAATTTAGTCCCAATTGCAAAACAAGTTCTTATAAGTTAAATCAATTACTAAAGAGACTCACTCCAACTGGAATTAAACTCGAAGAGAGAGAGAGAGGGGTGGTGCAGAATGAAGTGCCTTGCCTATGGACACTACCTCCATAGCAGTAGTGGGGATTGAACCCTAGACCCGCCAATCCTGAGGTGAACATGCTATCGCTGCTCTATGGTGCTTCAACCGACACTGTTTTATCTTGATAAAACTGTAGTATAATTGAATGAATTAAGTATTACTTCCTGTCAGATATCACTTCCCTAAATCTTATTGATGTCATACAGTCATGTCACTTCATATACATGAGTGAGTAATAAACCAACCGGATTTACTGTGATTTATGCATTTGTGTAGTACATTTCAAGGATTGGTCATCTCTGATTTTATCTGATTAACTTTAATTTGCTATCAAATTCAATTCATGGAATAAGGTTGAACACTTGATACACATATGAGATAAAATTACACTGTTGACAATTGTAAACGAACCTAAATAATCACAGTAAAACTTTGCTATCTCGAAGTCACAAGGGCAGAAGAAAAATGGTCTAGTTATTGAATGTCTCGAGTTATCCCAATTCCAGGGAAGTTTACATGAGAAAATATCTCCTACAATGAGTCTTATTAATAAAATGCATTTTTCCACCTATTGTAGCCATTTCTCAGCAACCAAAAATGGGAAATCAATGAAGCTTCACTAAAGTTATCAATACTAAACATGTATGTGCATTACACTGGCATGTTGAGGGAGAGTAATCGCATGGACACCCGACAATCAATCTGTAAATTTGTTTTGGCGCTGTTAGGAAAACATCCCATTTAAACTTGATTATTATAAATGATTTAATTAGCAGCATGTTTGGAGCATAGTGACTTTTTTTAGACGGTTGATTATCGGCTAATCATCAACGCTGTTTGAAAAGTTTATGAATCGCCCTAACTCTCTCCCCCCCCCCCCCCCCCTACTGGGAGTTTTTAGTGTTTTTGCAAGCTTCATCGGGGCTTTGGGCTAGGGTCTAAATAATGGGAGTATCCAGCGAATATCAGCAGAACTGCATGACTGCCCAGAATAGACCTGATTCTTTATGTGAGAAAGTTGGCGCTTCTTAAGGAGAACAGGATTCTTAGTACTGATCTTTCCCAGGTAAAAGTGTTCAGTTAATAGTTCCTAATCTAAAATACTGTTGAAACAGGTGTTAAAACCAACATTTATTTATTGAGAGATTACAAAGCATATTACACATTAAACACTATATTTTTACAGACACTAGTGGTCTGTCAAAGATTCAGAAGATGGCCCTGAAGGTAGAGAAACTTGACAACAAGAAAGCTACCCCTCTA
The DNA here is from genome assembly GCA_022818135.1 of Saxidomus purpurata. NCBI lineage: Eukaryota > Metazoa > Mollusca > Bivalvia > Venerida > Veneridae > Saxidomus > Saxidomus purpurata. The sequence continues at coordinate 6,588,480 of JAFMSR010000014.1, read as the reverse complement.
CTACTAGTGGTATGTATTTGTTAATATTTGGCAATATACTTTGTATCCATAGTAATTGTTGGATTGTCTGTATTTGGCAGGTACATTATAACTATCCAATCAACCTTCCTTTTTATTCAAATGTATTGCATAAACTCGCACTAAAATCCCATAGCAGTAAGATAATGAAGTCAGTGGAACTGATTACTTTTAAGTAGTAGCCATAATTGGCAAAATAGTCTTACTTAGGTATCTAAACAATTGGAAGCATGGTCATTTCAGGTTCAAGGTTATTTTATTAAAAGTTAACAAGTTATTGGATTCAGTCATCTAACTACACTGAATCTGCTTAGTCATTGGAAACTTACAGACAGTGCAAGATAAACAACCTTAATTAGATCAAAGTTGATGTTCGTAACTCGGGCTTCATTTCCTAGCAGTCTACACCAAACCAAGGTGCATTCATGTAGTGGCCTGAGCATCTTCTATTGGATCAGAAATAATTAATTATTATACCCTCCCCCCACACAAAATGCAAGGGGGGGTGGGGGGAGGAAGTGAGGGGGGCGGGGTATGCTAGATTCTGACTATCTGTACATGTAATCTTGTGGACTCTTAATCTCCAAAATCCCTGGTAAGAGTTTAATTTTAACACTTAACAGAAATGATAACCCAAATTTTTGGGTTCACTTGGTCAAAGGTCAAAGAGTCTCAAAAAAGTAAAATCTTGTATACTCTTAAACTCCAATATCCATGGTCAGAATTTAATGTTACTTCACAGAAGTGATAAGTACCATGCCTAGTTGTGCATGGTTCATTTTTTTTGGCCACTTGGTCAAAGGTCAACATCATCAGGGCTTGAGAAAGTAAAATCTTATGTGCTCTTAATCTCCAAAACCCCTGGTCAAAATTTAATGATATTTCACAGAAGTGATAAAAACCATGTCTAGTTGTGCATGGTCCATGTTTTTGGTCACTTTCATTACTCAAAACTATGGGGAGCGTTCTTATCAAATGTTACATTAATTTTGGCAATTTGGGAGCGTTGCTCTCAAATGTTACATTAATTTTATATATTGTGTCGGTATGGTGTCCGGGGTAGGGGGTATTCACCACCTTCATTCAATTTGTTGTTCATTAGGTGAAAAATGATATTTGAAACAAAATTTCTTAAATAAATTTCAACATTAACTTTTCATAAAGTTACCTATATTTTTAAAAATTTTGTTCGTGAAATTTTGTATTGTTTCATTTCAGTCCCCAAAGCCATCAAGACTTAATAGAAGGTAAATTTCCTAACTCAGGAAGAGTTCAATTTTTAACTATACAGACTTCAGAGAATTGCAGCTTGCAAATACTCTATGCTTTCATTCTCTTCATGTACAAACATTTCGAGCTAAATCTGTACCAAATTTAAACTCTGTTATACTGTGAAAGCATGAAAATTCGTTGGCATAAAATTTTGTGGATTCCAATGAATTGCAGTTTTGATGGTTCTTCAGTTTTTGGATATCATTAATTTCATTTAAAAGAAACTGTTCATGTTGAATAGTTGTTTGTCTTGACCTTAAAATTTCCGGAATGACCATGAAAATTAATGCCCAACTAGTATCTGTGGTTTTACTGTAACTGATTAAGGTATTTTTATGCCCCCGAAGGGTGGCATATTAAAATCGCACCGTCTGCCCGCCCGCCCCCCCGCCCCCCCCCCCCCCCCCCCCCCCCCCCCCCCCCCCCCCCCCCCCCCCCCCGCCGTCCCCACTTACAAATTCGTGTCTGGACTGTAACTTTGTCATGCATTGAAGGATTTTAAAATAACTTGGCACACATGTCTAGCACATCAAGACGATGTGTCGCGTGCAAGACCCACACCCTACCTCAAAGGTGAAGGTCACCTTGGAGTATGAAGGTTATGGAATCCTCTATATATGCACACTTCGTGTCCGGACTGTAACTTTGTCATGCATTGAAGGATTTTAAAATAACTAGGCACACATGTCTAGCACATCAAGACGACGTGTTGCGTGCAAGACCCACGTCCCTAGCTCAAAGGTCAAGGTCATACTTAGAGTTTGAAGGTAATGGATTCCTCCATATAAGCATATATGCACACATTCGTGTCCGGACTGTAACTTTGTCATGCATTGAAGGATTTTAAAATAACTTGGCACAAATGTCTAGCACATCAAGACGACGTGTCGCGTGCAAGACCCACGTCCCTAGCTCAAAGGTCAAGGTCAACTTAGAGTTTGAAGGTAATGGATTCCTCTATATAAGCATATATGCACACATTCGTGTCCGGACTGTAACTTTGTCATGCCTTGAAGGATTTTAAAATATTTGGCACAAATGTCTAGCACATCAAGACGACGTGTCGCGTGCAAGACCCACGTCCCTAGCTCAAAGGTCAAGGTCATACTTAAGAGTTTATAGGTAATGGAATCCTGTATATATGCATACATTTGTGTCCGGACTATATTTATATTTTTATTATGCTTTGAAGGATTTTAAAATAACTGTGCACAAATGTCTAGCACATCAAGCGGATGTGTCGCTGCAAGACCCAAGTCCCTACCTCAAAGGTCAAGGTCACACTTAGTGTTTAAAGTAATGGAATACTGTATGCATGTTACTCTGTCATGCATGGAAGGATTTAAAATTACTAGCACATTTATTGAGCACATGGAGAGGACACAGACTGTGAGGCACCTCTTTCGGGGGCATTCGTCACTTGGGAGGGACAGCTCTTGTTTTTTACTGTTTTACTGACACTGCATGAAGATGCTACTGCATATTACTATACTTGATTTCTGCTTTCAGACTGAAGTCTTTAGTATCCAATTTCTGATTGGTAGAATCTGAGAGCCTAAAACTAAAACTGTTAGTTGTGTTTTGATGTGATATATGTGGCGCCTGGACATAATATTAACCTTGCCTAATGACTTGGATAAAAAGTCTAGGCAGGTAATATATACGGAATATTGTAACAGTCGGTTGATCTGCGGCGTCGTATCTTTTGAGTTGGCTGTGTAGTTCCGGATCACACGAGAGGCGGAGCCTCGAGTGTGATCCTGATCTATGCAGCCAACGAGAAAGATACACACACAGATCAACCGACTGTTATAATATATACCTTTTATTATATACCTTTTACCGAATATCATATGTTAAATTTTATATAAACGTTAATTTGTGTCATCAATGGCAAAAATCAACATAACGCGCTATTTCGTGTCACGTTTTATATGACGTCAGTGACGTCACTTCCTTCTTCTGTGTATAAACAAACAACATTAATAAAAAGTAAATGCAAAATGTAAATTATCTTTTTGGTTTATTTACTGTGAAAAAGACGTTGTATTCATTTGTCTTCAAATGTGACATGAAGAAAAATGTGACGACAATGAAACTACACTTATTTTACTGCATCAATGTGGATCTGTTTTCAACTTTTAGCGTAGGAATATGATATGAATATGCATTTGTGTACAACTTACACGGTGGACAGATAAGATACGGTTAAATCCATCTGATACGGAAAATTTGATACGGGATGTTGTATTTTACTGCACAAATACTAAAGAAAATTCAGATAAACATTAGTAGGTATATAATAAATCCCCATATACCACTTCAAAAACCAAATAACATATACTATTACTCTGTTGGGGGGAAGATAAGCCTACCATCAATGTAGAAAGAAAACCTCCAAAATTTTCAAGTTGTTTTTGATATTTCCATAGGGATCAGGATGAAGTTCTCCGTAATTCAAAAGAGTATGCAATTGTAGACCCAAAACAGGGTGAAACTGAACCTAGGTGAGAACTAGGCTAGCGTTACCTAGAAAAGACCAGTAGCCAGGTAGAGAGAGACCTCTTTGCACCAAAAGTTACTAGGGATCAACATAGACAGATATTTAGGAAGTAAAAATCTCACTTTTCCCCATTTTTTAACTGAAGAAGAAGTGGTTTTACGAAAGAAATTTAAAAATAATATTCTGGCAAATGATGTCAAAAAAACTGTTAAAACTTTGAAAAACTCATTTCCGAAGTCTATGTAGAACCCTATTGAATTCAAAGCTGGCTATAATTTCCTCTTTTTAGAGGTCAGTCAGTTTAAAGTTTAATAGTCTATGGCAATTGGGCTACTTTCTAGGGCTAGCTTAGTGAGACATTGCGTGAAAAGGTGTGTGGATAGGTTGCAGCTTCAAGCTTATGTCTTTAATTTCTGCATTAACATGGCAGAAAGAAGCTTTTTTACTCTGGAGTAATTTCGGTGTATATTCAGAAAAAGATTCCCTTGCAGTGCTGTTCTCAAAATCCTTGCTGCATTGTAACAATGCTTGAAAATTACTTAAAACTTACTTCCTATGCAATTAATTTTAATTATCTACATGTAGTTGTTCTACTGTATGTTTTTACTAAAAGTTGTTTAACATGTAATTTCAGCTTTTAAATACATATAGAAGCTCTGACATTTTTTTGTACCGGTAGTTAACTTGATTTCTTTCACATGCAGTTTTCAGGTTGAAATGGATGCACTGTAAGTGTATTTTAGTGGCTATGAGTGGTTCTAACAATTCTTGTTTATGCTATTGATTGAATGTTGAGCACTAAAATATACTTAAAAAATTATAGAAATACAATGTAAAAAATTTGAATGGTTGCCTGATCATAGGGACCTGTTTATAGAGACAGTTATGTATGAGCAAACACCTCCTCAAACATGATAGAGTTTTATAAAACTTGGCAGGAGGCATCAGTATGATGTCTAGTTTTGCCTATTATTGTAAATTTTGGTCAGACGGTCTACGGTTAATGTCACAGAGGCCTGTAAAGAATTTTATCTGTGCTTTGCTTCAGAAAGCCCTTGCTAGATTTAGACATGACCCGGCATAAAGCATCAGTATGAAGTCTATTTGTGTATATTATAATCTGGGGTCAGCAGTTCAAAGTCATAGAAGCCTGCAAATAGTAGATCATTTGGCTCATACCTCATCTCCTAAAACCTGTGCTGGATTTTGATAAAACTTTGCAGCATTAGCTTTAAAATTGGCATCTAGTTGTGCATATTTTGAATTAGGGTAAATACAATAGGGACATGCTTATAAAATCTTAAAGACTTTAATCCACGGGGTAGGGATAGCAGACATCTGTTTTTTTAAATCTATTTTGGTCTACTCTAATTCTTTGAGCAGTAGAATACACAACAGTACTAGTAAAAGAATGAAGTCTTCAGCGGAATATACCTTAATGACATAACATAGCTAGTTTTGCTATTGCTTTGAATCCTGGGAAAATAGTGATGATGGATGAAGGTATCATGGTATCAATGATCCCTCACTAGCTCTTACCCTATTTCAGCACCCTTGCGCTAATGATTATCTAATAAAATAATCCTCTTAAATTACTTTTAACTAAGCTTGATACTAATCTTAAATATAAGATTATCACATCTTGGGATGCCCTTAAATGTTCGCTGAAAATACTTTTTGTTTTGTTCCATTATTGACTTTGAATAATTTAACCAGAAAAAGATTTTGAATTTATGAGAGACTTACAAAATTTGACGAGTACTAAATTTACATTGGTATATGACTTATTAAAATGTTCATAAAAACAAAATTTTGGATGGCAGTTTTCAGTTGCATACTAATAGTATAAACATTGAATGTAGTGATATTGAAGGCCAGGCCTTGTAGCAATGATCAGCTCATGGCAACTTAAAGAGATTGTTGTATAGGATACAATTATATCATTCTCCATTGTGTAACTAATCAGCTTCCTATGCCTCATAATGAATTTGCATTCTGGCCTAACATCTAACTTTTTTCACCAAAAATTATTTTGTAATTATCGTATTTCATACAACATTATCTCCCTTTGACAATCAGGATGGAAAGATAAAGCCGTGTTAGAAGAGAAGGGCTAATAGAATGTATTCTTCTTGTGCTTATAACAAAGTGCATTTTAATAATATTATCATCTATCCTTGTGGCCAGGCTAGAAGCAGACTGCCTGTATGGTTTAAATATTTATTTTGAAGTAGATCTTTCATTGAGTTGAAAACCAGGTCAAATAAAGGAACTCTGAATGAGATATTGCAATAAACATTACTAAGAGGCAGAAAAGAAACAAGACGCATTTATATATTTGAATGAGATCTAGGTATCAAACTTCAGTAAATATTCTGTCAGTTGTCACACAAGCATATTTTGAATACTACAGAGGTTCCTATGAACAGACTGGTGTAACTGGGAACAATTCACCAGGTGTAGGAAGACGTGTGTGTATGGTACCAGATGGCTCAGGAGGGGGTTCAACAGGCAGTGTGAGTATCTAATTCATCTGGCACAGTTTATAGTACACAAAATGTTCAGCAGTTTCTAGTACTTACAATGCCTAGCACAGTTTCTAGTATGCACAATGCCCAGCACAGTTTCTGGAACATACAGTGTCTGGCACAGTTTCTAGTACATAAATTACCAAGTACAGTTTCTAGTACACACAATGCCCAGCAATTTTAATAAAAAAAATATGTAATAAATTTTAAAAAAAAACCAAAACCCACTTTTTTTTTTTTAAAAAAAAAATTAGTAATTTTAATTTTTTTTTTTTTTTTTTTTTTTTTTTTTTTTTTTTTTTTTTTTTTTAAAAAAAAAAAAAAAAAAAATTTTTTTTTTTTTTTTTTTTTTTTTTTTTTTTTTTTTTTTTATAAAAAAAAAAAAAAAAAAAAAAAAAAAAAAAAAAAAAAAAACTTATTTTCCACCACCCCCCTTTAAAAAAAAAATTTTTTTTTTTTTTTTTTTTTTTTTTTTTTAAAAATTTTCCCCCCCCCCCCCCCAAAAAAAAAAAAAAAAAAAAAAAAAAAAAAAAAAAAAAAAAAAAAAAAAAAAAAAATTAATAAAAAAAAAAAAAAAAAATTTTTTTTTTTTTTTAAAATAAGGGGTTAATCTGTAAGAATGGTGTGACAAGTTCATAATGATACAGTCATGTTCTACTTATCTACATTGTTATAATTCAATTCCTGACTACTGTTTGAAAAATGGAATTGTAGTGTCACATGTTTCTGCCCCTGTCACAAGTACCGTAATTAATTTTCAATAATGATTTGCAGTGAATGAATTAAAGTTTGGTATGTGTGTGAATGATGTCAAAAAGTAAAGAAAGAAATATATGATCTGTTCTACATGGACGTGTAAAAACTTTTGAGGAGATGGGATGGTTCCAAGTGTTTGTATGTAATTGGAGAGTAGGGTGCTATCATTTACCATGCTAACATATATCATTATTTAAGAAATGATAAATGCGTCCCTGTATTTTATGGTTTAATAAAATACAGTCAGGAATTTGGATGTGTAGTAATTAAATCACGAGTGCGTAGCACTGGTGATTTAATTTTTCACATCCGAATGACTGACTGTATTTTATTTAACGATAAAATACAGAGATGCATTTATAATTTCGATTCTAACACGAAATTGTCTTTGAAAATTACTATGAACTATGTTCGACGCGAAGCAACATTCCATAGTAACTTACAAGCACGGAATGTGATTGGACGTGTGCGACATTTACCCCACGTTTCGCCCGTGGAAAACGTGATGTATTTTATCGTTTCATAATGTATAGCTTCTTTCCCTCTTTATCTATATACGAAATGTTGTGGATCGTGTTAGAATATCTTGTCGTACCATTTGTACAGATTAAGCGCATTGTCTATGCCTGCTTCAGAAAAAACTGAAATCTTCTTCCAGTTTTTCAAAACTTTAAAAATCTTTTTTTCTAATATCACAATTCCTAGGGCTTAGATATTTAGTATGTAACTTTGTCCAGTAGTCTTCCACCTTCTTTGTGCAAATTGTGCCCCTTGGGTCAAAATTGACCACATCTACCGGGCAAGTACACTGGTACTCAGGTGAGCAATATATGGCCAGGATGGCCCTCTTGTTTGAGATAGCTAACATCTGTTATCAACCTCAGAAAAAAGTCAATGATTGTAATTTTGTTGTTGTTATGCAAGACATTTTGATTGGTTACAGGACGACCAGCAGTCTGATATAGAAGAGGAGTGGGCAGATATTTACTTTGACAGAAGAGACAAAAATAAAGCTAATGAGTAAGTTGTGATATATATGTATAATACAATGTACAAGTTAATGGATGCTCCCAGGTTTGGTACATCTTTCAAAAAGGGCTTGGCCTTTAGCCAAAACTTGGGTTGCACCAGGTATGTGGCGAAAAAGTTGAGGGTTTAAATGCCTCTAAAGCAATAAATGTTTTCTTTGTTTTTTGTGTTGTCTCTGCCCTAGGCTTGCAGGAACCAGTCGGTATTCCATTTTCTGTCCTAGGCTTGCAGGAACCAGTCGGTATTCCATTTTCTGTCCTAGGCTTACAGGAACCAGTCGGTATTCCATTTTCTGCCCTAGGCTTGCAGGAACCAGTCGGTATTCCATTTTCTGTCTTAGGCTTGCAGGAACCAGTCAGTATTCCATTTTCTGTCCTAGGCTTGCAGGAACCAGTCGGTATTCCATTTTCTGTCCTAGGCTTGCAGGAACCAGTCGGTATTCCATTTTCTGTCCTAGGCTTACAGGAACCAGTCGGTATTCCATTTTCTGCCCTACCTGCTTGCAGGAACCAGTCGGTATTCCATTTTCTGTCCTAGGCTTGCAGGAACCAGTCAGTATTCCATTTTCTGTCCTAGGCTTGCAGGAACCAGTCGGTATTCCATTTTCTGTCCTAGGCTTGCAGGAACCAGTCGGTATTCCATTTTCTGTCCTAGGCTTGCAGGAACCAGTCAGTATTCCATTTTCTGTCCTAGGCTTGCAGGAATAATAATAATAATAATAATAATAACAACTTTATTTATATAGTGGATAACAACATTTGGCTAAACCAATTTACAATGTGGTCCACCCTTAACATATTTACAAACATATATATGACAACAATTACAACATTTAATTTTACAAATACATACAAATTAAGATTCGATAAGACAAAATGTTAAAGTAAATGACATAGCTTTTTGCTTTAGATAAATATTTGAGCAAAAATTATACAGTGAGAAGAAACATGAATAAAATCAAATATTATCTGTACACAGAATCATTTGTTAATTATTTACAGAGTAACACAGTTTAAATATCAATTTAATTATGTTGTTTGAAAATGCCATTGAATACAAGACTTTTGATTTTATTAGTGTATCAGAAGAACATATATTGTTTGGTAGCCATTCCAGATTACTGATCCTGAGTAGCTAAAGATTTGCAAAAATTCTATTCTTGGTTTTGATACTCTAAGTTTATTGTTCCCTGATGATCTTATTCATGTAGATGGTTCTTTATGGTTAATTTTCTGCTAGAGATATTCAGATGATTGATTATTGATGGATTTATACACATAAGTATTGCCTTTTTGTATTTAATTCTGTCAGAGAAAGTCATCCAGTTTAATTCTTTGAATAATTCTGTTGATGGGAGTTTGAAAATCTTTGTCAAGAATGATTCTTGCAGCACGTTTTTGAAATTTATGGACAGTTTCTAAAAGTTCATTATTGCAGTTTCCCCAAATAGTGCAACAATAATCAAGATGTGGTAAGATATATGCATTAAAAAATAGTTTTCGTGAATGTAGGCTAAGGAAGGATTTTATTCGTAGAAGTAGATAGAAATTGGTGTTACATTTTTTTAATGTTCGTTCAATTTGAAATTTCTAGTTCAAATGATTGTCAACATGAACTCCAAGAAGTTTTTCAGTTGAAGAGTATGAAAGTGCATCTTAATATCATTTGAGTTTATATGATCTTGCAATTTATTGTTATTATATGAAGCTGAGATGTACATGGCTTTTGTTTTTGATATGTTTGGAAGCATAATGTTGTCTTTGCACCATTCATCTATGATGTTTATGTCAGTCTGTAGTGAATTGTGTACTTCTATAATTGTTTTCCCAGAAGCAGACATTGTTGCATCATCTGCAAACATGTCCATAGATGTTTTATATGTATGTAGTGGAAGGTCATTAATATTTAATGACCAGTCAGAATATAAGGAACCAGTCAGTATTCCATTTTCTGTCCTAGGCTTGCAGGAACCAGTCAGTATTCCATTTTCTGTCCTAGGCTTGCAGGAACCAGTCAGTATTCCATTTTCTGTCCTAGGCTTGCAGGAACCAGTCGGTATTCCATTTTCTGTCTTAGGCTTGCAGGAACCAGTCGGTATTCCATTTTCTGTCCTAGGCTTGCAGGAACCAGTCAGTATTCCATTTTCTGTCCTAGGCTTGCAGGAACCAGTCAGTATTCCATTTTCTGTCCTAGGCTTGCAGGAACCAGTCGGTATTCCATTTTCTGTCTTAGGCTTGCAGGAACCAGTCAGTATTCCATTTTCTGTCCTAGGCTTGCAGGAACCAGTCAGTATTTCATTTTCTGTCCTAGGCTTGCAGGAACCAGACAGTATTCCATTTTCTGTCCTAGGCTTGCAGGAACCAGTCAGTATTCCATTTGCTTGAGTTGTTTCTGGATTTATAAGTTCAGAATTACAAGAAGCTTTTGTAAAGAAGTAGTATAGCACAAGGTGTAAGAACTTTACTATATCCCAATCAAACTCGGTTTGTAGAGATGATTTATATGTAGGAGTCACTTTGTCATGTCCTATCCTGTCACGTGACTCCTTGTTGTTACTCTATGTCATTAAGTAGGAGTGAGCGATTTTATTGAGACTTGGTTATCTTTTACCAACTTGAAGTAAGATTTGTTGTTACTCTTCAACTGTTAGTAGGTATGAGCTGTTGTAACCAAACTTGGTCCATAGGTAGCTCTTACTGTGTTAGTAAGACTATACATCACCTCTAGTCATAGCTTGAATTTACAAATGGTTGTAATGAATACATTGTTGTCATACAGAGTGTCTGATATTTTCTGATGCATTTGAATGATAATCCTCTCAAATATGAAACTGATTCCTTCTTTACAGAATTTTACAAACAATAGGAGAGGATGGTGTTTACCTTGTAAGACCAGAAAACACTGGTGAAGGAATGGTAAGTACTCAGTTTAGTTTATGGCTTCCTATTTGTCTGTCCAACTCTGTTTAATCACAGTGTTTAAATCTTTGACTACAAGCATAGTTTTGTTTTCAATAAGAGGCTCTAAAAATATCCCTTGGTTCTTACATGCACCATTGGTCCTTCCATCTACATTTTCAAAATTAACAGAAGGGAGACTACCAAAAGATGAATAACCTTGATAATACTATAACAGCTGATGCAGACAGAACATTTGAATGACACCTTGTACTCTGACAATAATTATTGTAATTGGGTCATATTGGCCCTCATGTTACGTATTTGTATGGATAGTCACAATCAATAGTCTGATTTTCACACAACATAGGCCATATGAAAGCATATTATTTACAGGGACTTGTGTTTTCAGGTTCTGGTGGTTTTTGTGAAGGATCACAGCAGAAAATACAGGATCATGACTGAGGTATGTGCTTTCTTTTGTAAACCTGATTTGATTCATCCATTTGTACATGCCCCGTCCGTATTATGGGAATATCTGCAATGGCGGTTTTCACAAATATTGTCAGTTCTTCTAAGTCAAACTGTTTCCGATCTGTCTTAGCCAGACTCGGTCAAAATGTTTGTGGGCATGAGATATCTCGGCTGTTTGATAAGTTTGATAACCTTCAAAATTGCCACATGCACTTGTGAATTATGGCTCTGGAAGTGTTAAAAAATTGATAAAATTAGCCTTGTCCGCTCTCTTAAGTCAAACAGTTTTGTCTTGTCTTAACCAAACTTGGTCAAAATGTATCTCGACCAAATTCAATAACCAGCGTTATCACCCAAGACACTTTTTGATTATGGCCCTGGAATTGTCCAAAATTGATCAAATTAAATTGTCTGCTCTCTTACTTGAGCAATTTTCATGCAGCCTTTACTAAATTAAGAGGATTATTGGTCCAATATCCCGGCTATGTTTAGTAAACAGCTACGTAACTGAAGTCACTTTGGAGTTATGGCCCTTTCATTACTAAAATTTGAGAAATAATACTCCAAACATCACACCATAACAATTTTAACAAGGAGATACTTTAGTAAAATGTCTGTACTGTAACTTTATCATACATGAAGAGATTTTCAAATCGTATGTGACAATGTTCAGCATATTAAGATAATGTTTTGTATGCAAGACCCACATCTCTATCTCAAAGGTCAAGGTCCCACTTAGAGATTAAAGGTAATTGACTCCTGTATACATAGTAACTCTGTCATGCAGGTAAGGATTTTGGAATTAGTTGGCACAGATGTTCAGCACAATGGAGATAAAGTGTCATGTGCAAGTATGGGGTCCACACCTTGAAGGTCAAGGTCACAGACTGTTAGACACCACTTTGGTGTCATTCATCCTTTATGTCGGACAGCTGCGGCAGAAGAAAAAATATGTGATAATGTTGTTTTCTTACATTTTAAAACTAGTTGAAGATTGTATACACCTACAGTAGAATCCTTGAACTTTTCACTTCTCTCTTTACACCCTCCCATTTATGTATGTGAACTAGCTCTTTTTACCCATTTATGTACAGAAACTGAACTGATGAAATTGCATACTTTACATACAGTGGTCATTGATTCAAGAATTGGAGATAGCAGGACTGGTGTTAATGACCAGTTTGATAATCAGAAATTGTCATTTGCCCGGTAGCTGAACTAGATACATGCATATGCATACATGCAACAGTAGACAAATGGTTACAAGGCAGCAAGTGTCTGGGACAAAAAACTTTTAGTTTTACAGACCTGATGATTCAGGGTTTAGCCTCTTGTCACTGAGCTGAAAAATTCAGTTCAAGCAAACACAGAAACTGTCCCCATGTTCATCTTTCAGACAGACAACCATCACAGAAAGCAAATTTTGATTGATATATATATATGTTTTGTCTTGCAGAATGGAGAGTATTTTATCCATCGGGAAGATTTCCGGCACAAGTCGGTTGAAATTATGATTAGACATTACTACCATAACAATTTACCGACAATGAGCATGATGCTAAAGATGCCATATAAACTTCATCCGGCATTTAAAAAGTTAAATTTGTGAAAGTGATTCAAGAGAACTGTGTTAACTATCCACAGACAGGACTGTTTCTTAGTCATAAAAACATACAACATGAGCAATGAGTGATAGAATTTGTGTATGGAGAACACAGCAGTGTTTTACTGACAAGAAGTTTGCTTGTGACATAGAATACCTTAACTTTGAACTGACTTGCATGACAGTATTAAAGTTTCAGATTATTTGTGTAAGCAACAATTAATTATGCCCCCTCTTCGAAGAAGTGGGAGTATACTGCTTTGTAGTAGTTGGTCCGTCAGTAGTTTGGTCAATCAGTAGATCTTTGGTTTCTGATCAATGACTTGAGAAAGCTTTGACCCAGAGGATCCAAGCTTGGTAGGGACTTTTGTTATGGGCAGTATAGGAACCCCTATTAGTTTTGACATAACTGGTCCAACGGTCAAGGTCATAATGACACTGTATTTTAAAATGGTTTCCATGCAATAACATGTAAAGGCTTTGACCTAGAGATGTCAAACATGGGGCATTGGTTATGGACGGTAGATGGACCCTATTCATTTTAAGGTCAAGGGCACAGTGGTTTCCATTCAATAACATGAGCAGTCTTTGGCCTGGAGATGTCAATCTTGATAAAGACATTCATCGTGAAGAGTATGTGAACATTTTGAGGTCACAGGGTCAAAGGCCATGGTCACAGTACCCTTGCATTTAAAAATTGTTTCCACTCGATAACTTGAGAAGGCTTTGACCTTGAGGTGTCAAACTAGGTAAGTACATTGGTCATAGACAGTAGATGAACTCTGTAAATTTGGAGGTAACTTGATCAAAGGTCAAGGTCACTGTTTAAAACCCTTTTCAGCTCACCAGCTTAAAAATGTTTTGAGTGATGGTTTTCAAACTTGCTAGGTGTAAACTTTGATCCTTATTTACCGGCGTCAGTAGGTCAAAGTGTAAGTTCACAGTGACCTTGCATTTAAAAACAGTTCCTACTCAATGCTTTGACGCAATGTCCACACACTTGTTACGATTATAGTTTATGAAGAGTACATGATCCCAATTTATTTTGGGGTCAGCAGGTCAAAGGTCAAGATTGCTGTGACCTTGGGTTTAAAAAACTGTTTCCGCATAATTACTCAACAAGCCTTTGACCTAGTGTCTTCAAAATTGCAAGGATTATTTTTTTATGATAATTTGATGACCCCAATTGAGCTCTAATGACTTTTGGGTCACTATATCATCAACAATTTCTTGTGTTGCAATTACTGGGACTGGTAGGGTAGGGGGGCATATCTCTTTTACAAATATTTCTTGTTTAATTCAATATTGTTGACATCAAACAATAGGGCATCAGGGTACAAGGAGACAAGAATCTAACTAGTAGTAACTCTTCTGTATTATATGGTAATTAAGCTTCTTACAAATGCTTTTAAAATCATCAGGAATCCTCAAGTCATTCTCAGTCCAATTTTTGAAAAAAGAATTTACTCAAATCTCCCCAATAAATATGCTATAGTTAACCAAATGTAAGAATTGTGTCTGTAAATTTGTATTACAAATTGAAATTGTATCGTGTGATTGACGAGGCCTGCAGCCTTGAAGATCTTAACTTAACGGAACTTGAGAAATCTCGGTTAAAAGATGAAATCTGCATTGATGATTTTCATGACAAGTTGAATTAACAATGTATGAAAATTTGGGTTTGTTGTTGTTATCCACCCCACTTGTGGGGGATATATAAATTTTCTCTTGTTTATCCGTACATACCACAATCTTGAGGCATGCACTGCTCCTTTACTAATTGACCATTATTAGAAGTTGTGCACTTGGTTTTTAGATTTCATATCGGGATAGTAACAGCTGAGTTACGGGGCTTGACGAAACCAAGATAGAGGTGTTGGGTATGAGGATTTTGCAGCAGGCACTGTTAATGAAGGCCCAAATTTATTTGTACATTACATCAAGCTGAACAAAGTATCACTCAGTGAGAGTAAAGTTAGGAAAATCTGTCCTTGTTTTGTGACAACGGTTAAAAGTTTGGGCATCTGTGTCCTATAGACACAATCTAGTTTTTAAACAATACATGTGTTGTAGCATGTTTTTATGAAATTTTATTATGCAATGGCAGTTTTAAATTTGACTGGTTTCTCAGTTTTCTGACTTAGATACTGCCTTTAGCTCACATTGGCTGAAAACCTAGCGAGTCTGTAACTGTAACTAATGTGTCTCGGAACCACCAGGTGACATGAACCTAAATTTAGTGCAATATACAGGCTTTGTTACATACATTCCAAACAAGTTTGGTGGGGATATAGTAATTACTTTGTCCCTCCTGGTTATTAAATTACTAAATCATTTCAGGTATGTATTGCATTAGTTTCCTAATTTGTACATACATGCCAACATTGACTGGTGTTATGTGTATACATAGTGATGCATACATATGATCTAAAATTTGACCTTTTTTGACTGGGCATTGCAGGACAGGGCCTAGAGAAAGGCATTTCTGGTACTGGTACACCCCTTTTAACCATTAATGATGCAACCTGAACTGAAAGATGAGTAGTTTGGCATCATAAAAGTAAAATGTAATTGTAAATTGTATGTATACTCCTTGTGCTAGCTGGGTGGTTCATGTAAGATCTGCTTCTTAATCATATACAGCTGTCTCTTAATGAATGTATAACAGTGGCATATTGCAATCAATAGTTAATTACTTGTTAGATACATCTGTTATAACTATATATTAGCATGAATAAAGTTTACTATGAACAGTTTACTATAAATAGAAACTATTATTGAAATATCTTTTAAAGGCTGTATCTTATATACATGTACATGTATGTTATTGATGGACCAATTGTTGGCAGATTTGAGGAGCCAGTTCATTCAGGAACTGCCTATAGCACTAATATATGTACTCTACTAAGCAGGGGGTTCAAAATTTCATAATGTAGCATTTGATGCCTGTGACAGTGCATGATGTGATTTGTCTCTAGCCAAAGTTTTTGCAGGGGTAGGTGTAAATGATGAACTTTACCATACCTGCTATCACTACTAGAAATCCCTACATTTTACCAAGTATTTCGTTTTTTAGCTCGACTATTCAAGAATGGGGCTACTGCCCCCATGGCGTCTCCCCGTTGGTTAAAGTTTTTTATAAAGTCAAATATCTTGAATACTATCAAAGGTATTGACTTGAAACTCAAACTATATGTTCACCATCAACATCTACACCTGAGGAAACAATCCCAATAACTCTGATTTGATTTTTGACAGATTTAGGCCCCTTTTTAACTTAGAGTTTTTGGTTAAAGTTTTTTATAAATTCAAATATCTTTAATACTATCAAAGGTATTGACTTGAAACTCAAAGTATGTGTCTACTGTCAACATCTGCACCTGAGGAAACAATTCCCATAACTCTGTTTTTATTTTTGACAGATTTATGCCCCTTTTTAACTTAGAATTTTTGGTACAAGTTATTTGTAAATTAAATATCTTGAATACTATAAAGATTTGACTTGAAACTCAAAATATATGTTTACCATCAACATGTACACCTGACGAAACAATCCCCATAATGCTGTTTTGATTTTTGACAATTTATATCCCTTTTAACTTTAGAATTTTTGGTAAAAGATTTTATAAAGTCAAATATCTTGAATACTATCAAAGGTTTGACTTGAAACTCAAAATATATGTTTACCATCAACATCTACACCTGAGGAAACAATCCTCATAACTCTGTTTTGATTTTTGACAGATTTATATCCCTTTTTAACTTAGAATTTTTGGTAAAAGATTTTATAAAGTCAAATATCTTGAATACTGTCAAAAGTATTGACTTGAAACTCAAAGTATGTGTCAACCATCAATATCTACACCTGAGGAAACAATCCCCATAACTCTGTTTTCATTTTTGATAGATTTGGGTCCCTTTTTTAACTTTTGAATTTTTGTTAAAGATGAATACTATCAAACGTATTGACTTGAAACTTAAAATGTATGTTTACTGTCAACATCTTCACCAATGTTTTTGATTTTTGACATATTTATGCCCTTTTTAACTTAGAATTTTGTCACAGTTTTTCACCAGACTAATATGGAAATACTCTAAAATGGCTTTCTTTTGAAATGTCATAGAATAATTATGCAGCATGCAGCGGTCATGCTTTTTTAATTCTATACATATCATTTTGAAAAGTTACAAAATTATTCATGATCAAATATACAAGGTCATGTATTTCTTTGAAATTATCCCCCCCCATCCTCCCTCTAGTTGGCTTGCAGAATCCAGAGTAAGGCTTTGAATGCAATGTACATTTACAAAGGTCTTTGAACAAGATTCATATCTTTGACCTTAATTCTTATAGACAGTTACACAATACTCCTAGACAAAAACCCCATTTTACCAACAAGCTTTCGAATAGTCGAGCATGCTGTCATGTTTTGTCATTCCTTACAGTGGGTACTTTATTTAATTCTGTTCAAAGGGTATTATCAGATATTCACACTGTTACACAATTTGTATTTGACTTTGATAATGTTGTTTAGTTCTACTGGACAAAGTCCAGCAAAGCTTATGCCATGATGGTTTGTCCTTCGTTCGTCCTTTAACTTCTCCTGGATGACACTCTACACGTCACAATTTTCATTTGAATTTCATGAAACCTGCAAACAATGTTGACTGCAACCTGTATATGATCCGTATTGTTTTTGAGGTCAAGGTCACAGTGACCTTTGTTAGCATTCTACCCCTCCATTTTCCTCCACCTCCCCCCAACCTCCCATAATCCCCCACCCCATCTCCCTTTCCTAGATAACACTCTACATGTTACAATTTTCATTCAACTTTCATCAAACTGGTCATGAGGTTGCCTGCATCCTGTAGATGATTCCTATGGTTTTGGGGTCAAAGGTCAAGGTCACAGTGACCCAAACTTGGAAAATCTTTCTGCTCAGTATCGTGGGATCTGTACACCCACTTTAAACTGAATGATGATTGGTCTTTGTGAGCAGACAATTCCAACAGTTTTTGGGGTCAGTAGGTTCAAAGGTCAAGGTTACAGTGACCCAAACTTTGAAAATCATTCTAATATTTTGAGATCTAATTATCGACAAGATAATTGTAAGTCTGTATGGTCCTTTTAATAAAGCATCTACTTTGTTGTAATCCAGGTGTATGTGCAAAAAGTGAGCTTTTGTGATCATCAAGATGTTTCAGCTACATGCATACTACATGCATATATGGTTATATAAAGCACCTGATAAAGGTTACATCATACAACATTGTGGGGTAGGAGTGTTTGGGAGGTTAGTGGGGTTTAAATTGGAAGCACAGACCAATCTGTAAATGAGGTGAGCTAAATGTCTTACACTCTTTTATGGGCATACAATTTTCATATCTAATATAGAATGTTTTTAAGCTACTATGGGTAAACAAATGGTATGTGGGTCTATGCACTTTTTGCAAAATTTAATATTGTTGCTTTAATGAGTGATGCTAAGCCATTGTGGCTGTCTTGTAGTATACTACATTTTATACTTTAACTATTGCCAAATGTATTATATTATTTTATATTAATGTACATTGACTGTTACTTGAAAATAAGTGGATTCAAATTTTATTTTGAAACTGAAAATATATATTAATATTTTGAATAAATAGAAAATCATGTTCATTTATCTGTGTTGTGTTTAGTCCTTTAATCCTGCCCAGCTAATGGTATTGCATAATTCTTGCCCTGATGTTGATATTGCCCAATTCTAATCCATGCCCTGCGAGTGATACTGCATTTGCAAGATCCATGTTGCTAGCAGATAAAATTCCTATTTTAAAGTAACAAAGGACCATAACTCTGCTATACATAGGTAGATTGTGAGCATCATTACCCTACTTAAATATACATTCCTGCCATGCTTCAATAAAATCTTGCGACCCAGTCATAAGATAAGTGTAACAGACCCAAGGATGGACAGACAAACAATATCTCTCCGCCTTTGACAGGGGATAATGATCAGGGGCTATTAATAATCAAAGCGCTGAAGACGCTGGATTTGTTTGTGTATTCAAAATATTTGTACTTTGTTTTGTTGTGACGGCTATTTCAGTCTGTAATCTTCATTAGGCTATACCAGTTGGTAATAAGATATGAACTATGCAACAGTTATAAATCGTATTTTGGATCGAATTGTCTCTGTTTCTATTTCCGGTACACATAGACAGCAGGGATTTTCACTGTACTCACCTACAGTTCTACTGTCCAAAATCAGACACTGATCGAGCAGCTTGTTAGTAGTTACGGCGCGTCAGCAGGCAATAGCACCGATCAATAAGGCGATCATTTATTGTGCGGACCGACAAAGTAATAATGCGTATCTATTAATACCACAATATACATTTATAGAACGAATATGGTTGAGACCAGGAAGTAATGTTCAATGTTTTTTCTGCAGTCATTGATATGTATTTTAACAAAATAGCTCATTCGATGCGTTTCAAGATAACGAGGCCTACAGTCGAATATAATGTAAATTGCCTTCTATTTAAAACAATCACCACCTATGAAATATAACAAATCGTTTAAACACCGACATTAACGTATCCTAACACTTGTTTTCTGCTTAAGGTGCTCGCGCGTATTTCTAATACATATAGGAACGCAGACTAACTCTCGCCAGGTCCGCAGAATAAACATATCAGCAATAAGGAAAGTTATAATTACGTCCCTTGCCGCGCATTGACTGAAATTTATGAATGGATGGATATAATCGTAAAATGAGAATGGGTAAAACATGCGCGTAAATATTCATGGCCGTTCAAAATATTTCGTTCTTTAAAATGAGGATCAGGGTTAGACATTTTGTTGTCACAGAACTCCAAAACATATGTTTTCTTTCCGCACAAGGTTACGGGTTAAGAAATCGGAACTATTTCAATAGGGTGTATATATATAGTAAATCGTCCGTTATTTTTACGCATCATTGTAAAATGAAATACATCCACGGTTCTTATTCTAAAACTGTTTACTTTAGTTATATTTACAAAATTTAGCTGATGCTGCATGAGTTTATTACATTATATATTTAAACAATACAACTTTCATGTCTGCAATGGCCATATGGTTTCAAATGAAGATTATAATTTGGGATTACTGCTGACTGACGTGCCGGAGCTACTTTCAGATTTGGTACTTAAGGATTAGGCTTCGGAAAACGGTAAGTAAATTTGTTTGTTTCACAAACAAATAAAAAACCTCTTTGCAATAGATTCACTGGTGTAAAAAGCTTCCAGACTACCCAAATCAGTATTTTAACTCAGAATTTCAAGGGCTGTAACTCTTGTAATTTACACAATGTTTCCCTTCTGAATATCATTTTGCAGTTGACTTGTGTTAGAAACACTTGTCTAACTTATGATGAGAGAACACTGTAACAACGGCTCAGTTACAGTTTATTGGTGAAGATGAAAATGGCCATATCTGATTTATCTCGACAAATGACAAAGTCAGTAGACAGTCTTTGGTTGCAATTATACTGTTTATTTTAGCTTCCATGATTATATTGTATACTACCTAAAAACTGAACTAACCAAAGAATGCATGATTCTCCACAAGTCGTGTATTTCACAGACACTTGCACATTTTAACTTGTAATATACATCTCTACATCAACTAGGTCTCTTTCGGCAAAATTTTAACTTTACAGCTGTAACAAGAAATGAGTCATAATAAGCTTAAGCCAACTTAGTACTTCAAATTCTCTCAACGTTCAGGTTTTTATGTTATACATCGCCTGTTGTTTATTTCCTGAAATTCCTACCAAGCGTAATTGCATGATATCACAAAACACTGTCAATGTGACAAACCATAATCTAATATCAATTCTAACATGACTCACAATTTTGTCTCTATATACATGTACAAAGATTAGAAAAAGTATGTTTTATTATGCCAAAAACAACTTGCGAGCCGATATGCTGTCAAAATGATGTCATATTGCGCAGCATGACTTTAAATTAATATGCGCATAGATAATAACTCTGCATTTATTCACATTTTGTAATTTATGCTCATGTTAGAATGATATAGATGTAACATCCTTTTCAGCATTATCATCTAATAAACAACTTTGTCATTCTGATGCACAGGTATAAATAATAAAATTACTGCGCATCAGAACTCCAAGTCATTGTTTATTAGACAATGAACTCCGCTCGAACAGATATTATTTCATAAATCCAATTCACATACATTGTAGCACATAAAACAAAAATGAAATAAGATAAAATTATGTCAAGTGAATATAAATAGTAGAAAAATGTGAAAAGATAATTTTCCTTCTATCTCCATCAGTAATTTCATTCAGTATAATATTTAACAAAATATCTGTATGACAACCAGATGCTTTCAGACAAAAGACATAATTGTTGATTTTTTACAAACAATACAAACAGAAACAACCTTTTTATGTAAAAGCCCATCCCTCTAAATTTTGTGAAAAAAAACCTACACTTGCTGATTTACAGTGAGCATAAAATGTGTAAGATTTTTCGTATTTAACATTTGGAATTTTTATGTGTGGCATTCATACAGCATTTAGAGAGTACATCTGTTGCATTTTGCAAACAAAAACAAACAAAAACATATAATTATAAAGCTTTAACTAGAGCTATCACTAAATGTGATTAATACCCCCAAAAGGATTGCTTTATAAACTGAAGAAGTTCGTAGTAACATAATACCTTGCAAACAAACTAAAAGAGTTTGTTCTTGCAGTTCCTCTCATTGTGCTTGACCATTGTATGAAGTTGTATTGAATTCCAACTTGTAGTTTTAAAAATGCTCCAGACAGGGAAGTAACAAGGGCAACACTGTAATTAGTCATGGGTTTGGTTCCTGTGCACTGCCTCCCTCTCACTGTGCTTGACCATTGTATGAGTTGTATTAATTCCAACCAAAATTTTTTAATTTTTGCCCCAAAAAAGCAAAAACTGTAATGAGTCGTGGAGTTATAGTTCCTGTCAGCCTCTAAGTGAGCATAAAATGTGTAAGATTTTTCGTATTTAACATTTGGAATTTTTATGTGTGGCATTCATACAGCATTTAGAGAGTACATCTGTTGCATTTTGCAAACAAAAACATATAATTATAAAGCTTTAAAGATACAGTTAAAATCCGAATAAATGCTTGAACATTGTATGAGTATGAATTCCAACCAGAAGTTTTCAAGTTATGCTCCGGACAAGGAAAAGTAACAAAGCCCCCGGCAATAACTCTGTAATGAGTCAAGATGGAGTTATGTTCTTGTGCCTGCACTTCCTCTCAATGTGCTTGACCATTGTATGGAGTTATATAATGAATTCAAACCATTAGTTTCAAGTTTTTTCCCAAAAAAAAAAAAAATAACAAAGGGCATAACTCAGTAAATACTCAAGATAGAGTTATAGTTCTTGTACACTGCACTTCCTCTGAGTGTGCTTGATCATTGTATGAAGTTGTATTGAATTCCAACTTGTAGTTTTCAAGTTATGCTCCGGACAAGGAAAAGTAACAAAGGGCAATAACTCTGTAATTAGTCAAGATGGAGTTATGGTTCTTGTGCACTGCACTTCCTCTCAATGTGCTTGACCATTGTATGAAGTTGTATTGAATTCCAACTGGTAGTTTTCAAGTTATGCTCCGGACAAGGAAAAGTAACAAAGGGCAATAACTCTGTAATTAGTGAAGATGGGTTATAGTTCTTGTGCCTGCACTTCCTCTCAATGTGCTTGACCATTGTATGAAGTTGTATTGAATTCCCCCCCAAAAAAAAACCCCCCCCCCCCCCCCCCCCCCCCCCCCCCCCCCCCCCCCCCCCCCCCCCCCCCCCAACCACCGGTTTATAGCCCTCCCCGCAAGGGAAAGCCACAACCCCCCCCCCCCCCCCCCCCCCCCCCCCCCCCCCCCCCCCCCCCCCCCCCCCCCCCCCCCCCCCCCCCCCCCCCCCCCCCCCCCCCTAAACTTCGTTTTGGGGGTAAAAGTACGTTAAAACAATTGTTTGGGAACATTTCAGTTAAAAAGGTGTGTAAAGGCAGTAATTATATTGAATTTTACATAACAACTATAATAGTGTGCTGCATGTATATGACCGTGTCAATTAGGAGATCGAAACCACTGGTTTAAACTGCTTAAAATCACCCCGGTCAATTCTCCCACACGTCAATACTCCCGCATGTAAATACTCCCACACGTAAATACTCCCAATGGGGTCAATACCAATACAGATCAATTGGGGGTCCAATGAATATATTATTGTGATAAGGTTTGGTTATGTTAATGTGATTAATGATTTAATGATTCAAATTGATAAAATAAAGGTAATGTTAGCTAAATCTACTGACAATACCTTACAAGTGGTCAACACATTGGGTCTGATCAATCCTTTTGTGGTCAATACTGGATGATTGGAAGACAACTGAATATTTTCTTTCAGTAAGTAGGTAAAATATCCAATTTAGAATTCAAATAAATAAAATATCAGAATATAATACTTAAAATGAAGGAAGTACTCTGATACTAGAACTGTACCAAACCTCTGAACTATGTGAAGTAAAAATGGGCTTTTGGTCAGTACTGGTCAGTTGATACAAGCCACTTTTTGAACTGAGTGATGTTTCTTAACAATGTTGCTTCAGGAGTAGTGTTTACATTGTCTTATTGGCATTAAATTAGTGAGAAGTGTGGCAAGTAAATTTCTACAAGGGTGTGAGTAAAACTTTGGCAAAGGGGTCTCATTGTTTTCATAGCAATAAATTATAATTTTCTCTTAGACCAATAGTTATGAATTGACCACAGTACAGTTCACCATCACCATGTTGCAACAATCAGTTTGCCCATGGAACAAATAAAGGATGACATTCTCAAAGAGAACATAATTTATTATGTGCTTCGCTTCTTTCAACTTTATCTATGTGCTTCTTTCAACTTTATCTATAATTCAAGCATTACTTTGTGGCATTGCATAAAAAACATATAAAAAGTATATTAGTGCATTGAGAAATCAAATGTTTACCAAAAGACCAATAGAGAAAATTGTCTATGAAAAAACATTACGAGTCCTCTACATTCTTGCCAAACATTTAAATAAGGTAAAAAGGGTTCATGGGGGGAAGGGGGTGCGTGGGGGAATGTTCATGCCAGTGCTTCCTTAGAATATTTCTAGACTAAATATTTTAATTAACATCTAACATTAGTCGAAAAGTTGACACTGTTTGGAACTCAACTAGGGGTCTCATGTAAAATATAATAGGCTGGGACATAGCGATCCATACTGCAACAATGTAATAAGTAAAGTTTAGTGTTAAAATTCAAGATCAAGTCAGAGGTTACAATACAAAGTTACCTTAAATGTTTGAAAAAAACATATATCTGCTCAAAAGTTTTACTGAGGTAGTCATTACTTGATATTACCGAAAAAGCTTCAATAAACATGAACAAAAGCTCTCATGTAACATGATATACTATACATGTAGAGCTTATTCCTTTTTGTAGCAATTTGAGAAGAAAATAATGTATTAATCCAAAATAGCTGATAAAGCATAGATACATTTTCTGTTCATCTTGGCATTTGTTAATAATTCTTATCCTATCATATTTAACTTCCTGATGTGGTTAAATATCTACATGTATATAACGTGTTTCACACTTATTCTTGCTCTATAAGTCTCTGAGCTTGGATGTTAAATAAGCACGGCCCTCTCAGCTTGCTTCAAGGTTTATCCTCTGACCAACAAAAGAAGAAAACATGTAAAACATAAAAAACCCTTACATGGAATGTTGACAAAGTTCCTGTAGCAGACACATTTCTGTGGAGATTAAAGATCATGTGACGCCTTTGTGATATAAAATATCATTCAATATACATGTATGCATAAAACTGTCTTAGTGCATGCTTATAAATACTTAAGAGATTCTCTACATAAAAATATTGCTACATTGGACAGCTGTCATCACAAAATTTCAATGTCCTCATTGTACGTAGATATGTTCCTATCGACTGGTGTCATATCCACTTCCGGTTCGGGAAGAAACGGTATGAACTTCAGCCATTTTGATTTTCTCATCTCTTTTGGCATTGGCGGGATGTAGAGCTCACTTGTTTCAAGATAAAATGAGCTTGTGTCATGAAGTTTTGGTTTGCTCCAAGCAAGTATGCCTCTTTCTTCCTTGGTCCCTGAAAGAAATGGAAATAGCTCAGTTGTTTAAAGCTATGGCACTTCAAGAACTACATCATAGTTCCACAACAATTAGTGATATGCAAATTGCATTGTGTTCCTCGTCATTAACCGTTGAATACATATAAGCTAAACGAGGACACTTGATTCAATTATTGTTGTTGTTGTTATATAGATCAAGTTGTTTATTCTGAGAATGTGAACAGTATAAGCACCTATCACTTCAGTGGGCATGTGTAAGGTTGTTTATTCCATTAAAAACTAGACCCATCACTAAATGGGATTGCTACCCCCGAAATACTGCTGTATCAACTGAAGAATTCATTAGTAACATAATATTTTGTAAAAAAAAATCTAAATAGAATTATGGTTCTTGATCATAACTCTGTAATTGGTCAAGACAGAGTTAAGGTCTTTAAACTACACTTCTGCTCATTGTGTTCTGTTATTTTATTAAGTTGTATTGAATTCCAAGTTTCCAACCAGTAGTTTTCAAGTAATGTTCAAGACAAAAAAATAACAAAGGGAAATGATTCTGTATTTAGTCAGGGAAGAGTTAAGGTTCTTGTACCCTGCACTTCTTCTCATTATGTTTTGTCACTGTATAAAGTTGTATTGAATTCCAAACAGTAGTTTTCAAGTTACGCTCAAGACAAGAAAAAGTAACAAAGGGCAATAACTCTGTATTTAGTCACGATATAGATAAGGTTCTTGTACACTGCACTTCCTTTCATTGTGCTTGACCATTGTATGAAGTTGCATTGAATTCAAACCAGTTGTTTTCAAGGTATGCTCCAGACAAAGAAAAACAACAAAGGGCAATAACTCTGTAGTTAGTCAAGATAGAGTTACGGTTCTTGAACACTACACTTTTTCTGATTGTGCTTTGCAATTGTATGAAGTTGTATTGAATTCCAACCAGCAGTTTTCAAGTTATGCTCTGAACATGGAAAAGTAACAAAGGACAATAACTATTAAATTAGTCAAGACAGAGTTATGGTTCTTGTACACTGCACTTGCTCTCAATATGCTTGACCATTGTATGAAGTGATATTGAATTTCAACGAATTGATTTCAAGTTATGTTCCGGACAAGGAAAATGCAATGGACCGACCGACCAACCATCGATGACTCCTTTATACCCCAAAACTCTTTTCGGGGGTCTTATGACTGTTATGTGATCTTCTGTACCTTGATCCTATAATTCATATACATGTACATTGTACATGCATGTTATCAAGTGATTAATTTGATAAAGAATCGGTCACAATGGTTGTCATGTTGATTAGATACCTTTCATACAACAACTCGTAGCCAGAATATATAGTCAAATTCTTAATATTTAATGACACATTTATTGTGTCGCCCTTTCGGAGAAAAGGCGATACATAGGGATCGCTTTGTCCGTCCGTCCGTCCGTCACACAAACTTAACGTTGGCTATAACTTTGCCATTTCTTAAGATTTCTTCATCAAACTTTACAATTATATTGCTTATGACAAAAGGGTCATGATACCGCCAAATTTTGTAGGTCAAGATCATATTTGACAGAGTTATGCCTCTTTTTGTACTCAGATTTTGTCATGAAAACTTAACGTTGACTATAACTTTGCCCTTTCTTAAGATTTCTTCATCTAACTTTCAAATTGCATTGCTTATGACATAAAAGTCATGATGCCACCACATTTTGTAGGTCAAGGTCATATTTGACAGAGTTATGCCCCTTTTTATACTTAGATTTTTGCTATAACTTTGCCATTTCTTAAGATTTTTTTATCAAACTTTCAAATTGTATTGTTTATGTCAAAAGAGTTGTGATGCCGCCAAATATTTGTAGGTCAAGGTCATATTTGACAGAGTTATGTCCCTTTTTGTACTTAGATTTTGTCATGAAAACTTAATGTTGGTTATAACTTTGTAATTTCTTGAGATTTCTTCATCAAACTTTCAAATTGTATTGCTTATGACATAAGCGTCATGATGCCGCCAAATTTTGTTGGTCAAGGTTATATTTGACAGAGTTATGCCCCTTTTTGTACTTTGATTTTGTCACAAAATTATTGGTTATTCTGAGAAAGCGTAAGAGGGCAACACAAGTGTTCTACTGAACACACATCTAGTTAATTAACTCCATTAACCTATCTGTAAAATGAAAATTTTATTCATTAGATCATGGACCTATTTATACATCCCATGATTAGATTCTTTAAAAGACAATTTAATTCATTTATTCATTGAAAAATGTGCATGTATAATTTTGAGTGCTATAGCTGTACATGAATGACCTAACTTTGCATACAATCTTAAAACATCAGCATAGGACGTGTAGTATATGTGGTAAGGCCGTTGTATTACAATGTTCCAATTACTTCCTGACCCAGGCTAACAGTCTATATCAGAACTCTGTCTAAAAACAGTGTCAACATCTGCATTTATTAACCTACACAGTGTTTTACTGAAAACTATTTCATTTGAAATTTAAAAGTGTAATGGATAATTTTCATACGAAACTGAATTCAATCAGGTTGGTTCATTTTAGAAACTAGTTAAAAAAACTGACAACGGATTACCAACATTATGTTATGGATGCAACCACCTTTGTACAGTCTCAAGTTTCAAACCAACATGCATACATAAACTTTCAACATACCTGGTACAGTATTATCCAGAAAGAATGCACATAGAGCCCCTGCAAAGTTGGCATTTCCAAAAAACATCTTCAAAAAATTGCGCAAAGCAATATTATCTGAAATTAAAACATTATCAAAGGTCAGAAAACATGGGTAAGCTACAAGATTATATAGTATAAAAATAAACAACGTGAACAGCAAGGCATGTATGTATTATAATTATCATGTACATGTATATAACAATAATTAAACCATTCCAGATTTCAGGTACTTGAGAAATTACAAAATTATCATGTTGGCATCATCTGTAAATAAAATCTGTCGGATTCTGATATTTTCGTAAGAAAAGAACATTTCAGTAATATGTAAGCTAGCATACCTGACAACTATTGGCTATACTGAACCAATTTATCTCTAGAGCTTTGATGCTTAGCCAGAAATGCCAGAGCCTTTACAAGGTAACTACAGAGACTCTATGACTGATATAATGTCTAATGGCTGTAGCAATAAATGAAACATAAAAACATCGACACTTACTTTCTTTAAAAATTCAACAGTTAATGAAATATACTTGAATGTTGTCTCTAACCACTCACCTGTTTCGATGATTTCTGGGTTATTTTCAATAAAGTGGGGCACCATGATACCCACGAGTAGAGACAGTCCCAGTATCGCCAAATTTCTCGTGCTTGTCAATGAGATTTCTGACAGATTTGACAGGATCACCCCTGAAAATGATAGATTCCATCATCTAACTACCTAAGTATACATATATCTACATATTACACTATCAATATTCAAGTTCTTCATTAGAATCTGATAGTTTTTTCAAAGCTCTCAACAAGCCAGAATGAGACTAAAATCATAATCCAATAAGATATAGGAACAAGAGGCCAAAAGGGCCAGTATTAAGGGCTCAACTCGACTGCCTGGACTGTTCTGGGTAAGCTATTTGAATACTAGCAGAGGTCACTGTGACCTTCATCCATTAACCCCAATCATCTACTCAGTAAGACCGATTATTCTATGAAGTTTGAAGACTGTTGTTGATATTAATCTGAAAGCACTAAGTGGAAATGATTTTCAAAGTTTGAGTCACTGCAGGATGCAAACAGAATGTTTCCACATTTTTTTTGTACAACTGAATAATAGCAGCCTAAACCTTTTGTCTTTCCCAGTACTGCCAAGATTAGTTTACAATTATAATATAAGGTGACAGAAATAAACCTGTAAATGAGACTTATGTTCAGTAGAATGATGGATACATGTATATTTGTATCACAGACTGAAATACAATGTACATGTATTACTATTTCATTTTAAGTCTCCTACTGATAGTAAGGATCAAGACACAACATGAATGCATTGTACAAACCTATGAATACTGCAGTGATAGACATGAGTGCCCCGCCAAGGACAGGTTCTGGTATCATGATGAACACGGCTGATAATTTACCCAACACACCTATTACCATGTATAAAATACCAACAGTAACAAATACCCATCGACTGGCTACCTAGAATGACAAGAAACAGGTTAAAACATTGTAATAATACAAGGATAACAGTCAAACATTGTTTTTGGTGTAACCCAGTTATTTCCCCTGCATCACATCAGTTAACATTTGTTTAAAGTTATTGGAAACGAAATGCATGTAATTTTATTAAAGTATGATTGATTACATTTATAGTTTATGTCAGTAATACATGTATGCTTTTATAAGTTCCTAATTATACTACTGTTCACAAATGGTTTCGAGTGTCTAATGGTCACTGACTTGAAATCTCTGCGACTTCTCACTGATTGAGGGTCATGGGTTCGAGACCTGCTACCGACCATGTCTCTTTATGCGAGAAAGTTGGTATTTCCTTACGGAGGATAGGTGTCTTGTACTGGATCTTCCCAAGAAAGATGGTTTAGTAAACTGTCCGCCCGTACAAATTACTAAAATGCGGTTGAAAAGGGCGTTAAAGGTCCTACACCAACAACAGTACACATATCATATGTTGGTTCAGGTCAAACACCAACAACAGTACACATATCATATGTTGGTTCAGGTCAAACAGAAAAAACAGACATGGTATGTAAAACAAATACATGTACATGTAAAAGCTGAAGCAGTTTTAGGCTGTATAAAACACATGGGGAAACAACATGAGATGCATATGACCACATTCTCCCACACTACTTCAAGTTAAATATCATATCGACTTCTAGCAAGGTTGTGTAGCTTAAATCCAACTAAACCATTCATAATATCGAATTGTTAACTAACCTTTGTGAGTCCCATAGCACCAATGTTCCCAGCATATGTTGTCGTGGCATGCCCACATCCCACAGTTCCAGCAAGAAAGGTACATAAGCCTTCTATAGCAAGGCCACGATTCACGGCATGACGTGGGGGAGGGGGCACGTGACAAGCGCGTGCACATGCAAAATAATCTCCGACAGAATCCAGGATAGAGAGTATTGTTGCTAAGAGACAACCAACCAGCGCCGTTGAACTAAATGACATAGGACCAAACTGTCCTGTAAGAGTACAATGCAATGTTTTACTACTATTGTTTCATAAAAGCAAGTACTATACACGAATAAATCTATGTATAGTATCAGTCTTAAACATACCAAAAAGGCAGGGGAGGGGAACAAGGCGTTCAATAAACCAAACATCAAAGAGTCTAGTAAATGGAAGGTTTAGAAACTTCAACAACTATTGAATTAATACAAAACTTTGAAATATACACGCCTGTAGACGTGACGTATGGGTTGATATATCAATTTGAAAATCAAGAATTACAGAGGAGGTAGGATTTCCTTAGTACGACTTTAAGTACGACCAGCGGTATGGTGCTGAGAAATTTAGGTTTTGATTTAGAATCTACGTAAAGAAACATTTTCTGGAACGATATAGATCTACAAGATGAACCAACCTGGATACGGGAAGTAGAACCAGTCTGCTTTTTCTAACACATCTATTCTAGCGTCGGTACGTGTGCGGAAATGTGGGTTTTTGGGATCGTTTGGTACAAAATCGTACGCTGTGATGATTCCACTAGCTATTATTCCCGCAATAATTCCGATGAGAATCTGTAAAAAGAAATCACGTAGTCCTATAGAAGAATTACCGTCTGCCATACACGGTAAGTAACATCGTGGCGCAAACTACAAACTACAGGCTGCTGTACAAATTTTGGCTATTTCTTCATTGCGTTGGTCACTCATGAAATAATCTTCGTCACCGTCTGTTAGAATATCACAATTATAATCGAATTCTTTAATAAGAGTTTGTGGACGACCTGTTGTTCTACGTAAAGAAAACTGTCTGAAATGGACTAGATCTATTTCACCTGAGTTTGTGGATGACTTTCGCAAAGCAATAATTTTAAAGTACATTTTAGTATCACACAATATCGACGCACCCTTATGTGTATACAAAACAATGCATAACGACTCTGGATGCGGCGACCTTCCGGATATGAGGAACAAATTTTCTTGACCCGATGCTTTTTCTTCTTTGTTTACTATGAGAATGTCATATATATGGATATAACGTACTCCGGATTTAAAGAACACGACAGTGTAAATGGTGCCGGGGTGTGCGTTATATAATTCACTTAGTTTAGGCATACTGTAAACATAGTTAAATTTTCTTACAGCAAATACTTGATGAAATGGGAACCAGGTGATCCTGAATCCTTTCTTCCGGGAACAAACTGGTATTGGGGTCTTTTTACGACCCAAATATAGAGACAAAATTATTGTCACAGAGGCGGTTCTGAAATACGAACAGAATATACATTAGCTAACACATTCAAAAAGGGTATCAAGAATAAAGACATTATAAATACTACTTCTTGCAAATTGGCTCCTATATAGTTCAGTGGCTCGGTCATGTAACATGTACGAAAGTCTACTACCGGGAACTGGTATAACAATCTGAGTTTTGATTGCAGACGACTTTAAAGAACAAGTTGAATGATACTTTAAGTTAGGAATTTACTGAATCGTCATTATGCAGGCAGTTTTGAATCTATTTTGAAAAGTTTCACTGTTTATGGTTAAATCTGGAGCAATAATATTGATGGTATATATTCGTCCCAGGTTACATCCAGGACAGACGAGTGCATACATTCTACCGGTAATAATAAACAGTTAGTATAAAGGGAAACAACTGGTTTTCCTGATCAGGTGTAATATCTAGAGACAATACCCTGTAAAACACGGGCAGTGTTTTGACTGAGCACCTCTATGATACAAGAATTGAAAGATAGCTAAGCCCGCCAGGCAAGGATTCGTATATGTAAATGTTATCCTTCTAAAACATGTGTATTAAGATCATTACACACTATCAGCTGACTATGCTGGTTAACTGTTGTATATCTCAAGCACCACTCGCCGAGTTGCAAGCCTACTCTCCAATCTCCATTCTACGGAGGATGCCAGACAAACTTTGGGTAAATAGTCCCCTTATTATACAGGTCAATGAATTATGCCCGAAAAATTAACTTACATTACGGCGACAAGCCAGTGGACTATAACAAACTTTGCTGTCGCCTTGATCATATACAACCCTATAAGAAGCACGGCTGGAATGATAGTCATTGGACCAATGAACCGTAGCAACACACCAACCAAACCTGTGGCGCCGACAAATGTGTGGATCGCACCAGCAACCATGAGAGATCCTTGTAGCTGTCGAAAAAAGAATAACAGTTCAGGGATAAGCATAAATGGTTGACTTTGTGGACATTTTCTTTTCATTATATACTTAACAACCTTACAAATGCAACCTTGTCATAGAGTTTGAGCAGTGGGTTTATCTAATTAGATGCAAAATTGTCGACTTTTACAAATGAAATTCTGCTTGAATTTTGTAATCGACGTCTTGAATAAAACCAAGGCATGGCAAAAAGTACGGTGTTCTTGAACTGTTCAAATTACACTTGCCATTACAACAAAATACCCGTCATTTTTAAAGTTGTTAAGCATATATGTATTGCCTCACTGAATACTAGATTTTTTTCGATCTATACAGTATTTATTTATAAAAGGACCTGATAATTGTCGTTCCAGCACACATTGCGTCATTTTGACGACGTGATTGCCGTATGGTTTCCGGCATTCAGTACGTTTGGTATACTTTTTGACGTTAATCCGGGTAGAAAATTTAAAAAGTCTGCTCGTGGACACCAAAAGTAGTTATTTAATAGAAGTTCAATCGTGGCTGCGCCATTCAAGACAATTCACTTGGGATGCCCACTTGGAGAAAAGAATAAATTGATATTACACCGAAACAAACATTTATGCCATATATGATTTTATAAAAATCACAAACTTGCAGCATGTTTAAGGGTAGACAGTTTTGTCTTATCTTGGTAGGGTTATCTTGACAAACGTCTCAAACAACTTTTCTTAAAACGTGAAGAAAGAGTTAAACATTCTGACAAACACTTCGACAACTACAGATCAACACCATTCCGTTTACCGTTTTTACACTTTTTGAATATAAGCATGAAGCTATAAATGCCGAAGAGAACAAGACAGTCACGACACATTTACAGTTTCTGAACTATTATTATTGCTTTAATATTGTGATACTGGCATATTTCAGTAGACAGGATAGCCTTAATACATGTCAAGTTCAGTCTGAGAACACGACGCGTTAAGTGAATCCCTACACATGTATTGATCTGTTGTCAAAGGCTGTTAGAGATACTGTCGGGACACCCACGCTTCGTTAAGCTGTAAGGCATTCGAACGCCAGAATGGAAGTTTAGCTGAATAAATTCCGTCAACGGAAACATCGCGTTTATTTCAAACTTATTTTCATATAAATTGAATTTTTCCAATTTCACACCAGTCTTACTAATTTTGTATGAAAAGAAATATTTCGACTAAATTCTACGCCTATATCGTTTCTTTGTATATTTATGTCTGCTAATCTTTCCAGATCAGTCTATACATGTATTTGGGTATGTGCTAATAATTCTTATACGAGTTCAACGAGTTCGAGTCCATTAATTTTGGTTCAGGCTTTGGCCGTACTTTGGAACCAGGCGTCAAATTCGTCAGTGAAAACTGTTTCCAAACAGACTTGACTCAGACCGGAAGCGTTTGTAATAAGAAATCGTAATCTAAGTATATATTACCAAAGTCTAGAGCCAGACGACGGCAAAGTATATACTTGTGATAAAACACTCTCAGCATAGACAAACCTATTCATGTACTGTTTTCAGTTTTAAAATTAATGCACAACTCATATATAAAACTTACCGATGTGACAGCATTTAGTATAGTATCCCGGTCGCCATCTAAGGTGGCGTTTGCCGTAACATTTGCGGCTATATCCTCGGACCCTGAAATTGACGCTTTTTTAATCTCACATCCCATGTGCGTTTCAAAACTATACTTGATAATATATCTTAGAATGAAATACACATGTTAGAAACAGTGTAATAAGATTTTCTATAAGCACGAAATATTAAGTGAATTTCCCAATCTAAGAATTGTTCACATTAGCGATACTTCCCCACACTCATGTTAAAAATGTTCATGTAACCTCCTCGAAATAGATATTGGCAAGTTTTTTTTGAAAATTGTTCAGCCAAATTCGTTTTGGTTCACAGTTTTGTGGTAACACATGTTGCATTCGTACGAGCACTAGTATCATATTGTACTATCATTTGCAAGGTCCGAGTCAATAAGGACCGAAAACAGTTTCTTGATCCGCAAGGTACACCACAATGTTACCGGAAATGATTAATTTGTGTAACAGTTACCTGTTGATTGCACCGTCACACAGAATGTTGAATCGACCGTGCCCAGCAGCAGCAGCGGTGACAGGTACTCTATGGCTGCACCTTGAAACAGAGGTAATCTGTAACATAACAAAATAACAAGATGTCATAGTTATAGAACAAGAACTATCTTTATAAAGATTGTCGGCACGATTTTGGATATATGAAAGAGATGGGTAGCTAGATTCCATAGTAAAAAAGCTTGTCAAGTTTTATCTTTGTGCAGTAAGAGGGCGCAAATGTCACAGGGTGAGAAAAATGTGCACCCTGACCGGGACTCGAACTCTTGACCCCTCGCTCACATGAGACCTACATTCTGTTTGACCTTTACAGGACAATCCTTCTGACCAATTTACATGACGAGTTGCTATAAGATGTGACATCTACAGTACCAGCAACGTTTTCCTCGGAAATGACCTCGTGAAAATGTTCCAGGAGAACAACACAACATTCTGACCAATTTTCATGATGATTTGGTTGCAAATGTCACCTGTATGGCATACGCAAGGGTTTAACCAGGTGTCCTCGATTTTGACCTCAGAACTATACCTTAATTTCATCAAAATAATTATACTGACCAAGTTTTATGAAGAACCAAAGACAAATTGAACCTATATTACATATACAAGGTTTTTCTATGATTTGACCGGGTGACTTACGGTAGTTGTTTTGATCCCAGATGATATATATTTAAACTCGATAGATAGATTTCATCAAGATAACCATTCTGACCAAGTTTCATGACGATTCAATGAATCATCTATATGAGCCAAGCAACTTCCGTTTTCCGTGTATCACTAGTGTGTCCCATTATTCTTTTGGGTAACTTCATTCTTTATTTATCACATACTTTTTCACATGTAACCTTGAATAACATTGTAACCAAGCACTACTGCGCTTCACTTTATATGTGAATGCTCTGACGAAAGATGTTTATTTACAATAAATCCGCATTTCTGATATGCAAATCATTCAATGTGATATATCACTATATCTATTTACCTTTTGAATTCGGTCGCTACCGTGACTACGTTAAAGGCAGACATGATGATACCATAGATACATAGTTATATATAACTAATATGTAAAATCCAAGTAAGTTATAAACACAGCACGGTAGGTCTAAATGAACACACCAGGACCCGGATGTTCGAAACTTTACCCGGCAGTTAACCAACCGTCGATGAACCTCTGATCGAAAAAAGAAAAGATTCATGGCGGGCAACACTAGTGATATATTTTGATTTTTGCTCGGAAGAGTTTAAAGCCCGCATTGTATTGAGTGGTAAAATGTTTTGATAAGTCTTTCAAACGGTCGAAGTATTCCTTAAAGTTAACGGTATGTTAGCTTAATTGTCAATTAAAGTTTCAAACAACTGGGTCATGGGTTCATGTTTATTTGTTGAAGTAAAGTTTCAACAGCAGGATAAGGGCAAACGTTATCATCATCCCTATGGAGCGTAAAATCTACAGAACCTGAAATAATTTAATCTCTAATGAAGGCCAGAACTTGTGAAGTAAAATGGAAACTTATACATGGGTTTTGTTCCCCAACCCAAATGGACATTACCAGCTTATTTCCTGTTGGTGGTAAAGTTGTTTCCCTTGAAAAATGATATAAATAGGCGTAACTTGGTTGTCTCTCATTCACATAAAGCATTTTTAATTAAGACCTAACGTGATATCGTTTACTTTTGCCTGTGTATACTACATGTGTCTCTGATTGACAACAGACAAAGGAAAGTATACGTAAATGACGTTGCGATGTATAATGGCAACTCCAAACGAATTGCGCGAAAAACTGGGCGAAGGAAGAGTTTGCTATACACGTATTCAACCTCATCAGACCAATTTATCCCTTCAATAACTTTTTTATTTTTAGGTCCACGATCCAAAACGGGTGTGACGATTTCATATATTACATGTGGCTATACAAAGGACATGATAACAGTTCGATCAAATTAAAAATAAACATTTCCTTACCAATTTTCTTATACGTCTCCCAAAAACTACATCAAATTCTCGCTTAAAGCCCCGAGATACATCGTTTACGTCCGACCCCCTGCTCTTTGAAAGGAAATGACGGGTAACTGAAGTGTTTTAGAAGTATATGAACACATGAATAGATGAAACTCACCTTACACCAAATGTAACCATCAGTAATGTCGTGAAGCCAGTCATAAACAATGTTGAACTCAACAGTTTGGCTTTAAACTCGCTGTCGTTTGAAGCACAGACCACCTCGGCTACCAGCAGGGACACAACCAGTTGATGAGCAATTGATATGATTGCTTGCTGAAAGACACATGGATAATTGACAATGCCGGAAAAAGAAAACCCCTTTTCATTTTGATAAAGCAGTACCGGAGAAGGCAAATGTAGCTAGAGAATATTTGTGTGTACGAAAACGATTTTCAAGCGAGCAAAGTTTTTTGAAATTTAATTTGAACTTTTATAATTTGACGAAACACCATAGCATCTGACGAAAATGGACCATGCTGACTACCGATAGGCTAGATAGGAGTACACGAGATTTGTTTTCTTAAAATTTATAACAGTTTTAACCTTCACAATAACTTTAATTATTGGAGAAACCAAAATTTCTACCGACCATGCAAGTTTGATAAAGAAAATGACTACGCTCTTGCTGACAAAACAGTAAACATGTAAATGTTCTGTGTTATGGTGACGACCCTGGAATGAGAGATACACGGAATGAGAGATACACGGAATAAGAGATACACGGAATGAGAGATACACAGAATGAGAGATACACGGAATGGGAGATACATGGAATGGGAGATACCTGGAATCCAAAAAATAGTATGAGATGAATGGGTGGTCTGTCGCTGATTTTATAGATTAAAGGATTATCCATTTCATCATCTGATTCCTCTGTAGTTTTAATCTGTTCCAGACACGGAGCTGCTGCGGCGGCGCTATGGCCATTCTCTACCGGTTCCTTATGTCTCCCCATCCCTGGAATAGGCGCAACCTCAAGTTCCTCCTGAAAGTCATAGTAAAATGTAGTTTGTTTATTGCTTTCCATTGTACTTAAATGTTGTCGCACTCACACAATGTTAGTTTAAAGATATTTATTTGACTTTAAAATAGCGATTGTCCTATTTAAGAGATAAGAAAATTTATGACCCAATAACTGCTCGAAGACTAATAGGTCAAATGCATGTACTAGTATATGTCTTTACACCTTTTGCTTAAAGTGAAGAATCATATGGCGAAAGCCGACTGTGTCACAGATATGATCCGAGTCAGTCAGCAATGTTTACATTTTAATGTGCTATTGGAATGAATGCAACATAAGTTTACAGCACCTCGTGTGTTAAAAACACATTTCATTTAATTATAACTTGAACGACGGTTAGTTAGAGCTAAGGTTGATGCAAACCGAGTTTTTCTTGAGTCCGGCTTCCTTTAGTTTAGTATACGAATTTCCTTCAGTTTGATAGACTGGGAAAGCTCCGTAGCTTTTTGAATCACTCTGGAGCACTCATTATAGACGATTGCATGCTCGCACGACCAGACTAAGCAAGTATTTCATCACTGCTACCCATATACAGCTGGGCGAAGTGAAGCATGTTTCGTTGAAGTGTCACAACTCGTGCTCCTTTTGTATGAGCACTTCAACAGAGGCTAAAGCAAAGGTGACAATGCTGCTGGGTATAAACCTATCATTACCGATATAACAACAAATGTCAAGACTTTACAGTACAAGATGTCCCGGTAGGTGCAAGATGCGGTGATTCCAGGCGTTCACAGTACAAGATGTCCCGGTAGGTGCAAGATGCGGTGATTCCAGGCGTTCACATGTCCCAGTAGGTGCAAGATGCGGTGATTCCAGGCGTTCACAGTACAAGATGTCCCGGTAGGTGCAAGATGCGGTGATTCCAGGCGTTCACATGTCCCAGTAGGTGCAAGATGCGGTGATTCCAGGCGTTCACAGTACAAGATGTCCCGGTAGGTGCAAGATGCGGTGATTCCAGGCGTTCACATGTCCCGGTAGGTGCAAGCAGCGGTGAATCCAGGCTTTCACATGTCCCGGTAGGTGCAAGATGCGGTGATTCCAGGCGTTCACAGCTCAGCACGATTACTCTCTCAGCGCACCCAGTAAAATGATAAAGTCTCCATTAAAAAGGCATTCACGTAATGATGAAGATAATAGAACTTACCACAGTTTCTGATATATTTCTAAGTTTAGCCATTCCAGTATAATGTATATAAAAATCAAAACATCAACGTAAACATCAACAGTTAACTAATTCTATTTATCATTCGACGGCAAGTTGACGTGCCTGACTCGCTTGTCCAAAAATGCAAACGTGGGTTGTCAAGCATGACATACAAAACAAGTATCAAATTAAGAATACAACTTGATGTTTATCAAAACCATCAGTGCTCGATTCACGTAATGTAATTGATGCAAGCGAAACCTGTCCAATTTAACTGAATATTATGTAAGGATTTGCGCGGCTGCTGTTCAGTTGAAGTCACTTGAGTTTAATGTTTTCCTTGCCTAAAGCCGCCATTGCCTCACCAGAAATAAAAAGGCAGCCAGAGTTGTATCAGCGTTACATCGACTGTACTACATTGCGGGTCGCAGCATTATATATTGACCAAGTTGATTCTTTTTGTAGATCTATTTGTATGTCTAGATAGGTAAGGTGTTTATAGACTAATTTGCGCCAAAAGTAAGCGTTTCCTTCATGTTAACACATTCGTGTAGGTGATCTTTTCTTAAAATATAACTAAACTATATCCGGCTCACCCGACTACCTTGGCTAAAATACAAGGGGTCATGATTCTAAAATAATTCGTAGAGGTCCACAACACAATGCTAACTAACATTCCAAATATCTATTCTCTGCCTGTCAGCATTGTGGCTGCTCAAAGTTTTCCCTATATAAGCCTGTATGAAAACAAGTGACCTCCCCCACTCCCGGGGAGGGTTAACATTGACCAAGGGGTCATGATTTGAACAATTTTAGTAGAGGTCCACTAGGCATCTCTACATGCCAAATATCTAATCTCTAGACCTTGTGGTTTCAGAGAAGATTTTTTTAAAAGTTTTTCCTATATACGCCTAACCCCCTGGCAGGGTCAATTTTGACCAGGGGGGTCATAATTTGACCTATCTTGGTAGAGGTCCACCAGCCAATGCCTAAGCTCTAGGCCTTG
This sequence comes from Saxidomus purpurata, assembly GCA_022818135.1. NCBI lineage: Eukaryota > Metazoa > Mollusca > Bivalvia > Venerida > Veneridae > Saxidomus > Saxidomus purpurata. The sequence continues at coordinate 6,548,584 of JAFMSR010000014.1, read as the reverse complement.
TGGTTTCAGAGAAGAAGATTTTTTAAGTTTTTTTCCATATAAGCCTCTGTAAAACCAAGTGACCCCGGGGTTATTATTTTACCAATCTTGGTAGAGGTACACTAGACAATGATACATGCTAAATATTTAAGCTCTAGGCCTTGTGGTTTCAGAGAAGACGATTTTTTAAGTTTTTTCTATTTGTTGCCATAGCAAACAGAGTTCTGCATGGAATGGAATTCTTTGAACAACTTTGATAAAGCTTCATGCAAGGAACATTCCTGCAAAGTCTCATCAACTTTGGCCCAGTGGTTTCAGAGGAGATGTCGTTCGAAGGAAATGTTGGACGGTCGGACGACGTACGACGGACCCCGTACGGTGAGTGATCCCAATAGCTCACTCTGGCACTTTGTGCCAGGTGAACTAAAAAACGAGAGAAGGTGTGGCGGCAAATATCTTAATACAGTGTGATTTTGGCAATCTGTTATAACAATTTATTAAAGATAATCATAATTTGTTAGTTCAATGCGGCGATAAAACGAATGCATTAGTCAAACAACGCAAGTAATAATGGGTCTCCTTCAATTTCTTTGGGGTCATGCCTCAACATTAACCATCACCAGTTTCCAAAATATGTACATGTCAGTTTTGTTTGTTCGCCCTTACAGAATTATTACCCATTAATACTGTTCACATTACCTGGGTGGAATATTACTGAAAAGGCTGTACTATTGGAATGAACTTTGTTGCCCAAATGATTTCGTGTTAGTTTGGGATTTATTTTACCTATCGTAATTTGAGAAATAACTATACTGGTACGTGAGTTCGCTTTCAGCCGAGTGTCCCGGGGGATATAATCTTACTTGTCCTTTTTACACCCAATTCCAATTCATGACTAGTTTTATTAACTTCAATGACGGTGGTGGACCAATGACGCCGGATGACGGACGGTGATATTATGTTTCATAAAGTACACCCTGCACACTTGTGCTGCTTAGATGACCTAATTAGCACTTTAACAACTTCTACTAATGATGAAAATCAACCTAAAGAACGACGCATTGCTGATTTGAATACATTCTGACATACTTACAACTATTGCGGATACACTCCTGAGTTTAGCCATCATTTCAATGAGCACTGATACAAATTTCTTCAAACAATATTCATAACATTGCAAACTGAACGTATACCCCACTCAAACATGAACACGTGACGAGAAATGTCAATAATTGAGGAGACAAAAACTTGTTGTCTTCATTGAAGTCCCTACTGTTTACTTAGATGCCGAAATCTGATTTAACGAGAGATATCTATATTTGCGCTTGCTCAATATGACCGCAGTTTAAACAAAAATATTTATACAGAGACACGAAATGTATAGGTAAATCAAATAAGTTCTGAATTAATTCTGGCATTATTTAAATTGTTTTGCATCTCATTAGCTTAACAACGTCACGCATATTATGTTGCTAGATAACTGATGTACTTGGATCTGAAAGAAAGAAAGAAGAAATGAAGAAATAGAGAGAAAGAAAGAACGAGAGCTGTCCGATGACAGCACGCTCGACTACTAGCATCCACACCACTTCGATAATATCCATAGATAGGTAAATATTTCACTAGATAGGCAATAGTTATAAAATCTTCCTCCTTAACCCCATTCTCACATGAGCTTTCATCATTGCAAAGACATGGGAAACTTTCCCGATAATTTCCAAGGCTGAAATATCGCTCTAGTGCCAACCTGGTAGAGGTTGACTAGACAATGCTTCATACTAAATATATTAGCTTTAGGCCTTAAAGTTTTGCAGAAGAAGATTTTTAAAGTTGTTCCTATCAAAAGTGACCCGGACAGGGTCAGGTTTGACCCTCGGGACATGATTTGAATAAACTTAGTAAATGTCAACCATTTTAAATATGCAAGCTCTAGGCCTTGTGGTTTTGGAGAAGAGCATTTTTGTGGTATAAACGTAAACCCCTTTTGTGTGGTCAATTATGTCAACTAGTCAATTTTACACACATTTAATATCTATCTTTGAAAAACAAGTGACACCCATAACGGGGTCATGACTTCAACAATCTTGGAAGAGTTTCACTAGACAATGCTACATGCATGCATGGGTAAATATCTAAGCTCTGGCCCTTGTGTTTTCAGTAAAGGTTTACCAATAGAAGCCTATGTAAAACTAGACCTATCACTAAATGTGATTAATACCCCCGAAAGACTGCTTTATAAACTGAGGAAGTTCGAGTTATGGTTCTTGTACACTGCACTTCCTCTTATTGTGCTAGACCATTGTATGAAGTTGTATTGAATTCCCACCAGTAGTTTTCAAGTTATGCTCCGGACAAGGAAAAGTAACAAAGGGCAATTACTCTGTAATGAGTCAAGATGGAGTTAGGGTTTTTGTGCACTGCACTTCCTCTCTATGTGCTTGACCATTGTATGAAGTTGTATTGAATTCCAACCTGTAGTTTTCAAGTTATGCTCCGGACAAGGAAAATGCAACAGACCACCTGACCGGCCGATACGGGATCAAGATTAGAACACTATCGGTAGAGGACTATTATGCAATGCTACTTGCAACATATCTATGCTCTAGGCCTTGTGGTTTCAGAGAAGAACAATACTACAAGAACAATGTTTTCATGTTTACTCTATATAAAACCCGGACGGGGTCAATTTTGACCTGGGGTTCATGATTTGAACAATATTCATAGAGGTCAATTAGACAATGGTACATGCCAAATATCTCAATTATGTGCCTTTTGGTATAGAAGAAGACGTTTTTCCTTTCCGTTGCCATGGCTACCATAATTCTGCATGGAATGGAATTCTTTAAGCACCCTTGGTAGAGGATGGCCCGCAAAGAGCATAACTGTCAAGTTTCATCCACTTCTGTCAAGCGGTTTTGGAGATGACTTCAATTGAAGAAGCACACGACACGACGCACGCCAAACAGTCGCTGACACTAATAGCTCTATCTTGAACACTTCGTGCTCAGAATAGCTAATTAAAATAACAATTGATGACAGAGGCAGGTTGAACACACAAGGTCTTCTCTTCCATTCTGCAACTTAATTACTATCTATTTTATGTGGAGAACCAGGACTTATTTTATAATAAACAAGGATGATGTATAATACACTGGTACATATGAAACAATATCTGAACCAATAGTTCGGCCAACTGAATCATGTCTATAAGCTATACGCATAGATTAGACGGAAATGTTATGGGATGTTAGAAGAGAAGACATGACTCTATATATTATAACGACTGCTACCAGTCTACCGTATTTACGTAGATATTACATTGTAGGTTGAAAATGAGTATTAAGAAATGAAAGCCATTTTGAGACAGTTATAAAATGGAAACTGTTTTATGTATACGATTACGAACAACAAATATAACATTGCTTTTAAACAGATGAAAACTGAAGATAATAATTAATACAAATGTACTTGAAATTCCTGGTAGTAAAACTCCATGTACACAATCGAACAATCTTCATAAAATGTATTACATAATTAACTTTAAATGTTTCGATCAAACGTTTAATCATCGGAAAGAATGCATAAGATTGAAGATATATAACAGTAACATTGTTAAATACGACCAGCTGTTGAGCGTTGGGGTTCCGTTTGGCAGCGGCAATATTTCATGTAAACATGTCAAACGTTTCCAAATATAACGTAGGTAAAGAGTGATAAATATTTATAGCAGTTTTATTTAGTAAGTCGAGCAGAAGAAGATGGCAGGGGAGGCTACACAAATAAAACGGATGTTTGTGCTGTCACGAGTTATGGCCGTTAGAATTAAATAAATGGTAAGATAGAAAGCATAAGCTCTTTAAAGCCAGCTGCAGAAGTAGAAGCCATCATACGATGTGAACACTATTGAAGACATAAAATTGTCAATTTCGCATTCAGTTTTCAAAGTGCTACCGAACCTCAAGGGGAATCAACTCAATACAGTTATAAACAATACCACATCGTTTTATTGAAAATGCAAATTACCACTGTGGTCGATATTGCTCCGGACAGAAATTGCTAACTGATGAACAGGCGATAAAACCAGCTCCGTAACAGAAAATATTTCATTTCGGGCGTATAAAAATTGAAGCTGTCCTAAGTTTGGTCCTTTACACCAAACAGCAGAGCAATTGCTTCTGATATGTCCCTTGTATGATCAGTGAAGGAAAAGTGTGTGGCCAGAATTTACCACCCTTAAAAAGTTGTTACATGGCTGGAAGGAGGAACTCTCAGTATCCAAACCTTAAACTAGAATTATAATCTACTGATGTTTTCTTTGAGACATTTTACTGACACAATTTGTATCGTTGAATGGCTTGCCATTTATATGTCTCGCTATTGTATACATTGAAAAAAAGGTGTGATTGTTTTGGCTTACATGTACGCAATGTGCTTTACGGTACAACTATAGAACTAGATGGGTGTTCAGTAGAACACTTGTGTCGCCCTCTTACGCTTTGTCAGAATAACCAATAATTTGGTGACAAAATCTAAATACAAAAAGGGGCGTAACTCTGTCAAATATGACCTTGACCAACAATATTTAGCGGCATCATGACGCTTATGTCATAAGCAATACAATTTGAAAGTTTGATGAAGAAATCTTACGGAATGGCAGTTATAGCCAACATTAAGTTTTCGTGACAAAATCTAAGTACAAAAAGGGGCATTACTCTGTCAAATATGACCTTGACCTACAAAATTTGGCGGTATCACAACCCTTTTGACATAAGCAATACAATTTGAAAGTTTGAAAAAAAAACTTAAGAAATGGCAAAGTTATAGCAAAAATCTAAGTATAAAAAGGGGCATAACTCTGTCAAATATGACCTTGACCTACAAAATTTGGCAGCATCACAACCCTTATGGCATAAGCAATGCAATTTGAAAGTTAGATGAAGAAATCTAAAGAAATGGCAAAGTTATAGCCAACGTTAAGTTTTCGTGACAAAATCCAAGTACAAAAAGGGCATAACTCTGTCAAATATGACCTTGACCTACTAAATTTGGCGGCAGCATGACCCTTTTGTCATAAGCAATACAATTGTAAAGTTTGATGAAGAAATCTTAAGAAATGGCAAAGTTATAGCCAACGTTAAGTTTGTGTGACGGACGGACGGACCGACGCACGGACGGACGGACGGACAAAGCGATCCCTATGTATCGCCTTTTCTCCGAAAGGGCTACACAAAAACTAGGGAAATGACCGCTTAAAGTCTTCGTTGTACATTTCGAAAACTGAAGTTGTCAATTTCGTCTCATTAATGATAGATAGATCACCCTACAATCTGCTGATTCATCCACTTTTACTTTATAATTGAAATTGTTTTCAAAATATTATATGTGTACAATATCATATATTGCATAGCGGAGACACATATCTAGTTATCGTCATTTTTTCCTGTTTTTTGTTTGAAATCAGGAGTCCAGTTATGATGCGTGTATGACGTCACACGATCAAGCGCGTTTCATCCAAATCTGCTCCCAGTTTATCAAATATTTTTTAATAACAAAGGCGTATTACTACCCACAACTAACAAGTGTGATAACTTCTGCTGTTTTAAAGAATTTTCGCGTCCGATGTACAGGGGAGGTAAATCTTTGAAAATCGATAAAGTAATGTTCCAGGGTAGGTAAATCTTAATTATCATAAAATTAGTCTGTAAGAGTAATGTCCCCTAAAACTTGGAAGGTAAATATTACCACACTGAAAAATCGGTAATAGTTTTGTGACGTGGGTGATGTTGTAGACATGATGCGCGCGGAGACAAAGAGACAGAGAGAGAGAGAGACAGACACAGAGAGAGGCTAACAATGTACATCGTACAACAAGTATTGTATCAATCCAGCGAGTATAGCTTCCATTATGTTCACTTAATAAAAACCACTGGAACTTGAAATTGTGAAGCAAAACTCTGAAATCCCTTGTCCTTGCGTTTATATTTTTTTTTTCTGTCAGGAAACGACAATGCACTAATGTGATATAAATCATTTAGACATAATTGTGCTTATCATCACGAAAGCAAACAGACAATCCGGCACTACTTTCTGTAAAACTTTCGGGCAAAGTCTACCACTAGGTGTCTGGTGATCGGATTTCCGCCAAATTTTCTCGTTTTTATGGGCGACTGAATTAACAAGATTCGCCCCGACAGCTTTAACAATTTTGATTGACCCTCTCTTTTTTTTTTTTTTTTTTTTGTCTATTCATGAAAGAAATACATTTGAAATCTAGTTAAATTTTCACTTTTTTAAAAAGTATGTTTGCATGGCATTTCCTGCAAATGGGTCACAGTATTGCCGTTTCCACACTACGCTATGAAAAATGGTTTCTATATAAATTTTCTAGATGTACATTTTTTTAAACTTGCACGTAAAATATACTAGTATACTAAACGAAACTTCTAACGCATCTGTCCTTCTTCTTTATTCAATTATCAACCTTTCTAATATCTGCCAGCTTACTTTTTTAAGCTATCTGTGCATGAAAGCTATCATGTCTTGCATTTATTAAGAGATTGGGTAGATACTTTCAAAATGATCGAGTGATACAAATTTCATACGGAAGAGACTTTTAAGAGTGTGTTTCCTAAGGAAATGGATCAAGGCAATAAGCGATGAAAACAGCCAAAAGTTCAATGTTAAAATCTCTGCAGTCTTGCCAAAGTCTGAATAATATAACATGCTTTAGCCAATTATAAGATACAGTATGAAAATACTTGATAACAAATTATACCCATCAGTATTGGCTTAGTACTGTGCCTTTAAAGGCCACATTCGAATGAAGACCACACTGTGAATAACCAGCAGGGAGATGACAGTGCACTATTCATCTAGAACAGAAACACCTGTTAAAGACCACTTGCAAACAAAGACCACATTTGTAGCTTCCCAACAGTGGTTTTTGTTCACAGGTTTGACTGTACCTGGTGTTTTGTGTAATTAAAAGCTAAGATGCATAGTTCATATATCTAAGGTATAACAATACACCGAATAACCGTAATAAAGGTATTTGAGTTATTCTATACGTGCACCTATTTACATAATTAACGTGCAGTTATACTGAAATTCCGCTAAACCAAACTGTCGCCGGAATAAACTTAATACTAAAAAAAGAATAACTAACTAACTTTGTATTTACACGCTTGGTACACAAGAAGAAAGACAGAAAAAATCAATTACATGTAGAAGACTTTTTCTGACTTCTAATTATATGAAAGTACACGTATCATATGATCATGATGTTTGTGATGCATTTTTATTTGTTGCACGTCGTTGCATCATGTTCATTGGTTTTATCCATATGCAACAGCAAACGATATTGTTCTTATACAATATTATTGCAATTTTATTTACATTTGTATGAGCATTTGAGTACAAGCCTTATTGGAGTTTTGTGAAGGCATGCCATCATAGTCAACTTGATGTGTTCACTAGCGCTTTACGGCAAGCCTTATGACATTAAAATCACATCTCACGTTAAGGGCAAGCCTGACGGTCTTGAAATCACATCTCGTCTTAAGGACAGGCCTGATGGCTTTGAAACCACATCTCACGTTTAGGGCAAGCCTGATGGCCTTGAAATCACATCTCACGTTTAGCACAAGCCTGATGGCCTTTGAAATCGCATCTCAAGTTTAGCACAAGCCTGATGGCCTTGAAACCACATCTCACGTTTAGCACAAGCCTGATGGCCTTGAAACCACATCTCACGTTTAGGTCAAGCCTGATGGCCTTGAAACCACATCTCACGTTTAGGGCAAGCCTGATGGCCTTGAAATCACATATCACGTTTAGCACAAGCCTGATGGCCTTTGAAATTGCATCTCAAGTTTAGCACAAGCCTGATGGCCTTGAAATCACATCTCACGCTTAGGGCAAGCCTGATGACCTTGAAATCACATCTCACGTTTAGGGCAAGCCTGATGGCCTTAAAATCACATCTCACATTTAGGGCAAGCCTGATGGCCTTGAATCACATCTCACGTTTAAAACAAGCCTGATGGCCTTTGAAATCACATCTCACGCTTAGGGCAAGCCTGATGGCATTTAAAATCTCATCTCAAGTTTAGCACAAGCCTGATGGCCTTTGAAATTACATCTCAAGTTAAGCACAAGCCCGATGGCCTTGAAATCACATCTCACGTTTAGGACAAGCCTGATGGCCTTAAAATCACATCTCACGTTTAGGGCAAGCCTGATGGCCTTCAAATCACATCTCACGTTTAGGGCAAGCCTGATGGCCTTGAAATCACATCTCATGCTTAGGGCAAACCTGACGGCGTTGAAATCACATCTCACGTTTAGGGCAAGCCTGATAGCCTTAAAATCACATATCGCGTTTAGGACAAGCCTGATGGCCTTGAAATTACATCTCACGTTTAGGACAAGCCTGATGGCCTTGAAATCATATATCTCGCTTAGGGCAAGCCCGACGGCATAGAAATCACATTTAAAGTTTATCACAAGCCTGACGGCCTTGAACTCACATATCTCGCTTAGGGCAAGCCTGACGGCCTTGAAATCACATATCACTCTAAGCCTTGAAATCACATCTCACGCTTAGGGCAAGCCTGACGGTCTTGAAATCACATATCACGCTTAGGGCAAGCCCGACGGCATAGAAATCACATTTAAAGTTTATCACAAGCCTGACCGCCTTGAACTCACATATCTCGCTTAGGGCAAGCCTGACGGCCTTGAAATCACATATCACGCTAAGCCTTGAAATCACATCTCACGCTTAGGGCAAGCCTGGCGGTCTTGAAATCACATATCACGCTTAGGGCAAGCCTGACGGCCGTGAAATCACATACATGTATCACGCTAAGCCTTGAAATCACATCTCACGCTAAGCCTTGAAATCACATCTCACGCTAAGGGCAAGCCTGACGGTCTTGAAATCACATATCACGCTTAGGGCAAGCCTGACGGTCTTGAAATCACATATCACGCTTTGGGCAAGAAATGACTGTCTTGAAATTTCATATGCCAATTTAACTTCACTTGCAAATAGCCAATTCGTTAAACCTCACAAATTGGCTACTCCTAGCAAGTTGCCAGTTCGTAATACATAACGGATTGGCAACTGGCAGCCAGATGCAAATTCGACTTGTGTCCGTAATTGAGAATAAAAAATGAATTGGCAACTGGCAGCCAAAATATCAACAGTCGCAACACAGGAAAGTTCAATTTTTATCTGGGGGTCATGATGTTAAGTTAACACACTTCGTAGAGGCCCACAACACAATGCTACTTGCAACATATCTAAGAATGGGCTTTGTGGTTATAGACCATCAGATTTTTGAAGTTTTCCCTATATAAATCTGTGCAAACTTAAGTGACCCCCAGGCTAAATATCTAAGCTCTATGCCTTGTGGTTTCAGATACAATGTAATAAGATTTTAATAGAATTTTCTTTTTGTTGACATAACAACCAGAGTTCTGAATAAAATGGAATTATTGATAAATAGAGCTTCATGCAAGGAATAATAGGAAATGCCGTTCGAAGGAAATACAATGTAGTGGACGGACGACGGCCGAGAGATGCCGGACGTTGAGAGGGGCCCAACCAGCTCATCCTTTCATTTTTCTAGCTTGAAAAACAAACAATAGGCTAAAGATCAAGGTCAACCCTTGTCAATTTGCAATCTGCATTCAAAACTGTACACATTGTTCAACTTTCATTGCTTTAGCTACAAAAGAAGAAAGGTCAGTAGGTCAATGTCAGCCAAGTCAAAGTTTAAATCGGCATCTAAAACTGTCCATATATATCATTGCTGGAGCTTAAAAAACAAACAAGTGGGCCATGATGACCCTACATCGCTCACCTGAATACCAGTCCACTTGCCTAATGGGTGTGGTCAATTTTGACCCAAGAGGCATGATTTGAACAAAGTAGGTGGAAGACCACAAGACAATGTTACATACCCGGGGGTCATAATTTGAACAATCTTGGTAGAGGTCCACTAGATAATGCTACATGCCAAATATCTAAGCTTTAGGCTTTGTGGTTTCAGAGGAGATTTTTTAAGTTTTTCCTATTTGTTGCCATAGCAACCAGAGTTCTGCATGGAATGGAATTCTTTGAACAATTTTGACAGAGGTTAATGCAAGTAAAATCCTTGCAAAGTTTCATCAACATTGGCCCAGTGGTTTCAGAGGAGATGTCGTTTGAAGGAAATGGTTGACGGACAGACGGACGTACTTACCAGACGGACTTTGTGAGGTTATCCCTTTGATCTTTCTTTGATCTTTTTCAACCCCACAACACAATCATTTAACCCCACAATGCCATTTTTAATCCCATAATGACGGAATGAATTCAAAGAATCTCACAATGCTAAGTTGTACTTAAACCCTAACCCCGTAATGTCTACTAGGCATGTACAGACAGACAGACGGACGGACGGACGGACGGACGGACTGACGGACGGTATAAATGCGCATTTGTTGGGTACTTTCCATTGCCTCCTATTATAAGAAAGTAGCCAACAAGGCACTATATAAAGTATTAAGCCTACCCAACATGTGCCCCTTTATTTGTTACCTGACGGAATGAAGGATATAGTACCCAATATATGCCATATGCGGGCCCGGACAGACGGACGCCGGACGGAATGCAATCCTAATAGCTCACTCTGGCACTTTGTGCCAAGTCAGCTAAAAAGTAGGTCAGTGACCCAGCGTGGAGCTAACTTGGACCTTATATAAAGCTATCTAAAAACCGGTGACCCCGCGGCGTGTTTAATTTTGACCCGGAGTTTTTGATATAAACAATCTTGGTTTGTTATCTCTGTTGCCTTGGTATTCCAAATATCATAAGTTGTTCCTATTTGTTGCCATAGCACCAGACTTGGAACGTCTTTAAACAACTTTAATTGAGTTTCCTAAAGGAACACTTCTGCAAAGTTTCATCAATATTTCAAAGAAGATGACGTTTGAAGGAAATGTTGGACGTATACGACAAACGGTTAGTGGTCCAAATAGCCCAACCTTGCACTCTGTGCCATGCATTATCTGGTAATCTTGCTAAGGTAGGTAGATAAGTCACGTACAAACGGCCCTACAGCCGACAATCAAAGTCCCAAAAACACAACCTCCGTCGATCTGGTGAGTCATTGAGTACCAGCTGGGGACCCGTGAGTCATCGAGTACCAGCTGGGGACCCGTGAGTCATCGGGTACCAGCTGGGGACCCGTGAGTCACTGAGGACCAGCTGGGGACCCGTGAGTCATTGAGTACCAGCTGGGGACCCGTGAGTCACCGAGTACCAGCGGGGGACCCGTGTGTCACCAACTACCAGCTGGGGACCCGTGAGTCACCGACTACTAGCTGGGGACCCGTGAGTCACCGAGTACCAGCGGAGGACCCGTGTGTCACCGACTACCAGCGGGGGACCCGTGTGTCACGGACTACCAGCTGGGGACCCTTGAGTCACTGAGTACCAGCTGGGGACCCGTGAGTCATCGAGTACCAGCTGGGGACCCGTGAGTCATTGAGTACCAGCGGGTGACCTGTGAGTCACCGAGTACCAGCTGGGGACCCGTGAGTCACCGAGTACCAGCTGGGGACCCGTGAGTCACCGAGTACCAGCGGGGGACCCGTGTGCCACCGATTACCAGCTGGATACTTATTGCTGAAGAAAGATTTATAGTCAAGCATACCTTCACTAAAATTTAATTGATCTGTTTTACCGAAAGAAGTAGACTAAGTGTGATTTCTTATGCTAGTTTCATTTGAATGAAACATTACGTGTTTTACAAAGAAACCATTTTTCTGGATTGTGGTCCATAATCGGTCTACACGTAACAACTATTATATCCACGTATATACATGACGGATACATGTTTAAGCTACTGTTCAGTTTGTTTTGTATTAGTGTAATAAATAATTTACGTTTTAAGAATGTTAACCTTTCCAAACCTCGGCAGTTGTACGGTCTGGAAACATTTTCTTTTTAATTAAACCCATATTCTATCATACTACAATTCGGGAACATACTGCATAAAGCATAATATCTGAAACTGAAAGTTGGTCAACGACAAATTAAAAGTTACTTTCGATCTCATGCATAAGACAAATACAATTTTTAAAAAAACAAAATATGTACTTTCGTTTACAAATGTTGAATGAAGTCTAACATTTCAAATCAGCAATCCGAGGTATAGCAGAAATAGCAGATAATTAAATAGTAGTGCGTTCATTTTCCGAATACAAGAATCATCACCACTCACTTATTATGTTCTAATCCTTTACATGTATAAGTATTAAATCTAATTTTTATATAACTCCGACGAACCTTCAAAGTAAAAACTGATAACACTTACTTACGACAGAAAAGTCCTGGGTCCTGGAGTAAAATTGTAGATGAAATCCGACACAGATATAAACAATATTCATCACTATTATAAGAAGTCCAGGAATTCATGTTAAAAATAGAATGAAAAGAAACACATATTAAATAAGCCTGACCGTGGGAAGACCAACAGTCTAATGTTAGATGTAATCATTTTATGAGACTGAACATTAACTTCTACACATAAACAACAAGCAGTAAGCCGTGTTGGTACTTTAAGCATATAAGAACGCAAGGGTAACTGCCGAGGAGACCAAGTGAGTTCCGTCCTCTTTTAATGTCGTTGGACTGTACTACCTGGACTTGAGAGCAAACTATTTGTAAAAGCGGATCCATTCTAGCTGTAAAATCAAAAGATTGAACTTTGCACGACGCAGCTCACTTACATCTATCACGTTACATCCTCGTGGAACTGATCTTGGCGACAAAAAATATGCAGTCATAAACCTTTGACTGCGTTAATTTTTAACATCGTATTCAACTTATATAATACTTGTGACACATAAATCATGCAAATGAATAAACAGTTGGTAACCGCCCATGAACGATTAATGTTTGTATAAACTTTTCAAACTATCGTAATTTCTAAAAAATTGTTCAGTCGGCCGCCTCCGCATCATTTATACCATTCTGCTGTATGTAAGTGATATTACAATTCAAAGCGACCATCATAATTCTAAATAAGACATTTATTACTGATTTGTACTTCTAAAATAACGAATAGTACAATACAAGTTATTATAATCAAATTAGATCTATATGAATGTTTATAACAATGCTATCGAATGTAGAGGAAAAACTTGTTTTTTTTACTATTCTAGAACAATGTAAAAGCTATAAAAACAAATGGCCAAGATGGCCCTGTATCGCTCACCTTGGTACAAGTCCACTTGCCTGGTGGAAGATCACTAGACAATGTTATATACCAAATAGGTTTTCTTATATACGTCTTTGTAAAACAAGTGACCCCCCCCCCCAGGCAAGGACAATTTTGACCCCGGGAGCATAATTTGAACACACTTTGAAGAGGTCTACTAGGCAATGCTACATGCCAAATATCTAAGCTCTACTGTAGGCATTGTGGTTTCAGAGACGAAGATTTTTAATTTTTTCCTATATAAGCTAAGTGACCATCCGCACAGTGTCAATTTTGACCCCGGGGTCATAATTTGAACAATCTTGGTAGACGTCCACTAGACCATGCTACATACCAAATATCTAAGCTATAGGCCTTGTGGTTTCAGAAAAGAAGATTAAAAAAAAATCTATAAAAGCCTATACAAAACTAATTGACCACCCGCGCGGGGTCAATTTTGAACCCTGTGTCATAATTTGAACAATCTTGATAGAGATCCACTAGACAATGCTACATGCCAAATATCAAAGCTCTAGGCCTTGTGGTTTCAGAGAAGAAGATTTTTAAAGTTTTTCCTATTTGGTGTCATAGCAACCAGAGTTCTGCATGGAATGGAATTCTTTGAACAACTTTGATAGAAGTTCATGCAAGGAACATCCCTGCCAAGTTTCATCATCATTGGCCCAGTGGTTTGAATTTGAATAACCTTGATAGAGACCCACTAGACAATGCTACATGCCAAATATCAAAGCTCTTGGCATTGTGGTTTCAGAGAAGAACATTTTTAAAGTTTTTCCTATATAAAGCCTATGCAAAACTAAGTGACCACCCGCGCGGGGTCAATTTTGACCCATGGGGTCATAATTTGAACAATCTTGGTACAGGTTCACTAGACTTTCCTATTTGTTGCCATAGCAACCAGAGTTCTGCATGGAATTGAATTCTTTAAACATCTTTGATAGAGCTTCATGCAAGTAACATTCCTGCAAAGTCTCATCAACATTGGCCCAGTGGTTCCAGAGGAGATGTGGTTAGAGTAAGAAGGAAATGGTGGACTGACGGACGACGTACGACGGACGCCGGAATGCGATCCTAATAGCTCACTCTTGCACTTTGTGCCAGGTTCAAGCTAAAAATTGAAAATACTTTTACTTTCGTTTGCTTTATTGGGCTCTAAGGTATGGACCCCTAAACCCGAGCCCAACATTACTGTCATAATGCTGTTAAACTTGTTTTATCGCCTAAAAGGATTTTTTTTTGGTAGGAGGTGAATTTAAATCTGTGTGCCAACTCATGACATTATGGATCTATGTGACTCACCTTAATTTCAATGCAACACATGGACAATTTCAGGCCACAATTTTATAAATCAGTTTCATTTAAACACTTTTAACATCTCTTTAACAGTTTTGGTAGACATTAGTAGTATATAAAGACCACTCGTTAAAAGTAATTTCAAAATCTGACTCACGATTTTTGTGAAAAACATGTTAAGTACAGTATTTTATATGTAGGCAGTCTCCCTTGGACAAGTGGTTAATGCATCTGACTAAAAGTGGGAGATCGAAGGTTCGAATTGAAGCATGGGTCTGGTCTGATATGGCCAGTTGGTGAGCCGCTAGCTAGATACAAAACGGTTACCGTATGCCTACCTGCGTGGTAATAAAAGGTACGATTTGTTAGAGAAGAATGTATCTCATAAGTCTGAAATGACTGGCACTTATAGAAGGTGTCTCATAAGTCAGAAATTGCTGACCCTTTAAGTTGGAGAAAAGCACTACTCTCCAGTAGTCATGTTTCTGGAATAATCAACATCTTTTGAACAATTCGAATTGAACGTCAAGAAAATTTAATGATCAATGTTTTCAAATAAGAAGATATTAAAGTTTACATTTAGCTCTACAATAAACAGACGCCCTGTCCCCTTATGATTATGTTGTTTCCGAACTAATGATTTAAGGGGTCATCAAAAGATAATCCTATGAAATCATTTTGAAATCCAGCTAATCGTTTTTGACAAGAATATTTTCACAGATTTGGCAAAAGTACACTGTAAAAAGTATTAGGAATCATTACACTCAAATGTGTGACAGGTGAGTTGCCACCCATCATGGAATCAATGCACCCTAGACCGGACAAACAGGACACCCTTAATGGTGTAACCAAACAGGTGCTTCACAAGATAAAAGTATAACACGCCAGTGTAAGCGCACACTTTCATTACTTATTATATATATAATGTTTATTAAAGTCTCATCCATTTACAATACATTATTATAATCCATATATAAAACATAAAACAAGTAAATGGTCATTCCATGCAGAATTACAAGAGACTACAAATACATTTCACTTATACATAAAACATTCACTTATTAAAACAAATAATCCATTTGATGTACAATAAAATCATTGATTAAACCACTATACGAAGTATGTGGGAAGAATACTTTTCAATAGTCTGGGATTGACTACTAGTTAAAATACTCTCATTAATATACCTTACCCACTACAAGCATATTATGATAAAATAGTATCTAAAAATTTGAAACGATGGCATTAGTCTAAAATTATATTCTATTTAATATGCATCAGAATATTAAATTTCATCCTGAAGTCTAGACGTTACCACTAGTTAATTAAATATACATTAAAAGAATGAATTTAATAGACGATTGGATCTACCATAACCATGATAACCAGTTCATATAAACCCTTTCACCAAAACATGACTGGAAAAACTGGAGTGACTGGTCCCACAACATTCTTCGGGAATGTGAAACAAAAGTTTGTGTAAGATAAAGACTCAAGAAGGTCTTTGCCAGTGCATGGTTTTGTATTTAATTTTTCCAAGAACTACTTATTTGATGTCTTTACAATATTCTGACGGGTTTCGTAGCGAAACGTCACAGAGATTTTTCGTTCATAATTTCGCGAATAATAGCAACGTGTTCATTTATGATACACGGATGTGTCCGTCTGAGTCATGCTACAATTTAAGACCATAACCATATGCGTGGAATGCAGCATAGAATTAAGGCACATTCAAATCCTTTCTCAGTTGACCTGTGTAACGATACACGACGCGGCAAGCAATACACCGAATTGAGTGTAGGTGTGACACCATTTTAGGGCAAAGTTAAATTTCCGTGTTACTCTATACCGGTTTACCTGACCAACCTACACTTGTATGGGTGTGAAAAACGCTAGATCGGGACTATCTCTTCACTGATTCTGGACTAATATTTCATTTCGGTGATTCTCCACTCGCAATCGGTGTAACTGACACGGTAACACCATTTTGCAAGCTGTTGTACACTATATTAAGAGATAACAAACACTTATGTTTTAACATAATGATTTTGACAAACTAGACCGACAAAAATTCTATGTTAATCCATCTTAAAATCGTCCAGCGATTGTGATCCACACAGCCAATGGGATGACTAAATCACGTGCTACACATCATATATTGCTACACAAAAAATGTCTGCTTCCAACATTTAAAAGCTGCTTGCCTTCACGTTTTGGTAAAAACAAACAAGGTTCTGCGAACTGTCTGAAAGTTCATATTCAGAACGAGTCATCAAATACAAAGGTTCCAGCATAAATTCCTGTAAATTATTTCTCTTCTTTTTTTGAAGTTATACGCTCCCACATTATTAGGCGTTGCAAACGTTTTTGAAATCCCAATATACAACGGTGCAGTCAAACCAAGCTTACCAACATGTTGAACAGATTGTAGAACTTTACTTGTAATATCCTTTTTATGTCAAACTAAAACAAGTGACCCCCGGACCGGACCAATGTTGACCCATGAGAAATTAATTAAACAAACTATCTGAAGGAATACAATGTCAAGCGTTTCAGAGCGTTTGATTTGTTTACCATGGCAACCACTACTCTGCATGAAATAAGTATGGTAAAGAAAACACCCATACAATGTTTATCAACTTCTTTCAAATGATTTCAGAGATGTCGTTTGGAAGAAATGATGGACAGGCGGCGGATTCCCGTTGGTCAATAGTCACTAAAGCTTAGCAGGAGCATTTATGCTCAAATATTAGTAAGCTTAAAATATTTGTTTTCGCCTAACTAAAGCTATAGAATACCAAGTAACTCTATAGAAATCTACTATAACCAGCCTTTTGATTATACCATGTATATTTGACACTTGTATCCGGTCAAAATTCCGTACAGCATGTATATACAGTCACGGTGGGATTATGACTGTAATTATTAACTCGATCAACTCAATCAATACCTGGTTTGTATGATTTACTTTTTTTAACAAAAGAAATACATTTACTCTAGTTACAATGTGTAATTGAACGCCTCAACGACGAAAAACTATTATAGCGCTTTGACACTTACTAAAAACACATTCCATTTGAAAGCCTTTAACCTCATTTAGTAACTACACATGTTCATGTACCATCTAAACGTCGTTAGTTCATTTGACATTGACTTACTTCGTTGTTTTTTTTTTAAGTTTTATCGTTGGTACTTGATAATCCATATGACCAACGTCCCCAAAACAGTTTAGTTATTTCATGTCCAGTGTACAGCACCGATACATTGGTCTTCAATTTTATGTCTCGTCCGAAAGACCGTAAGTTATGTAAGTGGAGCAGCGGGGGATCGAACCTGTGATCCCTGCATTACAAGTCTAGCGCGTTAACCACTAGACCACTGCTCCCGCTCCTGACATACCTCTGTGCACAGCCTATACTGGTCACGATTTGATAAATACCATACATGAAAATACTGGCGTGCAAGAAGTAAAATTAATTTCTCGCATTATATTTAATACATTTGTTTATGACATATTTTACAAACTAGATCAATCAGGAAATGTACATTACATTTAATAAATACTAATTTTGAACCAAAATCTATGAAATGGTTTTACCTGATGTATGCGTGACCAAGTTTGCTCCCCACTGCTTTCCATATGTAATGCCAATGAATATGTATTTTATTTAGTAAAGAACTATTAATCTGTTTAAAACTAAATAAAATTATTGTACAAATATTAAAAAGGCTAAGTAAACGAGTAGTTTCTGTTTTTCCAACCTAACTGATCAAATGGTACAGATCATTCAGTAGTAAAACACAATATCGATAGTACAAGTATAAACAGCGTTTGTTTGGTACTGTCTATTTATTGTGATAAAAAGGTAAAACAAGTCTTTACACATTTAAAGAGTTAAAGTGAAAGTACTAGATTAAGTACTCTATAAAAACTTCGCGTACATCAACCAAAACAGACATAACACACGAGAGAATGAAACCTCGTACAACGCCCATTACAGACATACATGGGAGAATAAAAACTACACCCTTCACATGCAAATAATAGACGAGAGAATGGTATTACACGGTTAGTTTTCGTACATTATGGTTAATTTTCTAAACAGAACATCTACATTTATGAGCAAATTTCACGAAAGTTTGATGAAAATTGTGACTTGTAGATTGTTATCAAGGAAAAGTTAATGGACAGACGGACGGACGGATTGACAAACCACCATGGCATTAAGCTCTGCTAGACTAAAATAGTGGGAATGCTTTCTTCAAGTGCAAAAAATTGGAAAATCACATACACAAAACAATAAGCGATCCCGTGAGTTTGAAATAAAAATTGAACCACAAAGAAAACTTGGTTTGTTAATTCGTGTTTTGATAGAGTTACCTATCGTTTGAACATGTTAGCATGTTAATACAATGTAATAAGATTTTAATAGAATTTTCTTTTTGTTGACACAGCAACCAGAGTTCTGAATAAAGTGGAATTATTGATAGATAGAGCTTCATGCAAGGAATAATAGGAAATGCAGTTTGAAGGAAATACAATGTAGTGGACGGCCAAAGATCAAGGTCAACCCTTGTCAATTTGCAATCTGCATTCAAAACTGTACACATTGTTCAACTTTCATCGCTTAAGCTTCAAAAGAAGAAAGTAGGTCAGTAGGGTAGTTTAAATCGGCATCTAAAACTGTCCATATATATCATTGCTGGAGCTTAAAAAAACAAACAAGAGGGTCATGATGGCTCTTCATCGCTCACCTGAATACCAGTCCACTTGCCTAATGGGTGTGGTCAATTTTGACCCAAGAGGCATGATTTGAACAAAGTAGGTCAAAGACCACAAGACAATGTTACATACCAAATAGTTTTCCTATATACATCTTTGTAAAACAAGTGACCTCCTTGGCGGGGCCAATATTGACCCCAGGGGTCATGATTTGAACAAACTTTAAAGACGTCTACTAGGCAATGCTACATGCTAAATATCTAAGCTCTAGGCCCTGTGGTTTCAAAGAAGAGTTTTAAAGTTTTTCCTGTATAAGCTTATGTGATATCAAGTGACCCCCCGGGCGGGGTCAATTTTGACTTGGGGGTTATAATTTGAACAATCTTAGTAGAGGTCCACTAGAAAATGCCACATGCTAAATATCTAAGCTCTCGGCCTTGCGGTTTGAGAGAAGAAGATTTTTAAAGTTTTTCCTATATTAGCCTATGTAAAACTAAGTGTCCCCCTGGGCAAGGTCAATTTTGATCCCTGGGGCATAATTTGAACAATCTTGGTAGAGGTCCACTAGACAATGCTACATGCTAAATATCTAAGCTCTCGGCCTTGTGCTTCAGAGAAGAAGATTTTTAAAGATTTGCCTACATTAGCCTATATATGTAAAACTAAATGACCCCCGTGCGGGGTCAATTTTGATCCAAGGGGCATAATTTGAACAATCTTGGTAGCGGTCCACTAGCAAATGTGACATGCCAAATATCTTAGCTCTAGGCTTTTTGGTTTCAGAGAAGAAGATTTTTAAAGTGTTTCCTATATAAGCCTATGCAAAACTGAGTGACCACCCGCGTGGGGTCAATTTTGACCCGGGGGTAATAATTTGAACAATCTTGGTACAGGTCAACTTAATAATACTACATGCCAAAATATCTAAGCTTTAGGCCTTGTGATTTCAGAGAAGAAGATTTTTAAAGTTTTTCCTATTTGTTGCCATAGCAACCAGAGCTCTGCATTGAATGGAATTCTTTGAACAACTTTGATAGAGGTTCATGCAAGGAACATCCCTGCAAAGTTTCATCAACATTGGCCCAGTGGTTTCAGAGGAGATGTCGTTTGAAGGAAATGGTGGACGGACGACAGACGGACGGACGACGGACGGAATGCGATCCTAATAGCTCACTCTGGCACTTTGTGCCAGGTGAGCTAAAAATTAGGTCAGTAGGTCAGTGACCCGGCGTGAAGCCAACTAGGACCTTATATCAAGCTATCTAAAAGCCGGTGATCCCGCGGCGTGCTTAATTTTGACCCGGGGGTTTTGATATAAACAATCTTGGTTGAGGTCCACTAGGCAATGCCAAATATCTAAAGTTTAGGTTTTGTTGAGTAGGAGAGTTTTGTTCCTATATAAACCTTTGTAAAATCTAGTGAAAATTTTTATCCAAAAGTCATGATTTGAACCATCGTCGGAACCCACGGCTAATTCCTGCCGCTTCTCTCCGTCATATACCGTGGGCAAATAGACTGGCGAAACTTCGTAAAGCATGAATATTCATGACTATTTTTTATCCAATGAAATCGACGCTTACAAAAATAAGATAACCTCAGCTTTGAGGAGTATTCTCAAATAATGGCCGCCATGCAGAACATTGAAAAAAAAATGTGTGATTTGTTTGGCCCCGATTAAGGACGATCATACAGAAATCTGGAGTCCGAGACTAGTGTTACACAGTGGGGTAGTATTTTTCGCCAGATGCAAGTGAATTTAATCGGTGCAGCATGCAATCATTGCATGAATAAACTTAACAAAATATGTCGTTTAACGGAGGAATCAACATCGAAAGTGGAGAACATGTTGAACGAAAAGGATAAAATTATCAACATTTTAAAGGAAATGCCTGGTGTACAGGAGCGACTGAAAGCATCAAGAACACCTAAGGGTAAGGATATAGGTCATTCACGATTCTAAAAAGCAAACTTTAAATTCCCACTCTGAATTAAGAAAGATGAAAAATCTGTCCGTGATGATCATGTACAGTGGACTTCATAGTTTAGTTTATATTAACTTATTTTAGCTCAATTGTTAAGCAAGCTTGCAGCTTATCGAGTCACTCTTGAGTCCACTTCCTGGAAAAAACAGGTCTAGTGTCATATAAAGTGGTACAGTCATGCTTATAATAAATACCGGTACATGAATTATAAATACAATGTACGGTATACATGACAATAACAAGACAGATATATCCGGTGAATGTTCATTAATTTAAATCAATTTAAATACACCGGTAATTAGGGGTGTCACGTTTGGTAAATAGGGGTGTCACGTTTAGAGAATTTGGTAAACGTGTACACGTCTGTCGCAACTAAACGAAACGGATCCGTTTACACGTTGTTTACATCAGTTTCAGTAAATCATCATACATGCTGCGTTCAAAACAATATTCTTTTAAGTAACAAATGTTACATACCTGTTTAAATATGTCTACCGTTTTAGATACGTTATCATTTAGCAATGTACACGTCCAGATCACCCCGTTACATGAATACAAATTCAGTGACAATAAAATACTATAACTGCATTTCAGTATGTGTGAAATGACCCATTCTTATTCATATCAAGGATATATACAATGTCAATGAAGTTCTCACCAATTGAAAGAATGCTAAAACAGAACATACATAATTAATACTCAGTGTAACTGTTTCAGTTAGCAAAAAGCGCTCCATTCACGAGGCTGTTACTCCAAACACAGTAACTCCCAAAAGTAAAAAGAGTTTGTTTGCTACGCCTAAGAGAACACCGACACCAAGATTGTCAAAGAA
Organism: Saxidomus purpurata; assembly: GCA_022818135.1. Taxonomy (NCBI): domain Eukaryota; kingdom Metazoa; phylum Mollusca; class Bivalvia; order Venerida; family Veneridae; genus Saxidomus; species Saxidomus purpurata. The sequence continues at coordinate 6,526,501 of JAFMSR010000014.1, read as the reverse complement.
GCCTTGTATGGTAGAAAAAGGCACTCAAACCAAAACAACCAGTCCAGATTTTCATGTGAAGGTTTGTATTCAATTATATGTTTTACATAATAAAAGCCAGGTTAAATTGCATTGTGTGGCAGTCTTTTAAGTTGCTTTCAACTTACTGCACTATATAGAGTTCTAAAGAAATACATATATTAATTTTAAAATATATTATTATTATTGTGCTGTTATATTTATATGCAAGAAAAATCAATACTAGCATTACATAATGTCAGTCAAACAAGTTGTCGTGTATCCTGTTATTAATTTAATTTCAGGTTACAGTCAAATATGCGCGACAAGAGCGGCCATACATCATCAGTGATAAAACAGAATAGAAATTGATCAAAGTCCTGATTAATAAAGACACTGAATCTGCAGTGTGTAAACATTTGTCAAAGTAGCAGGCATATCGAACGGCTATGAAGGACTGTGTCACAAAAGAAATAGAGCGAGAGATAGAACAGCTTGTGAAAAGAAGAGAATCTCTTTTAAGGGTGACAAGTATTGATGATTTACAAAACTTTGATTGGGAAACTGTATGTTATTTATTGTATCAGAAAGTTCCAACATTAATGTCAGTTTTAAGATGTGTGGTCACCAGCAAGAAAAAGAAGTGTTTACCACATCTTGTGACAGCTGCTACTATTCTGCTGTATGGAAGAAACCAGACACTTAACCTGTTACAGTTCATATTGGGTCTAGTCCTAGACAGTGGTGGTTTGAATAAAGAGGTATGGAAATAAAATCGGGTTTTTTAATATGCTATGTTACATCATAATGACGATCAAAGATGATTATTAATAATAATATTTTTAAGTGACAGCAAAGTTTTAACATTATAACAGCTTTATTTGGAATCATTAGTTTTAGCTCTTGTGGACAAAGTACAGCCTAGGCTAATATTTGTCCAGTCCGTAATCTTCAGTATGGACTTGGAGGTTATGAATTTGTCATATGTATCTCCAGCTATTGTTTTGATGTCGGTCCATAACTAAGGAACCGATGGATGAATTTCATGAAACTTAAAAGAATAATACAATAGCTTATTGCCGTGGCACACATGCAGCTTTCGTCAAGATTGGATTTGTATCTTTTAGAGTTAGTGCAGTTGATTATTCTATATAAAAAATTTAAAATTCTACAGTCATTTTTTATTAATATTTTCAGGGCTTGAGTATTGTACATGCCATAGGCTTAACAGTATCACATACAAGTGTTTACAATAAAAGAACAGAACTGATTAAAAACCAGGAAGAAAACATAGATAAAGTTATGAAAAGTTATGCCAGACAAAAGTCTCAAACACAAAAAACAGCTGACACTACAGAATTAGTGTCCTCTATGCCTGTAGATTCGCCAGTATTTGAGAGTGAGACACAGCCATCAAACAGTAGAGAAACACTTTCAAAGGAAGACAGCCAGACATCTATGAATATAACTGAAGTGGGTGGGTCAGAATGTGAGTCAACTGTATCTGCATGTATCTTTCAGAATAGTTCTTGCAGCCAGTGTACATGTAGAAGTGCTTCTTTAACTTGCCAGTGTAATTTGATTGAAAGCAACTTACAGTCTGTAGATTTAATTGATTTTGAAGAAAAATCCACAAGACAGTCTATGCTTTCTTTAAATAAAGAGGTACTTTCAGCAGATACGCAAATGAATAGTTTGGTTAGTAGTCAGTCATCTTATGTTAATGAAGGTGAACTCAAAAGTGACAAATGTACCATAAAGCCTATTGAAATATTGGGTGATAAATTTAGACATAACTGTGTCACCCACAAAAATGAGCATGAAACATCAGAGAAAGAGTTTGCATTGGTTTCTGACCATGGTGAAGCAACGACAAGTTACCTTTGAAAATGCTGGTATGGAAAATGACGCAGCACCACAGACAGATGTTTTGAATTTATTCACAAGTCACTGGATTCCAGAACCCACTCAAATAGAAGACCTCCATAAAAACATGATGTTTCATGTGGCACATATACTATTTAAACACATAGAACCCTTACAGTGTCTCAGTTCTGCATACCCAGAATTCATTTTGCATCCATATATGGAGCAAACAAAGCAAAAATCTGTTCTTCTGAACTGCGACTTAGTGGATGCGAGTGAAAATTCTTCACAAGGGATGATAGAAATTCTCCAGCATGTTCACAATTTAGCAGTGCCACATACTGAAGGTAAAGTTATTGAAAAAGTTGTCTTTGGAGGGGACGTATTAACCAATGAAAGAGCGTTTTCTGCGCAAGCTGCCATTCAGAATAACAAAACTGACGCCGACAAACTCACAGGTGTCGTCCATCGACCAGAGGGGCTTCACAGGCAGTTCAATTTCCTACTTGTAATATAACCAGTAAAAGTTCAGTTGTCAGTTCACTGTTGGTTGTTTAAATGTAAGTTAAATTTTATTGTTCAGCTTGTGATATGAATAACTAGGTAATGAATAGCCTGGGTTAACGAGGATGGACTTGAACAATCTTGGTAGAAGTCTGCTAGGCAATGCTACATGCTACGAATTTAAGCTCTAGGTCTTGTGGTTTTACCAGCTGGATACTTATTACTGAAGAAAGATTTATAGTCAAGCATACCTTCACTAAAGTTTAGTTGTGATCTGTTTTACCGGAAGAACTAGACTAAGTGTGAAGTGTCTTATGCTATTTTCATTTGAATGAAACATTACGTGTTTTACAAAGAAACCATTTTTCTGGATTGTGGTCCATAATCGGTCTACACGTAACAACTATTGTATCCACGTATATACATGACGGATACATGTTTAAGCTACTGTTCAGTTTGTTTTGTATTAGTGTAATAAATAATTTACGTTTTAAGAATGTTAACCTTTCCAAACCTCGGCAGTTGTACGGTCTGGAAACATTTTCTTTTGAATTAAACCCGTATTCTGCTATATTATAATTAGGGGACATATACTGCATAGGGCATAATATCTGAAACTGAAAGTTGGTTAACGAAAAATATTAAAAGTTACTTTCGACCTCATGCATAAGACAAATACAATTTTTTAAAAACAAAAGATGTACTTTCGTTTACAAATGTTGAAAGAATTCTAACATTTTAAATCAGCAATCCGAGGTCAAATAGTGCACATTTCAACATATTAAACACTTTCCTTTTTTGATTTGTTTAAAATCACCTCTCACTATGTGCGTGAAGTTAGCTGCCAGTTGCCAGTTGCCGGTTGCCAATTCAATGCCAATTCAATTGGCAACTGGCAACTGGCAGCCAACTTCACACTCTTGTTGCCAATTCGTCTTCACTTGCAAATATCAACCAAAATCAAAATTGTTAAACCACGCGAATTGGCAACTGGCACTGGCGCCAGATGCCAATTCGATTTTTATACAAAATCTTAATAAAAGCTGAATTGGCAACTGGCAACCAACTTCATATTCCAGATGCCAATTCAACTTTCACTTGCAAATAGCCAACTCGTTTAACCTAACGAATTGGCAACTGGCAATTGGCAATCAGATGCCAATTCGATTTTTATGTAAAAATCTTAATAAAAGTTGAATTGGCAACTGGCAACTGGCAACCAGATGCCAATTCGTTCAACCTCGCAAATTGGCAACTGGCAACTGGCAGCCAGATGCCAATTCTATTTTCATGTAAAAATCTTAATAAAAGTTGAATTGGCAACAGGCAAGTGGCAACCAACTTCATATTCCAGATGCCAATTCAACTTTCACTTGCAAATAGCCAATTCGTTTAACCTCACGAATTGGCAACTGACAACTGGCAGCCAGATGCCAATTCGACTTCTGTCAGTAATTGTGAATAAAAAGCGAATTGGCAACTGGCAGCCAGATGCCAATTCGATTTTTATGTAAAAATCTTAATAAAAGTTGAATTGGCAACTGGCAACTGGCAACCAGATGCCAATTCGTTCAACGTCGCGAATTGGCAACTGGCATCTGGCAGCCAGAAGCCAATTCGATTTTTATGTAAAAATCTTAATAAAAGTTGAATTGGCAGGCAGGGCAACCAACTTCATATTCCAGATGCCAATTCAACTTTCACTTGCAAATAGCCAATTCGTTTAACCTCACGATTTGGCAACTGACAAATGGCAGCCAGATGCCAATTCGACTTCTGTCAGTAATTGTGAATAAAAAGCGAATTGGCAACTGGCAACTGGCAGCCAGATGCCAATTCGATTTTTATGTAAAATCTTAATAAAAGTTGAATTGGCAACAGGCAAGTGGCAATCAACTTCATATTCCAGATGCCAATTCAACTTTCACTTGCAAATAGCCAATTCGTTTAACCTCACGAATTGGCAACTGACAACTGGCGCCAGATGCCAATTCGACTTCTGTCAGTAATTGTGAATAAAAAGCGAATTGGCAACTGGCAACTGGCAGCCAGATGCCAATTCGATTTTTATGTAAAAATCTTAATAAAAGTTGAATTGGCAACTGGCAACTGGCAGCCTGAAGCCAATTCGATTTTTATGTAAAAATCTTAATAAAAATTGGCAACTGGAAACTGGCAACAAACTTCATATTCCAGATGCCAATTCAACTTTCACTTGCAAATAGCCAATTCGTTTAACCTAACGAATTGGCAACTGGCATCTGGCAGCCAGATGCCAATTCAATTTTCATGTAAAAATCTTAATAAAAGTTGAATTGGCAACTGGCAACCAGATACCAATTTGTTCAACCTCGCGAATTGGCAACTGGCAACTGGCAGCCAGATGCCAATTCGATTTTTATGTAAAAATCTTAATAAAAGTTGAATTGGCAACTGGCAACTGGCAACCAACTTCACATCCAGATGCCAATTCAACTTTCACTTGTAAATAGCAAATTCATTCAACTTACGAATTGGCAAGTGAAAGTTGTATTGGCATCTAGAATATGGAGTTTGATGCCAGTTGCCAATTTATTTTTTATTAAGATTTTTAAATAAAAATCGAATTTGCATCTGGCTGCCACTTGCTAGTTGCCAATTCAACTTTTTTAAAGATTTTTACATAAAAATCGAATTGGCATCTGGCTGCCAGTTGCCAGTTGCCAATTCGCTTTTTATTCACAATTACTGACAGAAGTCGAATTGGCATCTGGAATATGAAGTTGGTTGCCAGTTGCCAATTCAACTTTTATTAAGATTTTTACATAAAAATCGAATTGGCATCTGGCTGCCAGTTGCCAGTTGCCAATTCAGCTTTTATTAAGATTTTTACATAAAATCGAATTGGCATCTGGCTGCCAATTGCCAGTTGCCAATTCGTTAGGTTGAACGAATTGGTTATTTGCAAGTAAAAGTTGAATTGGCATCTGGAATATGAAGTTGGTTGCCAGTTGCCACTTGCCAATTCAACTTTTTATTAAGATTTTTACATAAAAATCGAATTGGCATCTGGCGCCAGTTGCCAATTCAACTTTTATTAAGATTTTTACATAAAAATCGAATTGGCAGCTGGCTGCCAATTGCCAGTTGCCAATTCGTTAGGTTGAACGAATTGGTTATTTGCAAGTAAAAGTTGAATTGGCATCTGGAATATGAAGTTGGTTGCCAGTTGCCACTTGCCAATTCAACTTTTATTAAGATTTTTACATGAAAATTGAATTGGCATCTGGCTGCCAATTGCCAGTTGCCAATTCGCTTTTTTTCACAATTACTGACAGAAGTCGAATTGGCATCTGGCTGCCAGTTGCCAGTTGCCAATTCGTGAGGTTGAACGAATTAGCTATTTGCAAGTGAAAGTTGAATTGGCATCTGGAATATGAAGTTGGTTGCCAGTTGCCAGTTGCCAATTCAACTTTTATTAAGATTTTACATAAAAATCGAATTGGCATCTGGTTGCCAGTTGCCAATTCAACTTTTATTAAGATTTTTACATAAAAATCGAATTGGCATCTGGCTGCCAGTTGCCAGTTGCCAATTCGTGAGTTTGAACGAATTGGTTATTTGCAAGTGAAAGTTGAAATGGCATCTGAAATATGAAGTTGGTTGCCAGTTGCCAGTTGCCAATTCAACTTTAATTACGATTTTTACATAAAAATCGAATTGGCATCTGGCTGCCAGTTGCCAGTTGCCAATTCGCGAGGTTGAACGAATTGGTTATTGGCAAGTGAAGTTGAATTGGCATCTGAAATATGAAGTTGGTTGCCAGTTGCCAGTTGCCAAATCAACATTTATTAAAATTTTTACATAAAAATCGAATTAGCATCTGATTGCCAATTGCCAGTTGCCAATTCGTTAGGTTGGACGAATTGGCTATTTGCAAGTGAAAGTTGAATTGGCATCTGGAATATGAAGTTGGTTGCCAGTTGCCAGTTGCCAATTTATTTTTTATTAAGATTTTTACATAAAAATCGAATTGGCATCTGGCTGCCAGTTGCCAGTTGCCAATTCGCTCGGTTTAACAATTTTGTTTTTGGTTAATATTTGCAAGTGAAGACGAATTGGCAACAAGAGTGTGAAGTTGGCTGCCAGTTGCCAGTTGCCAATTGAATTGGCATTGAATTGGCAACCGGCAACTGGCAACTGGCAGCTAACTTCACGCACATCCTCTCACTTATTATTTTCTAATCTTTTTCATGTATTAGTATTAAATCTAATTTTCAAATAACTCTGACGAACCTTCAAAGTAAAAACTGATAACACTAACTTACGACAGAAAAGTCCTCGGTTCTGGAGTAAACTTGTAGATGAAATCCGACACAAATATGTTACATTAATAGAACAGAACAGAACATATAGTTTATTTTGACTTGAGCACATTACACCATGTTACATACATGTAAAAAGCCATGCATGCGTGTAATGCATGTAATAAACATATAAGAAAATGTAAACTATCAAAAAGAATGATACTCTCAAGCAACGGTTAAACAGTACTTATAGTTTCTTGAATAAACAAGTCGTATTTTGTAAAAGTTTGAGACTGTCAGTAACACAGTAGTTACCTACTCATCATAGAACAGAATTATATTTACAGTGTATTCTTGCCTACTATATATTATAAAGTCCGATGCGTTTCTTGCCTTTAAAATCCAGTGTTAGAGGTTGCAGAATATAAACTAATGTTAAACAATATTCATCACTATTTTAAGAAGTCTAGGAATTCATGTTGAAAATGGAATGAAAAGAAACACATAATGAGCCTGACTGTTGGAAGACCAAACACTCTAATCTTTGCAGTCTAATGTTAAATTTATCATTTTATGAGACTGAACATTAACTTCTACACATAAACAACAAGCAGTGAGCCGTGTTGGTACTTTAAGCATATAAGAACGTAAGGGTAACTGCCGAGGAGACCAAGTGAGTTCCGTCCTCTTTTAATGTCGCTGAACTATACTACCTGGACTTGAAACTATGTCATTCAGAGCAGAATATTTGTAAAAGCGGATGCATTCTAGCTGTAAAATCAGAAGGTTGAACTTTGCACGACGCAGCTCACTTACATCTATCACGTTACATGCTCGTGAAATTGATCTTGGCGACAAAGTTTAGAAAATACCAATATGCAGTCATAAACCTTTGACTGCGTTAATTTTTAACATCGTATTCAACTTATATGATATACTTGTGACACATAAATCATGCATTTACTGCTTCAAATGAATCAAACAGTCGGTAACTAGTGTTTGTTCTTTATAAACGATCTATAAACTTCACGTGAATGTTCAACACAAAAAAACTTTTCAACCTATCGTAGTTTCTAATAAATTGTTCAATAGGCCGCTCCCTCATTTATTAAAACAACATGTTTACACCAAGTGATATTACAAATCAAAGTGACCATCATAATTCTAGATAAAACATTAATTACTGATTTATACTCCTAAAATATTGAATATTACAATATTATAATCAAAATAGATCTATATGAATGTTTATAACAATGTCATTGAATGTAGAGAAAGCCCTTAGCACGAGCACAGCATTTCTCCCATAATGCTGTTAAACTTGTGTTATTGTCTGAAAGGAGAATTTTTGGTAGGAGGTGAATTTAAATCTGTGTGCCAACTCATGACATTATGGCCCTATATGAATCACCTTAATTTCAATGCAACACATGGACAACTTGATAAATCAGGTTCATTTATATACACTTAACATCTCTTTAATAGTTTTGGTAGACAGTCATATAAAAACCACTCGTTAAAAGTAATTTCAAAATTTGACTCATGAGTTTTGTGAACAACATGTTAAATACAGTATTTTATATAGATTTGTATAGGCCGTCTCTCTCGGACAAGTGGTTTATGGACCTGACTTGAAAGTGGGAGATCGAAGGTTCGAATCCAAGCAGAGGTCCGGTCTGATATCGCCGGTTGGTGAGCCGCTAGCTAGATAAATAACTGTTACCGTATGCCTACCTGCATGGTATTAAAAGGTACGATTTGTCAGAAACGAAGGTGTCTCACAAGTCAGAAATGGCTGGCCCTTTAAGTTGGAGAGAAGCACTACCCTCTGGTAGTCATATTTCTGGAATAATCAACATCTTTTGAACAATTCGGATTGAACGTCAATAAGAATAATTCAGGATCAATGTTTTCAAATAAGAAGATACATTTAGCTATACAGTAAAAAGAGCCCTGTCCCCTTACGGTTAGGATTGTTTCCGAACTAATGATTTAAGGGGTCATCAAAAGTTAATCCTATGAAATTATTTTGAAATCCAGCTAACCGTTTTTCGCAAGAATATTTTCACAGATTTGGCAAAAGTGCATTGTAAAAAGTACATATATTAGGAAACATTACACTCAAATGTGTGACAGGTGAGTTGCCATCCATTTTAGTAAAACACAACACTATTGTTTTCATGGAAACAATGCACCCTAGACCGGACTAACAGGACACCCTTTATGGTGTAACCAAACACGTGCTTCACAAGATAAACGTTAACACGTCAGTTTAAGCGTACACTTTCATTACTTCTAAACCCTTTCACCAAAACATGAAAGGAAAAACTAGAGTGAAAGGTCCCACAACATTCTTCGGGAATGTGAAACAAAAGTTTGTGTAAGATAAAGACTTAAAAAGGTCTTAGCCAGTGGTTTTGTATTTATTTTTTTCCAAGAATTACTTATTTGATTTCTTTACAATATTCTGACGGGTTTCGTAGCTAAACGTCACAGAAAGATTTTTCGTTCATAATTTCGCGAATAATAGCAACGTGTTCATGTATGATACACGGATGTGTCCGTCTATGTCATGCTACAATTTGAGATGTGTGGAATGCGGCATATAATTAAGACACATGCAAGTCCTTGGTCAGTTGACTTGTGTAGGCAAGCAATACCCCGACTTGAGTGTATACAACGCCTATATTGCACCTACATTTGATTATGGATGTTTAACATGGCACACAGCTAACATGACCGATGTAAATAGAATTACTAAACTGCAAAAACGATCAGCCAGAGTTATACTAAATGTCAACAAATTTACACGATCGTCTGAGATGTTCAATAACCTTAAATGGCTTTCTTTCCTCAGCAGATGCAAATATTTTACTGGCATATTAGTTTATAAAGCTCTTCATAATTTGACACCTTCATATATCAAAGATCTAATTATATTCTCAAATACAGCCTATGAATTGCGGTCAAAATCCAGGAAAGATATCACACACAAAACACCTAACACAAATTATCTCAAGAAGACATTTAGTTACTCTAGTATGGAAATTTGGAACCTAATACCTGTTGATATAAGACTTCTATCAAATGTCAGTGCGTTCAAATATAGCTTAAAAACATTTCTGCTTAAGACTGATAAATTGTAAATACATTTTTGCAACCTACTTTATATTGTAAGTGAAACATAATCTTTTATGTCTGTCATTATTTCTATATCTTAATGTAATATGTATGCATATTACGATAGTCTTATTCATATTGTGTTGTTTATACTTGTTTGAATTTGTTTTAAAATTGTTTAAGAAGGCCTCATTGTATATAAGATTTATCACCTATTAATGTACTGCACTTAATATTTGTTATGTCTTAATGAGTTACCTTCTGAAAATAAAGAGATTATTATTATTATTATTATTATTACTATTATAGGTGTGACATCATTTTTGGGCTAAGTTACATATCCCATTCGGTGTACCTGACCAACTTACACGTGTATGGATATACAAAACGCTAGATTGGGAAAATATACTGTAAAAAATACCGTCACTTTTACAGTCATCCGACATTAAACATTGAATACTGGTGGTACTTGACCCGTACAGCGTTTTACGTCCTAAATATAGATTACGGAGAAATCTCGTAAAAAGAAAGTGTTATGGGATACTCAAGAATTTCATTCGGAGGTACGTGGTGTGATATTTGGCACCACTGAGCCTTATGTAATTGACATAGAGTCACACAAATGTTCTTGTGTACCTGGATTTTAGTTTACCAACTGGAGAGTACATGCTCTATAAGCACATGGCCCAGCTGCATGTTTTTGTACTGTAATGATAAACGGTATAGTATCGTAAACAAGAGGACTAAGATGGCCCTATATCGCTCACTTTGGTACAAGTCCACTTGCCTGGTGGAAGATCACTAGACAATGTTATATACCAAATAGGTTTTCCTATATATATCTTTGTAAAACAAATGACCCCCCCCCCCCCCACAGGAATGGCCAATTTTGACCATGAAGGGGCATAATTTGAACAAACTTTGAAGAGGTTTACTAGGCAATGCTTCATGCCAAATAACTTAGCTCTAGGCCTTGTGGTTTCTGAGAAGATTTTTAAAGTTTTTCCTATATTAGCCTATGTAAAACTAGGTAACCCCCCGTGCGGGGTCAATTTTGATCCGGGGATCAGGGGTCATAATTTGAACATTCTTGGTAGAGTTTCAATAGTCAATGCTACATGCCAAATATCTAAGCTCTAGGCCTTGTGGTTTCAGAGAAGAAGATTTTTAAAGTGTTTCCTATATAAGCCTATGCAAAACTAAGTGACCCCCGTGCGGAGTCAATTTTAATCTAGGGGTCATAATTTGAACAATCTTGGTAGAGGTCCACTAGACAATGCTACATGCCAAATATCTAAGCTCTAGGCCTTGTGGTTTCAGAGAAGAAGATTTTTAAAGTGTTTCCTATATAAGCCTATGCAAAACTGAGTGACCACCCGCGGGGGTCAATTTTGACCCAGGGGTCATAATTTGAACAATCTTGGTAGAGGTCCACTAGACAATGCTACATGCCAAATATCTAAGCTCTAGGCCTTGTGGTTTCAGAGAAGAAGATTTTAAAAGTTTTTCCTATTTGTTGCCATAGCAACCAGAGTTCTGCATGGAATGCAATTCTTTGAACAACTTAGATAAATCTTCATGCAAGGTACATCCCTGCAAAGTTTCATCAACACTGGCCCAGTTGTTTTAGAGGAGATGTTGTTTGAAGGAAATGGTGGACGGACGGACGGACAGAAGGACGAACGTACGGACGGACGACGGACGGAATGCGATCCTAATAGCTCACTCTGGCACTAAAAATTACGGTGAAAGAACTGGAAACCAGACCGTAAATTCAACGGTATTTTTTTTACAGTGATATACTCGCAAGCGGTGTAATTGACACGGTAATACCATTTTGCAAGTTGGTGTACACTACAGGGCTCGATTTAGCACTGGACCGTTGGCCCGGGTCCAGTTAAAAAGCCCACGGTCCAACTGAACGTCTAGTAAGCTGGTCCGCCGGTCCACATCAAAAATGAGATGACAATGTTACTTTGTCAGCGGTTTATAGAACGAATTAATAACATGTTTTCTAATTTGTCAACTACATCCATCTATAACCAATTGAAATCGCGTTTTATACACCTCCAATCGCGCCAAATAGCGTGACTTAGAACTTGGAGTTGGAGTGACAAAGCGCGGCACTTCGCGGGGTTAAATAAAATTGCTTTAACTATCAAAATATGTCTTTTAAATGCCACGTGCTTCACTAAGATCAAAGAAACCTGACTAGTGCCGACTAGCGTCGGCGACCTTCTTTGATCTTGTGACACGTGCTGCTTTATCTCTATTATTAACCTAAGTTTGCAGTAAAAATTACTTTATTTGGCAAAGGTTATTCATTAAAATAAATTTAAGAAAATTGTTCCTGAAAAAGAGCCCAATGAATGATAAACGAAAATCGGGCACGCAGAGCGCGACGATTTTGTAACAAACAACAAGTTGCTCCGGTAGTTTTGTTTTGAATAAACAACATTCGGAACTTTTTAATTGTTAGGAGAAATTTTTTCACGTTTTCACATAGCTTGGACTTGCACCTACGAGTGACATATGCGAAGTGGAAAATAAACATTGACCAATTACGGCGGATATTTCACGGAAATAAATATTTCAAATCTACATTGAGGTTCAGATAACTTCATGAATCGGATCGCGATATAGATATTGTGCAGTCGAAACTTCAAAGAAATTTAAACGATATTATAACGTGGTGTCAGTTAAACAATATGTTATTACATCCTACTAAAACAAAATGTATGATCTTAACTTCTAGCAATAAGCATAGGACACAAAAAAACTTAAATTTAAATTTGACCGTAAGTAATACAGAAATACAAAACGTAACTGTGCATAAAATTCTAGTGGTTTATTTGCAAAATACTTTGTCTTGGAATGTACACCTTTCAAAAATCTGCTCCAAAATTAATTCCAAAATTGCCCTTCTTAAACGAATTTCTAATTATTTAACTGATGATATGAAAATCATGTTTTACAACGCATACATTTTATCAACTATGGACTATTGTTGTACAATATGGGGGACAGGAAAAAAATGTATAAATACTGTTTCCAAGCTACAAGCAAGAGTAGCAAGACTGGTAAAAGGCTAATCTTCTCGTACGTGCAGCACACAGTTACTGAACGAATTACATTGGCTTTCTTTCGAAGACAGATGTTTCTATCATACAGCTGTACTATATAGCTGTATATAAAGCTCAGCATAACCTTGGCCCAGATTATAACCTTGACTTGTTTCCAGCAATAATATGTATAGCCTTCGGTCTGCCACCAACAACAATATCGAAATACCTAAACAACGCGCTATTTACATGCAAAATTCTTTTACAAATATATGTGCACATAGTTGGAACAATATACCTGTTAATATTCGTTTTTGTCAATCTGTGAATTCATTTAAAAAATCTTTGAAAAAGTATTTATTGATGAAATGAAAAAACAAAAAACAAAAAATTATAGAACCGTTTGCTAGTATACAATGTGTTTATTGTATAGCGTAAGGTGTAGTAATTTAAACATGTACAGTCAAACCTTTAGACGAATGTCACTCGCTGGAGAACATGACATGTTTTCGTTTTTGTTTTTTGTTTTTTATAGTAATAGCACATTATTTTTCTATTTTCCTTATTAAGTGTTCTTTGTTCAGTGAATGATTGTCTAAAAGTGATACAACTGTTTTTGTTCATGGATAAATGTTTAAATATGTATGTCATACGTTAATTTATAATTTAGGAATTTTTTAGAGAAGGCCATGTTTTTAACTAAGGTATGTTAATGTTCCTTTGATATATCTTTACATGTTACCTTCGATAAATAAAGAATTTATTATTATTATTATAGATAAAAAAATCACTTTTGAAACGATGATATCAAAAACGTAATAGTATAGCGGGTTAAAAAAAGGTCACTCAGAAATACGTAGCGAAACGCGATAGTCTCGTGATCGATATTTTCGCTCCAAACTCCACTCGAAGTCACGTTATTTTGAAGTCACATTATTTTTTTTTACATTTCTTTGCATAGTCAATTTATAGTATTTATTAAAGCAAATATTTTGGTCCAGGTCAGTAGACCTCGGTCCAATTGAAGTCTAGATGAGGTGGTCCGAAGGTCCAATTAAGTTTTCAGTCCTAAGTCGAGCCCTGACACTATATATTTAGAGATAACAAACACTTACGTTTTACAGTGTAAGGTCCGAAATTGACGGAACGTAATCATTTGGACAAACTAGACCGACAAAAATTCTATGTAAGTCCATCTAAAAATCCTCCAGCGATTGTGATCCACACAGCCAATGGGATGACTAAACCACGTGCTACACATCATATATTGCTATACAATAAATGTCTGCGTCCAGCAGGGCATTTAAAAGCTGCTTGCCCTCACATTTTGGTGAAAACAAACAAGGTTCTTTGAATCATCAAATACAAAGGTTCCAGTATAAATTCCTGTAAATTATTTCTTTATTTTTGAAGTTATACGCTCCCACATTATTAGGCGTTGCAAACGTTTTTGAAATTCCAATATACAACGGTGCAGTCAAACCAAGCTTACCAACATGTTGAACAGATTGTAGAACTTTACTTGTAATATCCTTTTTATGTCAAACTAAAACAAGTGACCCCCAGACGGGACCAATGCTGACCCATGGGAAATTAATTGTACAAACTACCTGAAGAAATACTAGACAATGTCAAGCGTTTCAGAGCGTTTGATTTGTTTTCCATGGCAACCACTACTCTGCATTAAATAAGTATGGTAAAGAAAACACCCATACAAAGTTTATCAACTTCTTTCAAGTGAATTCAGAGATGTCGTTTGGAGGCGGCGGATTCCCGTCGGTCAATAGTCACTACAGCTTAGCAGGAGCATTTATGCTCAAATATTAGTAAGCTTAAAATAGTTTTTTCGCCTAACTAAAGCTATAGAATACCAAGTAACCCTATAGAAATCTACTACTATAACCAGCCTATACCATGATTACTTGACACTTGTATCCGGTCAAAATTCCGTACAGCATGTATATACAGTCACGGTGGGATTATGACTGCAATTATTAACTCGATCAACTCAATCAATACCTGGTTTGTATGATTTACTTTTTTTAACAAAAGAAATACATTTACTCTAGTTACAATGTGTAATTGAACGCCTCAAGGACGAAAAACTATTATAGCGCTTTGACACTTACTAACAACACATTCCATTTGAAAGCCTTTAACCTCAATTAGTAACTACCAGTATATCGTCGTTAGTTCATTTGACATTGACTTCGTTGGGTTTTTTAAAAGTTTTATCGTTGGTACTTGATAATCCACATGACCAACGTCCCCAAAACAGTTTAGTTATTTCATGTCCAGTGTACAGCACCGATACATCGGTCTTCAGTTTTAGGTCTCATCCGAAAGACCATTAGTTATGTAAGTGGAGGAGCGGGGGATCGAACCTGCGAGTCTAGCGCGTTAACCACTAGACCACTGCTCCCGCTCCTGACATACCTCTGTGCACAGCCTATACTGGTTACGAGACAATCTATCCTTTGATATGTTAAAATTCCTTAATACCATACATGAAAATACTGGCGTTCAAGAAGTAAAAATAATTTCTCGCATTATTAAACACATTTGTATATGACATATTTTACAAACTAGATCAATCAGGAAATGTACATTACATTTAATAAATACTAATTTTGAACCAAAATCTATGAAATATTTTTACCTGATGTATGCGTGACCAAGTTTGCTCCCCACTGCTTTCCATATGTAATGCCAATGGATATGTTTTTATTTAGTAAAGAACTATTAATCTGTTTAAAACTAAATAAAATTATTGTACAAGTATTAAAAAGGCTAAGTAAAAGAATAGTTTCTGTTTTTCCAACCTAACTGATCAAATGGCACAGATCATTCAGTAGTAAAACACAATATCGATAGTACAAGTATAAACAGCGTTTGTTTGGTACTGTCTATTTATTGTGACAAAAAGGTAAAACAAGTCTTTACACATTTAAAGAGTTAAAGTGAAAGTACTAGATTAAATACTATATAAAAACTTCGCGTACATCAACCAAAACAGACGTAGCACACGAGAGAATGAAACCTCGTACAACGCCCATTACAGACATATACATGGGAGAATAAAAACTACACCCTTCACATGCAAATAATAGACGAGAGAATGCTATTACACGGTTGGTTTTCACACAGTATGGTTAATTTTCTGAACAGATCATCTACATTTATGAGCAAATTTCACGAAAGTTTGATGAAAATTGTGACTTGTAGATTGTTATCAAGGAAAAGTTAATGGACAGACGGACGGACGATTGACAAACCACCATGGCATTAAGCTCTGCTAGACTAAAATAGTGAGAATGCTTTCTTCAAGTGCAAAAAAATGGAAAATCACATACACAAAACAATAAGCGATCCCGTGAGTTTGAAATAAAAATTGAACCACAAAGAAAACTTGGTTTGTTTATTCGTGTTTTGATAGAGTAACCTATCGTTTGAACATGTTAGCATGTTAACCTCATCCTTGTATTGAAGGTGATAGGACTTAAAACGGGGACCGCCGTACCATCACAAAAAGAAATTAAATGTTTACTTCTGATTTATATTGTTCTGAAAATCTTTCACAGGTTTTTTTTCAAAATTTTGAGGAAAGTTTAGAATATGGAGGAAATATATACTTTCTCAGGAGGTGAATATGGACGAATATGAGCCCCAAATCGCCACCCACCTATAGTACTACTCCCTCCAACTATTTTGAATGTCTATTTTCACTAACAACAGCTTATATTAGCGAACAATTTATATGTTTAGCATCACTGACCATACAGCCATTTTGAAAGATTTTAGATTTTTGAACAGGCATTGAACCGAAGATCTATATAGTATTTGTTATGACTTCTCAGTCCACTACTACCTTCACCTCTTTATCAGCGGTGAAATATACATCATTTTAAAATAACAAAATATGTGCAAAGCATAAACGTATTAGGTTTAATTTAGGCCCTAAGCCTCTCTACTTATATGACGTATTTTTTTGTGTGCAGTATACATAGAAAAACCCACAACTGAACACGTGTGATATTTGTTATTACACAACATCAGTGGTGTATTTAAAACAGCACTTCAGTTAATACAAGTAGAATAGTAGATATTTAACTGTAATGTATTTTACCATTCACCATGTATTTAACATGGAGGTCAAAATACTTCTGTATAAATAAAAGTATGACGTTTGTTTGTAAACATTCACACGACCTAGCCAAGTCGACATGCCGGGCATAGTGACCGGTCAAAATTTTACAGAGGAAGAACTACATCTATCTAAAATTCAACAATAACTTTCATACCTTATATCATAATCTAAACAGAACACGGCCAGAACACTAGAATCACAAAATCAGTGACACATGCTTTATATAACTCCCGACACTGTACAGTACGTATTGCGCACAAATCGATGAATGAATCAAATACACTGGTACGTTATTCCGTACATTATATGCAGAGTATACTGTTCGCAAAAATGTTCTACACTTTGACCTTTTGCGTGTTCTGTCATTTTGACCTTTTGACTCTCCTTTATTCAAAATGTATGATTAATTTTTATACGTGTGTAATATTCTATTTCATCGCCCACTAAAAGCTTTTAAAAAAAATAATTATTTGACTAGCATCCGCTTGATTCGCTTGTTTTTACACGTTTAATACAGCTTATAGAAAAAAAATATTTTCAGAAATTTTAACGTCGTTCTGTACATTTCATTCATAGACTTTGCAAATTTTGATTAGGTCAGTCATAACATGCACTTTTGTTCCCTATTCCTTTCCTTTTTAGACCCTTGACTTGTCAACATGGTTGACTGAACTCTTCAACCGTGACAACTTCCAGTTTTAGAAATGACATTTACATTTGGTAATTTTAATTCTTAATAAAAGTTTAGTCACATTTACAGAAATTTCAGATAGCTTTGATTCATTTACTGCACTCTAAATCCCTGCATCCTGCCAAACGGACTAATCTCGTGGCCGCTTGAAATCGATTGGCAACCTTAATTGTAAGTTTGAAGTTCTGGCTTCCAAAACTATAATTTAAATGCCGCTATTTTTATATTTTGTTGTGCGGATTCTGTCAAGCATATAAACCGGATATGCAAGTTTGAAGAATGTTACCTTATCACACTTACTCTTACTGTCTAACTAATGTGATTGTGAGACCAACCCTAGCCTAAACTACCCTTGCGGAAGCTGTGGATTCAAGGTTCCTGATTCAGAATGTCTCATCTGGAGAATGTCTCATCTGTAGAATGTGTACATGGTTTCACCTGTAGAATGTAACATCACTCTGTCACACATGGTCTCACCTGTAGAATGTAACATCATTCCCTTTGTCACACATGGTCTCACCTGTAGAATGTGGCATCTGTCACACATGGTCTCACCTATAGAATGTGACATCTGTCACACATGGTTTCACCTGTAGAATGTGGCGCGTGTCAGATGTGGTCTCACCTGCAGCATGTGACGGTCTATCCTGAAGAATGTGACATGTGGTCTCACCTCTAGAGCGTGGCATATGCCACACGTGTCTGGCCTGTAGAATGTACAGGTCTCACCTGTAAAATGTGAAATATGTCACATGTGCTGTAACCTGTAGAATGTGGCATGTGTAACACGTGGTCTCACCTGTAGAATGTGACGGTCTCATCTGTAGGATGTAACATGTATCACACGTTGTCGCATCTGTAAAATGTGACATGCATCACATGTGGTCAAACCTGTAGAATGTGACATGCGTAACACGGGGTGACACGCACCTGTTTAATGTGACGGTCTAACCTGCAGAATGTGTCATGTATCACTCGTTGTCTAAGCTATAGAATGTTACATGTATATGTGTCAAACGTGATCTCATCTGTAGAATGTAACACATACAACGCGTGATTTTACCTTAGAATGTGACATGTGACACACGTGATCACCCCTGTAGAATGTAACATGTGTCACACGTGACATAAGCTGTAGAATGTGACATATGTCACAAGTGATATCAACTGTATAATGTGACATGTGTCACACGTGACATAAGCTGTAGAATGTGACATGTGTCACAAGTGATATCAACTGTAGAATGTGACATGTGTCACACGTGACATAAGCTGTAAAATGTGACATGTGTCACACGTGACATAAGCTGTAGGATGTGACATGTGTCACATGTGACATAAGCTGTAGAATGTGACATGTGTCACATGTGACATAAGCTGTAGAATGTGACATGTGTCACAAGAGATCTCAACTGTATAATGTGACATGTGTCGCTTGTAGTAGATGCGAGGGATAACACTCTACATGGTTCATTTAGCTTGATGAAAATAATATGACCTTTGCCTGGACCTACATAGTGTGTTACACTCTCAACCATTCGGCTGTTTTGATGCATCAAATAATTTATAAGATACATGTATCTTACTTACAGAATATTTTTGTTGTTAACTAATAAAACAGTCTCTAATAATTATGTTACTCTAATTGCCCTGAAAATGTTACCTTATTATCTTCTACAGTTTTAAAGTTATTGCGAAAATGCTAGGCCTACTGGTAGCGTTAGAAAAGTTGTTAAGTGTATTTAGATCTACCTATCATAGTTTTTGTTTCGTTTTTTAAAGCACTGGCAAACAATATTTAGCAGGTTTTATCCATGATCAGTGTATTACATCGCACTAAATACAATCCCTTCAGTGCAACAAGTTTGTAACTCATATTAAAGTAAGAAGGAAATCGTGTTGCACTAAAGGAAATAGGGTCATATAGACCGTGTATGTTAGCACACGACCGGATGTAAACACTACGTACGCACAGAGCATGCGCGGGCGTGTAACCCAACCCATATATTCAAATTTTTGAACATGCTCTCACAGGGCATGCGCAAGTATCTAATATTAGAGGTGTGATGGAGTATGACAAGATAAATAAATTTTAATCCCACCCATATAAAAACTTTGTTCGTAACGTATGGAACGCCATAACTGCCTTACTTGACGTTATAATTTGACATGCATTCGTAACAGCCTTACATGTGACGCTTTCACTTTGCTATGTGACACTTTTATTTATACATGTGACGATATTATCATTATATGTGACTGCAAAGTCTTTTTGTGTGTTGGAGTCAACATTATGTGGGGTAGTTTTACCCCGATCTGTGACACTTTCATTTAAATATGCGACGAAACTTCTAACACACGGGTTGGTTTTATCATAATATGTGACAGAACAGTCATTTTGTGTGGTGGAGTAAACTTTACGTGTGTTAGTTTTATCCTGATCTGTTACTCCACTAATACATGTGACGGTTTCATCATTATACATGTATATGTAACCAAGCAGTATTTTCAGACTTTTATAAGGGAAGCAACTGCGTTGATTTCTTTGAGTTACATCCCTTTGTCTGTTGTGGTATTGACTGTGCAATCAAGCGTAAGATTTCCCACCAAAAGTTGTCACGTGATGTGTTTTGCTCTCCGTATTATCAGTTTGGTCATCCATTGTGCAGGGTGCACATCTTCTTGGCAATTTGTAATTGCAGTCAAAAAAGGGGTCGGCATGGATGTGTGCTGGTATGTTCTCATTCTGTATGGAAGGGAATCACCGCAATAAGTCTATGGGTCTAGATGACATTCTTATTTATGAACATTACATCCTCATTTGTCTTCTTTCTTACATCTTACATGCATGTGACATCTCATATGTCATTCGTACGAGTGCATGTAATATGATGCTAATTTCATGTTTCTTTCTTCCACATGCATGTTTCTTCTTCCAC
This sequence comes from Saxidomus purpurata, assembly GCA_022818135.1. Lineage (NCBI taxonomy): Eukaryota > Metazoa > Mollusca > Bivalvia > Venerida > Veneridae > Saxidomus > Saxidomus purpurata. The sequence goes on along the minus strand of JAFMSR010000014.1, from coordinate 6,505,889 downwards.
TTGCATGCATCTTTATTGCACATGCCTGTTATATATTTGCTATTTTCTATTGTGCTTGTGCTGCTTTCTTAGTAATGATGCATTTGTACTTTCGATTAGTCCGTTATGCGTCATCGCATGTGTCGTTCTTCCAAGTGCTTGCTGTATGTTGCTAAAAGCATGTTACTTTCTTCCAAATACATGTTTCATTTGTACTACTGACTACTCTATTATTGAAAGTCTCCGACATGAAAAAGTAGCAGATATACGTTGTACAAAATAACAAACTTGTCATTTTAGTAATTAAATTCTTATTCCAGGGAGATAACCGCGTACGAGGTGTAGCTGAAAACCGAAAAGAGCTCTTTACGCAAAAAGAGAATTTCACATACGAAAAGAGGATTTTTTTGGTTTAATTATGTGTTAATTGATAAAAAAAGTCAATCCATTGAAGTTGTAGGTTAGTATAACCTAAGATGACGACAACCTTTAAACGCATGACCTTGTAGTGGAAGTTTGTATGTTTTCCTACTACCTCAAATGTAATTCAACCGGGAGCGAAAGCAGTTTTACCTGGTACGAAAAGAGGATTTTCCCAGGAATACACAACTCCCAGCTGGCTGGTTATTCGAAGCTAGCTGGGTATTCGGTTTTCGACTTTCGAATACCCAACTCCCAGCTTGCTTGGTATTCGAAGAAAGCTGGGTATTCACCTTACGTGTAGCAAATACCCAACTCCCAGCTGTCTGGGTATTCGAATCTAGCTGGGTATTCGCTTTACTTTTTGCGAATACCCAACTACCAGCTGGCTGGGTATTCGAATCTAGCTGGGTATTCGCTTTACTTTTTGCGAATACCCAACTACCATCTGTTTGGGTATTCGAATCTAGCTGGGTATTCGCTTTACTTTTTGCGAATACCCAACTACCATCTGATTGGGTATTCGAATCTAGCTGGGTATTTGCTTTACTTTTTGCGAATACCCAACTACCAGCTGTCTGGGTATTCGAATCTAGCTGGATATCGGCTTTACTCTTTGCGAATACCCAACTCCCAGTTAGCTGGTTATTCGAAGCTTACTGGGTAATGGCCTTAACTTATGCAAAAACGCAACTAATGGCGTGCTGGATATTCAAATCTAGCTTGTATTGAATACCCAATAACCAATCCCATCTTCTAGCTAACTTCACTGACCTGCATGATAACGCGGTATTTGAGTGACTGTTACGTGAAATATTTTGTCTGTCCGTCCGTACGTCCGTCCGTCTGTATAATTCAGTGCCTGCAACAAACAGAAAATACAAACATTGATTGTATGTCGTCGCTAAGTATTAGGTGATAATTTTAAAATTATATAATTTTAACCTGTATAAAATGAGAAGGGTGATTTTGTAGAATGAAATTTCAGCTGTGGTCAGGCGCAATGAACAAATTGAACAAATTATATATATCTATGTGTTTTCTATAGGAAAAAAATGACAATGTGGACTTCAATATTCTGCCTTTGTGACTAGTGCAGATCATGATTTGTTTGCCATTTCGCCACAATGCCCTTTGTTAGCATTACAAAAAATGGTGTGCGCAGAGAGTTGCTGTTTCTGAAGAACATTCGCTTTGATGCTTCAACTTCAGTCAGAATGAGCAGTGTCCAGTGTCAAATGCAATACTAAGAGAGTCCTTCAGCACCAAGAAAGTCGCACTGTATAGTACGGATGATGGGGATTGTTTATTCAATGCCGTGTCTACTCTTGTCGCTGACAATGGGGATAATTCAACGCCAGTCAAACAATTACGTCAGCCACCCAATGTGACCTTTTTACGTAGATTAAAAAAATATTTTGCTAAAGCAGGCATGATTCAGGTAATATTTCAAAATAAGTGGTTTATAAAATATTTTCATCAGTATACTATACAATGTATACATTAGATATCCGTTTCTAAGTATGGAAAAAACAATGATCGAACAGGTTTCCTGAATCACACACCTGTTTTATTTGCTAGTATTTGTTACATATATACAATTATTTCTATAATGTTGACATTTGGTGAAGTAACAGCTTTTCTTCTGTTCTTAAAAAAGACACAAAAATACAAGATTTTTTATTCAATTTATGCCATCTGTGATTATTGTAACTTTATATTTCCTCGCAAATCATTTTAAATTTCGGTCGGAAAGGGAGGTTTTTGGACCTCACCGGGTGTTCAGCACACCGACTCAATAAATCTATGTCCTATTCAACTGATCAAATTTTCTTTTATTTAGGGGACTAGGGCGGGCCATGATCAGAGCGCCTCCCAGTGGTGTGGCCTTGATGCAGATGGATAATACTATACCAGTATTGAAAATATTTATATCTTTAACAATAAAGTGTTTAAAATTGGCTGACTGGCTGACTGGCTGACTGACTTTCGTCAGTTTTCCTTATACAACATAATTCTATTTCAATCTGTTACAATTTGAACATTGTGACACACACGTTAATATGTGTTTATTTATCCATTTTATTCACCAGTAACAGAATAATAATCTCTTTTCGTATGTGAAATTCTCTTTTTGCGAAAAGAGCTCTTTTCGGATTTTAGACCAAGCCTTATTAAAGCGCCATCTGGTATCATAATATGACCTACCGTATTCGTGTTAATGCCATTCTTGTTAGTGCATACTTGGTTCGTCTTAATTCTTGACCACAAATGCTTTCTACCATAGTTTCACTGAATATTATCACGAAAGCCCTTATTTATCGCCAGAATATGCTTAAACAAGAAGAATGTAGCATTTTAATAAAAGACCAAAAAACACATGGGAAGATAATTACATGCAAGGTATCGGTAAATAAGACAAATGAGGATGCAACATTCATGAATATAATTTTGAGGGTAAAGACGTAAGATGAATGAAATCATAATGTCAACATAGAAGTAATCAACACATGCATACACTACTAAATAACAAGCATATAACATGCATGTAGAAGAAAGAAACATGAAATTAGCATCATACAATATGCACTCGTAAGAATGACACATGAGATGTCAAGTTTAGCCTTGAGTGGTAGAATTTGAGATGGCAGCATATTTTCTACTTAATCTTAACAGTTATTCTAAGAAATCACAGTTTCTATCTATTATGCACTGGTAATTTGTTTTTGCAGTATGTACAAGTAACCTGAATAGTAACAGTCACGTGCGGTAGTTGGAGTTGTGTGATGGAAAAGTCTGATCCAAAATTGGTAGAGTGTAATCTATATGTGTACTTGAAATATATGTGTAATAATTGTTTTAACTATACATGTATGTATGCATAGGAATGTGTTTCCTTAGTTTATTACTGGTTCAAGTTAAAGGCCACTGGACACTTTTATTAACTAAGGATATGAGCATTATGTTAATGTGCTTAAGAAGAAGTTTTCAGAGAACAGTTAGGATGGACTGTAGAAAGTAAATATAGCATTGATGGATTTAACAGATTGTATGTATGGAACGCCAAATCTACATATACTCAAATATTTGAAGAGGTCTTTAAATAATTGGAGAGCTCTCTAATTCAATTATTGATATCAAAAATTGATTTAAAGCGCGCAATAAATGAATTGAAGACCTCTCCAATTCAATTGAAGATATCAAAAATTAAGGTGTATTTCAGCTGTTTTTAAGAGCTCTGTAATTGAATTGAAGAGGTCTCTAATTGATTTGAAGACCTCTGTAATTGTTTTATAGCGCGCTACAAATTAATTTATAGAGGTCTTGAATTCAATTAGAGACCTCTCTAAATCAATTTGAGCGCGGTGAAATTCAATTTTAGATGTCTTGAATTCATACCAAATTTACATATACTCAATTATTTGAAGAGGTCTATAAATCAATTTTTGATATCAAAAATTCGTTTGTAGCGCGGTTTAAATCCATTAATTTGGAGACATTTATAATTCAATTGAAGAGGTCTCCATTTAAATTGTAGACCTCTATAATCGTTTTATAGGGCGCAAGAAATGAATTAATGATATCAAAAATTGATTTTGAGAGGTCTATAATTGAATTGTACCGCGCTTCAATTGTTTTATTTGAGAGCTCTCTATTTCAAGGTTGTACATGGATTATATTGAAGCGCGGTGCAAATGAATAAGAGACCTCTCTAAATCAGTTTTTGGTATCATTAATTCATTTCTTGCGTGCTGTAAAACAATTATAGAGGTCTCTAATTCAATTGGAGACCTCTTCAATTGAATTATAGATGTCTCTAAATCAATGGATTTAAACCGCGCTACAAGCGAATTTTTGATGTCTTTAATTAATTTGTAGACCTCTCCAAATATTTTTCAGAGCTCTCCAAATATTTAAAGACCTCTTTAAATACTTTAGTATATGTAGATTTGGCATGTATTAACATCGATTTCAAGATATCTAAAATTGAATTTCACCGCCCTCAAATAGATTTAGAGAGGTCTCTAATTGAATTCAAGACCTCTATAAATTAATTTGTAGCGCGCTATAAAACAATTACAGAGGTCTTCAAATAAATTAGAGACCTCTTCAATTCAATTAAAGAGCTCTTAAAAACAGCTGAAATACACCTTAATTTTTGATATCTTCAATTGAATTGGAGAGGTCTTCAATTCATTTATTGCGCGCTTTAAATCAATTTTTGATATCAATAATTGAATTAGAGAGCTCTCCAATTATTTAAAGACCTCTCTATTACAATTTTTGCGCGCTATAATTATTTGGAGATATCTCTAATTGAAATTGAGACCTCTAATATTATTTGAAGAGCTCTCCAAATATTTAAAGACCTCTTCAAATATTTGAGTATATGTAGATTTGGCGTTCCATATGTATGAGATATTGTATATTTCATATTTCTTAGGGTATTTTGGTGTTGATAATTTGGTGTTGATAATTTTCAGGGTTTGACACGTACACTCTGGCATACATATCTGTGTTAAATTCAGCTAGAACATATAGACTCTAGAATGGTGTTACACTCAATGTGACTATTTATATACCATCTACAATGAGTAACTTTGCAGTACATACAGCTTACCATGTATGATGTATCTGAAGCACAGCAATAAGACGTATTTTATGGTTCTTTATAGTTTTCTTGTATTGGCCAAGGACTTAATTCGTAAATAATTCTAAAGATGATTCACTGCATAAACAGGACTTCTTTAATTAAGAATTTTAAAGTCTTAAAAGACCGCACAATGGGTGGCCAAGCCGGTAACATTTGTGACAGAATTTTTCGTTCCCTGTGGTGGAATCAACATTACGTGTGGTAGTTTCGCCTTGCTATGTGACACATTTATTCATACACGTGATGGTCTACTTAATACATGTGACGGTACTATCATTACATGTAACAGAAAAGTCATTCCGTGTGGTGGAATCAATATTACGTGTGGAAGTAGTTTCATCTATGCATGTGACCGTTTTATCATTATATCTAACAGAATCGTCATTCCGTATGATGGAACCAACATTACATGTACGTGTGGTTGTTTCATCTTGATATGTGACACTTTTGTTTTATACATGTGATGACACCTATAAAAATGCGACGGCTGCATCATTATATGCCGGAATCAGTTTCGATAACCGGAATCTACTTTAAACAATCGTTTTGTTAAATTAATTGTATGATTAATATATAAATCGTATAGGACATATGACATTTGAGTCGTATGCAAAGTAATAGAAAATAAATGGCTTTGATAATATCAATACAAAGGAAGGCTGATTTAAATTTTATCAGTTTATTATTTCATTATTACATTGTACTTCATTCATATACATCCTCACTTTAGAAGTCTAAAAAAACATGCATAAATGTTGTCATCACATGTATGAATAAAAAAGTCACATACCAAGATGAAACTACCACACGTAACATTGATTCCACCACACGGAATAACAATTCTGTCATATATAATGATAACACCGTAACATATATTAGAAATACACGGTCACGCGTATTAGAAGTGTCGTCACATGTATGAATAAATGTGTCAAATATCAAGATGAAACTATCGCACGTAATGTTGACTCCATCACACGGAATGACGATTCTGTCACATATAATGATAAAACCGTCACATGTTGTCGCATGTATAAATAAAAGTGTTACACATCAGGGTAAAACCACTACACGTAATGTTCATTCCACCACACAGAATGACTTTATTGTTACATGTTATGATAGTACCGTCACATGTATTAAGTAGACCATCACGTGTATGAATAAATGGGGTCACTAAGTCTCCTGCAACGAAGTCTTTAAAATATCGATGTCAAGTTTACCATACACTAGTAACTAGTCTATGACCAATTTCATTACCTATCGTATACGTAATCGAGTATTTACAACTCGTATTGAAAGTTGTAAGAGACAATGTTACTACAAATAATCCACGGGAACAAACATGTTCATATAACGCTCATGTAAAATAATATACATTTGTAATTACATTTGTAGCCCGACTGTTCGAAGAATGAGGAGGGCTGTTGTACTTGCCCATTTGCGTCGAACGAAGAGTCTGACGTGTTACTAATACTAATAACTTCAAAACCGACCAAACGTATCGACTTAACACTTGACATACTGGTTTCTCATGGTAATACATACAAATGCAGAAAGTCACATATATTTTTACGTAGTAATGCCTCTATTTGTATTATAATTTTGTAACAAAATGTTAAAAGACCGATACCTCCTTAATAAAAAATAATTTTACAAAAAAAGTTTTCTGTCTAGCCGTGACTTAAAATTAACTTTTATTACATAGTTTTTCAGTTTAAGACGAAAAACTATTTTTTTTAGTTATCAACAGTATTCCCATCATATGACTTATGTTTCATCTTTTACGTATCTGCAGTTTGTATGGCGTTTTACGTATCCACCGTCTGCGTTCATGCGTAACCTATAATTTTTCCATCTGTCGTCATTAGTACCCTAAAAGAAAACCCCATGCTTGCTTAAAAGTCAATTGCAGCTTGCTTTATCAGTCATAGCGAAAAGAAAATAAGTTTTCTGCTACAGAAAATGTGTAGCTTTACGATTTATGCAGTTTTGGACACTTTCAATTATTAAACTCTTACAATTATGTTAAAGATCCGAAAAATAGCAATTTCTGGTCTGATTTCCGCAATCGTAAAACACGTCGGTCATTTTTCAGCTAAACAATTCAGCATTGCCTAGTACAAATGTATTTAAACTCATATTGAACAAAAATATTGTGGAAATGAATAAAAAAATGAAGATACTAGGTATTTTCCAGCTACGTCATGACGTTCATGTATATACATCTGTCGTCATTAGTATCCATCTGCGTTCGAAGTAGTCGAATACCCGGGGTGGAATAGTTTAAACAGTATAACCCCGCCATTCCGTTCCCCTTCAAAACCTAGATGACCACAACCGACCGATATCGGCCTTTTATCGATATATTTCACCCTCGCAGACTGCATACATATACATTCTGGATACAAACGACTTCACTTTCTCAACAGTGTAAAAACATGTGTCGCCACTTTGAACTGTCCTTGCAATCACCATGCTATAAATTTCACACGAAGCCGCCTTTGATAACTCACCGATTGAATCAGAACCGCTGCTTCGCTACAGATAGACCGGCTTAATTCAAACCAAAATGATCACTTGCTCTTTTATTCGCTCACCCAAAGGGCTCGGCCCGTAAATGCCCCAGTCATAGTGTCAAGTTTTGGCCGCGCCGTTGTGCCTCGTTTCTGACACCCACGATTGGGAAATTTCAGCCGAGTGCCACGATGTGCAACGTTGGCGCCACGTGCTAGACCACGCTGTCGCCTCGTTGTAGTCCCGTTGTGACACGATTGAGATGGGACGACGAATATGAAAGTCGGGTACTGCCTCACAGCCGCCGCGCTGTCGCCCCGTTGTCACCACGTTGTCGCCACGTTGTTTCAAGCTGTGCTTCGTTATGCCTCGCTGCCGCCACGCTGCAACCACGTCCAGCTAAAACTCATCACGCACTGGTCTCGCAGACTTCTTTGACCATATAAGTAAAAGTGTTGTTGGCTACTCTGAATAAGTACATTAGCGAGTGGTAGCTGCCTCCAGTGGCAAGGTGACAGAGAGTGATCGCAATTTTCCGACCAGGCTGCAGTGCCTTCTTGAACCAGCTGTCCTTGTTCTTTAATTTTGGGGTCAGCCAGTCCACCAGCACCTGGAATAGTAGGGGTCAACTTTGAGGAAGTTCTTGAAGGCGACTACATCCTCCATCCTCAGCTCTTAAATGAGCCGGTGGTACTGGCCGAAATTCTCGCCTGACCGGGGCCAGTCCCTGCAGAACGTGAGGCGCAGGGCCCGCTCTCCACCTTCTTCTTCTTCTTCCCTCTTAACAAGCACTATATTTGTCAGCATGTCTTTGGTCCAGGGCTAAGGCAGCATTCGCCAGTTTGAGATCCATGATAGAGGCTCAGCACTTGGGCTTAGGCAAGAGCACAAATAATTTGAGGTCCTAGATTAAGGGATATATATACTACACAAATTAAGAAAGCTTGGACATTGCTGGATGAAAACAAAACGTTGGAATCAAGGTTACATATGCGTTTAAAGAGTGTTCCATGTTGCATCGTTTAGTGCAAAAATGATTGCCAAATGTTAATAGAATAAGGTGAAATTTGACCAAGTGAGATAGGGACTAAAAACAAAAGCAACACTTGATAACGGGTATGACAACCTCTTAAGTTGACCACTTCACTGTATCAACAGCGCATATAATTGAAAAAAAAGTGTTGATTTCTGCTTGTGCAATATTGTTCCATTCCTGAATGAGCGCTTGACGTTCTTGACGTTAGCAGGTGGGTTGGGACGACGCCTCACTTGTCTGTCAAGAATATCACAGACGTGCTTGATTAGGCTGAGATCAGGACTTTTAGCAGGTCAGTCATTAATGAAAAGTGATTTTTCAGCATGATCATGCCACATCTCATACAGCTACAGACACTCTAATTAAATTTTCTTATAACAAATAACATTGATTTCATTGATGACTGGTCCGCTAAAAGTCCTGATAAGAGGTGGTTATATCCGTTATTAAATGCTATTTTTGTTTTTAAACCGTACCGCACTAGGTCAAACATTCTCCCATATTCTATAACCTGCGACCGTCATTTTTTCACCGAACCATGCATCATTAAACAATCTTTAAACTCGTATATAACAATAAGTCCCCCGTTTTGTTCATCCAGCTATGTTAAAGCAAACTAAGCGGAAGTTTCTTATTTTGTTCAGTATATGTGGGGCCTCTGCCAGATATCCTTAACGCGGCAGAACATATCATATACATCGTACCACAACGTACCAAAACGTAACACAACATATGAAAAACGTACCACAATGTCTAACAACGTAGAACACCGTAGCATAACGCAGCTCATAACGTTTGCAACGTGTTACAACGTGTCATAGCGTGACACAGCGTGGCACAACGCGGCACGAGGAACGTGGGAGCAACGAAGCCACAACGTAACATAGCGCAGAACAACGTTTCAACAAACGCAAAAGAACGTATCAACCGGCGGGACACGTTATGTTCACGTTCTGTTACGTTTTTGCTACGTTTTTGCTACGTTATAATACGTTGTACCACGTTCTCACCCCGTTGTTGCCACGTTGTAGTACGTTGTCGAAAAACGTAGGCGAATTTTGAACATGTTCAAAATTGAAATTTCCAGTTCACGTTTTTTACGTTTGATCACGTTATAGCCACGTTGTTCTACGTTTGCTCACGTTGTAGCCACGTTTCCCAACGTAGCTAAACGTGGCGACCAAAACGTGACACTATGACTGAGGCATAAGGGCTTAATTTCGCCTGTTCTCAGATCTCATTAAAAGTTGTATACGGAAAATCTGCATCTTTTGCCAATTTATAACTTTAGATCTACATGTATAGTAAACAGTATCAGTTACCACGGCGTACTGCAAATCATTTTCGACGTCGAATGTGGGCATAATTACGTCGGCGTATCTTTCCGACACTATTGAACTAGACATTTTAGACAAATGTTGAGGTCAATATTAAGTTTTTCGGACCTGTAAAAATAACTTTGACCGGAGACCGCAAAACTGTATATTGACCTCATTGTGTAGTATATATCTGTAATGTCGGTACGAGGGAGCCGCGTTACACTTACAGAAAAATCACCAAACATGTTAATATCTTATAATAAAACATTGTACATGCTACTGCTTCAGCTGTAGGTTAAATAATACTTTAACACTATGATACACAGAAGAAAATGTCAATCATGTTCATGTTTGAAAACTAATTTCTTTTATCCGTTCTTCGAATTTAAAAAAGTTTTAACAGCAAGTTTGTCTAGAGAGTGTAACATTTTGACTTCACGCTTTAAATATGGAAATGCCTAGAAAATAATGTATGGCAATCATTTTTCCCAAAGCCAACGATAACAGAATTGTTCAGATTTTAAAAGTTTGGCCTCGGAATGTTTGTTCTGACATCGGAATAATTTTTCTGATCTTAATCATTGGAACAAAATTCCTTCGTCTTGCGCATGTTTTATTCAAATAATTGTTACTGTCTAGATACTGTAATGAAGAAATCCACCACCAACATACAAACTACGTCTTTTTAAGTCTTATATTTAAACAAGACGAGTATACGAGTATCAACTGAGTGTAATTACAAATTGTTCAGATTTTAAAAGTTTGGCCTCGGAATGTTTGTTCTGACATCGAAATAATTTTTCTGATCTTCAACATTGGAACAGAATTCCTTCGTCTTGCGCATGTTTTATGCAAATATTTGTTACTGTCCAGATACTGCAATGAAGAAATCTACCACCAACATACAAACTACGTCTTTTTAAGTCTTATGTTTAATTTAGACGAGTATACGAGTATCACTTGAGTGTAATTACAAATGATAGCTGCACAATCCATGCATGATAACTACCTCTCCCCTCTCCCTAATGAAGGTCAACATTGGAAATACATTGCAAAATGAAGCATTATTGTGGTTCATTAGATTCACTTCGAGAATGGAGGACAAATGGTCCCGATTTCTTTTCCCAAAAATTAGGTCAGTAGGTCAAGGTCAAAGTCATTACAATGTATATGTAAGCGGTGAAATCTGTTCGAAAAACTTTAAACGTTGTCCAGATTTCATCACTGAAGCATGAACAACAAGAAAGTAGGCCAAATGGGTGTGGTCAGTTGTGACTCCAGGGACATAAATAGAACCTTCGAGAACCAACAGACAATGCTACACAAGAACTGTCTTAGCACTGAACCTTGCAATTATGGATAATATTTACAAAAATATTCCTACATGTATATACATTGTATTTCTATGTTAAATAATGACCCTAAGGGGTGGGGGGTTTTTGATCCAACTTTGATCCCAGGTGTATTTGTTGAACAATTTTAGTAGATGCTATAAATTAAATGTCTAAGCTACATGCCTTGTGATCTTTGACAAGAAGATTTTTAAACTTCCAGATGTAACACTTTTAATCATTATAAGACATGTGATCCTTGTGGCAGGGCCAATTTTGTCTTAAGTTGAACACCATTGGTAGAGGACCACTATGTGATTTTACATACTAAATATCTAAGTTCAGGCCCTGTTGGTTTTAGATATGTATTTCTTTATACAAGTATATGTAAAATGACCACCAGGCAGGGTCAATTTTTACCTAAGGATCATTATTTGACCACAACACAATGCTACCCACAAATATCGAAGCTCTAGGCCTTACAGGTTCTGCCAAGAAGATTCTTTAACTCTTATTAAATATGTCTACATGACACCATAAGTATGCCCCCCATACGGGACCAAATTTGACCTATGCATAATTTGAATAAATTTGATAGAGGTGCAACAGACAATGACCCGCAACAATTATCTTAGTACTGGGCCTTGTGGTATTGGAGAGTATTTAAAAAAAGTGTTCCTATTGTTGGCCTGAGTTTTGATAAGAATTCTTTGAAAAGTTTTGGTAGATCTTATTTACACATGTCGCCAGGATTGGCCAAGTGGTTGCTTAAACAAACATATTGACCGCACATGGCGAAGGACACATCATGATCTAAAAAGCTCACCTTGGCATCCGTGCCAGGTGAGCAATAGAAAACAATCGAAATTATGTGAACATAATTATTATTCTCTTCTCTCTTGTTATTACTTTTGTGCATCGGCTAGAAGAAAATGTTATATATGCATTTAACCATGTCATCTTACATGTTAAGTTGCTAAAATAATATTGAAAATGTGACGTTAATTGTTAAACTCCGTAAGCTTGTCATTATTTGTTGAAGTACTTTTTATATTTGGCCATTTCACAAGTGTCTCGAAACTGTTCCAAATTGTCCAATACTGTAAAGATAATCACGCCTTTTCAAATTTATGTATTTTTCACCAAACAATTTACATGTATGTATAGTACCAAAACAGATAAAATTAAGTTGAAAAAAATGTAAAATCCTTGTAAAAGTTGAATAACTATACTCTTAACCAAATAAATCTAAGTTTTAAAAGAGAGATACTAGTACACTTATATTGTCTTTAAATAAACTGGAAAAAAGAGCGTTGTTGTTTATCCAATTTTTTTGGCTAGAGCCTAATGAAAGAAATCACTGATAAAGGTGAGCTTTTGTGAATTGACAATGACAAAGTTTATTCGCTATAAGGCCTCCGGCCCATGCAAAATATACATACATTTATATATATTACACAAAAGCATAGTATGTGTACATAACTGATCATTTGTCATAACACAGAGTATAGCTCTTAAGTATGTTGAAACAATGCATATTGATATTAGATTTGCTGATTTTTAGTGTGTACAAAGATATGGCTTTTTTATTGCACACGTTTAAAAAAAGTTGTTTTTTTACAGTGCACTAGTTTATATACAACACATAGAATTAAATGCGGACATTGTTTTGGTTTGTATAACATTGTTGTTAATTAAAACGTCATCGAATATTAAATCCACCGTACATATGTAGTCAAAAGCTAATGAACTTATCTCATGGACATTTATAAGTATTACATTCGGACATTGTTGCTCTTTACGAAAGCTTTACAATTACTTTCTTTTAAATTATAACCGTGGCTACATTTTTTCATAGTTGAAATATTTATTCTTCTATATATTATTTTGGACCTGGCTGATAAAGGGCGGTGTTTGTTTCTGTCTAGGGGTTGTCTTTCCTAATTTTTACATTTAGGCCAATACTGAGGCCAGAGTTTTTTATTTTTATTAAACGGGAGCGCCGTACCTAAATATTGCAAAAACCAAATAAAAAAAAGATTCAAATTCTTAACTTTATTTTTATTTTTTCCGCCGCCCGTTGCTTCGATCTCCGATAGAAAATAAAATTTAGTGTTATTTACAATTTCACAACAACGTAAAATTTACGGCGCCGAGTCGGAGACTGGTTTATATCGATTGACATTTTTATTGGTATACTTCACCCACTATTTCGATACAACAAATACAGTACAGGCCTGGAGGATTATGCAAAAATAAAAAAGCGAAGTGTGGAATGAGTGGAAAAAACGAAAATGACTGTCACTTCGCGGCCGTTTGGAGTGAAAATTTCGATCGCGGGACTTCGCGTTTCTCTGAGTATTTTGGAGTGACTTCGCGTGAAAATATTTATTAATTAAAATATTGGTAAAACACACCTGTAAAAGCAGCCTATTGAATTAAGATCCATTAAATCACAAAGATCGAATCAGACATCGCCGCCGACGTTTTCCGTTGAGAATCGCCGCTACTTTTTGCAGCATTATGTTGTTTTTTTTTTATTGTTGTTTCAAAAAGAATTGAGTTATTTTTTTTGTCAGAACCTAAAATATGTATCACCTTTATGTTGATTTAAAATATTCATTTCCGTAAAAAATCCGCTGTAATTTAGCATTGTCACTCCCGATGGGTGTGAAAAATATGGCCTGTCGTACTAATTCAGTCAATTTTGAAATTGTTTGCAAATCCAAGCTGTGTGACACCTCCGAGTTGTGAATGCAAAACGTATATATCAATTAACATTTCCAATTGTTCTGTATTTAAATCAAAATGTTCTGTTTTAAAGAAAATCGCGGCGCTCCAGCGTGTCCGGTTTTTTATGGTCATTATTTGTTTCATCAACTGTCAAAGCTAACGTTTTTCCACTATTAAATTTTATTCTAATGAATATTAGTGTTTGCCCTACATTTCTGTCCAATGAAAATATCTAAAAATTTAAAATGTTCCCTGTCTATTTGCCATAAACCTCTGACAGATTGCTCTATGTATCACTCTATCTTGATAGAGCGCGACTCTATAGACCTGTTTGTGCATGACTCATAAAATGTGTAAATAAGACTAAATGTAGGGCAAACCTAGTCGTTAGAGGCTAAAATAGAGAAATTTATACAACATAGAAACCCAGTCGGTCGCTAGCGCTACCCTCCTTTTGGTTTCTATATTGCATAAATTTCTCTATTTAGCCTCTAACTATTACATCTTTGCCGAAATATTTATTTTTACTTCAACCTCTTGTCCATAGAGATAAAGCTGCAGGTGTTACGAGATCAAAGAACAAACGCCGACGCACATTGTACATGTGAGTTTTGTTTGATCTGAGTGAAGCACGTGTCATCAAACAGACCGAGATATTTGACAGTTTGAGACATGAAAAAGTAATTCTAGACAATAGTCTGATAATTTTGGATTATAGAAATAATAGTTTGGAACAGATAATGTTATGAGTAAGTTTTATTTTTGGTGATAAAATATATTGAACTCGTATATAAATGTACGTCGGTCGGCAAATATCATTGAATGTAATATGCATAAAACTCAAAAATATTTCATGTGTAGACACATTTCTACCAGATATAATATATTTTATTTTTATGTCCCGTAAACCCGTTCATTTACCTGTAAAATCACTCGAAGTGCCGCGATTTTACTCCCGCGAAGTGACGCGATATTTCTCCATACGCGAAGTCACTTCAGGCACTCCAAGCTCACTCGAAGTTAAGCTATTTGTCTAAGAGTTACTCACGCGAAAGAACTAAATTACTGCCGATCGTAAGATATCAAGACTATGTATTTGTTTTGTTTAACACTTTTTGGTCGAAAATAATATGTCTAAAGTAACCAAGAGGAGAAAAACCTTAAGGCCCAACCGGGAATCGAAACCCTGTATCTTTGGCATGAAAGGTGCGCACTCAGTCATGTCGCCAAAGAGGTATCCCAACAGCGAGGCTGTTTGAAGTGGCCTATATCACTACACTCTTCCCCTCTTTATGTTATGGCGCCGGACATCAACTGTGCAGCCTTGCAGTTTCTAGCCCATTACCGCTCCCCTGGTGGCCTATTCCCACTCACCGAGTTATCGGAACTTATCCTCGTCGCCATTGAAGTAACCGAGAGGAGAACAACCTTTAGGCCATAACCCAGTACCTTTGGCATGACAAGCGCACACTCAACCATGTCACTAAAGAGCTATCCCAACAGCAAGGCTGTTTGAAGTGGCCTATATCACTACACTCTTCCCCTCTTTACCTTTTGGACCCGGACATCAACTACACATCCTTGCTGTTTCTAGCCCGTTACAGCTCCCCCGGTAGCCTATTCCCACACATCGAATTATCCTCGTCGCCATTGAAGTAACCGAGAGGAGAAAAACCGTTAGGCCAAACCGGGAAGCTCATAATCATGCATATACAGAATTTATTTAAAAATTTATATCTTGTGAAAATGACAGCTTGTTTTACCTTTATAATACAGATCTATTATACAACAGGCGGTATGGAGTACAAAACAAGTGTGCACAACTTCCAAACATACATTCTATAAAGGTTAACAAAAAAAAAAGAAAAAAATATGGAAAATCCATCTTATTTTTATTCTTTATTCTCGACGCTCATTTTTCGACATCTTTTTCTCATTCTTATTCCCTCCTCCTGGCGCTTATTTTTTAAAAAATTCCCGTAAAACGAAAAATAAAAAAACTCTGGCCTGAGACTCAATTTCTGTGTACGTTTGCAGGACACCATGAAGCAGCGGTTTATGTCCGTAAAGATTGATTATGGAACTCAATTTGAAGATATGAACATGTATTTATTCTATGAATGTTAAGTTTCTCTTAGTGTTTGCACACATTTGATGTAGATGATTGGGAAAAGCGTATAAATGTATGACCACAAACAGACATTATCAAATACTAAAGCTACAGTAAAAACATCTTTAACTTTTAAGACGTATTTCTCTCGCCAATTAGAAACTACGTTCAGTTAAAAGGCCCATGTAGGAATTGGGATAAAGATCTCTTAAATATTGATGTTATACAAAACAAGTGGGCAAACACTTTTAATTGACACAAATCAAGTTCAGAAACATAAAGTTGAGCGAACTTACAATTGTAAAATGCTAAAAATAAAAAAGTACTAAGAAACTAGAATTGATTGTCACGGTTAAACCTAAGTCAGTCAACTGAAATGGGTGTACAACTATTACGAGATATAATTGTCATTTCCAGAGAAAAACAGTCTTTTAACAGTCAATAGACAGGTATAAAAACAACACGAAGAGAACATTTAACAGAAATTCAAGCACAACAATGTAGTACATTAACAATATCAACTGCTATTGTCGACAAAGAGCAAAAGAGGAATCTAAGCATAACAGCGTAACGATATAACAAAATTGAATTTTCTTGTCAAAATACCAGTACCTTGACATATGTGATTAAACTATACACATCGCACAAAAAAAATACTAACTGAACCATTTCACATATTTTTCTTACATTTTCATGCTAGGGAAACACGAGACAAGCAAGTTCATGTTTTATATGCATGATGACTTCGTATACTTTGATTTTATCGCACTTTCAGCTTACGATTGTTTTCCGCAATATTGTTTTGAAACTTGTGATGAAATCCACAAGAACGTTTCCCCATCAAAAATGCTTCAAAAGTGTTCTTCGACTGAGCTTTGTTAGTTTTAACCTCAGCTCCTTTATACTTACATAGTTATATTATGGTAGCAGCATCAACATCAGGGCAATAAATACAGCCAAAAGGTATGTTGAAGGTCTCAGGCTACCCGCTGAAAAAGAATAAAATTATTTTAAAGTATATCTGATTTATCTAACCGTTTCTTTTATGTTTGTTTTTATCAGTTTCATTCAATGCCAAGCTTGCTAGTATATAAATAGCTCTTCTAAAAAAACTATTAATCCGGACACATGCTCAATAGTATTAGGGTATCAGTTATTTTACAGTTTCACTGAAACGATTTAAAGTCTTTTTACCAGTTTTACTGTCACAATTTCAGGAAACATAATGGTTTCAGAATCTTAAAAGTTACATCGTCATGATTTCAGTAACTGAACAATATCTTTGTTAGGATTTTAGTTATTTAAAAGTTTCACAGTCACGAATTTAGTGAATTAAATGTTTCAATGTCATGATTGTACTTATTCACTGTGTGGATTTCAGTGATTTAACGGTTTCACTATTACGGTTTCAGTTATTCAACGGTTTTACTGACACAATTTCAGTACCTTAACGTTCTCTTTGTCATAATTTCAGTGGCTTAACTGTGGCACTGTCACAGCTAGAGTAAAAACATGGTTTCATTGTTAAGCTTTTAGTAACCACGATTTCAGTAACTTAACAGGTTTTGTGTGTGGATTTCTGTAATTTAATTGTTTCATTATCATATTTCAATGTTTAATAGTTTCACTGTCACAATTTTAGTAACTGAACGGTTTCGCTTTCACACCTTTCGGACCCTCCGTCACGAACTCAATAATCAAATAGTTAAACTGTGAATATTCATGGTATTAACTGCAAAATGACAGTTCACTTTCACGACTTCACAATTGAAATAGTGTCAGTCTTGCACTGAGAAATCATTACGTATAAAAAAGAATACCCCTAGTCTTCCTTATTCGGAAACATTTTACTATAGAAACACGAATCAAACTGATTATATAATAATTTTTCCAATGGCACATATCAAAACTTAACCGGAAGAGAAAGTCCGTGCTAAACTGTACATGAATTACAGGTTCAAATATGTATATTCAAATTTTGATGCAGTCAACAAAAATTAGTCATTTTTATTAGTTGACTTGTATTTTTCCTTCGGAGTAAGGTACTAGTATATTAAAAGCAAATATACTATCCAAACTCACCTTTCTCAAATTATCGTAAAATCAAATCTTTAAAAATTGAAGCAATGTGAAACTTACCGTGGGCACCTAAATTAGGTGCGTTAAAAAAACAGTATCCAGTTCCTGGAACACACATTTTATCAGTTGTTGAAGACTGCGGTGTCTGAGAAGAACTTACGTCAGTGGTACCTGAGGACTGCGCTGATGTTGAAGTCGAAACACTTTGACTATTAGAACTTTGATTAGTTAAAGCACTGGAAGAAGTTTGCGATGCAGTACTGGTCGAAACACTTTGATTCGTTTGTTGTGAGGGAATTGAAACACCTTGATTTGTTGTAGATGTAAACGATTGTGACACAGAGGACGGTACTCCTATGGTTGTTGAAGATTTTGGTGCTGTGGAAGTAGATATAGCTGGACTTGTAAAAGAACTTCTGGATGCTTTTGGAACAGTAGTGGTTGAACTACCGTGGCTTGTTGTAGTTGTTAGAACTTGTGAAATACTCCTCGATGTATGCGGCACCGTTGTGGTTGAAACACCTTGGTTTGTCGTAGTTGTTAAAAATCGTGTCACAGAAGACGGTACACCAAGGGTTGTTGAAGATTTTGGTGCTGTGGAAGTCGATAAAGCCGGACTTGTGAAAGTACCTCTGCTCGTATGGGACACAGTTGTGGTTGAAACACCTTGATTTGCCGTAGTTGTAACAGATTGAGATACAGACGACGGTACACCAACAGTTGTTGAAGATTTTGGTGCTGTGGAAGTCGATAAAGCCGGACTTGTGAAAGTACTTCTGTTCGTATGGGACACAGTTGTGGTTGAAACACCTTGATTTGCCGTAGTTGTTAAAAATCGTGACACAGAAGACGGTACACCAACAGTTGTTGAAGATTTTGGTGCTGTGGAAGTCGATAAAGCCGGACTTGTGAAAGTACTTCTGTTCGTATGGGACACAATTGTGGTTGAAACACCTTGATTTCTTGTAGTTGTTAAAAATCGTGACACAGAAGACGGTACACCAACAGTTGTTGAAGATTTTGGTGCTGTGGAAGTCGATAATGCCGGACTTGTAAAAGTACCTCTGTTCGTATGCGGCACAGTAGTTGTTGAAACACCTTGATTTGCCGTAGTTGTTAAAAATCGTGACACAGACGACGGTACACCAAGGGTTGTTGAAGATTTTGGTGCTGTGGAAGTCGATAATGCCGGACTTGTAAAAGTACCTCTGCTCGTATGGGACACAGTTGTGGTTGAAACACCTTGATTTGCCGTAGTTGTAACAGATTGAGATACAGACGACGGTACACCAACAGTTGTTGAAGATTTTTGTGCTGTGGAAGTCGATAAAGCCGGACTTGTGAAAGTACTTCTGTTCGTATTGGACACAGTTATGGTTGAAACACCTTGATTTCTTGTAGTTGTTAAAAATCGTGACACAGAAGACGGTACACCAACAGTTGTTGAAGATTTTTGTGCTGTGGAAGTCGAAAAAGCCGGACTTGTAAAAGTACTTCTGTTCGTATGGGACACAGTTGTGGTTGAAACACCTTGATTTCTTGTAGTTGTTAAAAATCGTGACACAGAAGACGGTACACCAAGGGTTGTTGAAGATTTTGGTGCTGTGGAAGTCGATAATGCCGGACTTGTAAAAGTACTTCTCTTCGTATGCGGCACAGTACTTGTTGAAACACCTTGATTTGCCGTAGTTGTTAAAAATCGTGACACAGAAGACGGTACACCAAGGGTTGTTGAAGATTTTGGTGCTGTGAAAGTCGATAAAGCCGGACTTGTAAAAGTACCTCTGCTCGTATGGGACACAGTTGTGGTTGAAACACCTTGATTTGTCGTAGTTGTTAAAAATCGTGACACAGAAGACGGTACACCAACAGTTGTTGAAGATTTTTGTGCTGTGGAAGTCGATAAAGCCGGACTTGTAAAAGTACTTCTGTTCGTATGGGACACAGTTGTGGTTGAAACACCTTGATTTGCCGTAGTTGTAACAGATTGAAATACAGACGACGGTACACCAACAGTTGCTGAAGATTTTGGTGCTGTGGAAGTCGATAAAGCCGGACTTGTAAAAGTACTTCTGTTCGTATTGGACACAGTTGTGATTGAAACACCTTGATTTGCCGTAGTTGTTAAAAATCGTGACACAGAAGACGGTACACCAAGGGTTGTTGAAGGTTTTGGTGCTGTGGAAGTCGATAAAGCCGGACTTGTAAAAGTACTTCTGTTCGTATGGGACACAATTGTGGTTGAAACACCTTGATTTCTTGTAGTTGTTAAAAATCGTGACACAGAAGACGGTACACCAAGGGTTGTTGAAGATTTTGGTGCTGTGGAAGTCGATAATGCCGGACTTGTGAAAGTACTTCTGTTCGTATGCGGCACAGTTGTGGTTGAAACACCTTGATTTGCCGTAGTTGTTAAAAATCGTGACACAGAAGACGGTACACCAAGGGTTGTTAAAGATTTTGGTGCTGTGAAAGTCGATAAAGCCGGACTTGTAAAAGTACCTCTGCTCGTATGGGACACAGTTGTGGTTGAAACACCTTGATTTGCCGTAGTTGTAACAGATTGAGATACTGACGACGGTACACCAACAGTTGTGGAAGATTTTGGTGCTGTGGAAGTCGATAAAGCCGGACTTGTGAAAGTACTTCTGTTCGTATGGGACACAGTTGTGGTTGAAACACCTTGGTTTGCGGTAGTTGTTAAAACTCGTGACACAGAAGACGGTACACCAACAGTTGTTGAAGATTTTGGTGCTGTTGAAGTCGATAAAGCCGGATTTGTAAAAGCACTTCTGTTCGTTAGCGCGACAGTAAAGTTTGAAACGCCTTGATTTGCTTTAGTTGTAAGATATTGTGACACAGACAACGGTACACCAACGGTTGTTGAAGATTTTGGTGCTGTGGAAGTCGAAAAAGCCGGACTTGTAAAAGTACTTCTCTTTGTATGCGGCACAGAAGTTGTTGAAACACCTTGATTTCTTGTAGTTGTAAGATATAGTGACACAGACGACAGCACACCAAGGGTTGTTGAAGATTTGGGTGCTGGTGAAGTAGATATCGTCGGACTTGTAAAAGCACTTCTGTTCGTAAGCGGCACAGTAGAGTTTGAAACGCCTTGTTTTGTTTTAGTTGTAAGATATTGTGACACAGACAACGGTACACCAACGGTTGTTGAAGAATTTGGTGCTGTGTAAGTCGATATAAGGAGATTAGTAAATGTATTTCTTGGCGTTTGTGGTGAAGTTGTGGCTGAAACGCCTATTTTTGTTGTAGTTGCTACAGATTGTGACACAGGAGACGGTACACCAACGGTTGTTGAAAGGTTTGCTACCACTGCTGTCGATATATGTGCACTAGTAGAAGTACTTATCGGCATATTGGACGAAGTAGTAGTTGAACTACTTTGACTACTTGTGGTTTTTAAAGTTTGTGTTGACAAAAAAGATTGTATACCTACGGACGTTGACGATTTTGATACTGTGGAAGTCATTATTAATGGAGTTGTTGTTAAAAATTGCGGCGATGTTAAATTCGAAACACCTTGATTCGTTATAGAAGAAGTAACATAATTTGTCATGAAAGACAACACTCCATTGGTTGAGGATAATTTTGACGTGAATGTTGATAAAAGAGGGATTGCTAGAGTACTTTTGGACGACATATGTATGGTCGAAACGCTTTGAGTTGTAAATGGAATTCTGGAAGACTGTGTGACAACGGGACCAGGATAATGACTGGACAATTGATACCAAGTGGTTGTAGGCATAATATGGTGCGTTGACCTGTAGCTAAGTAGGGCACAGGTATCAGCGAGTGCAGTAACTTCTTGCTCATGAGTCTCCGCAAAGAATCTGCGTCTAAAGCGGTCGTCTAGGCCGTCACCGAGTGTTTCAAAAAGCGCTCTGAAGAAAATTAGTTCTGGTCGATCCATTCCATTGGTCATCTGTGAGTAGTAAGTGTTCATTTTGGAAACGACTGCTTTGTCTGAAGAAAACATAGCCGGGTCATAACCAGTTGTCTTCAGCATAGCATCAAGTATAGCGACGGAGTCTGTCAACATTATCGGAAGTTCTGAAAAATGTAGGCGAAGGTCGGCAATTCTCTGGCTGTCGTAAAATGTGGTATTAGTCTGGTATCGGGACGTATGGATGAAAACATCAAGCCAACCCAGATAGCTCCAGTAGAAACACTCAATATATTGAGCCACTAGCCCCATGTCGAAAGTGTTCATTCCAGGAACCATGTCTTTTCCAAATTGGTAGAAATTCACAGTAGGTCCTTGATAGTGGCTGGACGATGGATACCAAGTAGTTGTGGTTGGCATAATGTGATGAGTTGACATGTAGCTGTAAGGAGCGCACTTGTCAGTAATTGAAGAAATCTCTTGATCATGAGCTTCAGAAAACAGATCCCTAGCAAAGCGGTCGTGTAGACCATCACCGAGTGTTTCAAAAAGCGCTCTGAAGAAAATTAGTTCTGGTCGATCCATTCCATTGGTCATCTGTGAGTAGTAAGTGTTCATTTTGGAAACGACTGCTTTGTCTGAAGAAAACATAGCCGGGTCATAACCAGTTGTCTTCAGCATAGCATCAAGTATAGCGACGGAGTCTGTCAACATTATCGGAAGTTCTGAAAAATGTAGGCGAAGGTCGGCAATTCTCTGGCTGTCGTAAAATGTGGTATTAGTCTGGTATCGGGACGTATGGATGAAAACATCAAGCCAACCCAGATAGCTCCAGTAGAAACACTCAATATATTGAGCCACTAGCCCCATGTCGAAAGTGTTCATTCCAGGAACCATGTCTTTTCCAAATTGGTAAGAAATTCACAGTAGGTCCTTGATAGTGGCTGGACGATGGATACCAAGTAGTTGTGGTTGGCATAATGTGATGAGTTGACATGTAGCTGTAAGGAGCGCACTTGTCAGTAATTGAAGAAATCTCTTGATCATGAGCTTCAGAAAACAGATCCCTAGCAAAGCGGTCGTGTAGACCATCACCGAGTGTTTCAAAAAGCGCTCTGAAGAAAATTAGTTCTGGTCGATCCATTCCATTGGTCATCTGTGAGTAGTAAGTGTTCATTTTGGAAACGACTGCTTTGTCTGAAGAAAACATAGCCGGGTCATAACCAGTTGTCTTCAGCATAGCATCAAGTATAGCGACGGAGTCTGTCAACATTATCGGAAGTTCTGAAAAATGTAGGCGAAGGTCGGCAATTCTCTGGCTGTCGTAAAATGTGGTATTAGTCTGGTATCGGGACGTATGGATGAAAACATCAAGCCAACCCAGATAGCTCCAGTAGAAACACTCAATATATTGAGCCACTAGCCCCATGTCGAAAGTGTTCATTCCAGGAACCATGTCTTTTCCAAATTGGTAGAAATTCACAGTAGGTCCTTGATAGTGGCTGGACGATGGATACCAAGTAGTTGTGGTTGGCATAATGTGATGAGTTGACATGTAGCTGTAAGGAGCGCACTTGTCAGTAATTGAAGAAATCTCTTGATCATGAGCTTCAGAAAACAGATCCCTAGCAAAGCGGTCGTGTAGACCATCACCGAGTGTTTCAAAAAGCGCTCTGAAGAAAATTAGTTCTGGTCGATCCATTCCATTGGTCATCTGTGAGTAGTAAGTGTTCATTTTGGAAACGACTGCTTTGTCTGAAGAAAACATAGCCGGGTCATAACCAGTTGTCTTCAGCATAGCATCAAGTATAGCGACGGAGTCTGTCAACATTATCGGAAGTTCTGAAAAATGTAGGCGAAGGTCGGCAATTCTCTGGCTGTCGTAAAATGTGGTATTAGTCTGGTATCGGGACGTATGGATGAAAACATCAAGCCAACCCAGATAGCTCCAGTAGTAACACTCAATATATTGAGCCACTAGCCCCATGTCGAAAGTGTTCATTCCAGGAACCATGTCTTTTCCAAATTGGTAGAAATTCACAGTAGGTCCTTGATAGTGGCTGGACGATGGATACCAAGTAGTTGTGGTTGGCATAATGTGATGAGTTGACATGTAGCTGTAAGGAGCGCACTTGTCAGTAATTGAAGAAATCTCTTGATCATGAGCTTCAGAAAACAGATCCCTAGCAAAGCGGTCGTGTAGACCATCACCGAGTGTTTCAAAAAGCGCTCTGAAGAAAATTAGTTCTGGTCGATCCATTCCATTGGTCATCTGTGAGTAGTAAGTGTTCATTTTGGAAACGACTGCTTTGTCTGAAGAAAACATAGCCGGGTCATAACCAGTTGTCTTCAGCATAGCATCAAGTATAGCGACGGAGTCTGTCAACATTATCGGAAGTTCTGAAAAATGTAGGCGAAGGTCGGCAATTCTCTGGCTGTCGTAAAATGTGGTATTAGTCTGGTATCGGGACGTATGGATGAAAACATCAAGCCAACCCAGATAGCTCCAGTAGAAACACTCAATATATTGAGCCACTAGCCCCATGTCGAAAGTGTTCATTCCAGGAACCATGTCTTTTCCAAATTGGTAGAAATTCACAGTAGGTCCTTGATAGTGGCTGGACGATGGATACCAAGTAGTTGTGGTTGGCATAATGTGATGAGTTGACATGTAGCTGTAAGGAGCGCACTTGTCAGTAATTGAAGAAATCTCTTGATCATGAGCTTCAGCAAACAGATCCCTAGCAAAGCGGTCGTGTAGACCATCACCGAGTGTTTCAAAAAGCGCTCTGAAGAAAATTAGTTCTGGTCGATCCATTCCATTGGTCATCTGTGAGTAGTAAGTGTTCATTTTGGAAACGACTGCTTTGTCTGAAGAAAACATAGCCGGGTCATAACCAGTTGTCTTCAGCATAGCATCAAGTATAGCGACGGAGTCTGTCAACATTATCGGAAGTTCTGAAAAATGTAGGCGAAGGTCGGCAATTCTCTGGCTGTCGTAAAATGTGGTATTAGTCTGGTATCGGGACGTATGGATGAAAACATCAAGCCAACCCAGATAGCTCCAGTAGAAACACTCAATATATTGAGCCACTAGCCCCATGTCGAAAGTGTTCATTCCAGGAACCATGTCTTTTCCAAATTGGTAGAAATTCACAGTAGGTCCTTGATAGTGGCTGGACGATGGATACCAAGTAGTTGTGGTTGGCATAATGTGATGAGTTGACATGTAGCTGTAAGGAGCGCACTTGTCAGTAATTGAAGAAATCTCTTGATCATGAGCTTCAGCAAACAGATCCCTAGCAAAGCGGTCGTGTAGACCATCACCGAGTGTTTCAAAAAGCGCTCTGAAGAAAATTAGTTCTGGTCGATCCATTCCATTGGTCATCTGTGAGTAGTAAGTGTTCATTTTGGAAACGACTGCTTTGTCTGAAGAAAACATAGCCGGGTCATAACCAGTTGTCTTCAGCATAGCATCAAGTATAGCGACGGAGTCTGTCAACATTATCGGAAGTTCTGAAAAATGTAGGCGAAGGTCGGCAATTCTCTGGCTGTCGTAAAATGTGGTATTAGTCTGGTATCGGGACGTATGGATGAAAACATCAAGCCAACCCAGATAGCTCCAGTAGAAACACTCAATATATTGAGCCACTAGCCCCATGTCGAAAGTGTTCATTCCAGGAACCATGTCTTTTCCAAATTGGTAGAAATTCACAGTAGGTCCTTGATAGTGGCTGGACGATGGATACCAAGTAGTTGTGGTTGGCATAATGTGATGAGTTGACATGTAGCTGTAAGGAGCGCACTTGTCAGTAATTGAAGAAATCTCTTGATCATGAGCTTCAGCAAACAGATCCCTAGCAAAGCGGTCGTGTAGACCATCACCGAGTGTTTCAAAAAGCGCTCTGAAGAAAATTAGTTCTGGTCGATCCATTCCATTGGTCATCTGTGAGTAGTAAGTGTTCATTTTGGAAACGACTGCTTTGTCTGAAGAAAACATAGCCGGGTCATAACCAGTTGTCTTCAGCATAGCATCAAGTATAGCGACGGAGTCTGTCAACATTATCGGAAGTTCTGAAAAATGTAGGCGAAGGTCGGCAATTCTCTGGCTGTCGTAAAATGTGGTATTAGTCTGGTATCGGGACGTATGGATGAAAACATCAAGCCAACCCAGATAGTTCCAGTAGTAACACTCAATATATTGAGCCACTAGCCCCATGTCGAAAGTGTTCATTCCAGGAACCATGTCTTTTCCAAATTGGTAGAAATTCACAGTAGGTCCTTGATAGTGGCTGGACGATGGATACCAAGTAGTTGTGGTTGGCATAATGTGATGAGTTGACATGTAGCTGTAAGGAGCGCACTTGTCAGTAATTGAAGAAATCTCTTGATCATGAGCTTCAGAAAACAGATCCCTAGCAAAGCGGTCGTGTAGACCATCACCGAGTGTTTCAAAAAGCGCTCTGAAGAAAATTAGTTCTGGTCGATCCATTCCATTGGTCATCTGTGAGTAGTAAGTGTTCATTTTGGAAACGACTGCTTTGTCTGAAGAAAACATAGCCGGGTCATAACCAGTTGTCTTCAGCATAGCATCAAGTATAGCGACGGAGTCTGTCAACTTTATCGGAAGTTCTGAAAAATGTAGGCGAAGGTCGGCAATTCTCTGACCGTCGTAAAATGTGGTATTAGTCTGGTATCGGGACGTATGAATAAAGACATCAAGCCAACCCTGATAGCTCCAGTAGAAACACTCAATATATTGAGCCACTAGCCCCATGTCGAAAGTGTTCATTCCAGGAACCATGTCGTTTCCAAGTTGATAAAAGTATATGTTAGGTATAGTTGTTGATGTGCCATAATTGTTCAATGGAACTGCCAATTGTCCTCTGATTAGTGTCGTCAATACTCCTGTTGTGTTGTAGAAATATATGAAAGATGTAAATTACATTTCTTTGAAAGTTGAAATTTAAAGACAGAAACTTCTAAATTAATATACATTTCATTTGACCTAGCGCATTGAACATATAATTAATCATATACCATGTTCATGTATAGCTTAAATCATAAAACTTTGTATTGAAGTTATACTGGAACTAATTCACAAATATTTTAGCATTTTATAGCCAATATAAGCAATTCAGAAACATCATAGTTACAATGTGAAGCTTGAAAATGATGTTGTATACCAGTAGATATCTTAATCTCTCTCGCTCTCTCTTTATATAACCTTTTAGCATTAACGCAAGTATATTCGGTACAACAAGTTATCATAATGTAATCAGATTAGTTCTGCATTTAATACAGAGCTCTGTTGGAAATATTACGGCGGTACATTATAGTTTTTGAGCAATGCAATTTCATATTTTAATTCAGAACTATGCTGTTTTTACCAAAGTATGTTGGTAGAATTATACATTTGTCTTGCACATCTACCTCGCATGTGACGTAAAGTTATAAACGGAATATCATGACGACATATTCACAAACTTAGCACCTGTATATCGTCTGATTACATTTATCTAGCATCGACATATGTTTGCATTTATCACTCTATACTTAAAATGGAAGATAGATCTAGCATGTGTAAGAAAACGTTTCCATCACAAGAGTCGATTTAAATGTAACTACATTTTTTGTATTTTGATGGGAACGAGGCTCTAACCCGCCTCCTCGGATTGTTATTGAAGAACTGAAAACACATTTATGTAGCGGTATTTATGACAACTGTTAGTTTTTAGAATTAATAGATTCTACTTATAAAAGATACCGAAATTGTTTTCTTCCACGTCTACTTCGAACCTTCAAATGATTTTATGTATGCAACGTGGAATATATTAAAGTCTACTGTTTTAGTAAATGTCCAAGTGCCAGTATCTATATAACTAAATGCATTTGACCATAACATAAGTTTGCACGAATCTGAAAGGGAATTACAGAATGTTTATCGCAATTAGCTCACACAAGCAAACCCCTAAGCAAAAAGCTTAGGTGAGATAGATTGTACTGTGACCGTGTACAAGTTCACAGAAAGAAGATGAAGCATTAATAGCGAATGCAAAATTATAGTTATACTTATTTTAACCGTCGCTTTCCAAATTATTTCTATTCTATTCTAAGCTTTATACAATTATTGGAGGCAGTCAAAACGCTTGGTCAAATAATGTCTAAACACTGTGTCCATGAATCCTGTCATTTTATGAAGTATTTTGAATATTTAAATGTCCATTTTTGTCCGCAAATTTGTAATTGTTCTAAGAAGTTGGTAAAATGATCCGTCAAGCACGAATCGGAACATTTTCGTTGTATCATCAATTGAAGCCTGAATCGTTGTACTTTTGAATGGGTAAGCTTGGCCTATAGAAATACCAGAGCGGTAAATTGTGAGTATATTCTTACGAAATTTGACCAAAAGTTGCATGCCAGTGCACATTTCCTATGCTAAACACCTTAACTTCTACTAAGTCTGTTTTTGTACTCCTTTGCATTCAACTTGTATTACTTTCACGCGCATCGGTGTCTGTAACAGCTGTCTAGCTACGGTCATGCAGGACAGACGTGAGCATTCCGTAAGAGTATTCGTTACTTCAGAAGTTGCGAATAACTATATTAAATACACGAATCTGATATACTCGATTAGGTTTTGTTTATAAAATCAGTCATATTTTGTTGGGGCATTGTTGTTACGTTAGTCGGAAGAGTATCGTTAATATTGGGGCCAGCGCGTTTTGCCGATACGGCGTGATATAGTATACCTAACCATGTGATATGATAATAAGGAGATATGTTAAATTTAGACTCTTGTTTGAGCAAATGAAAAAGAACTTTGACCGTAAAATGTCTTATGTCTATATCATTGAGGCTTCAGCATACTAAGATCATATGATAGAGAAGAGAACAAAATAACAAACAACAACAATAGCATCTTAAACGATGGATGCTCCGTTATGTAGCCCCTTTTCTAGCAATGTAAAACTGTAGCCCAATACGTTTTAACAAGCAACAACAACATGTTTTTGCAATTGAAAATAGTATATGAAATTAAAATTCAATGATCAGACAATGTAAAGATATAGCTCTTTTATATATTGTCCTTATACTTTTTATACATATATTCTTAATCATTATTTGCCTGATACCAAAATTAAGTGCTATCAGAAATAAATGACAAGGTACAGTTAACATTTGTCAAGAAAGCATTTTCCTATTGTATATACTGCAGTTTGAGTGATTTCGCTTAAGTTGTTTATATACTAATATGCCCTGAACGGGAGATTATGATGCACGCAGATTGGAGCGCAAGTTTGTCAAGAGTTATAGTTCTTGCACATTTTACTTTTTCTCGATGGTTTTTATCAAATGAAATTTTCGAAATTCCTTTATAATTGTTTTGAGTTATGCCCCGGGCAAGCATAATTTAAAAAAAATACGAAGGAGGCGGGATTATTCAGAAATGGGACCAGATATAATTATCTAACAATGCACTTCCGCCCAGTGTCGTCTAGCATTTGTCTAATATAGCGTGAAATTTGAACAGAATGTCTCCGACACTTTTTTCAGGAACCTTCAAGACACTGTTGTCAAAAGAGTATCACTATATGTATATTGCGCAGGTAATTATAATCAGAGCGTCAGAACTTCTTAAGCATTATCGAACTGAAATATGTTAAGATATATACTGATTAATGTTAGTAATGTTATTAGATTTGAAGAAGACCGAGACCGATGTATAAGTTGGCTAAACGCGAAAAATATATTTTTCTCTGATACCTAACAGTTATGTCTTTTGACTTACCAGATAATAATTATGAAATTTAGCCGATTTAAAGCCGACCACATGAAAAAAATTGATTTGTGCCCGGTAACTCTTGGTCCATTGTAGTAGTATACATTGGGGGGTCCAGACCCGAAATTTTGCCCATACCCGAAATTTTGCCCATACTGATATTTTTGCTTATTACGGTATGTTTGCGCATTTATGATGTATGGGACGTAACTGTTACAGAAACTGGTTTGGCACGGTCTCCTGAATGTTTGCGGCTATATGTGTCATAATGTTATATTCGATTTCTATCTATAAGGCACTGGTCGAAATCTTACAAGTAATACTGGACTTTAATGAGCACCCCAATGACCAATAAGTGTTTCATTTGGAATTTTACAATGGGTAGGTTCCATTTATTGGTCATTGGGGTGCTCATTAAAGGAGACCGTGTCAAACGACTTTTATCTCCCTTAGATAATCTTAAAAGTTTAGAATCCGTTTGCATTGGTCTGCGACACTTTCAGGATAATTCGCAGACTTTCAGTAGGCGGTGCCAATGAAAATAAATTCGTTCATAACATCCCGGCTCCATCCCAGGTCATTTGCACCTGTATGCGATACTTTCAGAAACACTCGCAGACTTTCAGGAGACGTTGCAGTCCCCTACATCGTAAATGCGCAAACATTTCGGTATAAGCAAAGGTGGAAACACTCTATAAAACAATATGCGTGTCTCCATTCAGGGGCATCACTCTTGCGATGATAGAAACCAGTTTCTGTAACAGTTACGTCCCATTTTATACTACTCATTGTTAAATTAAGACATTGTTCAAATATATGAAAAAATTGACCCTGACAATTCAAATGCCCGTGATCTTTGAATATAACATGAAGAAAGATGGCTTACCAGATTTGTACAGAAAGCCTTAACCTCTCATTTTATACCGAAAGTAGATGTTATAAAAATAGCGCTGTTTTTTTTTTCAATGATATCGCAAAATATAAGTAATCGCTGTCTGAGAACACTTTTATGTGAAGAAAGCAAAGACTTTGATCAACATTGTTAAAGAATAAAAAGTACACGGTTCTTTCATTATTATATTGCAATAAATTAGTTATTTTGTTCGAGCTAATTCAATTGAGACCATGGTTTTTTTAATGTGTTGGACTACAACATGTATGACATAAATATATGCTCATTACACAATGCAAAGAAAAATTTCAGGATTAATCGAATGGGTTCCACTAACGAAAAGTTACTAGTACAGCTCTTTCTCTGATACATGTTTGGTTGTGTCTCGAGTGCAACTGAACTTACTTCACAACCGATCTAAAACAAAACAATTTACGTTAACATTGTTCACGTTTCTTTGTGAGCATGGGGCTTCTAGGTCGGATAATATCAACCGTTCTTACCTGCTATGAAGATAATCAACGCTGTCTTGCTTGGATCCGGAGCCATTGTGACCTTTGAACAAGATACACATATTTGGATAAATAAACGGTTTCACTCTTATTTTTACCATACATGATATCAAAAAACAGTTAACAAACGGCTAATATTTATGTATCAAAATTAACGTAATGTATATTGAATAATTAATTTACAAATTTCTATGCAAAAGTATGGTTCAAAACTCACGCACAGTGCAAAGATTATCGTCAATAGAAAAATATAAACCTACATGTATATTAAAATGCTGTATCCAGATAAATGGCACATCAAAAATAATTTTGAAACCAATATTTATTTTTATACTACTATATCCAATGTATAAGGAAAAACTTCGCCTTCACTTCAGTTTTTGAAATAGATAAAAACGCCCTTTGTATTTTTAATGTACCTTAACGGCTCACGAATGAAACATAACAGAATTCTATCTGAATTCAACTTTTTACCGAATTCAGTATATCATCTATTACATAAATATTTAAGATGTTACCTCAAACAGTGAAGATAAGTAAGTTTTAAAGACAATATTTACTTCTTTTCAATTTTTGTGTTTAAAGGCCCGTCAACTTTGCTCTTTAACAAAACTTCGGCTTACTAATAGCCATTGTATAACTTATGTACTAAATCCTTTTGGCATTGTACGAGGTAGCTCCGGTCATATAGCCACTTAACCTTTACAGTAGATATTTTCTTGTCCGACCGCTTGCTTTCCGGATAATGCGTAATGATTGACCGAAATTCAGTTATTTGGTCATGGACACTATGAATGTGTACTTATGTATTAAGTGAACATGTTATATACGAAAAAGGCACAAGAACGCGAAAAAAGTCGTCATTAAGTACTTTAAAATGCTTAATGACGTCAATTGGAAAAACGAAGAAATTAATACCATAAAGTGTTTACGAAAAACGCGATGGGGCGAAATAACATGTAACTCTGTATATTACAATGTAAACGATGAAACAGGTCGTAATGATATAGTCCCAGAGTCCAGGTCGTAATGATATAGTCCCAGAGCCCAGGTCGTAATGATATAGTCCCAGAGCCCAGGTCGTAATGATATAGTCCCAGAGCCCAGGTCAATTTATTTACACTTTTGAGCACGATAAATTTTTTATATCAAGACTTTTCCAGTTAATGGATTTTGATAAATAAAATCAACATTTTAACATTACTCACGACTTTGTCTCTATATACAAAGAGTAGAAAAATTGTGTTATATTATGCCTTAAACAACAAGGGAAACGATATGCCGTCAATATTATAGGTTATTGAACTTGTATGGCGATATATTACTTGGAACGAGTTGATTTGGCTGGCATTTACGACCTTTTGAGTTCTTGTCTTGTCCAAATCAAGAGTAACAAGTAATTTTCGCCGTTTTATCTTCTAATAAACTTTTTTGTCGTCTTTCATATTGAATACTGAACAAAATAGACATTGTTCTTTATGAAATAACAATAAATGAATCTTGAAATTTCTCAGACAACTAGCGTACAATTTTACCATGTGCATTTTTTTATTGCGTATTCTAATATGCCTACGGTATATTTCTATAGTCAATTCGAGTGCATTAATATGATTAAAGCACTCGGAAAAGTAGGCGGAGTTTCGGACAATTAAGTAGCTCCTTCCAACTTTTCTAATTTACTCCCGCGCAAAAATAAAATATAGAAATGGAAATTATATCAGTATAAATACATCAGTCGCATGAACAAGATTTGTTTAAGAACCTAAATATTATTTTTGATTGCGTCAAATAAGCCTTAGAATACCCTCACCTTGTTTTCCTTAAAAAAGGCCAAGAAATTCAGGATTAACAGTCATACAATGTTTTGATTCCGGGAGACAAAACTATGAATGAAAACGTTTACGTCATCACACTGACGTCATTACTCCACGTTAAAACGTTGTACAGTTCAAATTAACGGTACGCATTTAAATCGATTGGCTGCTTTGTTAGGTTCTGAATCTGACGTCTTCTGCATAATGTCAGTCAGGTATTTCTTTTTATATTTTATGTATTAGATGATTAAACTAAAATAAGTTTGTATAATATAGTTATGTTTGATATCTTGAATGGTTGCCCGAATAGGGGAGTGAATTCCAACAGCTACTACTTATGCTGTTTTACACATTACCGCCGAACTGAAAAAAGGTCCGTAGTAGTTACGATAGTTTTTTAAAAATCGGCTTCTAAGAATCGAAATAATCTATGTCTTGGAGTGCTTTATCGAAATTGAAGCATTTCCCGTCGGTAATGTGCCTGCGTAATAATTCACTCGGGCTTCGCCCTCGTGAACATGTCAAAGTAACCAGGTATGTGCACTGAACAGAGTTCTGCTTTATATAGATCTCCATTATCAAACCGTAAAAGGCAATCAACTGTAAAATGTCACTCCGTAAAATAAGTTTCCGTTGAAGATGAAATTGTGAGAAAAAGAGTTGGATATCCCACTTCCGTTAACAAGATAAATGTAAAGATGCTGAACAATCTGAACATTCCATCTGTCCGAAATTTACCACATATCTTCATAAATGAATAAATAAATGAAGATTCTAAGCAAGGAATGAATATCAGCTTAGCACTATTTTAATTCACTAAATAAACTTTTATTTAAAAAACATCCACGCGTTTCAAGAAAATTCTATCTATCTGACAGTTATTAATAGACTGTTGTGAGTCATTGTTGTTGTTGTTAGGAATTAAGGGTGATAATGTGCTTGAGTAAGGAGCGAAAGCGTCTTGGTTATCTGCCCTGTCTATAAGAAAAAAAGCTACTTTTGTCATGCTCTGAAGAGCCCAAGAACGGCCTGTCTTTGGAGACAAATCCTCCCTACAAAGCTCCTCTAGCTCATTTATGCATGCTTTGTTAAGTCTGTACCGTGATATAACTTCTTGGTCTGTCAGAGTAAATGCAAAGCGTTACTTTCTACGCGTATAATTATATAACGTCATGTGGCACAACATGACGTCATTATAATGGCATATCATTTCCCGCGTTGTTTATGGCATAATAAAACGTAATTTTTCTACGCTTTGTATATAGACACAGAATTGTGAGTCATGTTAGAATATACGAACTTAATAAATATCGTATTTTATAAATAAGCTATTTTTCGTCACTGGAATGAATGTACCATATGCGAAAAATAACACGTTTTAGGTGGTCATGAAGAAACACAAAGTCTGCTATCTTGGATTTTTCGGAAACGGGCCGGTACGGCATTTAAGATGTCCGATTCCTAAAACTAATAACAATTATATCGATTCTGAGAATATAAACAATTTTCTCGTGCTCAAAAGTGTGAATAATCGACCTGTACCCTGGAACTAATACTGTCTAAAACGTTTTACACGTACACGAAATACGATATAAATCTAAACTATATCGGTTAAAACGCAAAATACATTCGTTACAATGCAAAACATACTCTTTATAAAATACTGGCCATGGCAATGTCGTCTTTTTTTTAAATTGCCAATATTAAACAGTTTTTAGGGCAAAACGTAACATAAAACTATTATAAAGAGCATTTCTGAAAAATAGTAAATATCGAATAAGGAATAAACAGTGGATACTTATACCCTATTCAAACTCGAATGAGTAACAGACGAAATACCGGCAGTCACAGGAATAAGGTCTTCGTCATTCTTTCAAATTACAAAGTTTAAGGCCAAACAAACCTAATATATTTGCAATTACACAGAGCATCATTCGGGTTTGAATAAGAAATAAGTAAGTTACTTATATAGTGCTCTTTATTCTTAAGTAACCAGTTACTTATTCCTTAATAGTAAAAGTAACCAACTTTAAAGTCATTGGCCACAGCGATGTGTCCTCAAAGGATATTAGTTGAAGAAATATGGTAAAGGAAAATGATTTCTGAAATGTTCACAATATGCGTAGATATGTGTATCCCTCAAGCTTGGACCAATTGAACCCGTTGCAGTGGTGTTTTGCTTATGCGGACAAAAGTTATCGTTATGAAAAAAAACTTTATGCTATTTACACACTAGGTAACCGGCGATGTTCGGCGCAGGATGCAATGTTCGGCGCATGATCGATAGATTGATGTAAAAAACTTTAGTGGGGTAAGTATTCTCCTCATTTTGGTCTATAAAAACAAATATTCGGTAAAATCACCTCATGTGCCTTATCATATAAGAAATGAGGATTCAAAGTCGATCTAAGATCCTGAAAAGGTGTTATTTTAAAGTAAAACGGCGAAGTTAAATGTTAAACTTAAAGGTCCATTACTAACACTAAATCAGAATTTCTGGAATTATAACAGGGAAATACAGTTTGAAACTGGCTTCTAAAACTTTACAATAGCCGTGGAGTATTTCCTTGTTTGAAATACTGCTGCATAAAAAATGTGTGGTGAATGTTTGTGTATTTCCTTAGATTGACCTGTGTGGTCTTTTTGTCCTACTTTCGCTTTATTGAATTTTGTAAACAGTCAGAGATATACTTTGCACATCATTGGAAGTAAAGTTCTTCAATTATAATTCAAAATAGGCATGCTTATTTATGTACAACCTATTTACAGCCTATCTCTGGTAGATTTCTGGAAAATTACAAAGATATTTGAAAACTGGAAAACCTACTTTCGTTTTTGAAAAGGCAAGATATAATTTATTGATTCTTTTGTTAAACTCAAGTTTTCAACACAATATGGCCACATTTGATGCAGTATGTCATATTTTTTCCTTCTGAGAAGACGCCCGTTACAATTCCAGATTAAAAAAAAATTGATTTGGTGTTAGTAATGGACCTTTTACGTTAATTTTGACAATTTCACAGTTTATGGACGCATTTCTTTAAAAATATTGCAAAACAAAGACAATTTCCCGATGTACTATATTGTTTAACCTTTTCCCTACATTTTACTTTAAAATAACGTCTTTTCAGGATCTTAGATCGACTTTGGAAACCTCATTTCTTATATGATAAGGCACATGAGGTGATTTTACCGAATATTTGTTTTTATAAACCAAAATGAGGAGAATACTTACCAAACTCAATATATCGATCCTGCGCGGAACATTGCATCCTGCGCCGAACATCGCCGGTTACCTAGTGTGTTTTATAAAGTACAGGTAATTGTAGACATGGTAGAGTTACTGTTTGTATGACCTATAGAAAGGCTTAGAGGGAAAAGGTGTCCTAGTCCAATACTTGCTCGATTTGTCTCCCTTTCATCAGTTAAAATGGCTGTATATACAGCGGTGACAGAAGATAATGGAAGCCTGAACAAAGCCGATGACAATATCTCTAATGCCACATACTTGCTAAAACAGCCCCCTTGTATCTTTCGGAAATGCCCCCTTGAATGTCCACCTCATCAATGTATATAGACATGTTTCTTGCTCTTAACATGCCAATAGGTTTTAGGTTAATACAACAAATGTAGTTTTAAGTCTCATTAAATTGTGTTGAATGGTTTTTTACTTACTCGCGTACAAAGAACTCTTTTGGTTGATGTTAGACGGATGTGATATATCAGTGAGTAATGGTGACAGTTTTGAGCCACCGTCTTCGCTATCAACCAATAACATGTGTTTAAACTGGATTTTTTAGGAGGGCTGGGGTTGTTGAATTGTTAATCTATGGGTGAAATGTAGAAACCAGAGAAGAGAGTGGTGAAAAAGTGAAAGAGCATGCAAGGAATGCCATCCAAGACATGAAAATACACTTGGCGACGACTTATTTCAATGATATTTTATTTTTACTCTTTGCAAATACATAATATGCGAAATAACAGTAAAATGCTTATATATTACCAGCAAAAACAAAAAGAGTTGAGCCAAAAGTTCTTGCAACATTATCGAGGGCTCTGTCGTCCATATTCAATTGAATCGGACCTCTGAATTTAAGCGATGAAGAACCAGTACTTAACATGATCAACGACCATGTCGTTCTAAAATGCTACAAACATTTGCAATGTGTTATCATGGCGGATTATCTCGGGAAGGGTTAAACCATCAGTGAGTATAACTATTCTAATGAATTACAAGAACTTAAAGAGTCACATCCTAAAACTATACTATTTTTTGAAAATATCTTAAAAACTATAGATAATGCATCAAAGGAAAGTAATGCATCAAAGAAAAGTAATGCATCAATGGAAAGCAATGCATCAAAGGAAAGACTCTTCTCAAAACCTGAAAGTTTAGCAACTCGAGGGTTGATCGCGAAACTATTGTATTTGTGATCAACCCTCGAAATATAGTTATATTAATAAGCCAGTATCGCTCTACTGAATTGAATGTTCTGAGTACGATTTGTGAATGTCTTATAGAAAATGTGACATATTACTAATGTTTTAAAACAGTTGGCTGCAGTACAGGTTACCATCTGAGAATGGTTTGGAAAATTGTGACCTGAAGAGTATTATCAAAGTTTTACAATAATCGGCTGTTGCACGGTTGGTTTTCGTACAGCTTTGCTCAACTTCAATACAAATCACCTACAGGTTGTAAGCAAAGCATGTTTGTGAAAATCAATTGGAAATTGTGACCTGTGGAGTGTTATAAAAAACAATAATCGGCTGTAGTACGGTTGGTTTTCATACAGCGGGGCTCAGTTTCAATACAGATATTTTACAAGTTGTAGACAATTTTGTGAAAAAGATTTTTGTGAAAACGACATGTCCGATGTTTTACAGCAATCTGCTGTAGCAAGGTTGCGTTTCGCACATCATAGCTCAATTTCTATACAGATGAATGTCAATTGAACTGTGACGTGTAGACTGTCAATTTAACCGACATGCGGTCGAACGGACTACGGAAAACCACCATGGCATCACCATGGCATAAGCTCTGCTGGATTTCGTTCATTGGGGATAAACGGCATCTTCCTCTTCAGGATAATGTTCTTGCGTACACCTCACAGGTTACAGTAGCTGATGTTGCTAACTGTGGCGTTGCTCCTTCCACAATCCACATTCCCCGTTTTAACCTGATCTAGCAAAGATCTGCTGCCACAGTTGTAGAGACACTGCGAACAGAAAACCTTAACTATAAGAAGTTTTGTGTCATCATGTGATCATCGCATTTGTAATAACTAAGTTTACATGTATATGTAAAAGATACAGTTACAGTTTGTGTCATAGGGTACGACCGTATTGTAGACGAGAAAAGCTTACAAATTTATAGTTGTTATTTTGAATTTAGTTTTTTTACACCTGCGTCAATAAAATATATGTTTGACTCCATTTGCCAACCAATCGAATCGCTCAGATTTTCAAATAAACGTCTTTCTTTTACATGTATATTAAAACTACCTACTGAAATCACTTGATTTATTAAGAGTTCGCTCTAAATAGAAAGCACTGTAGCTCCGCCCACAATTCATGTCGGTGGCTATGCAAACACTAAGTAAGTTAGAGTTTATTAAGTCAAATTTTAACAATTAAGAAACCCCGGTCGCTCGCTACCGCTCGCTCTCTTAGGGTTTCTTAATTGTTAGAATTTGACTAAATAAACTCTTACTTATACATAAACTCGTTTGGCATCTTCAGTTGTTATGGATACCCTTGACATTTCAGTGCATGGTTAATTTAACTGTGACTGTTAATAAATCCTTTCATGCATCCGCATTATTTACCTTTATCCTTATGTCCTGAATTGTACTAACATCTAACCCGTGTGTTTCTGTTATGACAATCGAAATTGTGTCTGAATGCTTGATTGCATTTTTCATCTTAATACCGTAACAGAAGCATATATTATAATATCGTATACCTGTCCTAAATACTTAATCCTGATTGGCCAATAGCGCTCACATGCCGGATCCGCAAAAGTATGTGTAGACCTGGAAAATGATGTGTAGACCTGCACAGATTGCACGAGGTCATGTTTTTGTTATATTTCGCATGATTTTCACTTCTCCTTATGAAGTATACGATATAATAATTTAAAACTAATGTTTGGGTCAATGCATAGTTTTGCGGACTCGGAAAAAATGATATTGACCTCAGACTTCGTCCTCGGCCAATATCACTTTTAACAGGTCCGCAAAACTATGTATTGACCTTAAAGGTCCACTACTAAGCGAAAATTAAGTGACAGTTATTTCAATGGCAAGTACATTACCTTATGCAAGACACTAAATAATGAAGATTGGCAGGTTAAAATATACAGAAAGTGTTTGGAACACAAAGAAAAGTATGTGTATTTATGTTGAAATCTCAGTGACTCGACAAAATGACTACCCAGGTCTTTTTAACTTTCTTCATAATGCATAGAAAAATAATTGTACATGTACTGTGATTTATTTAGAATTTCTTCATACCAACCTTCATTTTTTATTAAAAGTAACATATTTCTGTGCTTTTTAAAGTATATTTGAATTTTCGCTTTCCTTAGTATTGGACTTTTAAAATTAGTCTATAATTGTATAATATTGCATGTTAAAATAAAAGTTTTATTTATGATGAATAACTTTGTTTCGGTAAGTACTTTTGACTTATTAGTTACATATATCATTTTTAAGTGTAAAAGCGTACATAAATTAGTTGTATATTTTTGGTAGAAGAAACTTTTGTCATTTATTAGTAAGTTATATGTCAAAATAAGACAAGAGTGTACATGTATGTTAATAATCTGTCTTACCAGTGTTTTGTATACTTACATTGTAATTGTTAATCATTTTTATTGCACTTTTCATCTCGATGTCGTAACGGAACCATATATATTGCATGTTAGAATAAAAGTTTTATATAATAAATAACTTTATTTCAGTTTTGTGTTGTGTATCGCCACCCAAAGATCCCACATCTACATATATAAATATTTGGCTGAAAGGATTTGAGCTAGCCTTCGGGCATACGAAGAAACGCCCTTCGTCAATGGCGCCCAACGTGGGGCTCGAATATTTCGTTTCGGTCTCTGTGCTTCTTGCAGGTATAACGTACTGCTGGCGACTGCTAGAAGATAAGATATTTGAGACAAAGGCAAATGTGCTACAATACAAAAATTGACTCGATTAATTAATCTCATTTTAACGCAATTGTTCTCGCAAATGACGAAGGGTGTTTCTTCGTATGCCCGAAGGCTAGCTCAAATTTCATGGTTTTATTTCTGTGTACATTACATTATTCAGGCACATGACTGAAAATACCTTTAAATATGCCGACATATCTTCATTCATGTTTGCTGACAATATAAACAATGCCCTCCACCAACACAACGAACATAGAGTCAGGCGTTACTATGTCTTCAAAGTGTACACTCATATAAAAATATACCCAACCTCGTATACATGTAGGTTATCCACATTGCTATATTGTCACCAGATAAGAGTGTCTGGAAAGCCAATACGAATATAACACATAATAAAATACAGCACAATGTGTATTTGGAGGATTGAAGATGCGTTTTTCTTTAAATTTAATTGTCAAAAATGCAACATAAATTATCAAATAAAAGAATAACAGTTAAACATCCAGAAATAGCGTATTTCGGCTTTTAATATAGTTGTTTTTAACAAGGAGTCACGTGACTCCTTGTTTTTAGTAGCCAATTTTGAAAACGACTCAGCGGAGGGCCTATTCGTTTGACGCAGGATGCGGCGTAAGCCGGGATACGCCGGTGTATCCAAACCTCATTGCTCAAAATGCGCCAAATTCATCTTGGCTTTTAGAAACGAATAGAGCGGCGTACGCCGGCATGCGTCAAACGAATACCCCCCACAAACCCTGACAATTTGAACAGCCATAGGTTTCTCCTTTCGCCTGCAAAGTAGATCGACTTTAGCTGAAACGCGTGGGGATCGTGTTTGTGATCTCGTCTTAAAAAATTATTAAAAGCCATTTCCGTTTCCAAATATACGTGTAAATGCTTTAAATCATTGTAACAATAATGTAGGCAAAATTCAGAATATTTAAATTACTACACCATCAGGCAGCAATGTACCCTGATCCGACACTGCATACGGTTAGCGTTTGTATGTCATCGACTATGTAAACTCATTCTGCAATACAGCAACTAGCAATACAAACTTTATAAAGTGTTTCCCTCACTCAGATATCAGCCAGTACAAACAAGAAATATCTCTTTTAAAAAGATAAACGGCGTAAATATGTTTACTTTAGCAATATGCAGTCTATCTTTAGATCGGCGTTCACGTGATCAAAACGATTGTACATGTACATTGTATTTCATTCACAACGCTTCCATTCATAAAATTTGAATGGTGCCGCAAACCGATGAAAAATGGTAAGAGAACACTAAATATTTTGTATAGCCTACTTATATATATTATGATTAAGTTCCAAAGTATTATAGGCTCTAAAAATAAGCCTGGGTTTAATATCTAGCTTTTCAAAAGATTTCTTAAAGTAAATTAAAGTGTAAGGCTAATAGACTACTTAAAATAGTTGTTATCTCCTCTTACCAACACAAAATGTGATGAAATGAAACTGTGGGGCGCGAACTGCCGATGTAATGCGGTTGTGCAAAAACAACAAAAATATGAGTTTGAATTCTGTAAAAAAAAGAAATATGAAATACTTTGAAAAATCCGCTGAAACTTTTAGGTTAAGATATAATACATGTACTTCTACAGATTCTATTTATTATTTCTTGGAGGTTATTTTGTTTGGCATCAGTTATAGGATATGTCACTTTCAGAAAAAATGAGTTTGAATTCTGTAAAGTTTTTTAATGAAATACTTTCAAAAACTGGAAACTTTTAGATTAAGTTATAATACATGTACTTCTACAGATTCTATTTATTATTTTTGGAGGTTATTTCGTTTTGGCATGAGTTATAGGGTATGTCACTTTTAGAAAAAATGCCGCATTTGCTTTCTGATCGGATAGTGTTGTTGTAGGAGTGAAACGCCCACTTCAAAAGTACATGTATTTGGTATGTTTAATAGGCAGCTAGTTTCCCTAACATCGTCATAGAAAGTTCCAGCACTAGGTTGGAGGGTTACAGTGATTTCAAGTCAGATTCTTTAAACACTAAACCACGGGAGTGGATCTGGTCGGATATCATTATGAAAATAATGACGTGTTTAATATGTTTTATGATGTCAGCATGTATGTCCCTTACGGAAACATAATCCATATAACCACTTAGATTTTAGGTTTCATGAAAATGTCGTGAAATAATAGACGATTTCATATAAAGCTGCTCGCTCTCAGTTGCCGTTGGAGAAAATTAAATCTTAAACAACGACATACTAATACATACACATAAAACTAAAGGCTAAAATCAACAAAAGAAGTAAAAATCTAGGTAAGAATTAGCCAAAATCGAATGAAAATCCTGGTATTACTTTACGCTTTATCAGTTAGTAGCGTATTATTTCAAATCTACAGATATAATTGACTGGAATGTATACTGGAACCTTTTTATATGACTATATGCTCTTAACTATGTTATTTTTTATACAGTTTGAAAGACAATATTTTTTTTACAAAATCTGTCAGCGAGCAGCTTTTATGTGTTGTGTAGCTGTGTCACGTATTTCTGAAGGATTTCTCATAAACAAAGCTGGTTGTATACAATTTAAAAGCACTGTATTTTACTTCGTCGAAAAGTCTCAAGCAAAACCATGTTTTTGAAAATAATAAAACAACAGCAACATGATTTGTTGTCAATGAACTACAGGTTCTTTGGTTAAAATAAACGGACAGTAACCAAAATCAAGTAATTTTACATAGTATTGACACAAATGATCACTCATTGTCTGTAAGAAAACTCCCTTGTGCCCAGTTTTGCAGAGGACTCCTTGTTGTCAGCACTTTCAGTGCTTTGATTTATTGTTGACCTTTTGATCGGCATATCTGCAAATAACATCCTTTATAGGATAAAACAACATAATAAAATGAAAGAGTTTGACAGAGTTGTACACCAACCTATCTATTTTATTTCAACGAAGGAAACAAGCATATAACAACAACAAACGTGAACCAATCTTTCCAAGTAAATTTACAACAAAATTAAAATACATATGTAATCATAATTAACAGACATGTAAATCAACATAGCACTTATATTTAACGATAAAAACGTGCATGATTTATTAGCTGTGCGCATGAATAAATTGTTGGTTAATTTGGACGTCATTTTCGTGTCCTTTTCGTGTCCTTTTCGGCTATATCAAAAGTTGTCAGGTGACCATCTCTCCTAGAATTCTTTTTTATCTGCAAGAAACTCGAACCAATCGACTAAATAAAGAGGAGTTTGTCAAAAATGAGGCAGTTATTCAGAATAGAACAGAACAAAACCTTTATTAACTCTATGCACAAGAGTATACAAACAATAATCACATGCATTTATCTCTTGTCGTGGTTGAAAGATGGAAAAAATATATAACAAACAAACAAATAAACGAAAGAAATAAAACAGTTACCACATAAAAAGTTGCTGTGGGAAGAGAAAATGGTGTCGAATTTAGAAATAGGCTATAGAATCGTGCTGGTTGTCTCTTTAATTTGATTGGTTATTACTATCACAGCTCTACTGTAGCTGACCTAGCTGTAACTGAGTCAGCATTGTTTACACGCTTATTATGTGTAAAGGATGAATTTAGTTGTGACATGAGTAAATTTGAAAATTGATTCAAAATTGGATAGTGTTTTAAATTACTTGTTGGATGTTTTACTTTGAAATTTTCAATAAAGATACAACCAAGTCATTTCGAAAATAAAGCGAAAGAATGAACTAAACTATTTGTACATATTGAACGAGATCCTGAAGTCTGCAGATACCAGATGATCTAATCTTCATTCGTTTTAGGAGTATAATTAGCCATTACGGTTTTGTTTAGTACTTCATACATGTATCTCATTTGTTTGTCAAGATTTTGAAGTAGGATTTATTCTCATGTCACCAGTAGGCCACGTAAGTTGCGTTTTGTGAACAGGAAATGTAAAGACATAAGCGGTGTTAGACCTAAACTTCCGGTATAAGCAGCCGACAACTTAACCACTATATTACGACTCATATTTAGTATGATATTTCAAAGAATACAAAAAAGGGAAAATGGTTTGTCAGATCTGTTCAGCCTTGCTAAAGAAACCTAATATTTCTGTTTAATATGTACACTGGGCCAATGTTTGTAAGTTTAACCGGCACTTGTTACCGATAGTTGTTAGATTTTATGCTTGTTTTCACATTTTCTTAACTGAACGAAAAGACGAAAAACCGTATTTAGATTAAGCTGGTCATATAATCCAAAATCATTGT
Source organism: Saxidomus purpurata (assembly GCA_022818135.1). Classification (NCBI taxonomy): domain Eukaryota; kingdom Metazoa; phylum Mollusca; class Bivalvia; order Venerida; family Veneridae; genus Saxidomus; species Saxidomus purpurata. Next base: position 6,461,383 of record JAFMSR010000014.1, on the reverse strand, counting down.
TTACAAATAGTCTCGGCTTTAAAAACAACTAAAAACCTAATAGACAATGATCCTTGAACTAAATATCGAAGGTCACATAAACACGTTTCCCCTAACAGCCAGCTGTAGAGGAGTTACATTCAACCATTTCTAAACATCAGCAGGGAGAATATAGTGCACCATTCATCTATATTTATAAAACTGTAATGTCAACAAAGCCGTATTTGCTTTTTTTTCCGGAAAGTGGTGATTGTTCCTAATTTTGTCTTACATTGTATATTATTTACATTATACCGAAGCAACGCAAGCTGATGATATACACTGCCAATAATATAATCTTTTATCCACTCAGAATGAAATGCCGTATCGTAAACATTAAACAAATTATCATCACAGCCACTATCATTGTTGGAGGTCTTGCGACACCGGCTGTAAAAGATATATAAATACAGATGAATATTCTATTCCTTCAGAAAGAGATAGATCTACACATGTTAAAATCATACAGTAATTAAAGTAACAGTAATACAGGAAATCGAACGCAAAAGTATTATGTACATACATCTAGTATATATTTTCGAAAGGATACTCTGAAATAGCGTAATCAAGAGTACTTACCATGAGAACCAAGACTTGGATCATTGATGAGGCAGAATCCTGACCCAGGAATACAGTTGCTGCTCGTTGTAGTTGTTGATCCAGCATTAGTCGTAGTGGTTCCTGACCCAGATGTTGTAGTAGACGTAGAGGTCACTGAACTCGAAACGGTGACACTACTGCTGATAGACACTGTCGCTGTAATTGAACTAGACGAAGTAAAGCTATTTGAAATCGATGACGAACTCGACTGAACCAAGCTATTTGACATCATTGAGGAACTCGATGGACTCAAGCTGTATGAGATCGAAGACGAACTCGATGGATTCAAGCTGTATGACATCGAAGACGAACTCGATGGATTCAAGCTGTATGAGATCGAAGAAGAACTCGATGGACTCAAGCTGTACGAGATCGAAGACGAACTCGATGGACTCAAGCTGTATGAGATCGAAGACGAACTCGGTGGATTCAAGCTGTATGAGATCGATGACGAACTCGATGGATTCAAGCTATATGACATCGAAGAGGAACTCAATGGAATCGAGCTTTGTGACATCGAAGATGAACTCGATGCATTTAAGCTATATGACATCATAGACGAACTCGATGGATTGAAGCTGTTTGACATCGATGACGAACTCGATTGAATAAAGCTGTATGACATCGAAGAGGTACTGGATGGATTGAAGCTGTATGACATCGAAGACGAACTCGACGGATTCCAGCTATGCGACATCGAAGACGAACTCGACGGATTCCAGCTATTTGACATCAATGACAAAGTCGATGGATTCCAGCTATATGACATCGAAGAGGAACTCAATGAATTCCAGCTTTTAGAAATAGATGACGAACTCGTAGGATTCCGGCTATGTGAAATCACATAAGAACTTGATGGATTGAAGCTATATGACATCGAGGAGGTACTCGAAGGATTGAAGCTATACGACATCAATGACGAACTCGATGGATTGAAGCTGTGCGATATTGATGACGAACTCAATGGATTCAAGCTGTATAACATCGAAGACGAACTCGACGGATTCCAGCTATATGATATCGAAGACGAGCTTGATGGATTGAATCTATATGACATCGAAGACGAACTTGATGGATTCCAGCTATGTGATACCAATGACGAACTCGACGGATTAAAGCTATATGACATCGAAGTTGTTTTCGATGGATTCCAGCTATACGACATCGAAGACGAACTCGAAAGGGTGAAACTGTGTACCATCGAAGTCGTACTCAACGCATTCCAGTTATGTGACATCGAAGATGTACTGGATGGATTCCAGCTATACGACATCGAATTCGATAAATACAAGCTATGTGATATGAAGGAAGAACTCGATGCATTCCAGCTATATGACATTATAGACGAAGTCGATGGATTCCAAATATATGACATCGAAGACGTACTCGGTGGATTCCAACCTTGTGACATCGAAATCGATGACGTCAAGCTATATGACATCGAAGACGAACTCGACGGGTACCGACCATATGATATCAGAGACGAACTCGATGTATTTAAATTATATGACATGACAGAAGAACTCGACGGATTCCAGCTATATGGCATGGAATACGAAGTCGATGGATTCCAGCTATTTTGTATTGAAGTTACACTTGATGGGTTCCAGCTATTCTGTATTGAGTTCGTCATTGACGGGTTCAAGCTGTACCCTGAAACTGACTGGTACCAGTTATTCGACATTGAAGGGTTGTAGTTTGACTGTGACCAACTGTTATGCATTGATGAGGAAGGATTGGACATTGACGGGTTCAAGCTATATCCTGAAACTGACTGGTACCAGTTATTCGACATTGAAGGGTTGTAGTTTGACTGTGACCAACTGTTGTGCATTGACGAGGAAGGATTAGACATTGACGGGTTCAAGCTATATCCTGAAACGGACTGGTACCAGTTATTCGACATTGAAGGGTTGTAGTTTGACTGTGACCAACTGTTATGCATTGACGAGGAAGGATAAGGTATTGACGGGTTCAAGCTATATCCTGAAACTGACTGGTACCAGTTATTCGACATTGAAGGGTTGTAGTTTGACTGTGACCAACTGTTGTGCATTGACGAGGAAGGATTGGACATTGACGGGTTCAAGCTATATCCTGAAACTGACTGGTACCAGTTATTCGACATTGAAGGGTTGAAGTTTGACTGTGACCAACTGTTGTGCATTGATAAGGAAGGATTGGACATTGACGGGCTCAAGCTATATCCTGAAACTGACTGGTACCAATTATTCGACATTGAAGGGTTGTAGTTTGACTGTGACCAACTGTTATATATTGACGAGGAAGGATTAGACATTGACGGGTTCAAGCTATATCCTGAAACTGACTGGTACCAGTTATTCGACATTGAAGGGTTGTAGTTTGACTGTGACCAACTGTTATGCATTGACGAGGAAGGATTAGACATTGACGGGTTCAAGCTATATCCTGAAACTGACTGGAACCAGTTATTCGACATTGAAGGGTTGTAGTTTGACTGTGACCAACTGTTATGCATTGATGAGGAAGGATTGGACATTGACGAGTTCAAGCTATATCCTGAAACTGATTGGTACCAGTTATTCGACATTGAAGGGTTGTAGCTTGACTGTGACCAACTGTTATGCATTGACGAGGAAGGATTAGACATTGACGGGTTCAAGCTATATCCTGAAACTGACTGATACCAGTTATTCGACATTGAAGGGTTGTAGTTTGACTTTGACCAACTGTTATATATTGACGAGGAAGGATTGGACATTGACGAGTTCAAGCTATATCCTGAAACTGACTGGTACCAGTTATTCGACATTGAAGGGTTGTAGTTTGATTGTGACCAACTGTTATGTATTGACGAGGAAGGATTGGACATTGACGGGTTCAAGCTGTATCCAGAAACGGATTGGTACCAATTATTCGAAGGGTTCGAGTTATAAGCCGAGGATGGCTGTTGCCAACTGTTATGTGTTGATAAAGAAGGATTGAATATTGATGGATTCAAACTGTATCCTGAAACTGACTGGTACCCTTTATTCGACATAGACGGGTACGTGTAATAAGCCGATGTAGACTTTGACAAACTGTTATGCGCTGGTGAAGATGGATTCACACTATATTGCATAGACGATGACGTAGTTGGGTTCAAACTATTTAGCATACCGGATGTGGACGAAGAAAACCAGTTAATCGGTGTGGATGTATATGTTGCTGCGGAATATAACGCAGAAGGGGCAGACTGGAACGCCGAAGACGAACTTTGGATGGCCCATGCTGATGCTTCACCAAAACAAACGCTGATAATAAGACCTGGAAATAAGAATTGTGTTTTAGTTGCAACACGATGGTAGTTAAGTACATGTAAATATTTAGCAAGATATGCATTTTGGGATACAAGAAATATCAAAAGACCTTAAATAATATACTTGCCTATTGCATTTTATATAAACTTCGACAGACACTGTAAAACTAAAATGAAAAAATAACTGACAAACGACGCTTACTTACCTATGGTGATGAATTACCTTTGCTTTAGTGGGGCTAAATACTGTTGGGAATAAATCAAGCTTCTTTTTTGAGGTTCAATATTGTTGGCGATATATCAAGCTTGCTTTGTGGGGTTAAATACTGTGGAAGATAAATCAAGCTTGCTTTGTGAGGATAAATTACGTTTGATTTGTGAAGATGAAAGACACTTACCTGTGACGATAACTGATCGGGACATAGCAGTCAACATTGCGTCGGTACCTTTAAATATAAAGAAACAAGACTGAAACATCAGTTTACGTATATTTGAATGTATTCGCAACGACCTGTCCATAGAGAAAATATAATGTATGTAACAAAAAGTTGTCAATTATAAATATATGTTATGATAGTGTCCTCAATTTTCTTCAAATTGTAACTAATATAATTCCATCATGCACATATATACAGTACATAAATCTGGTACAATTCGAACAAGGAACCACACCCTGCAGATCCACTGTTTCCAAATTGTGCTTTACTGACACTATGATGCCATCCCCTATTATGGTAAATCTTATTATGCAGTAACTCAGTATATTACGAACTAATCCGGATCATTTAATTTTTTTTATATCTGATGTGTTACACGCATATAGCATTTTCATATTAAATAATGGAGGAAATAATATCGGGCCTAAAATGTATTCCTTATAGCAGAAGTTTCGTTATATCCGGTGTCGTTATGTCCGGTGTCGTTATATCCGGTGTCGTAATATCCGGTGTCGTTATATCCGGTGTCGTTATATCCGGTGTCGTAATATCCGGTGTCGTTATATCCGGTGTCGTTATATCCGGTGTCGTTATATACGGAGTTGACTGTAAATAGAATTTACTCCACAGGCTTAAACGAAAGATATAGTATGGCTCTTCTATTTTTTTTATTACACAAATAAAACAATAATAGAATCGAAATAAACGTTGCATATGTCTACAAACAAATGATTCCCCGATAGCTCAAAGGTAACGTGCATCGCCGCCGTCCATTGAGATAATAATTTAGTTACCAAATATATACGTAAACGTATAATGTTCTAAAATATCTATAAAAATGGTTGGTGAAAAACGAAATGGAACTTTTTCGTTGTATCCTAAATTGGAGTCTGAATCGTTGTATTGTTGAAAATGTAGATTTTTGCTAATAGACATACCAGATCGGTAAACTACGAGTATAATCTTACGAGATTTGACCAAAAGTTACATGCCAGTGCATTTGTTTTATCATAAACACCTTAACTTCGCTAATTTTGTGCAAAATCCATGCATTTTGGTGTGTTTTCGCACTGTTTACCGTTGAATCCTCAGCATTCAACTTGCATTACTTTCACACGCACGGATGTCTGAAAAAGCCGACAAGCTACGGTCATGCAGGACAGGTGTGGGCATTCCGTAAGAGTATTCATTTCATCAGAATTTGCGAATAACTATAAAAAATACACGAATCTGTTATACTCATGTGCGTTTTGTTTATGAAATCGGCCATGTTTAGTTGGAGCCTTGTCGTTACGTTAGTTGGAGCAGCATCGTTAAATTGGAGCCGGTGCGTTTTGCCGACACAGTGTGGTATAGCACCGATACACGCAAGACTACTGCTGGGTTTCAAACCAGTTCATCTCTAGGTGTGTGAGAAACCGTGCACTGAGAAGCGTTTCGTCAGAAACTCTTTCCCCCATTATATGAGATTTAAGCCCGTAGTGATTAAAGACAGTAACTAGCTTGGCTGTATGTATCTCTGTCTTCTAGAATTGCCTCAAATATGTACGCTTTACAACAAATGAACAATTTTGTTTCAACGTCACATAGATTTACTTCATACATTCCTTCGTCACTTCCAACAAGGCTTATACTTTCTTACTCGTTTCCTTTTTGAGTAAAGATTACATCTATCTGGTCAATAGTCAGCTCATTTTTTACTAAACAAACTTGCTTCAAACATTACACAGCGGTCTCTCAACAACAACACGTTCGTCTCCATTTAGGTCAAAGGCTACTAACATCCTTAATAAACACGTAAAATTTCTCACTGTCATTCAAATTCTAGTTGAAAGAAATATTGCACCATAGTTTTAGTCATAGCTTTCACAATAAGCCTTGTTTCATTCGTTTTCAAAGTTTTTCACTAATCTAATTATGTCATGATATATGCAGAGAGCGCTAATTAAAACAGTTCTTGACCATCTACTAGAAAATGGCTTGTATATCCAACAATATGCTTTTTTAAATTAAAAAACATAAAATGAAAATGAAATTTTACAAAATGAAAGTTTTTTCACGTTTTATTACGAAACACAGACAACAATATCCATTCACTGCAAATTAGAATATTGTGATTTTCTATGAAAAGAAATAATACCGTTCAGCAGCGACGAGTCAGACGTTCAACCTTAAAATGGAAACATTCTTGTGGGAGGTTTCAATTTTAGAAATCTTCATTACGCATTTAAAAAGAAATTGAGAGCAATAACATTGTAAAAGGTCTTTATGAAAATATTGACCATTCCGTTATTTGACCATTTAAAAAGCATACTTCGCACGTCTCTTGTAGTCAAAACACATGTAAACAAACCTTTTAATCATACCGACGCAAAACCATACAATGTCAAAGTTGGAGATATTTAAATCAATATATTTTATCACATGTCTTTTCTTCATAATGTATGCGTGCTACCTGCCTTCTGATCTAGAAACAGCATGCGACGAAACGCTGTAAGTCTTGCCAACTACATTCACAGTTCAGGTTTACTTTGAAATCGTGAATTCATGAAGTTTAAATCGAGAATTTGTGACTGAGAAAAAGTCTTGAATTCGTGAATATGAAATCCTAAAATATTGAATTGTTGAAGTTGAAATAGTGAATTCATGAAATTTAGATAGTGAATGAATGAAGTTGAAATCTTTAATTCACGAAATTGAAATCGTAAACTTCAGTCCTGTAATTATAAAGTGCGGTTTGCTCACCGGTCTCTCATATCTTCTACAACTACTTGCGTTCGCCCGGTATGAAGATCAGTGCCTTGTCAATTTGCTGATTCCAGTCAGTATTCTTGACTTTTTTAGTAGAGCTATCAAAATGATGTTAACACCAGAACAACAGCTGTCAGAACAACACGTATAACCGGTATCGCCTCTTATAATTGAATGCATAGTGTGAATAGCGTAGTATCAAGGACTAGCAAACATTGTCAAGACTTACCATAATAAGGGATGGTATCATATTTGCAATGAAAGATTAATACTGGGCATGGGTAACGTACCTGGTTGCAAAGTTTGAGGATATTCGGCCAAACCATTCACAAAGAATTTTAACTGAATGTCACCGCAACCTTGAATCTATGGACCACGAAATCCGTAGAGGTCATCTACTGGTCATTAACAATATGCCTACTGTGTTTCACTATCCTAGGCTCAGTCGTTTTTCAACCGTGACGAATAGGGGTTTTTATTGATCTGAAACTGTTTTCCAGCTTAAGTTCCCAGCTAACTTGACCTTTAACCTAAAAATTGATAGCGGATGAACCTGTCTACTTAGAGTCGACCATTCTCAATTTATTGAACTCTATTATTAAACTACATTGTTTAAAACGTAACTACATAGTTTAAAAAGTCTGTAACTACATAGTTTGAGATTGTAACTACATAGTTTAAGTCTGTAACTACATAGTTTATTTCCGTAACTACATAGTTTAAGTCTGTTACTACATAGTTTAAGTCTGTAACTACATAGTTTATTTCCGTAACTACATAGTTTAAGTCCGTAACTACATAGTTTAATCATTCTGTAACTACATAGTTTAAGTCTGTTACTACATAGTTTAAGTCTGTAACTACATTGTTTAAGTCCGTTACTTCATAGTTTAAGCCTGTTACTACATAGTTTAAGTCTGTAACTACATATTTTAAAAGTCTGTAACTACATAGTTTAAGTCTGTTACTACATAGTTTAAGTCTGTACCTACATAGTTTAAGTCCGTAACTACATAGTTTAAGTCCGTAACTACATAGTTTAATTCTGTAACTACATACGTAGTTTAAGCCCTAATAAAGTTCTAGATGTGTTGTAATTTGGTAATGCCATATACAGTCAACCATGTGAACAAAGGCAACTGTGTTGGGAAGCTACAAATGTTTTTTTGTTTGAATGTGGTTTTCTTTCAAATGTGAAATGTAAACAGGACACCGTAAGTTTGTGGCTCTCCATACTCTAAAATTGAAAAACATCATGTAAATAACACATGACGAAAACAAGTATGGTACCCTGCACCCTCTTACTAATTCTCCTGAGACTAAAATAAAGTTATTACATGGCCACAAATAGTTTGTTGCTCTTAACAAAACATCTAAAGCTCTGGACGCAAGGATCATGCAAATTGGATAAAAAGACTAAGTAACAGCCAAGTCTACCAATTGCCTCTTTTCGAAATAAATTTTGGAGGGCTCTTTCTACGTGAAATAGCTGGCACTTAGGGTTTAGATTTCACGCGGACTACAGGAATAAGAATAACTCTTTTGACTGTTAAATTAAGTTAAATTACCTGAAAACTGCAATAACCATCTTTTCAAATATTTTAATTCTTATTGAATATTGTTTCCGGGCAATTCCCTAGCAACTAATGGCGGGAATTTAACAAAACTTCATTCTTATATTCAGTACCAAGTCAAGTCTTAAACCTTTATTACGCTCATTTCATGCAAACATGAACAAATAAGGATAATACACAACACAATGTTACAAGAGGCTCATTACAATAATCTCAACTGACAGAGGAGATGCGCGTGTTTTCGTTCGTTATTTTGTTCCCTATATTTCTCAGCACCCGATGACTTGAACTGAATGAAAATGAATGGGATGTTTCACTATCACGAGGAAATGCAATATTATCAGCGATTCCCCACACAATTAATTTTCTGAGGTAGTGTTTAATTAAGACAATTTCTTCGCACTTGACAAACTGTTGTGAATCTAGTCTTTTAAATTGTCTTCACTTTACAAATACACCAACTTCGGGGAGCAAACAATGATTATATGTATATTCTCTTGTTATTTGTTGAACAGCTATTGTAAAATTCCATTTCCTTCACTTTTTAAACATTTAAGATTTCTCTGACCTATTCCCAAAATTCCGACTTTTCATTGCCTTGACAAAAATCAAATGGACCTGACTTTTCCCTGACCAGTGGCCACCAATTAAGTACATGTAGTCATTATATCTCATTCTAAACAGTTGCAAAATGTAATGTGCATGAAGTAGTGTTTTTAAATGTCTTTTCCACAATCCTGAAATTGTAAACAGAAGATTTACACTAGAACTCCAAGCAAAGGAGCTGTCAGTACCATTTTTCACGTGTTTGGTATGACGTGGCCAGGGATCGAACCCAAGATATCCCGCACACGAAATGAACGCTCTACCATTTGGCTATAGGCCCTGCTAAAAACCACTCTATACGTCACTATATGGCGCATGTTTTGTGACGAATTAACCGAAATAATTTGTCAAGTCATACATTGCAAACTCTCGATATACCCATTTCACCATAATTTTGACAATAGAATGTCAAAATCCTAGGTCAGTACATGATCAGTAGTTCAATAATAAATTGCGATATTTTAGATTTAAAGCATTCACGTACTAATTTCTGAAGTAAAACATGCTTTGAGCATGTATTGTGAAAAATTAAAAGCATACTGTTCTATCCTTACAAATGGCTTTTATGTGAAATATTTATATAAGTTATTAATCACTTTAATTGAGTTCTTTATACCTATCCCGAATTTTGTATTTCATATCGGACAGCCCATTGTTGACCGTTTCAGAAGTACGGTACCTAATATAAGAGGAAATGACAACAACTCGCTTAAATTTACAGAGGTGTAAATTATTAATGCTACAAAAGTAAATTAAGTTTTATAGATCTGGTGATCACCTGCTTATTCTCAACAAGAGCGCCAGGGCAAATATCAGGGTCATAAAATAGAAAGTAAAATTGAGATAGTAAGTTTTCGAATCTATGTTAAGGTTACAAGACTTTTTACAAGAGCTGTCAGTAATAAAGCACGCTCGGCTATTCTCAGTGCTTGCCAATAAAACAAAAAGTTTGTCAGTAATTAGCAAAACAATTTTTTGTTCACTCTTAGTATACGTATAAACTTGAAAACTGTAATGATCTATTGTAACTCCCTTAACACTATTGCCAAATTTCAAATTACTTCCATGATACTGGTAACTGAAGTATGTGCATAAAAGTACCTTGCACGCAAAACTTTAACCAAAGTTTCTTAGTTCAACAATGACCATAATTTGTAGTAAATTTAGTCAGGTGTTATCTCACCTGATTGTTTGATAATTGCAGTTTCATATCAACCCCTAAGTTGTTACTGAGATATGTGTGTGATAGTACCCTGCATAAAAAAGTTATACATGTAGTAACCGTTATCTTGCAGATTTTCTAAGTCAAACAAGCGCCATGATTTGAATCCAATTCATACAAAAGTTATCTAACTTAAATGCAATACATCCCTGATGCCATTAATGAAGTTTCAAGTCAATCCTTTAAGTGGTTACTCAAATATGTGTATATATATACTAATTTATTTATTCTCGATTGCGAAACAAGTTCTTACAACTTAGATTAATCGCTCTCGAGACTCATTCCAGGTGGAATCAACCTCGAAGAGAGAGAGGCAATGTGGAATTATTTGTGTCTTGCCTAAGGACACTACCGACATGGCTATGGTAGGGATCGAACCCGGGGCCCTTCGATCCTGAGGCGAACGCGCTACCACTGCGCCACGGCGGCTCCACTAGATATGTGTATTACGTTACCTTGCATGCAAAACTTCAACTAAACCTTTTAAGTTCAGCAAGGGTCATTATTTGAAATAGATTCAGTCAAAAGTAATCTTACTTGAGTGTTAGACCCCTGAACATTTTAAAGATGTTTCAAATCAATTTCATCAATGGTATCTTAGATATATGCCTGATAGTAGCTTGCACATAAATCTTAAACAAAATTCAGCTTGTTCATTCAGAACTTTAACCAAACTTTCTATGTTTAACAAGGTTCATACTTTGTAATAAATTCAGTAAGGAGTAATCTTACCTGACGTTCGAAACCCATAAATACTAAAGTGAAGTATTAAATCAATCACTTGAGTGGTTACTGAGATTTGTGCATGGTAGTATCCCGCATGCAAAACTTTAACCAAATTTTTCTACGTCAAACAAAGGCCATACTTTGAATTGAATTCAAACAAGTGTTATATAACTAGATAGTCTGACATCTCTGAAGACTTTTATGAAGTTTCAAATCAATTCCATAAGTGGTTACTGAGATACGTCCATGATAATTCCTTGCATGCAATACTTTAACTAAAGCTGCAACGCCGACGCCGACACTGACTCTGTTGCAAAAGTAACCATAATAGCCCTCCTTATTCTTTGAAAAGTCGAGCTGAAAACACATCAAATGTAAGGTCAACATTGAACAAGGGGCGAACCCGAAGGTTCTGGAGTTATTGTATATAAACGGTTTAACCATGTCAGCCCATGGGCGTGGACACTTTTGACCCCAGTGGTATGATTTGGTCACACTTTGTGGAGAAGCATTACATAAAGACACAAACAATATATCATAACTCAGGGCAATGTACTTTCAGACAAGAAAATATTGTAAGTTTTTTTTCTATCCGTTTTGATTTTGAAATAAAAAGTCAAGATTTTTACTTAAAGAATTTGTTTACACTTGTGTACCAATTGTTTCTAATTACATTTTTTTTTACTTTGTAACAAGAACGTAGAATCAACTGTATATTCTACGTTCCTGTTTGTAATCACAACTTCAAAATGTCGTTTTGATTTGTTTCCAAGTCACGATTAAAATATTTACCGTTTCTTATGCTACAAACTATTGATATAATACATTGACCAAAAAGAGTTTCGCCGAGGGTATAATATAAATTTATCAAGTAACGGTCAAATGCAACGTAAATGACATACACTTCGAAAGTTTGGAATTGAAGAACTGTATCTGCTTCTTTGTTTATGTTGAGATCAGGAACGTAGAATATACGTTGATTCTACGTTCCTGTTGAGATACAGCAGTTTTAAAATCAATCGTGTCATAATTATCCTTGTTAACTGATATGGTGATTTTTTGCCTGAGGCGAGAAAACAGATTAAAACTGTCCTAGTATACCAAGGACGTTTTTGTAAGTGTATCAATTTTGGGTTTTAATTTGCTTATTACAAAATGTAACTTGCATAAAACTACAAACAGATGCATCAACTTTATGTTAATAATCTTGTAAATACATCCATAGAACTTTACACGATCTGATGATAAAATAATCTAAAATAATATGTTGCACCTTCTATGTCTCTGGTTGCACAATCATAAAAGCATATTTTAGATTCAATCTAAATTTTATTTTAAAATTAAAAAGAAGTATGACATAAACTAATGAACAAAATGCAGTCTTAAGTCATCATTGCTTATCATTTGCCGACGGGAAATCATTTTCCATGTGCTAATATTGTGTAATTGTATTGCATTGCCGATCACATTTTCATGACAGATTAAAGCTATATAGCAGATTTTAAAACACTTGTTAAATATGGTAATAATTATCAAATACCTAAAACACGGTTAAAATAGTTACCGTTTCCTATGCTACATGTAGAAACTTTTGATAAAATAAATTGAACAAAAAGAGTATTCCCCGAGGGTATTATATAAATTTATCAAGTAACAGTCAAATGCAAAGTAAAAGACATACACTTTGAAGAACTGTATGTGTTTCTTTGTTTATGTTGAGATACAGCAGTTTTACAATCATAATTGTGTCATAAGTATCCTTGTTAATTGACATGGTTGTGTTATTGCCAGAGGCGTGAAAACAGATTAGAGACTGTCCTAGCATACCATGGACGTTTTTATATCTGTATTAATTTTGATTTTTAATTTGCTATTATTTTGCATAAACTAAAAACAGAAAGGACATCTTAAAAGATGCATCATAATTTAAATGTTTATAATCTTGTAAATACATGTATGAGAATATGATCCATAGAACTTTACTCGATCTGATGATGAAATAATCTAAAATTAATATGTTGCACAATCATATTTTAGATTCAATTTAAATTTTATTTAAAAATTAAAAAGAAGTTAGACATAAACTTATAAACAAAATGCAGTCTTCATTCATCATTGCTCATCTTTTCCCGACGGGAAACCATTTTTCATGTGCTAATATTATGTTATTGTATTGCATTAAATTTCGATGAGCGGAACAATTATCACTTTTTCAAAATAGAATAAAGCTATATAGCGGCTTTTATACAAGATGTAAAATATTGTTATAATTATCAAATACCTAAAAATTACACCGACACAGCTATTCCATTTTTATAAATCTTGTACACTCTTAAAACAGGTCAAAATGTGATGCTTGATTTAACCACGGACCTATATACACATACAGGTCCAACAACATTTGGCAGTACAGGTGACTGAAGCCGTAATTTTGTAAAATCAGTTAAAATTGTTATTTTCAAACGTTTAGGGAAGCAAGAAGACATACAAATAACTTTAAAATAAAAACATCTAAGTAAAGATACAACTTTCTAGTTTACTTCAATAACTTAATAAATATTGTCAGTTAAGTATAAATATGTAAATATCTCAAATCAAAACCTCATGTGAAGCTAAAAGAAACGCACTTTTCTATTGAAGTCAATGCGATTTGCTGCAAAAATAGTTACTTTTTTAAAATCAATAGGGAAGCAAGAAGATATCAATTTATTTTCATAAAAAATATACTGAAATAAAGTGGAAAGAATGCAGATTACTTCAATAACTTAACAAATATTGTCAGATTATGATTTTATTACTTTTTGGTGAGTTTAAGATTTTACTCCTATATATTTCAATGTGCATAAATTGATCGATAACGCTTAATCGACAAATCCGATAAGCTGCTTTCAAGGGAGACAATTTCGCCAATAAGCCGATACATTTGAAGATATTTCTGGGGATGTGAGTGTAAAACAAATGATCCCCAGAGGACATGGTTTGAACAAACTTTGTAAAGTTCAACTAGATAACGTACATACCAAACCGACCCTCTCGTCGATGTAGATATAGCCATCCACTATGCTACAGGTTAATCTCAGCAACCACTGACTACCATAAGTTCACCTTTTTCCCAGGACAATATACCACTGGAACAGCTTTCCGCCAGAAATTTTGTCCCTCCCAGCACCAGAGCAGTTCAGTGAAGCCACACCTGCATTGATCATGCCTCACCCTAGTTAGAACGCTAGCCTTGCTTTTACCTTTTAACCATACCTAATTTTTCCAATATACATTACTTTTTATTGGATCGATTGATTTATTCAATCGTCCAATGTTAACAGAGTATAGCTTCCTTACGGCCGAACTCTTTACATACAAACAAGTAGTTCCATATATTCAGTTGTTACGAATTAACTGTCTTCTGTTTTAAAATTATATAGTAACAGATCTAAATATTATCAAAACATTTCAGAATAGCATTTTGTAACTAAAAATCAACGAGGTATCTGTTCTGTTATAGAACTATTTTCCTACGCGGTTTCGATCATTTCTAGTCAGACCGGAGACACTAAAAGTGTTTCCACGAGAGCGGGTTTTCTGCGTTTAAGACGCACTCATTTTGTCAATGACGCAACAGAAATAGCAAAGAGCGTCTTATATGACGCAATTAAAATGTGAATTATCAAATTAATACAAAAAAACATTTCAAAACCTCTCAAAACGCTTGGAAATGCAAGATAAATTGTTTTACAACATACCCTTTCGGTATGAGATATGTCTGATTTTGACCATATTCCGTCGTCGTTGTCGTCTGATTTCGGATCGATCCGCATTTTGTACCATTGCGTTTTTGTGTGTATTGGTTCGTATGATACCGTCATCATGGTATCGTAGACGCATAACAAGACATGGTCGACGAACCTTAACAGAAGAAACAAAACCGTCTTTCTGAGTGATTTTAATGATAATTTTGTAATAATTTCGATCAGACTGTCACTGTTGAAAGTGGTTTTAGTGTGCCAAATAATATCAAAGTTTAATGTCTATGGTTGAATGCACTTATGAAAAATTCTCTTTGTGGACAAAATTAACTTGTGTGATGCAGTGACAAAATGGAAAGCATCCAAAGAGAAACACCTGTTGTCTTGCCAACCCTTTGATTACCCACCATTTTGTGATGTATCACATGCAGTTTTACAGAAGTAAACTGAATAAAACTTCTTTAACATATAGTCATGCCTTTTATCTTTTTACCATAAAACATATGACCCTCGGAATTTCTAAATGACTCCCAAATTCTGATACAGGGGGTCATAAATGACTCCTTAAAATTCATAGCTGGCAAAAACACTTTGGGTTCCTATCTCAAAAGTAAAGTTATATTGAACTCGTATTTTTAATTTCAGGTGAATGAACTGTGGAGCTTACACGGATAGAATGGATTTTGAACAACCTGTCGGAGATATTGCTCAAAGAAAATTTATTGTGAATAACTTTTCAGAGATTTTAAGATAATTAAGAAATTTCTAAGAAAGTGTACATGTACATAATTATATATTAACTCTTTATCAGTGGAAATAAATAAATACAATTTAATCTGTAAATTCTGGGAATAAAGCTTTGATCATCCATCAAATGATAATGCTCAGCCATGAATCTCATCCTGAAATGAATAGTGAATTACAACTATATGTTGATAATGGACTGTGGTGAACCAAGACGAGCTGGCTGGTTTGCCAATTTCCTCAATCGTTATTGGCTGTACGGTGAACTGTGTTTCGTTTTTTTTGCTGAAATTTACATGTTTAATTTATATTGACTGTTTTAGTCCGGAAACGAATTGATATACATGTATATATGAGCTGTAGATAATGTGAAAAATTTGATGCAAATAAATATGCTTAAGTTTTTATAATTTTTAATGTTTTCTTGGTAACGCTGTTACCAATTTAAACATTGTGAAAGTAGTCCGGCAAAAAGTAGGTGAACTTGAAAAATCTGATGTCCTCGGACTTCATCATATTCTTAAACAAGGAAATTTGTTCTCATGTCACCGACTTGCTGTTCTTAGAAAGGCTTTATCAGATAGATTTCAGAGTGATGTCATGATAAATATAATTCTTTCTACATGTATTGGAAAACACTGAATTGCTGCCAGAGATAGAAGTATGATAGCTCAGATTGTCACAGCAACAAAGGCCTATAGTGTTGTGCTTGATACATATATAGTTATACGGCGACTCTGGTTCAAATATGTCTGTCTGTCCTTAAACATTTCCTTGATCACACTCTACAGGTCAAAATTTTCATTTGGCTTTTATGAAACTTGCTCAGAATGTAACCTGCAACTTGAAGATGGTTCGTAATGTATTTGGGGTCAGTGGGTCAAAGGTCAAGGACACAGTGATCTCCAAAAGCATTTCCTTGATATCGCTCTGAAAGTCATAATTCTCATTCAGTCTACTCAGAAGGTTGTCTGCAATATGTAGATGATCCCTATTGTTTTGAGGGTCAAAGCTCAAGCACAGTGACCTCCGTTAGCCTTTCCTTGAAAACACTCCACAGGTAACAATTTCATTCAACTTTCATCAAACTTGCTAAGATGGTTGCCTATTGGTTTTGGGGTCAAAGGTCAAGGTTACAGTGACCGGAACTTTGAAAATCATTTCTGGTCAGTATTTTGAGATCTAATTATCAACAGCAGTTGACACCGGACCGGCTTGTCTCGGCTATAGAGCTTTTCCCAGCCCGACGACAGATATTTATAACTTGAGCATTCTAGTTGGGTGTCAAGACGTAAGACAATGACAACTGAAAACAATATAAAATATCTAAGATATATTTTATTATCAATTCATGTTGTATCATGGTCAAACAGCAAGTGCCATTCTAAATGACTAATAATATTAATATGTACACAATGCATGTATGTAAGATTATAATCAGTGTAAATTACACAATCTATTTCACTGTTTTACAAAATACAAAATCTTACATATGCTAATGTAAATAAAAACTTATTGTTTTATTTACTTATATATCTGTTTATGAAATAACATAATTATACTAACCTGAAAACAATATAAAATATCTAAGATATATTTTATTATCAACTCATGTTGTATCATGGTCAAACGGCAAGTGCAACGATGCATTGCTCTTACCCTGGTCATCGATACAACACGACATGGGTGAGTTGTTAACACAAGTTAGTAAATGAGCAAGTTCGATCAGCAACTATAGTGACTATGGTACAACTAAAGTGTCATCGAACTACCTCTGGTTTGACTAAAATGACGTCACCACGGTTCGACTAGAGTAAATCAGTGGTTTCTCTGGAACAAATATGGCGGCTAAAGGTAAGTTCTTTATTAAAAAAAAAATATATGGCTTGGAGTGCTTTTAAAAAAAAAAAAAACCCCCCCCGGGGGGGGGGCCCCGGAAAAAAAAAAAAAAGGGAAACCAAAAAGGGTAAAAAAAAAAAAAAAAAAAAAAAAAAAAAAAAAAAAAAAAAAAAAAAAAAAAAAAAAAAAAAAAAAAAAAAAAAAAAAAAAAAAAAAAAAAAAAAAAAAAAAACACCCCCCCCCCCCCCCCCCCCCAAAAAAAAAAAAAAAAAAAAAAAAAAAAAAAAAAAAAAAAACCCCCCCCCCCCCCCCAACACAAAAAAAAAAAAAAAAAAAAAAAAAAAAAAAAAAAAAAAAAAAAAAAAAAAAAAAAAAAAAAAAAAAAAAAAAAAAAAAAAAAAAAAAAAAAAAAAAAAAAAAAAAAAAAAACACAAAACCAAAAAAAAAAAAAAAAAAAAAAAAAAAAAAAAAAAAAAAAAAAAAAAAAAAAAAAAAAAAAAAAAAAAAAAAAAAAAAAAAAAAAAAAAAAAAAAAAAACCCCCCCCCCCCCCCCCCCCCCCCCAAAAAAAAAAACAAAACCCCCAACCCCCCCAAAAAAACAAAAAAAAAAAAAAAAAAAAAAAAAAAAAAAAAAAAAAAAAAAAAAAAAAAAAAAAAAAAAAAAAAAAAAAAAAAAAAAAAAAAAAAAAAAAAAAAAAAAAAAAAAAAAAAAAAAAAAAAAAAAAAAACAAAAAAAAAAAAAAAAAAAAAAAAAAAAAAAAAAAAAAAAAAAAAAAAAACCCCCCCCCCCCCCCCCCCCCCCCCCCCCCCCCCCCCCCCAAAAAAAAAAAAAAAAAAAAAAAAAAAAAAAAAAAAAAAAAAAAAAACAATGCATTTTGCGAAAACTAAAAATCTTCTATATGAACGTAATTTCTTCCTAAAACATTGAAACATTAAAAATTGTGCGAAATATATGAAATTAGACATGCAGCAAGTGAATAAATCTGAAATGTGGAAAATTACCGATAAATTCGACACATTTATGAGCTGTAAGTATTTATGGACGATTCGTCGCACTACCGTTTCGTACCCTAAGCTAAATTAACTTTAGGTACAATTTTTCGTCTTTTAAATGCATCTAGACAGCCTATTACAGTTTGTGATCTGTCATAATACACCAGTTTGCTGTCATCAACTTCCAGGCATGTTACCGTAAACAACACTTTTTTATTTGTGGGCGCCGCCATATTGAATAGACCAGAGGCTAACCAAACGCGGTTCGATCACTTTTTCATAAACGCATGCGTACTTTGACTTCCGGTACCAAACTATGGTTGCTGATCGAACTCGCTCAATGGGAGTGATAAAAGAATAACGGGACTATTTATGAAATGTATAGGACTTTGAATTAAACTGAGTAACACATAGGAACGGATATTTAGACTTAAAGCTGTCACTTGATTCTATTAATGTGTTGAGGAGTGAAACAAAACAACAACCAGTATTAATTCATGATAACTTTATATATCTATTAACATAAGGAGTTTGTTACCCTATGACATACTCCCCCTCCTTGGAGAAATGTCGTCCCGATATTTATCTGCGGAATCTCAAAGAGACAAAGTCATATTCAATATCAGTGAAGATGATTAAAACATAGGTAAAACTGTTCACAATATCACAAATCCGATATATAAATGCAGTTATGTCGGAGACCATGGTGACAACTTGCTCGCATTCCAATTCTGTACACTCTTGGTAAGTATGATCGGATGTTCACCTCGGATGCCTATATATGGAGAAAAGGTAAATTTAATAGGTAAGTATTATACACATTGTTCTGCTAATAAGTAGAGCTCCATGTAAGTATATCTTCATCCGTTACCTAAGGTAAGTATCTGAAAACAAAATAACGTATAAGGTAAGTATAGTATATATGAAAACAACAAACATTGTCTAATGTATGATATAACACAACTTGTCAAATTTACAGTGAGCAACCAAAGTTTTGTATGTGATACAGTGCTCTAAGAGCTACAGCTTACCACTTAGTTGGTATATATGCTTATTTAGAACGATAAAGAAAACACACGTTCTCTAAATTCTGAAATAGAAATAACTTACAACCAGACAATGGATATATCGTACGCACACACAATTATGCATATAACTCAAATACCAAAAACATAAAGATAAAATAAACCAGTCAGTCTTAAAATACTGTCAAACTTATACTAAAAAGTCACCTGTCGTCATCATTTGGGTTTTTGACGTGTTCGTGAGGGTCTCTGTTCCTGTGTAGAGGATTGTTGTTTTTCCGGGCTTGGCACCAGAGACCGTCGCATTGGGATGACATATCTAGGAATATTCTCCTCTGACGTTGGTACTTCAGTAGCATCTGTCGATTGTTCATCATCTTGAGCTAATGATCGATGGGCTTCGCTGTCTTGGTTGTCTGTTATAGTCATAAAGGGTAGGAGAAGATTTCGGTGAAGAATCCTAGATTTCTTGTGCCGATTTCCTTCCCTCTTGACTTCGTACACTGGTGTTTCTTCATGTACTTTTCGGACAACCACGTACGGGTGACAGGACCGAACTTCGAGCTCTCTCATCGTAGGCCGCTTTGTTTGTAAGTCCAGTCGTCCTGGCAATCTGTCTGGCCTTTTCATAGGCGAACTTAAGACGGTCTCGAAGCTTAATCAGGTACTCTGTGTGTGTGCCCGAAGACAAAGTGTCTGTTGGCAACCCTAGAAAAGCATCAATAGCCAAGCGAGGATGTCGACCAAACATCAAGAAATAGGGCGAAAACCCTGTACTCTTGTGTATTGTCGCATTGTACGCATGTACTAGCGTAAGAACATATGCCTTCCAGTCCGACTTTTGATGCTCCCCCAGAGTGCCCAGCATCTTGAGTAGCGTCTGATTGAAGCGTTCGACTTCGCCGTTTCCCATTGGATGATACGGGGTGGTCCTGGTCTTCTCTATGCCGGCAATGTAGCAGAGCTCTCTAATCAGATTAGATTCAAAGTTCCGTCCCTGATCACTGTGGATTGATGCCGGAAAACCGTAATGGACAATAAAATTGTCAAAGAGTACTCTGACGGTTTGATTTTAAGTCGGAAACGCCTGAGCATAACGACTAAAATGATCCGTTATAACTAATACATCCTCATAACCGCCCTTGCTCCGTTCAAGAGACAGGAAATCTAGACAAAGTATTTCCATCGGTGTTGTTGATTTAATAGGCACAAGATTTGCCTTTGTAGCTAGAGACTTACGGCGAATGCAGCGACCGCAATTCCGGACTTTATCTGCGATAAATGCATCAAGTCCTGGAAAGTAAAACCTCTCCTTGAAAAGGGTTGTTGTGCCATCACGGCCTTGATGTCCTAAGTCGTCATATAAAGCCAGAAAGGTGATGTCTCGCATATTGTCAGGAAGCACCAACTGTGTCCTATTGTGCCCATTCACTAGTGACCTCCTGTAAAGCACTCCCAGTATGAGTGTAAGTTTTGACCAATCCCTCAGATAGGTAGGTATATGTGGTCCATCTGGCTTAGCCGGTTTGGTACCACTCTCGAGATGGTCAGTAATACAGGAGATGATTTTATCCTGCTTCTGGGCTTTACTCCAGTCTTTGGGGGACAAGCTGTTGGCATACAAAACATCATTGGGTATTACAGGCGGATCTTTTCCCGGAACGATGATAGAGCGATACTGACCCATTAGTGCCTCTTGTTTTATCAAGAAAACAATCTGATAACCAGTCCTAGGAGAGACTTGGCACACGCCACTATTTCTTCTCCCGATGTCATATCAATACAGAAGGCTACACAACATGAACATGTTCAGGTGTATGGATAAATCCCCAATCTAGGTAGTGCCTTATTTCATATTATTACAAAGCCTTGACTTTTCAGAAAGAAGTAGAAAAACACTAAATACATGGGGACATCATGTTTATTACGTGGAAATATGGAAAACCTCGGAAAAATTACGGAAAAGCCCGGAAATCATTAAACATGTTATAAAAGCTACATTGTGCGTCCGGCTGGAACTGTAAGGTTTCCAAATACATGTATATATAAAACTAAGTTAGATATCGCTAATTTTCTCAATTCAAATTCAACGCTTATCTTCTCGTTATTTCATTACAACATCCCAAGTTCAACGAAGAACAATGTTTTTGTCGGAGTATTGTATATGTACATGTACTTCTTTTTTTTAAATATTATTTGTGACATTTTTAGAGAAAAAGTTTGTCGGTAAAAATGTTATAACCGTTTTGATATTTGAAATACGCATTTCTAAGGAGCCTTACCAAACACAGTGTGGACATGAGGCTATTCGGTGAATCGAACCCAAGGTACCGTCAAAGACCAACACTGTTAAAACGTTTTGTGATCAAACAGAACAGGAGGATTGTTACACTTGTTGTGTAACTGTGGATCTCGTTACAGAATATCTCGATGGCATCAGCGATTCAAATTGGGATCGAATCCAATAAATATGATAACCTAACCATCGTGCTTGGTAAGAGCCTCCGTAAGAAACTGACAATACTCTCACATAAACTCGGAGGCATGCTCGGTAGAAAGGTTCGAAACCATGACTCAAATAGTAGAGTAATCAGGACTTGCTACTAATTTGGTCATGCTTGTCACGAGTGTGGAATCACATGATCAAAATATACCCAAACTAAAAATTAATAAAAGCCGTTTAGCTGTAAATGTAACATGTAGCCTATTATATGGCAACATAACGTATTCTAGAACTTCGCAGGTCTCAAGCATAGTCACCTTCCGATTGTGCTGAACACTTCAAGAAGCTGATATAATTAACTTTTTAAATGTTCAGCACAGTCGGAAACAGACTGCGATTGGTAAAGAAGGCATAGCGAATCATTCTTGACATTTTTCTGTTTTAAAATATAAAAATATAAAAATACTTTAATCGTTTTCGATCTACACGCGTTCCCACTAAAGTACAACATTTTTGGCTTTAATAAATAAGAACTCGACCACTTTCAAGCGTATCAATAACTAGATGGGTGTTCAGTAGAACACTTGTGTCGCCCTCTTATGCTTTGTCAGAATAACCAACAATTTTGTGACAAAATCTAAGTGTAAAAAGGGGCATAACTCTGTCAAATACGACCTTGACCAACAAACTTTGGCGGCATCATGACCCTTATGTCATAAGCAATACAATTTGAAAGTTTGATGAAGAAATCTTAAGAAATGGCAAAGTTATAGCCAACATTAAGTTTTCGTGACAAAATCTAAGTACAAAAAGGGCATAACTCTGTCAAAGAAGACCTTGACCTACAAACTTTGGCGGCATCACAACCCTTTTGACATAAGCAATATAATTTGAAAGTTTGATAAAGAAATCTTAAGAAATGGCAAAGTTATAGCAAAAATCTAAATATATAAATGGGCATAACTCTGTCAAATATGACCTTGACCTACAAACTTTGGCGGCATCACGACCCTTATTTCATAAGCAATGCAATTTGAAAGTTTGATGAAGAAATCTTAAGAAATGGCAAAGTTATAGCCAACGTTAAGTTTTCGTGACAAAATCTAAGTACAAAAAGGGGCATAACTCTGTCAAATATGACCTTGACCTACACAATTTGGCGGCATCACAACCCTTTTTGACATAAGCAATACAATTTGAAAATTTGATAAAGAAATCTTAAGAAATGGCAAAATTATAGCAAAAATCTAAGTATAAAAAGGGGCATAACTCTGTCAAATATGACCTTGACCTACAAAATCTGGCGGCATCACGACCCTTATTTCATAAGCAATACAATTTGAAAGTTTGATGAAGAAATCTTAAGAAATGGCAAAGTTATAGCCAACGTTAAGTTTTCATGACAAAATCCACGTATAAAAAGGGGCATAACTCTGTCAAATAAGACTTTGACCTACAAAATTTGGTGGCATCATGACCCTATTGTCATAAGCAATACAATTGTAAAGTTTGATGAAGAAATCTTAAGAAATGCCAAAGTTATAGCCAACGTTAAGTTTGTGTGACGGACGGACGGACCGACGGACGGACCGACGGACAAAGCGATCCCTATGTATCGCCTTTTCTCCGAAAGGGCGACACAAAAACGATGTTTGAAGTCACACTGTTTTGGGAAACTATTCCCAAACTTTTACCAGTGCAAGTACCCTGGTTTTGAAATTATTTGACAATTTGTGTCTTCCATCATTTACCTATTCCTCTACTTAAATTAACATCTGCATTGCAAAATGTAAAATGACATTGATCAAAAAGAAATTGTATGACCTTCTGGGCCAACTATTTACATCAAGGCACCCACAGACTACCCAAAGATGCGTAAAAATGCCAAAATATTGTTATAAATGTACAGTTCGTGTGTCCCCTTTTCGGAGAAAAGGCGATACATATGGATCGCTTTGTCCGTCCGTCGGTCTGTCTGCCCAGTAGACATTGGGGGGTAAGGCTTTGAGTACAACTTCGCATTATGAAGTTGTTTCAGTTCATTCCGTTATTATGGGGTTAAAAATGGTATTGTGGGGCTAAATACTTGTATTGTGGGGTTAAAAAGGTATTGTGGGGCTAAATACTTGTATTGTGGGGTTAAAAAAGATCAAAGAAAGATCAATGGGATAACATCTCAAAGTCCGTCTGGTGCATGTGTACGTCCGTCGGTCCGTCACAAAAACTTAACGTTGGCTATAACTTTGCAATATTTCTTAAGATTTCTTCATCAGAGTTTGATATTGTATTGCTAATGACAAAAGGGTTGTGATGTTGCCAAAGTTTGTAGGTCAAGGTCATATTTGTCAGAGTTATGCCCCTTTTTGTACTTAGATTTTTTCATGAAAAGTTTACGTTGGCCATTAGTTTTCAATTTATCAAGATTTCTTTATCTAACTTTCAAATTTCATCGTTTCCGACAAAAGAGTTGTGATGGACATAGTTATGCCCATTTTGTACTTAGATTTTGGCTATAACTTTGCCATATCTAAGATTTCTTCATCAAACTTTCGAATTGCATTGCTTATGACAAAAGGGTTTTGATGAAATTTTGTAGATCAAGGTCGTATTTGACAGATTTATGCCTATAACTAGGCTATAACTTTGCCATTTTTTAAAATCTCTTCATCAAACTTTAAAATGTGCATTGTTTATGACAAATGGTCGTGATGCCACCAAATTTTGTAGTCAAGGGTCATATTTGACATATTTATGCCTCTTTTTGTACTTAAATTTTGTCACAAAAGTATTGGTTATTCTGACAAAGTGTAAGAGAGCGACACAAGTATTCTACTGAACACCGATATAGCTGTACTTAGTTTATGTCATGAAAACTTAACGTTGGCTATAACTTTGCCATTTTTTAAAATTTCTTCATCAAACTTTCAAATTTGCATTGCTTATGACAAAAGGGTCGAGATGCCGCCAAATTTTGTAGTTCAATGTCATATTTGACATAGTTATGCCCCTTTTTGTACTTAAATTTTGTCACAAAAGTATTGGTTATTCTGACAAAGTGTAAGAGAGCAACACAAGTATTCTACTAAACATCCATCTTGTTAATATTCGGATGTCAAATAAGATAATAATGTAAGAATAAATACTGTGAACAGTTTTTGAGGGATATCAATTCACTTCTTCAGCTCAGAACTAACAGTACAATTTTGCCACGTCAGCTTTTGTGACCACTACATGCATGTCATGGTTGTCGTTATGGTCAACAATTGTTTCAAACAACATCACCTCTGAAATCCCTCATGCAATGTGTAATGAAAATTGGCGGGAATGTTTCTTGTTTGAACCTCTACCAGAATTGCTGGTTGCAACGGCAACTAAACAGAATAACTTTTAAAGTCTTCTCTGAAAGTACTGAGGCCCCCATTGGGGTGGGACTGTTCTTTCTATATAATCCATATAGAAACTTAAAAAATCTTAATCTCTGAAACTAGTGGTCAGAATTTAATTTTAATAGACAAATGTGATCACCATAATTATGACAAAATGAATTTTATCCCTTGAAATATGAGCAGGGATTATTCTTGCATGACATCTTGTAAATTTTAAGGCCAAAAGCTTAGATATTTGATGTGTGGCATTGTCTAGCTATCTAGTGGACCTTGTATCTGGTGTCATAATAGGTCCTATCCTAGTGGTCACTTGTTATGTCTCCCCTTGTCCCCTTCATAGCTAGACATACTGTATTTGTAGTTATTTTTAATTTCCTGAGCAAACTATTGTGACCACTTGCCTTCTGGTGTCCGTTCAAATCTTCTTGTGAAAAACTATTGGACAAATTTCAACCAAACTTCACACAGTAGTTCCTTAGGTGACCGACATCAAATGTTGTTCAAATGAAGTAGTTCAAATAAGAACTTTGGTTGCTATGGCCACAAATAAGAAAAAATATTTAAAAAACTGGAAGGCCCAGAGCGTAGATATTTGGCATGTAGCATTGTCTAGCAGTTGTCTACCATGTCTGTTCAAATCATGCCCCAAGGTCAAAATCACTTGGAGTCACTTGGTATAGGAAAACATTAATACTCTTCATCTGGAAAATCAAAAAGTTAAGAGCTCTACTAAGTTTGTTCAATTTTTGTCCCTCACAATGGATCAATATTGGCCCCACATTGAAGGTCACTTATTTTACATAGACTTGTATAGGAAAACCTTAAAAATTCTTCTCCAATACCACAAGGCCTAGAGTTCAGATATTTTGTATGTAGCACTGTTTGTTAAAATCTTGCCCCTTGGGTCAAAACTGATCACACTCTGGGGGTCCCTTGTCTGTATAGGGAGTTATAGGGAAAACCTAGCCTTTATCGTTCCTACAGCAGTCAGTGACTTACCTAGCAATGGCTAGTCTAATTAACTGGATGTTGAAGACAACAAATTAGTTTTTGGATGGGCGATTTGTTAAAAGGTTTGATAACAGTATATAAATACAAGATCCAAAAAATGGGTCAATCCGATAAGCCGAATGAATTAGGCTTATCAATCAATGACTTCCCCTAGGAACGAAAGTCTTCTTCAGAAGTCAATGACTCCCTTAGCAACATCTAAGTCTTTGCAACCAGTGAGTTCCCCTAGGAGCGAGTGACTTAATTAGCAAGCAATGACTTCCTTAGCATCAGTGACTTTCTTAGCAACAACTTGTTCCCCTAGCAACCAGTGAGTTGCCCTAGCAACCAGTGAGTTCCTTAGCAACCAGTGACTGTCCATAGCAACCAGTGACTGCCTTAGCAACCAGTGACCCTTAGCAACCAGTGACTCTCTCTAGGAACATATCACTTCCTTAGGAACAACTGATGCGTTTAACAACTTAGTCCCGTATCAACCAGTGAGTTCCTCTAGCAGCCAGTGACTTCTTCAGCAACCTTCACCATCCTATTAGCACCAGTGACTTCCTTAGCAACAATTCACTGACCCTGGCAGCTGGTGACATTTTTCGACAAGTGACTTTCCCTAGCAAACCTTCCTAATTAGCAACTACTGATGACATCTGGGTGAGTTGAAATATAGGTCATCTTGGATTAAAATCTAAGTCACCAGGGGTTATATTCCAGTAGCATCTTAAGTGATTTCTTAAGTATTTTAACTTAAATGCAAAAATTTTAATTATCATAATTCTCTCAAAAGTGAATGATTGTGTGTAATTTCATCATCATTATAGAAAATGGTCATGGAAGATTTAACAAATGTTCAACATTCTGCAATGCACATTCTCCTTTTTAAATTATCTTCTTAAGGAAATTGTTAATTTAAAGGAAAATCTTAAGATTTGACTTAAGATGCTATTG
Source organism: Saxidomus purpurata (assembly GCA_022818135.1). Classification (NCBI taxonomy): domain Eukaryota; kingdom Metazoa; phylum Mollusca; class Bivalvia; order Venerida; family Veneridae; genus Saxidomus; species Saxidomus purpurata. Next base: position 6,434,046 of record JAFMSR010000014.1, on the reverse strand, counting down.
GAATATGGCCCCAGGTGAAATCAATGAAAACCCTTGTGTATGCAATAGAGGTTGCATTTTTAGCCCTACTGGACATAGTCCTGCAGAGCTTATGCCGTGTTCCGTCTGTTCATGAATGTTTCCTTGTTAACAGGCAAACGGTCACCATTTTCATTTGACTTTCACGAAACGTACTCATAATGTTGTCTGAAATTTGTAAATGATCCCTATTATTTTGGGTGTCAGTGGGTCAATTGTAAAGGTCACAGTGACATCCTTTAGCATTTATTTGATAACACTATAGGTCAAAATTTTCATTCAAATTTCATCAAATTTCCTCAGAAGGTTGCCTTTAACAAGTAGATCATTCCTGTAGTTTTTGGGTCGTAGGGTCCAAGGTCAAGGTTACAGTGAACTCAGCTTTTCCTTGATAGCAATCTAAATGTCACAATTTTCATTCAACTTTTGTCAAACTTTCTACGAAGGTTGCCTGTAATCTGGAAATGATCCTTATTGTTTTGGGGTAAAAGGTCAAAGGTCAAGGTAGCTGTTTCTGCTCACTTTAGTACAGCAGATCAAAAAGAGCATCGTGTCAGGATATACACATTCACAACAGCAACAAATATTTCAATTTATTTATAAAAAATATGTATCAAGCTTTGTCACGCTTTGAAAAGTTACATCATGCAGGCAGGGAATGTATATGAATGCAAATTTTGATTATGATCCGTCGGACATAATCTTGTACTTGCCTAAACTGGTCTATGTATAAGTTTCAAAGAACCAAAAGTGTATTGAAATAACCCAGTGTATTCAAAGGTTTCTGTTTAAGCAAAAACAAAAGTATTTATTTTTGAATCGTCAGATGACTAGAGAAATGATGGTTGCGTGCAGGCTAAACTACATGCCATAGCGAAGAAACTTATTGTTGACTGTTTGCTCTGAAAATTGCCAAATTTTGACATGTGCTTTGGGAGTACGCTTCTGTATATTATTTCTCCTCATTTATCATTTTATTATTTTTAGCTCACCTGATACAAAGTATTGGTCACTCACCGTCCGGCGTACATCATACGTCCACCGTTTCCTTCAAACGACAGCTCCTTTTAAACCACTAGGCCAATGTTGATGTAGTTTGTCAGGGATGTTCAAGCTCTATCAAAGTTGCTCAAATAATTCCATTCAATGCAGAGCTCGGGTTGCCATGGAAATAGAAATGACAAAACTTAAAAAATCTTCTGAAGAACCGGAAGACCCGGAGCTTAGATATTTGGCATGTAGCATTGTCTAGTGGACCTCTACCAATATTGTTGCCTAGAGGACCTTTACCAAGATTGTTCAAATCATGACCCTCGGATCAAAATTAGCCCATGGGGGTCACTTAATTATACATAGGCTTATATATAGAACACTTTATAAAAATTCTTCTCTGAAATCAGTAGGCCTAGAGCTTAGGTATATACCAAGATTGCTCAAATCATGACCCCTTGGTCAAAATTGACCCCACCCAGTGGTCGCCTGATTCTGCATAGGCTTATATGTAGAAAACTTAAAAATACTTCTTTTCTAGAACCACTAGGCCAAGAGCTTAGATATTATGAATATAGCATCATATAGTGGACCTCTTTATAGATTGCTAAAATCAGAATTCCCAGGTCAAAATTGACCCTTTCGGCTCTTGATGACCTTTAATTATAGACAATGGTATTCAGGTGAGCGATATAGGTCCATACTGGCCCACTTGTTTGAAAAAATGAGTAATTCTATTTCTAGTTCATGTTTATTTTCCAGCTGCCATATTTTCAGTTTATTTTTGGGGATAGCAGCAGCAATAGGGATCATTTGAGTTGAATTTCGTATGGAATACATATGGCGCCAAAAATGATCGGTGTATGAATATGAAACTTTGTCATCGTTCCTATTTTTCAACAGGTGGCATCCACGTTTCACTAACAAGCTTTGCGTGACCTTACAAACATCATAGAACTTGGCACCACAGTCGAACGAGTTCATGAAATAATGAGTATTTGCAACATAAATAGCATTGATGTGATCCTCTCTGAGAGTTCCTTTGTAAAAATAGGGGGAATTACTCTCGTTGTAAAGTTTAGCCCGGAAAGTATCACCAGGCTTAAATTTATTATACTTTTTAAACTGAAAGTCAAAAACTAGGTCCTGCAACTGCGAGCATGTTACGGCGGTTTACAAAGTGTGGAAGTGATGAAATTATTTGTTTCATAAAGGGATGTTTTGGTTGACACATCATGAAAGCAATACTCAACATAAATGGAACTCTTAGAAGTTTAGCGCTGTGTTAGAATGGTTCAGGTGTTACTATACACGCACATGTAAATTCCCAGTTCGCATTGCCGTTAGCTGTGGGACCAGCAATTGTCATTCTGTCCATTAGCGGCATCAAACAAAAATCTGTCAGATATCCTATTCAAGAGTGAATTTATAACTATGATTTCAAACTGAATGATCAATAATAAATAGTAGTAATGCACGCGACTTAGTTCTTCCTGTCAACAAGTTGGTTTAATAACAAACGATCATTTTACCAGCTTTTTATAAAAGCAAGCAGAAATTTTGTTTTCGGAGCGTCGAATCGAAAACGGTTGACTGACCATCACATGGAGTTTTCGAAAGATACGGTGACAAATTGTTAGGCGGACGGAAGGGACGGGCAAACGAAGACCATTCAAAATCAAGTAAATTTAAATTATCTGAATTCAAAGTTCAAATTGTTTGATGATTGTTTTAAGTTTCATTCAATTCCTTGCAGAAGTTCACAAGTTCTGCTCTTGACAAAATTTGGTAAATTATGGCTTTCAAAAATTGGAAAGAGGATTCAAGCTGTCAATAATAATTGTGCAGGACATAACTTCACATAGTCATAATATCGTGTTTCCGAATTTCATTCAATTCCTTCCAGTGGTTTCCGAGTTCTGCTCAATACAGAATTCCTTTGAATGATAATAAAAAAGAGAAAAGTAATAAAAATGATAGCGAGATTTTTTGGATCGATTGATTTATTCAATCGGATCCAAAGTTAACAGAGTATAGCTTCCTTACGGCCGAACTCTTTACATACAAACAAGTAGTTCCATATATTCCGTTGTTACGAATTATGCTGTCCTCTGTTTTAAAAGTTATATAGTAACAGATCTAAATAATATCAAAACATTTCAAAATAGCATAATATTATATTGTTGTTATTCTTATATTTGTAACTTAAATCAATGAGGTATCTGTTCTGTATAGAACTATTTTCCTACGCGGTTTTTATCGTCAGACCGGTGTTACATGAGAAATGCAAGACCCGTGAAATACGTATCGCTACACCGGATACACTAAATTCAGTGTTTCCGCGAGAGCGCGTTTTCTGTGGTTTTGACGCACTCATTTTGTCAATGACGCAACAGAAATAGCAAAGAGCGTCTTCTATGACGCAATTAAAATGTGTATGATCAAATTACTACAAAAACAACATTTCAAAACCTCTCAAAACGCTTCGAAATGCAAGATAAATTGTTGATAAAATACGCTTCCGGTACGGGATATGTCTAATTTTGACCCTATTCTGTCGTCGTTGTCGTCTGATTTCGGTTCGACCCGCATTTTGTACCATTGCGTTTTTGTGTGTGTTGATTCTAAGACTTATGATACCGTCATCATAGATCGTAGACGCACAACAAGAGATGGTCGACGAACCTTAATAGGCGAAACAAAAACGTCTTTCTGAGTGATTTTAATGATCATTTTGTAGTCATTTCGATCAGACTGTCACTATTAAAGGGGTTTAAGTGTGCCAAATAATATACAAGTTTAATGTCTATGGTTGAATGCACTTATGAAAAATTCGCTTTGTGGACAAATTTGACTTTTGAGATGCAGTGACAAAATGGAAAGCATCCAAAGAGAAACACCTGTTGTCTTGCCAACCCTTTGATTACCCACCATTTTGTGATGTATCACATGCAGTTTTACAGAAGTAAACTGAATAAAACTTCTTTAACATATAGTCATGCCTTTTATTTTTTACAATAAAGGGTATGAGCTACGGAATTTCTAAATGACCCCCAAATTCTGGTACAGGGAGTTGGCACCCAGGGTCTTCCTCCTCCATGAAAGCCGGAAGTTGCAATATGACCTTAGCTGTTGGGTGCGACGTTAAATCCGAATTAATTGGCACAATACAATCAACCTTATGGGCATATCCCATACCTTTTGAATGACATTAAAATGACCATAAATTTTCAGTTCAGTTTTGTGAAAATCCATTCTCAGTTACGATTCACAGCTTAATACTTCATAGGGTAGTTGAACATAGTCACTGAATGACATAAAGTAAGCACATGGGCTCCTATCTCAAAGTAAAGTTTACACAAATGGTGAAAGGTCAAAATTTGTGGACAGTTGTGTCTCCAGTTTATAACTTTACTCGTGCAAGGGTTGTCCTGATATTCACACATGTATGTGTACAGTCTATGTTGTCCTGATATTTACACATGTATGTGTGCAGACTGTGTTGTTCAGAGGCAATCGATCCTCCAGAACTTTCAGTCCTTTGATTTCAGAATGGTTGCAATCGAAACAGGGAATATGTTTGAATTCAGCTGAAGGGAGGTAATCAGAAATGGGGTCAGGTCAGCAAGAGTTATCTTTCTTTGAAAATGCACCTCTACCACTGTAAAATATAAACTCAATTCCTTTCATCCTTTTAGAGTTGTGAACCGGGCATGCATTTTTCATTGAGGGAAATAATGGGGTAACCTAGAGTTATGATTCTTGATATCTGCACTCCGTCTCAATGTCCTCTATTAATATGAGTAATAACTTGATATCTTAAAGAATTTTTAGTTTTGCTTCGGACAAGCTTTTACATAAAGGAAATAATCAAAAATAGGGTTAGGTAAATGTATGGTTCTTCGTTACTGTGACCTCTATTAATGTACAAAGTATCAAGTCAATCCCTTATATAACCATGATTAAGTGAGTGCAGACCAGATTTTATACACCAGTTTGACTCATATTCCATATTAAACTCTAAAAAAAACGCTTTTATTGTTTCTAATGATGTCGGTCTGGAGAAATGGTAGTATACCGAAAAGAAATTCGACCTTACCTTCGATTGTCGGTGGTAAATTAGTAGAGGCATTCGTTCCTGTATAAGAGACTGAAAGAAATTGTCAGTATATTTCTGTTTACGCTATATTTTATGCACATGTAATGTCATCGTCGGAACACACGGCTAATTCCTGCCGCTTCTCTCCGTCATATTCAATTGGGTAATGAATAGCCTGGGTAACCGAGGATGATGTAATGTATTCACATCAAAGCGCCTTTTTTGTAGAAAAACAGTAAGAAATATTCCTGCAAGGGATCGATTAGGATATGCTCCAAGTGCAGTCATACATTTAATATATATAAATATGTCAAAATGATTGGTACAAGTGCAGTGGTGATATGTATACGGGAATGATTTATTTAAAAAAGAAATACCCTGTAAATGTATGAACTATACTTTCCATCTACAATGTACATGTATTAGGATCATGCATTAATTAACTGGCGTTTCATCACCCACTTTCACATTTTTTGTCATTTTGAAACACACGGGGAATGTTTTACAAGTTCTTGCATTTCATGATAGTACTGATTACAAAAAAGCAATGGCCGAGAATTAACAGACCTTGCTAATTAAATGCTACACACCCCAAAAATCTCTCCAGATTTATCGGCTTATCGGCGAAATTGTCTTCCTTTAAAGTATCAATAAATGTATGCGCATTGAAATATTGATCTGAATCTCATCGATGTTATGTATTGAAGCACTTTTTCCGACGTAGTCGTATACTTTTGATTTGAACTTCCGTTGGTATGGACGCGTTGCTAACCAACTTCGTTATAATGTGACCAATCAGAATCTGCAAATTATTGGCTAGCGTTTCGGTACCGGAATAAGCAGTGTACTGCCCGGAAGCCTTCTGAAACACAAAATGTGTATATTTTTTTATATTATAGTTATTTATAATAAATCATGTCGCAAAAAAGAAAAAACAGAACACGTTATGTCAAGGTTTCTGGACAGTACGAAGATCAACTTTTGTATTCAACGAGGTGTTGTCCGGGGCCGGACATCTAGCGTCATTGATTATTGGCTAGCGTTTCGGTACCGGAATAAGCAGTGTACTGCCCGGGAGCCTTCTGAAACACAAAATGTGTTTATTACGTCACCTACGTCGACCATCTTTTTTTTTAAAGATATTACTTGTTAACCTTATGGTATTTATCAAGCCAGAGCTCATGCTTGTGATTTTATGTTCCTTGCAATTTGTTGTTGTTGTTAATTATTTGACTCTTGGGGCTCTAACTTTTAACACTTCGTTTTTAAATGTGAGGATTTTCAAATGCTCACATTTATTGTACCCGGTTTCTGAGAAGAGCAGTTTCTACTTTTAAAACCGAACTACCCCTCAATTCTAAATAATCCTTCAGATTGATCACATCTCATATTTATAGAAAGTAACATAAGTAATCAACAGTTTTGGTGTTGGTATGATTACAAAGATTTAAATTGTTTCAAAGAAACGAAAAATATGCGACAATTTATCATAAAAAAGAATTAATTAATTGAAAAGAGTTAATGTACATAGGTTGTAACCAACATGTACTTCTTAAACGTTCGGCAGATAAAGCATTATGGCACTTAAGTGGTCTGTTTCTTACTACGCAGTTAAGACATGCACTACTTTAATAAGCAGCTGATCAAACGCGCTGAAAGTGACACACCTCATATACCAGTTAAACTGGCAATTACTTTACCTACATTGCATTTTATAAACGCCATTTCATCGGTTATTAAATGAAAATGTAGGTTCTGCAAACTGACGGGATGTCGTTCTGGTTAACTACGCGGTTACGATACGTTTTCACTCCAAAATCGAAAGTAGCGAAGTCACGAAGATACTACGCAGTTGGGAGTTTAAAGATGATTGTTATTTAACTATAGAATTTATGTAAAAAAGAGCCAGTTTTTAAGTTGCTGTCGCTATTAGTGATACCGTGGTGTGCATTTGTTAATATAGTTGAACATGCGAAATAGACTGTTAAAATGCACCAAAGATTTTGTTAGCAAGCTAGTAGCAAAATAGTTTCGTCTTAAACCACATTTTCAACAGTGTTTCAATAGATATGTTTCCTAACTATTGAATGAAATTATTGATTGATTACTTTGATTATTTACAATTTGTTGAAACAATTTGTTATGAATGGAACACCAAACGAAAGTTGTTTTATTATTTCGCGTATATTATGTATTATACCATGAATGCAATCGATCATTAATTTTCATGTCGATATTAAAGAAATGTGTTGTGTTAATGTTTACAATGGTGAAAAAATGACGGTGTAGGCCATGCTCAAGTGCTCAGTACAATGTATACTATGTATTAAATATTCCGACTTTGTTCTTTATTCATTACTTAGTATAGAAAAAAGATCTACGTCAAAGGAAATACATATCAGTTACATGTACGTTTATTTACAGGCGGAAAGTTAATCTTACGATAATTCCTGGTAAGGACAAGTACTATAACTATTATCTTCTAAAAAAACCGCAAACTTTCTCACATAAAGAGAATTGGTCAGTAGCGGGGCTCGATCTCAAGACTCTCAGTAATTGAGAGGTTTCAGCTTTTCTAATCACTTGACCTAGGAGGAATGTCACCGTCCGTAACATTGCACAATATGCTGTTACCTTAAGTGGTCAGATGTTCCACTGAAAACTAGCAGACATATTGCAAAACATGTGTTCAACATTCCTCTCCTTAGTACCAATCCTTACGTTAATCTATGTTTCAGACCGAACATTTTCAGTACCTTCAGCGCTTTGATTTACTGTGTATTGACGAATGGCTACAGACATTTCTGACTTTGGACTAATTTGTCGGCTGCCACTTTTTCAGTTTTGCTTCTGGGATAGCAGAAGTTACAGGAATCATTTCTGTTGCAGAAAATATGGAATACATATGCCGCCAGAAATGATCGGTGTATGAATACGACTTATTCGTGATCTTACTGCTTTTCAAGAGGTTACATCCGCGTTTTACTATCTGAATATGTGTTGTACTTTTGTTGCATTTGCTTCTTAAGTTAGCACCAAAGTCGATTGATTTCATGAAATAATGAGTATTTGCGACATAAATAGCATTGATGTGATCCTCTCTGAGAGTTCCCTGGTAAAAATAGGGGGAATTACTCTCGTTGTAAAGTTTAGTTTGGAAGAAATCGCCAGGCTTAAATTTATTATAAAGTCTATACTGTATTGTCAGAAATACAGGACCTGCAACCTCTACGATTTTGCTGCTGTTTGCAAAGTGTGGAAGTGATAAAATAAGTTGTTTCATAAAAGGATGGTTCGGTCGACACATCATGAAGCCGTTAGACATATGAAACGGAGCTCTATAAAGAAGAGAACTATGTTCGAATGGTTCAGGTGTTAATATGCATGCATACTTCATTGTCGCCCTGTCCAGAGATCTTTTACATTGCATATCGAGATCAGTATAGACACCTCCAAATTCATGTAGCACAACATAACGTAAAGCATCTGCTTTGTTTATAACTTTCTTGTAACTATCCCATGTAGAAAGTAGTCCTGGGTATTTCGTTGCAATTAACTGACGTGCTGATGTTTCCGTCCAGAAAAAATAAGTCCATTTTGGTTTAGATCCGCAAATGATTTGACGTTTGATTTATAGATAGCCGGTATACCAGACTTTCCATTAAGATCAGTGATGAAAATGAAATGGATTATATGGGGAATTCTAGGTCGTTCAGCTGATATTGTCTGAATATCTTCCAGAACATCCGGTTCAAATGCTTCCGTAGGAAAAACTAGCCTCTTTTGAAACTGTTGGGTTATATTACGTCGATGTATTTTTCTGTAGCCTTTTTGGAAAATTGGTAAATCTATGGATGATATAAATAAAAACTCTATTTTAAGCAGGGGTGTATCAAAAGTGATCTGAAGTACATTTATGCCTAATACATACATAAAATCGCCAAACTAGGATGCACTGAAGTGTTATGTCTTCTTCCTCATATTGTAGCATTTAAAAAGCAAATTTAAAATATAAGACTTTACTTAAAACTCGACATATTATATTGAAGAAAAGTAGGTTATGATGGCGTGAGCAAATATGTATGTATGAACAGTAAGCGGGTGATTGGTAGTTTACAATATGCTGTGTAATTTTAAAATCCTTCCATGCATGACAGAGTTACAACGCATACAGTATTCCGTTACTTTTAAACACTAAGTGTGACCTTGACCTTTGAGGTAGGGACATGATTCTTGCAGACAACACATTGTCTGGATGCGCTGAACATTTGTGCCATGTTTTTAATCAATTAATGCATGACAAAGTTTCAATCCGGACACAAATGTATGCATATATACAGGATTCCATTTCCTATAAACTCTAAGTGTGACCTTGACCTTTGAGGTAGGGACGTGGGTCTTGCACGCGACACGTCGGCTTAATGTTCTGAACATTTATGCCAATTTATCTTTAAACCAATCAATGCATGACAAAGTTATAGTCCGGACACAAATGCATGCATATACATGTATACAGGAATCCATTACATTCAAACTCTAAATGTGACCTTGATCTTTGAGGTAGGGACGTGGGTCTTGCACGCGACACGTCGTCTTGATGTGCTAGACATTTGTGCCAAGTTATTTTAAAATCCTTCAATGCATGACAAAGTTACAGTCCGGACACGAATGTGTGCATATATGCATATATAGAGGAATCCATTACCTTCAAACTCTAAGTGTGACCTTGACCTTTGCGATAGGGACGTGGGTCTTGCACGCGACACGTCGTCTTGATGTGGTAGACATTTGTGCCAAGTTATTTTAAAATCCTTCAGTGCATGACAAAGTTACAGTCCGGACACGAATGTGTAAGTGGGAACGCACAGACGGACGGACAGACGTCCGGACGACCTTACAAATGGGCATTTGTTGGGTACTTTCCATTGCCTCCTATTATAAGAAAGTAGCCAACAAGGCACTATATAAAGTATTAAAAGTACCCAACATGTGCCCCTTTTTTTGTTGGCTACCTGACGGAATGAATGATATAGTACCCAATATATGCCCATATGCGGGCTCGGACAGACGAATTGTGCGATTTTAATATGCCACCCTTCGGGGGCATAAAAATAATTAAGCAACAATGCTGATAATGACTTTTCGCGAGAAAGTGAGAGTTCCGCATCAACTGTGTTTTCGAGTAAAAAATGTTCTATCCGTAAATTGTTATTCTATATACAAATATCTAAAGTAATAATGGACTGATATCTCTTCAAATATAAGATAACTATTCTGGATAAGTGTAATGTTTTAAGGGCATGGTCTGAAATTGGTGACAATATACATATTACAAAGTCTTCAAAAACTGAACTTAACAAAGACAATAATCGCTGAAAAAAATACCACCACAACTTTACCGTCTTGTATCCTATCGTTCCTCCTTTGCCATTGCATCAGAAATACAAACGACATAATAACCAGCAACAGGGTAACAACGTATAGTCTCTGTCGCTGTCCAAGGAAATACATTCTTTATAATTTTATTGAATCTCCCGGATATATGTTGTCTGTAAAAACAAAGATGTACATCAGTTTATACTTCAACTGCTTGTGCCAGTAAGTCTGTTAATACCGGAGTTAAAGAGCTGATCACAGCTTAAAATGACGTAGAAAGCTGACTGTAGTTATGCTTTACTTTTATTGTGATAAATAAAAAAAAACGTTTGCAAGAAGTTGCATAATACGAAAAAGACAACGCTACTATCGACTCTGATGAATATCTGCAGAAAATCTCGACAAGCCTTTGGTTCGTCCTCGTCCAATATCAAAAAGAATAGATCTGTAGTAAATTCAGATTTTCTATTTTGTTTTAAGCGTGTCCTGGTTGAAAATCGCGACAGTGCTACTTGACATTACGACAATGCTGGCCGACGTCCAACATTGCGAAGTTCTGCAAAACAAATATAATACGGCATTGCAATAGATGATGGCAGATAACTGTAGAATGTAGATACATTTTGTATAACATAACATAGAGATATACACTGAATCTTTTCTCAGCCTTACCGGGTACTTCAGTGGCAAACTATGAAAGTTAAGATCTTGGGAAAATAAGATCATATTTTGTTAGCTTGGTTCTGAAATGACTGTAAAAAGACAAAACAAAGCCGGAAAAAGCACAATCCCGACCTCGAGCTCCAATGTTTACAACGGAGTAAGCTCCTACCTTTATACTGCGCAAGGAAATAAAAGACAAACATAAATATAAAATGATAAAATGCTGAAAATTACAACATTTACCTTAATATTCGGGGTTCACATTCTTATCTAGACCTGTCTAATTTTACTAATTGATTTTTTCTGGTCATGTGGTAATTTCATGTTTAATTGAGATAGGTCAATGTTGTTGAATCCATTGAATCTAGCTTAGCATTGAACTTCTCAGCATTCAATCTATCAAACAATGTCTCATCAATCATTTATTGATATAATTATTGTGGCTCAAATTTACGTAAATTAACACCAGGTAACTATAACAGCCGCTATTGACCAATATAAATTGATGCAAATATAAATCATTTTCAGGTACAATGTACCTGTTTTAGTTGACGTGGTAGAGCTAGTGTGACCACTCACGTCCGTCCAAATTTTCATTTGAAAAACTTCTCCTCTGAAACTACTGTGGTCAGTTTAGATCATCAGAAACTTGACAGGGTTGTTCCTTATATGAAGCACTACCAAAGTTGCTCATGTTCGAAGAATTGCGTTCTATACATAACTCAGGTTGCTATGGCAACAATTGAAAACAAATCCTCTCCAAAATTGCAAGACGCAAAGCTAAGATATTTGGTATGTGGCACAATGTAGCGGTCCTCTGTCAAGTTTGTTCAAATCATGCCCCCCTTGGGTCAAAGGGGGTTAAATGCTTGACACAGAAAAATACATCATAAAACGTAAAAATATTCTGGTCATAAACTTAAAGGCATACAGCCTATATTTTTTGTTTGTTGTATTTTGCCCACCAAGCTGAAATTGGTAGCAGTGACAGTAAACGTACATCTCTCCACGAAGGTGAAAAAATCTTGACTGACAGTTCAAAAGCCACTTATTAAGCTACGTACAATATTTTCGTAATCAAACTAAAATAATTCTTATAAAATTAAGCAAAAACATACCTCAGGTCGCGATTTGCAATAGTTAAGGTCTTATCCAAGAAAACAAGCTAATATAAATGCTCTCATGGACGGGCCTTTATAAAATTGACATAGAACCACGGTGAATCAGGTAAGTATGTTGCTCACTGTATAATTTCACAAACCATAACATAAGAGGGTGATACAATATTTGCCATGAATCAAATTTTTACTTGTGGGACACACACAACAAACAAGCGAATACGCTTGATCATCTTTTAAAAGAAGTGCAGACTATGAATTTACCTGCGGAAAATAAATTGTTTTGCAACCTGTTAAATTTCTCACATAGTCATAGTTGGTAGCAAAACCTGGACTGTTTTGAACAGCCATGGAAGTTTAAACACTGCTTACAAGGTTTGTTCATGTTAAAACTATTTGACCTTCTTTTTGTGAAAACAGGTAAAACTCAAATTTGCGCACAAGGATATTGATACAATCACATGCAAAAAGAAACATTTAACACATTGAAGACGAAGTGGTTATCAATATCATTCCGGAAATCTATAATTATCTTGCAATACATTACCTTTCCAAAATATTTAAACTAATGTGCACATTTACATCTCTGCCATCCATCCATAACTAATGCATCACACCTATCTATGCTATTTTGGTTTTAAAGCAATATTGAATTTAAAATAAATGTCAAATTTAATTACTTCAAAAGCACAAAACCCAGAATATTTGCAAGCATTATTATTAAACGTTTAAGCTTTACATTCCAGTCATCAAAATAATATCAAAATATACAGTAAAGTTGTTGTACAATTAATGGGAGAATAGCGATTTATTACAGAAGGTCTCTATGTTGATTATTTGTGCTAGCATTTTATTTTACGTTCATTGAAGACATGAATAAAATCTGATAGATGTAGGGTGTGTCAATTTGATTACGTTTTGCATGTTATGAGATGTCCATTTATCCAAATAGTCTGCACCACATATTGCAATGTTCCAACACCCTATATTTAGTATGGGTTTACCAATGTAACCTCACATGCCATGCGCACCTATGCCACAACTATGACATCTCCTCTAGCCTTATCACATCTAATGACTACCTGCATCTCTTACCAAGATGAAGTCATAATCGCATGTATACTCAAAGAAGCGCTACGGGAAGACATCATGACACTAGTAAAGATACATGTAAAAAAGGCAGCATCTTAGATGGCCAATGAAATAGGTTTTCTAAAAACAGAAATAGAGTTAATAAAGATGAACAATCATGAGCTAGATATAAAACAAGAAGAGGCTGAACAATTTAGTCGAAAACATAATGTCTAAATTGCAAGTTATGGGGAAAAACAGAATGAGAATGTTTTTGATATTGTAACAGATGTTGCACAAAAGGGTGTAGCACAGATGATGATGGAAATGATGATGATGGTGATGATGATTATGTTGATGATGATGTCGATGATTGCAATGAAGAGTATTACTATGGCTGTATAAATTGTAAAAGGTTATCAAAATAAACATGTGCAAGAATGTACATGATGATGATGTTGATGATGATCACAGCAAAGAGTACTACTATTACTGTTCATAAATTATAATTGCTTATTACAATATACATGTACAAGAATGTATAATTTTTATATGTATGAAATGCATAATTATAATTAAGTGGATACAGCTATCTTTTTAATGCTGCTGCTGCTTTTGATGATGATTATGTGATTATGAAAGGTTTTGTGATTTTTATGCTAATTTCTGAAGACTTACTTAGTGTACATAATGATTATTATCAAGATAACAACGATGACAAAGATAATGATGATAATGTCAGTTGATTACATAAAATGATCAAAATGATATCGCCAGTGATGATGATGATGATGATGATGATGATGATGATGATGATGATAGGAGGTTATGAAGGATATGTTGATGAGTATGATGCTTATTTGTGATGATCTAATAAGGTATCAATGCTGATCTTGATGACAGCAATAATGATTTAATAACTAAAACAATAATGTTAATAATCATTAAACAGGATCACCAAGCACTAAAACTTTATGTTTTAAATATTTGAACAAAACTATGAGGGTAACAATCTCAATACAAATAATTACTATTCTATATTGATGAATAATTTTTATATTTAGATGATAGCTCTTTATGCTAGTAAGATGTTGTTATCTTTTTTCCTTATTTTTGTGTATGCATGTAGTTCCACTACTTAGAATTGGAATGCTCACATTATACAGTTTTATAGTCCCCCTTCAAAACATCATAATTTGAGATGAATTATAGACATGATAGATATTCACTCAGGATCTGTTTCTAAAACTACAATAGAATAATTTTAAATTAATAACCTGAAAAACTACTGCAATTTTTTTTCTCATTTTTCACCTTTTATGTTTCAATATTTGAGGTGATGGCTAACTTAAAAAAATGGAGTTCCAATGACAAAAAAAATTGGTAATGTAAATTTTAGATTTTCCAGGCTTTTTCAGAAGTCCTATATTATGACTCATTTTTTAGAATTAATACAGAAAAAACATATAATTATGTTTCATTACACACTAGCATCAAACTATGGAAATGAAAGGATAAACTCTGGTCAGCTGTCATGTCTGTTGAACCAGAGATCGTATATAATAAATCCTGGTTGAACTGAACAGTAAATTTTTGATGACATGTTTGTATTGAGTATTATGTAATGTAAGAACACAGTACCATTAATTGTAATACAATCACTTGTACATGCAAATCAGTTACAGTACTATATATAAAGACTATGCTGTATAGATTATAGTTAGAACTTAGAAGGCTACACACCTTGTTTTAAATGCTAAGCTTAAATGTAAATTCACATCAAGCAGACTTTTATGAAGTTGAGCAATCTTAGCTAACATATTAAGTTCCTGGCTGCATTATTTTTAAATGCTACAAAACAAGTCTAAGTCTAACAAGAAAATTATTGACGCCGCGAGGAATCGCGGCGTCAGTATTGAATAGGTTTCAATTTTGGACCATGGGGTTGCATAATCAAATAGGGAGCAGCCAACATTATTATTGTAAATCTAAACTATGTTCTATATGTATGAAAAATGACTTTTATGAATCATTAAATTGTATTAAGTCATTAAAAAAATAATAAAGTACAAAATACTTACGTCTTCTTCCCTTATTACAAAACTTTGGACACATTTAATGAGTATTTAATAACTTTTCCACAAACTCGCAGACTACGGGTTTTTTATAGCTTTGTTTACGGACCTTACGACCCGATTCATCAAAGCTCAGAAAAAAAGATTCGGAAGATGTTTTGCTATCTTAAACCACTCAGATAATAGAATACATGGCGCCAACGCGAAAAATCAATGAAAACCCATTTTAATTACTACATATTAGACTATAATATTGAAACTGTAAAGAAAAACCGTTCACCCAACTATGCAATACGTAGGGCCCTAACGGAATTCCATTCCATCATTTGTAAATAAAAACAATACTCAGCCAATGGAAGTTCTGTAAAATGTATACGTCACAGCATAATTAATCATGTGGATTTCATCTCTTTCCGCCATATTGCTAGAGTGTATACGCTTCGGGAATAGAAAGAAAGAATAATCCACATTACCAGCTACAGGGAGGGAGGGGCTGGTATATCTGTTTTACAAATAGTTGTTTTTCACAATATTTGGACCCGGTGTAAATTATATTTGCATCTGCTTCCTATAAACCGACCTGTAGTCAGTGAAATTGTGGGAGGAGCCATGGTTATAAATAGTTTTGTCTATCTAAAAATAGCCAGTGTAAAATTAGCATCCGAAAATAATTAATGTTGTGAAAAAAGAGGTATTTAACAATATGGAAGTTACACAAGGATTTAGCATTATGCTAGTTACTAATAAAAAGTTTTTTATGAATCAGTTTCATAAACAAAAAGTACACAGAGGTAATGATCATTTTATGTAGTAAAAAGGGTTCGCTGATTTTATAGAGAAACCTGTCCAAGTCATGCTTCTAAAACATGCGCGGCGTCTTTGATGCTTTGCATCAAAATTCGTCTTGTACTCAATAGTACATACTGTTTCCCATTAATCGATCCACTTCGTAACTCACAGCTCACTATGTCCCGAATGTATATTTCAAACTCCAGTCCCTTGCTTTTCTAGAATTAATTATTACACATCGATATTTGCTTCTTTATCTTTTTTCAACTTATTCTCAACATTGTAACTGATCATAATAACTTGAACATATTGCACATAAAATGCTCACCTTTGTTTAAAGCAAAACACTTAATTTCAAATTTACACCGTACTATTAAAGTCACTATCGCGTGTTGTAAAGAAAGAAGAACTCGTAACAGTGCCTACCATTATCTCTATCCAATCACAGAGTTTTACACTTTTTAGTCAGCCAATCAGAAACGACTTGTTGTTGCAAAATAGTAAGGGTTTGGAAGCATTTTTTTATTTTTAATATGGTTTTACAGTCAAGATGTTACTGATGAAATACTTCAACATGCTGTGTAAACACTCGATGTGTTATGGAGGCAATTTTCGATATACATGTTCCAACTACTGCGTATATCCCTAAATAGTAAACAAGAAAAAATGTGATACTACGTGCCACAGCTGGCCTAGAAACAAAGCTTTCATGTTAATATTTTGAAATGGGAGATGCAAATAGACTTTATAGACTTTATAACATAGACGGAATTTAGTAGCTGTTACTCATTTTCAGTGTATCATTTCTGACTTAATAAGAAACCAAAAAATATTCATGAAACAGTTTTAAATAATCTGCACGCTCTCTCCGTTTTTTTTTTTTCATCAGGATTTATTAGATTGTATATACGATCCCTATTATTATTCAGTGTTAATAAAACAAAGTTAACGTAACAATATTATAATATGCTCTACGCTATGTTCCGTTAAGGTGATTTTCAGAATGTACAATACTATTCCTGCCTCTATCCTCACAAAATCGTTTGCAGTCAAAATGTTTGTAAAAAAACAACGCACATTTTCGCAATTACTGCAAAGTCTCGTTTATTTAAAGTGCATACCGACCAATTAGTTAACTTTGGCTACCTGTCAGTTTATTGTTGTAGACCAGATGTAAACCAGTCTGATAAAAATGGAAAGTGCATACCGGCCAGATAGTAAACTATGGCTAACTGTCACTTTATAATGGAATGCGGGTTGGGACATTGATACATGCTTATTGCCACTTGCTTATTGCTAATTGCTACTTGCTTATTGCCACTTGCTAATTGCTACTCGCTAATTGCTACTTGCTAATTGTCACTTGCTTATTGCTAAATGTGAGTTCGGACATTTCACTTGCTAATTGCCACTTGCTTTTTGCTAACTGCGGGTTGGGACATGCTACTTACTAATTGCTACTTGCTAATTGCCACTTGCTTATTGCTAAATGCAGGTTTAGACATGCCATTTGCCTATTGCCACTTGCTACTTGACACTTGCTTATTGCGGGTTTGGACATGTCACTTACTAATTGACACATGGTAATTGCCACTTGCTTATTGCCACTTGCTACTTACCACTTGCTTTTTGCCACTTTTTAACATCTGAAAGACTGTTGAGACTTCAGCTGCAAGATTATCTATATTAAATATATTTTCAGTATGAAACTTTATAAATGATTCATAATAAACTTATATGAATTTATAATCTATACACATACCCTTGTAGATGTCTTGTTTACTTATAATAGCAACTCATGACTCATGTTCGATGTTCACGAACATGAATCAGATCACGCGTTTTGAAATTGTATAAATAAAAAGCTTTAATGTGATTGATTATAAAAATTGTTTGGTATGCATGTTCATTTTAAAGGTCCATTACTAAGACAAAATCGATTTTCTTTTAAATCTGGAATTGTAACAGGGACATACAGTTTGAAACTAGCTTCTTAAACTTTACAATAGCCGTGGTGTTTTGCTGCTGCAGAAAAACAAGTGAAGGTTTTTTGTATATCCTTAGATTGACCTGGGTGGTCGTTTTGCCCTACTTTCACTAATTTAATGCTTATTAATGTACAACCTATTTACAGCCTCTCTCTATGAGACTTTTGGAAAATTACAAAGATATTTCAAATATCAGTTCTTTTGTAAAACTCAAATTTTCAACACAATACGGTCACATTTGACGCTGTATGTCACATCTTTCCTTCTGAGAAGACCCCCGTTACAATTACAGATTTAAAGGAAAGGCGATTTGGTTTGCAGAAAAACAAGTGAATGTTTTTTGTATATCCTTAAATTGACCTGGGTGGTCGTTTTGCCCTACTTTCACTTATCTAATGCTTATTAATGTACAACCTATTTACAGCCTCTCCCTATGAGACCTCTGGAAAATTACAAAGATATTTGAAAACTGGAAAACCTACTTTCGTTTTTGAAAACGCAAACTATAATTCATCAGTTCTTTTGCAAAACTCAAATTAACAACACAATATATGGTCACATTTGACGCTGCATGTCATATTTTTTTTCCTTCTGAGAATACCCCCGTTACAATTACAGATTTAAAGGAAATGCGATTTGGTCTTAGTAATGGACCTTTCATCAAAATCTTAATATTCTACTTCAATTAAATATAATTGCTAATGTTCGTTATTTCCTAGTCATGTTCGGTAGTCATACCGATAAGCAATTGACAACTAGCAATTAGCTATAAGCAAAAGGCAATAAGCAATTGGAAAGTAGCAAGTGGCAAGTGGATTGTCCCAACTAGCAATTAGCAATAAGCAAAAGGCAGTTAGCAAGTGGCATGTCCCAACTAGCAATTAGCAATAAGCAAGTGACAAATAACAAGTGGCATGTCCCAATTAGCAATAAGCAATAAGCAAGCTGCAAATGGCAATTGGCATGTCCCAACTAGCAATAAGCAAGTAGCATGTGGCAATTAGCAGGTGGCATGCCCAAACCTGCAATTAGCAATAAGCAAGTGGCAATTAGCAAGTGGCAACTAGCAAGTAGCATCTCCAAACCTGCAATTAGCAATAATCAAGTAGTAATTAGCAAGTGGCAATTAGCAAGTGGCATGTCCTAACCCACATTCCATACTTTATTGCTACAACATGCCATTTCTGATTAAAATAGACTGTCAGTGACTGTACAGTGATACTTTCATTCAAAAACAAACTGAAGCGCGATTGTGAATTTTAAATCATTAAAATCGAGTCATAGTAACGTAATGGACCCACTTTACCCGATACCGGAAAATACCGGCATATTTGACCGATATTGGTTTTTATACTAGCCGAACAATAAAATTGTTTCACTACTTATTAAACGGTACGTATATATAAGCATACAAGATAACCATTGATGCAAAGCATCAAAGGTCGCCACTTAAGAATTGAACAAGAGCAAGGGAAATGTAGATTTTTTTTATTTGTAACAGGTTAACATGTTACAAAGAGTGTTATAAAGAATATATAATAAATAAGTTCTCCCATCAAAATATGACCGCTTCAAGACGTGATTCATTTCAATTTTTGTAAAATACTGTTGCGTAATAGATGTAAAAGAAATATATATCCAAAAGTATTACACTGACAATAAAAATAGTTTAGTTTGTATTTTCTGTTTCTGTTTTCTTGAAAATGACCCAGCTGAATCAAAGTTTTGTGAAAACATCGCGAGTATATATAACATACACAGATCGTACCGTTGTAAGAAAACTTTTCGAATAACAGTTTCAGAAGAGTGCTCCAAGTTAATACTTTGAGACTGTACAGCGTAGATATCCGAAGCGTATCGAGTGAAGTTGAGAGTTATCTCCCTTGATTTTCGGATAAACTGACTGTATTACGCTTATAATCAATTGAAAATAAGCTATTTGTAAACTGTCTGTCTGACATGGTTTCTTGTGATATTGTCCAAATATTTGCATCATTGGAAAGCCTACGATCTTAGCTTTCTTAATATATGCAATCTTATACATTTTATTTAACCACAAACATTTAATCCGTTGTAAAACCTTACTATATATCGGGAATTTTACATGGAAGTTTTTACTCGATAAAAATCGATAAAAATAGACGGGGAATAGCCCCGTTTAAAACTGTAAAGTCGTCTGACCTTGCGTTACAACAGCTGAGTTGTCAGCTAATTTTGTATATACGGAGTGGATAGCTTTATTGTTTACATCACGTGAGAACTATTTTTAACTTTCTAAAAATAAATCATGATTCACTTTCCGTAGACTGGTTTCAAATATTTTATCGATCAAAATAGACCTTGACCATTTGAAATCGTGCACCACATGAGGGAATAAATTAAAAAATAAAACAATAAGAATATTAAAAATACTTTTTCTGTAAAACTTTATTGTCAGTGGGTAAAATTATCTTGCATCGAATAATCTTGGGAAAAAATTAAGTCACGTGCCCCTCCACGTACAAAAAATATCCCATTCCAGACAGTCCGCCGCACTTAAGTGCGGCGACAATAAAATAAGTTGACGTTTACATGGACAAAAGATAGAAATATAAACTTTTTGACAATTTTAAAGCTACACAATGAACAGTGGTTTAACCCATTCTGCATCGTACCTCCCCAAGCGATTTTCATTCATTTCATAACATTTTGTTCAAAGAATTATATATATATACACTAATTCACCTACATGTTACATTTCCCAACCAAGGGCTGCAATGACGAGGAGATAAGAATGTACAAATAGAAAATTTCCACAAGTAGATAATTTACGTGAGTTTACAGTGGTAGTCTGAGCGGATAGATACAACGATTCGTGTGTTGATTGTAGTCCTAATATAAGAAGGTCTGGAATTCTCCTGCCACTCGCCAAAAGCACGAAATTATGCAATGAGGCGAAAACTTGTAAACTTGCGAAATCAGTTTCAGCAATATCGACAGTAAACTTGAACAAATGATGAATCAAGATTTATGGTGCTTTTGGAAAGCATTTCATTTCAATTAATGCTCTTAGCATACAGTAGACTCCCTAAATTCCAAACCCCTAAAAAATCGGATAGCTAAAATA
Organism: Saxidomus purpurata; assembly: GCA_022818135.1. NCBI lineage: Eukaryota > Metazoa > Mollusca > Bivalvia > Venerida > Veneridae > Saxidomus > Saxidomus purpurata. Next base: position 6,412,753 of record JAFMSR010000014.1, on the reverse strand, counting down.
TCCGGTCGTTTTTTCTCCGCCTTTTTTTCCATTGACACTAATGTTAATATTCCCCCGAAAATCCGGTCCCTCAATTTTCCGAATTCCGGCCGAAAGTTTTGGTCCAATTATAATATTGTGTATTAAAATGACTCTCAATAATCCGGTCGCGATCTGAAGGCTAGGAAACGATTTGTGGCGATTATCTAATTTGCACAGTCGGTCACAAAGAATAAGTGCGAATTAGTTTGTAAATTGACCCTAATGCCGAACAATACAATCTGTTTATCAAACGTGCTGATAATTAGATTTCATCTCAAGATTGTTAGATTTATAAAATCGATCCATATTTAAGACATTTCGCTCAGATTTGTTCGCAATTTAGCAAAACAATAGAGCCTCATTTTATATTTTGTGTCATAGTAAATCATGACAGCGGAATTTTAGTGGGGATTTACAATCATCATGTATTATTAATCAACCATGACACATGTTGAATTGGTATCTGGCTGCCACATTCACGAATTTTAACAATTGTCAATAGACTCATCTGGCAGCTAGTTGCACGTTGACGATTTGTGTGTTAAGGGCAGCTGGACTGTAAAATTGGTTGTCAGTTGTCAGTTACTTATTGAACAGGTGTCGCGGGCCAGCCAAATTCGGTAGAGCGTTATCGTATATCGGGACTCTGGGGTAAATGACGACTGACCAGACAGACTGATACGGTCCTGTAATTATATAGATATATAAGGACAGCAGATAGAAATATAACTTCTCAGCACAAATGGCTATTGTTCATATATTTAAATATGGCGGAGAAAGCGGAGAAGGGTGTGACTGGTAAGTGCAAAACAGAATATTTGAAGTGTTAATCAAACAAAATGAGATTACGGCTCTAGTCTAGATACACTGGCAACGGTATTTGACAACACTACCTAAACTACTAGACTATGGGTATTGCACTACTAAATTGATATTTTAGGATCTGAAAAATAAAATATGTTATATGATTGAGTTTATCTGTAAGACATAACTAAAACAAACAAATATTTGCATGAGTTCTAAATTCACCCTAAGACACATTCTCCCCGGCCAAAAAAATAGCACCCCGACATTTCTCAAATGTCAAGGCATAGTGACGAACAAGACAATCTGAATTAAAATGAAAACAATTGCCAGTTTAATAATGCACGATTACGTTCCAGTCTTCATCAGCCTGAAATAAATTGATGTAATTAAAATATTCTTTTAAGAACATTTCACACGAAAGCTATGCGTTTAACTTGTTGTCTATAAAAACAAGTAATTCAATAATGAACAATTACATGGTGTATATTCTAATGATATTCTTCTAATGTATCCATCACAGGTAAGTAAATATCTTCATAGAAGAATAGTACATATATGCAATTGTTCTAATGCATTTTCTCAAATCTCCAGCTTTAGTAAGCTTATTCATTGTACATGTATCTTTGTAATAAAGAAAACGTAAATGCCTCTACGTCCTTTTGCAGGATTATAATGAATGCCGTTTATAACATCATGGTGTACGTCATCCTGTGCGAAGAATGTAAATATAAAGCCTTCTCTTCCATACGTATTACAAGGTATGTTTAATATTGCATTCAAACTACTTACATTTCACATTGCATCAAAGTAAAGTGTTCAGTCCAAACAAGACTGACCAAATATTGTTTTACTCAGTCATCTGGTCAACAAATAAGTTCAAGGTAAGAATAATCATATATGTTATAGAGGTAAGTACTTTACACACGATATATACATTCAGATTCATATTTCAGGTAAGTACGTACATTATTGTCTTTAGCGTCAGGTAAGTATACATTCCTCAGTTCAAAATCCGTTCCCTTTTTCATACAATCCAATTACCTGAAGCTTTCCACTTTGGAGAACGTCTTTTGCGTTTTGGTCTTTCTTCTATCACAACGTCTCTAGCGACGATTCCAGTTGTATTGCCTCTTCTCTGTGGTGTAACATATTTATTCACACCCTTGTGCTAATCATATGAGTTGTCATCCTTTTCTGTAGCCGCAGTTCTTATGGTAAAAGGATATTTCTTTGTAGTGTTCGTGTTTTCTTTGACTTGGAATTAGACTGCTTTACAACATAAACTGGTGTATTTTCATTTGGCTGAGAATTACCTCACATGGATTTGACTCCCATCTGTCTGCAATTTTGTGTTAACCTCTAATAGTGACGTTTCTTGCTAGGACCATATCGCCAGGATGGAGTTTAGCCGCCCTTGCCTTCTGATCGTAAAATTTCTTGTTTTTTTTGTGCCTTCTCTCCTGCAGATTTTTTCGCCTTTTCGTAGGCAAGAGCAAGTCTGTCTCGTAGCTTACTTACATATTCATTTCTGGACTTTGTTTTATCATTGTCGCAATTTAGTCCAAGTAAGGCATCGATGGCGAGTTTTGACTGTCTCCCAAACATGATGTAGTACGGAAACAGGTGCTTTCATGTATAGTGACGTTGTAAGCATGCATAAGAGGGACAACATATGATCTCCAATCGGATTTCTTGGTTTCCTCTAGTGTACCAAACATTTTAAGTAGCGTTCGGTTGAAACGTTCTGCCATTCCATTTCCCATAGCATGGTAAGGGGTGATGTGGGACTTGTTTGTGCCTCCCAAATACATAATTCCTTTATGAGACTCGACTCAAAGTTGGCTCCTTGATCACTTTGTATTCTCTGTTGTTTTTTCGCTAAAGGTATAAAAATTCCAAACATATAATTTCCATTGGAGCAGTTGAAGAGATATTGACAAGAGGTACTACCAATGGTTGTGTCTTCCTAGCAAAACAACAAGAGCATTTCCGTATCTTATCTTCAATATAAGCGTCCATACCAATCCAGAAAAAAACGCTGTGTGAATAGAGAGGTTGTTCTGCCATGGCCCTGATGTCCTAGATCATCATTTAAGGCACGGAACACTTCATCTCTCACAGACTGGTAACATTAGCTGCATATATTTCTGATCTTTGTAATGACTGGACCTAAACAGTACGCCGTCCGTAAGTTCAAAACTGTTCCAGTCACGAATGTATTTAAGCACTGGTGAAGTTTCGTCACTAACCCGCTTAGCTGTCGGTCTAGTTGATTTTTCCAAATGGTCAATAAGCTGGGAAACAACTGGATGTAAGTTGCACTTTTCCCCAATTTTTAAAAAAAAAGAAAGGGAAAAAAAAAAATGTAAGGGGAGCCCTTTTAAAAAAAAAAAAAAAAAAAAAAAAAAAAAAAAAAAAAAAAAAAAAAAAAAAAAAAAAAGGAGGTAAAGAAAAAAAAAAAAAAAAAAAAAAAAAAAAAAAAAAAAAAAAAAAAAAAAAAAAAAAAAAATTAAAAAAAAAAAAAAAAAAAAAAAAAAAAAAAAAAAAAAAAAAAAAAAAAAAAAACCCCCCCCCCCTTTATGTTGTTTAAAAGTTGTAATTCGATACTGCGGCCATCCATCTCAGTCCAGTAGCATCTAACTTAGTATTGATGGTAACGTATGTCAGCGGATTGTTGTCTGTTATAACCTCGAATGTCGCGCCATAAAGATAGTCATTCCAGGTTTATGCGCAGGATAGTGTTTCTCTGCTGGCTTGAGGCTCCTACTGGCATATGTAATAACTCCGTCAATAATGTCTTGTCGTTGGTACAAAACTGCTCCGAGACCTTTTGTAGACGCATCTATATGTAGCCGAAATGGTAGATTGTAATCTGCATCAGCAAGTATAGGTTGGTTGGTCCAATTATGTTTTAGTTCATCAAATGAATTTTGTTGTTCAATGTCCAAAACAAATTTAATTTTTTTAAAAAAAAAAAAAAAAAAAAAAAAAAAAAAAACAAAAAAAAAAAAAAAAAAAAAAAAAAAAAAAAAAAAAAATTATTTTTTTCTAACTATAACAACATTGGACGACCAATATCCAATATCTAACATGTCTTTTAGTTGTTCTCGCATTTGTTATATATAGCAGGAGGCACTCTTTTATAATGTTCTTTGAAAGGTTCTGCATCAGTTTATTTAATTTTGCGACGTACTATTGAGGTATGTCCGATATCATTTCTGCGTTTTGGAAATACCGACTCCCACTTCTTGAAGAGGCTGTACAATTTTTCTCTCTGTTCTCCTGATAGTTTTGAGTTTTCTATGTCAACGCCAAAGTCTCGTTTCAGATCATATTCTTTATCACATGTATTATCGTTTTCCATTTTAGGTACATGACCAGGAAGTGAAGGTGGAACATTCAATAGAACAGGTAGTATGATTTTTAAATTCCTTTTACGTTTTCTTTTTCAGTTTCCTGAAGCCAGTGAGACGATGTGCGGGGTAAGTATTCTTCTGTAGCTTTATTTTTATCTTCTCTATACAGACGCAGTGTGTTGATGAATAGGAAAACAATCTATATTGTTTGATATACTCTTTTTTGTGTTTTCATCTCCCATTATACTTTTTGGCGTTTCTGGCAAAAGTCGGCATTTCTGACAACTGTTACTTCACTTAGTTGACAAATTTCAGATATTTGTAGAATTTTCAAAACCTTTGCAGAAATGTTACAGATTTTCACAGGTTCACGTGTTGTTTTTCCTGTATTTGTCAACTTTACCACACGAGGATAAAGTAATTGGTTTTGATGGTAAGACTCTTCGGTTGGTTCTGTAACTGCAGCTTCTGTGTTTCTAACTTTTCGTACAAATCCACTAATAGTCCTTACCTCCATTGGTTTCAATGTAACATATTGTGTGGTAGTTACAATACCCACTGCTGCTGACCCTACAGACATGAACGCTGTTTTCCATTCGTCAGGTCTATCATTTTGAGTTTGATTTCTTTATTTTAATTCTCGAATCACATTCGTTCCAATTAAAACTGAGACATTATGATGATATTTAGTCGCTGAAACTACAAGTAGCAACGTACGTGTTTACAGAACCGTTTTCAAAACTTTTGCTCTATATCGTAGCCTTTATGTATCTAAGGTAAGGTATAGTTGTATCGTTTGCTGTGTTTATTTCTAGCTCAAAGTCATCTAATGTATGACGTGTTGGTTTTGTTAGTAGAGATTTGTAAAATGTTTCTGTTATTGAGCTTACCATTGATCCGCTGTCGATGAGGGCCGTTGATGTTACTCCTTCAATTTGTATTGCTGTTTCATTTCAAGAACCAATTAATTTATCCAAAATTGGGTATTGGCATTTCTGATGATGGTAGCTTGCACCATGCCCTTTGTTGGACGCGTCTATTTGTTTAAATCATTCTTTTCTGTTTGTGTTTTTGAATTATGAATATTTCGGCTTTGCTGGTTCTGGTTTAATTTTGTTATCTCTGTCACTTTCATTTGTTTTGGTATGGTCAAATTTGTCGTACCAGCCTCTGTAGTAAGGTCTGCCTCTCGACCGTCCATAGTACGGCCTACCTCGTCTTTGGTAATTTCCGTATTGCTTGTTTTCTGTTCTAATGTTTGTTATTTCTTTTTCTAATTGGCTCATCTTTTCCATTTATAGTTTCATCATCTTTTGTTCGTTCATGAAACCCGAGGACGTTTTCAAATGTTACAGATGCATCGTTACTTCTGACCAGGATTTATTATATTAACGTATATACGATCCCTGTTCTGACTGAGTGGAAACAGCTGGTTCCCTTTCAGAACTCAACTGTATATTTGTAAGCGATCTTTTGTTTTTATTTGCGTGGTCGTCTTTCACTAATTTCTATCTCTATATATCATACCTGTCACTATATTTCACTTTTCACCTTAAACTGTCATTGCTTTTAAATAATAGTTTGCCTGACGTCAATATATGACATGGTACTATTTGAAAGACCTTGATGGTATGAATATTTGAATGAAACTTCCGTGAAATGCTGCCAAGCGAGTTCCTAGTGCAATTTCCTGAAGAATACTAGTTTTTGTCCCATTATTTTGGCATTATTTGGACTTGGAAGTTACGTTTACAGTACAGTAAAAACTTAAATCCATTCTTTCCATTGCCATGCTAGATTTTCCTTATATTACCCCGAAATAATTTTCTTGAACTTATAACTATTTGTGAAAATGATTGAAAAGGCAAGAAGGTTTGGAACAAACACTTGCTCCAATAGTATTTCAGTTATTTACAAGCATGCAATTTACCTAATCATCAATCTTGTAAAGAACCATTCTGCAAGCTCTTTTTTCCTTCATTGAGAGTCAGGTCGGTAGAGGTATCGAACGCATAAACTCTCAATAGGCGAGAGTAGGTCTCTAGATTTTAAAAATGGTCTCTTCTAAAAGATGGTCTTTATTGAAAGGTGTTTCAAAAATGGCAGTGGCTAGGTAGCCGTGACCGGCTACCTAGTCTTTTGGTCGGACCAAAAGGCTAGGTAACCGTACATATAGAATCGGTATTGAATAGTCATTCATTAAGGTATATCATTTTTAGAAGTTCACTTGTTTATTAATATTAGACAAGGATCGCAGTAATATCATGTAATTTACCGCTAAACATGCCCGAAATATTGAATTTAAGTTTCTATTAAGGTTCATAGTTCATATAGTCCAAGGCCTATATGTGCTGTTTATAGCACATTAAACCGATGGTTTCTATGGCCTCCTTTGATGTTGTTTTCCCGATTTTTACTTTTTCTTTTATAATCTTCAAAATTTTCATAGATAACTGCACAAATTTTTCATATAAACACTTAAATATTTCCTTAACATATTCATAAAGTTAATAATTTCAGCTTTCATTTGATACAAAACATTTAAAAGTTCATCAAAAAATAAAGAAAACAAAGGGTACGGCTGTATTTTCCAATATATTCTTACTTGATATATAGGACGGCCGGATAAAACACTTTTTCCAAACAGAACAAGTTACTCCGGATAAGCAACATTTAGAACTTTTAAAATGTTAGAGAGAAATAATTTTTGGCATTCACAGTATTAATGATCTTGACTCAGTCAGTGGTGTCACATAGATTGGACTTAATTGATAAGAGTTGATTTTTCACACCTACCACGAGTGACAAATGACAAGTGGGAAATAACATTGATCAGTTATGGCGGAGTTAAACGGGAAAAGATAGTTTAAATCCACATTTTAAGGTTCATAATAAAGCTCTACACTTTTTAAACAATTACATTAAAATGCAGTGCGGCGATTCGCAACGTAATACAGCGGCAGCAATATGTGATTCAAATTACAATGTATCTAAATGTAACAGGTCGCTTTTACAGGTGTATTGTACCAACAATACAGCGAGGAAATAGTTATGACTTGTGCAACATGTATTAAACTGTCGAAATATATGTACGGCTATCCTAGCCTTTTGATCTATGTAGCCGGATCCGGCTACCTAGACCAAAAGACTAGGTAGCCGGTCACGGCTACCTAGCCACTGCCTTCAAAAATAGATGAATAGTACATTATTTTCCCATCTGGTGGATCAGTATTTTATTGCACTTGGAAAAGGGAAAGGTATGTTAATGACAGCACAGATGTAATATGAAAATCACAAATACCGGTAGAGTAAAATTGCAAGAATTCTTCACTATTAATACATGGCATTTTTTTAAATCTTCCCTAAAATTGCTTGATTTTACACACTAGTTGTTGAATACTCGAAACGACGCAAGACCAATTCTCATTTATTTTCCACGTCTGAACTATAGGGCACAAGTATATTTGATCGCGAAACAAGTTCCATCAAAACTTTATTTTAGGTCATTATATCGGTCAGTAACTAGGTAAATATGAGACAGCACGTACAATGGGTCACAGGTTTCTTTTTTCTAACACATATACAAGTATTTTGGTTTATTTTCAGACAGTCATTGTTTTATCTTTTTTTTAGTCATGTTCGTTAAAATGTGTGGCCTATGTTTGTCTGTATAGCCTGTTTGCCTGCTGACTGCTTGCTTGAAAGCCCTTTCGTTCGAGCAAGGATGCACTGTGTCCAAATTGAGAGACATTGAATTTCATTTCCGTTCGTCCGTACATTCGTCCGTCAGTCAGTCTATCGATTCGCTAATACTGTGAAAATGAAATCTCCTGGGCATGTTTCAAATTGAGCCGTTTACAGCTGTTACTTATGAATGTCGTTTTATTCAAACACATACGAAATGCATTCATGACTACATAGTCGAGCGGTTAGAGTCACAGTATTGGTATCACTGTAACGTCTCATTGATTGAGGGTCATGGGTTAGAGCCCTGCTACCAGTTTTATGCAGAGGATATTCACACGGGGAGCTATAGTCAAATGGGGGCTATATAGTATGTGAAATGATTCTAGTACTAGCAATATTTTAAAATCAAATTTTATTTTATGTTTGTTAACTTATTAATATATCTTAGTGACACATGCCGTATTGGGACCAATTAAGGTATTTTTCTCTAGCTCCACCCCTTGTTTCGCCTCAATAAATTTTATCCAATCAAAAGGGATTATTACTTCGCCATCATTATTGCTGTATATGACCACATTCAATAAAACTAATCTCAGAACGTTCTAAAAACTGGATAATAACCTGTGATTCTGTTAATATTCCTTGTGATTTTATTACAAGTTTCAAAGTTATTCTTGCTTTGTGTTGTCATTTTATGACAAAGAGTTTGAGTTTTTTTCAATTTAAAAAACAACTTAAAATGGATGATTTATTGAAAACCTGAGGGAAGCCCCCCTTTTAAAATGGATCTTGTTGGTACACGTACAAAATCCCCTACGGAAAAATCCCCTACTTGATTTTGCAAGGAGAGGACAAAATCTCCCACACTGTAATGGACAGTGGGGACAAAATCCCCTATATAGAATTGCCAAGAGTGGACAAAATCCCCTACATTGAATGCTCAAAGACAGTTTCATTACATCCAGAGAATCCCCTTCATTAATACATTCATTTCTTTTTGATACATGTAATGGTCTCATGGCATTCTGAAAAGTTCGGTGACGTTCCATCCATTGCCTTATGGGAAGTTGTTTAAATGTTTTTCGATTTTAGTAACAGCAGCCCATGTGTGCACTGGACCATAACCATATATTTTGAAAGGGCTCAATGCAAGGATGCTTCCAAACAAGTTTGGTAAAATCCAACATGTAGTTTCTGACTAATTCATGACTCTGTATAATATGGGATGAGAAGGCACTGACATTTGGAATGGGATAGCTCCATCCCAGCTCATTATGATACATTTTAATACAAAAGCAACTCATATCTATACAAATTACACTATTCCAAATTCTCAATTTCATCCCAGTATGTGTCCAAGTCTGAATAAGATTTCACAGAAGTGTGGATGCTAGAGTGCAAACACAATAATTATAATTGTGAAAGCTAACAAGCATTCATCGACCCTACAAGTTCACCATGAGCCACCCACTCAGGTGAGCTAAAACTTTGAAAGTCCTATTACAAAATTGCACACATGGTCAAAATTTCATGACTGTTGCTGCACAAACAAGAGAGTAGTTTAAAAGGTCATAATCAACATCATCCTGGTTATATATTGAACTTGGTTTGCAGAGCTGTACACACTGTCCTATTTTCATTGCAATAGCTTTGCAAGCAAGAAAAGATTTTAAAAGGTCAAAGTGGGTGGAGGGGGTGCCAGGCAAGGCAACTATGGGGTCAGCTTTAAATACTTGACTGTAATGTTATAAAAGGATTTTTATTTTCATTTTATTGATACAATTCAGAACAGCGTAACTTGGTAACAAGTTATTCAACGATTTCACAGTTTATTGTTTTCCATTTTGCACCTCTTTAACAAGATACCATTAAGCTGGCTTCTACTGACAGATTCTGTTTTCAACTAGCTGATTTATGTAAGAACCATCAACAGCTGTATCTGTCATAGATCACGGTCAGCACTGAGCTGTTTTCAGCCTAGTTTTGTCACATAAAAAAATCTTTCATTTCATTTATTACCATCATAGTACAAGGGAGATTGAAAAAAGTTGAGTGACAGCCATGATATCCACAACAGCTAAGAGTAATGTCCCTTTGTACACTGTTGCAGTAAATAACCCTCTACAAATGCTGTAACTCAACACACGAGGTATTTTTTGGTGCATTTTACAACAAAATATTAGGCTACATATATTTATAACAGTCGTCTGTTGTTTCTTGACAACAACCCTGCCACCCAATTGCACTGTACATATTAATGATGACTCAACATAAATGTTCTATGAATATCAAGGGGTATTAAATCTCAGATTCATCACTGGGGGAAAGTTCATAAGCGGTGTGGTATTATGCGCCTGGAAGGAATCATTCTGAATGGATCCAAAGGTGTCGTCCATTCTAACTTCCTGTCTATTAGGTCTTTCTTGTCGTAACTGTTGAATGTGCTTGAGAATCGCCTTGGCTTCCTCGCGTGTCTGCAAATATTGATGAAATATCTATAATTATACATTCAAGCAAAGCAGTATATTTTTCATTTACAAAATTTGACAAGAATTTTTGTGTATAAATCATCTCACTTAAGACATTCTTGTTACCGTAACATTGGACTGTAATTCTGATAAAAAAACAAGAGGGCCAAGATGGCCCTATATTGCTCACCTGGGACTTATGACAATATGTCACCAAACTTCAACTCTAAACTAACTATCATAAACAAAAACATTCTGTTTGACCTTAACAATGCAAACTTCTTGACCGATTTACTTGATGATTGGGTTGTAAATGGCATACATAAGGTTGTTTACCAGGTGACCTAGGTTTTTGCCTCAGATTATCGCTATTCTTACTCAACCTAAATTTCATCTAACAATCATACCAACCAAGTTTCATGAAGATAGAATGAACTAGAGCTATCACTAAATGTGATTAATACCTCCGAAAGACTGCTTTATAAACTGAGGATGTTTGTAGTAACAGAATACCTTGCAAACAAACTAAAAAGAGATATTGTTCTTGGCAAAAACTCTGTAATTTGTCAAGATAGAGTTATGGTTCTTGTACACTAGACTTCCTCTCAATGTGCTTGACCATTGTATGAAGTTGTAGTGAATTCCAACCAATAGTTTTCGAATTATGCTCTGGACAAGTAAAAGTAATAAAGGGCAATAACTCTGAAATGAGTCAAGATAGAGTTATTGTTCTTTTGCACTACACTTCCTCTCATTGTGCTTGACGATTGTAAAAAGTTGTATTGAATTCCAACTGGTAGTTTTCGAATAATGCTGCGGACAAGGAAAAGTAACAAAGGGCAATAACTCTGTAATTAGTCAAGCTGGAGTTATGGTCCCTGTGCACTGCACTTCCTCTCATTGTGCTTGACCACTGTATGAAGTTGTATTGAATTCCCACTGGAAGTTTTCAACTTTTATGCTCTGGGCAAAGAAAAGTAACAAAGGGCAATAACTCTGTAATAAGTCAAGATAGAGTTATGGTTCCTATGCACTGCACTTCCTCTCAATGTACTTGACCATTGTATGAGGTTGTACTGAATTCTAACCAGTAGTTTTCAAGTTATGCTCTGGACAAGGAAAAGTAACAAAGGGCAATAACTCTGTAAATACTCAAGATAGAGATATGGTTATTGTGCACTGCACTTCCTCTGATTGTGCTTGATCATTGTATGAAATTGTTTTGAATTCCAACCAGTAGTTTTCAAGTTATGCTCCAGACAAGGAAAAGTAACAAAGGGCAATAACTCTGTAATTAGTCAAGATGGAGTTATGGTTCTTGTGCACTGCACTTCCTCTCAATGTGCTTGACCATTGTATGAAGTTGTATTGAATTCCAACCAGTAGTTTTCAAGTTATGCTCCGGACAAGGAAAACTAACAAAGGGCAATAACTCTGTAAATACTCAAGATGGAGTTATAGTTCTTGTGCACTGCACTTCCTCTCAATGTGCTTGACCATTGTATGAAGTTGTATTGAAATCCAACTACATGTAGTAGTTTTCAAGTTATGCTCCGGACAAGGAAAATGCAACAGACCGCCCGACCGACCAACCACCGGGTGACTCCTATATACCCCCCCTAAACTTTGTTTCGGGGGTAAAAAAATGCAACCTTTTTTTGCGTACACATGGTTTTTCTACAATTTTACCCAGTAACCTAGTTTTTGACCCTAGATGCCAAATGTTTGTACTTGACCTAGATTTCATTGAGGCAATCATACTGACCAAGTTTCATGAAGATCCAATGAAAAAATGCAACCTCTGTAGCATACACAAGGTTTTTCTATGATTTGACCCTGTGACCTAGTTTTTGACCCTAGATGACCCATGTTCTTACTTGACCTAGATTTCATCAAAGGCAATCATACTGACCAAGTTTCATGAAAATCCAATGAAAAATGCAACCTCTATTGCATACACAAGGTTTTCTGTGATTTGACCCCTTCACCTAGTTTTTTACCCTAGATAACCAATGTTCGAACTTGACCTAGATTTCATCAAGGCCATCATAATGACCAAGTTTCATGAAGATCTAATGAAAAATGCAGTGTCTATTGCAAACACAAGATTAAGTGTGGACAGACAGACGACAGAGGATAGACACCAGGTGACGTCGTGCTCAGGTGAGCTGAAAAGGTAATGATCAAAATGTTTCTGTCTGTGACCATCTTCACATCAGTGTTTCTGGTAAGCCTAGAATTGGAGAAAATCCTCCAAAGAGTGAAATAGCAGTTGGAAATGTATGACTTTCAAGAAAATTTCTTGCAAGTACTGACAGCAAAAATGGTCTGAATAAGAGTGAGTTTGGCAACATTTCAGAATAAATGTGTAAAAGCTTATCAAGTAAACATGTAGTTTGCTTATGGGGGTGGGGGGCGGGGGGGGGGGGGGGTTGGGGATCAATTCTGGGTCATCAGGAGGAGGCATAGTTTATTAAAGTGGTTTTCAAGGCAACAACAAATAAGTTTGATGTTGGGATTATAATCACACTAACTAACAAGGTTGCACTGCAACTTCTCAACTAAAATCTTGAATCTACCCAACCCTCCCCACCCACCATAACACACAGAGCGGTATCCAAGATGTCTAAGGTATCCAACTTCACTGATCTATGTTTATGGAAAAATAAGTCAACTGTCTTTAGAATGCATCTTCAGTAAGCCTACTGATATATTTAAGTGATGAAAACAAAGACATAAACAATCTTACCTCAGTGTATTCGGAGCATATCTGAGCCGCCTGATAGGCTGCGTCTAACTGTTCATGCTTCAGATAATAATTGGCTAGATACTTGTAAGCTTCACTCTGACCCTCGTAGCTGTAGGACTTACCCAGCTACAATATATAATGTAAGCATATCTATAATCACAACTCATTCAATAGATGTTATTATGACACAGCTGTTACCAGTTATTCAATAGTTAGTCATTTTTAGTTAAAAAAATTAACATATAAAATTTTGTAAGATTTTCTACTACGAGAGGGCCAAGATTCCCTGATTCAACAGAGTGCATCTGTAACACACAGTAACACCTTAATTGGTCACAATTTCAAAAACATTAACTATGTATAGCTATTTTAATAATATGAGAAAACAAGAGCTGTCCCTCACAAGTGACGAATGCCCCCGAAAGAGGTGCCTCACAGTCTGTGTCCTCTCCATGTGCTCAATAAATGTGCTATGTAATTTTAAAATCCTTCCATGCATGACAGAGTAATCATGCATACGTATTCCATTACTTTAAACACTAAGTGTGACCTTGACCTTTGAGGTAGGGACTTGGGTCTTGCACGCGACACATCCGCTTGATGTGCTAGACATTTGTGCCAAGTTATTTTAAAATCCTTCAAAGCATAATAAAGTTATAGTCCAGGACACAAATGTATGCATATATACAGGATTCCATTACCTATAAACTCTAAGTGTGACCTTGACCTTTGTGGTAGGGATGTGGGTCTTGCATGCGACACGTCGTCTTGATGTGCTAGACTTTGTGCCATACTATTTTAAAATCCTTCAAGGCTGACAAAGTTACGTCCGGACACGAATGTGTGCATATATGCATATATAGAGGAATCCATTACCTTCAAACTCTAAGTGTGACCTTGACCTTTGAGCTAGGGACGTGGGTCTTGCACGCGACACGTAGACTTGATGTGCTAGACATTTGTGCCAAGTTATTTTAAAATCCTTCAATGCATGACAAAGTTACAGTCCGGACACGAATGTGTGCATATATGCTTTTAGAGGAATCCATTACCTTCAAACTCTAAGTATGACCTTGACCTTTGAGCTAGGGACGTGGGTCTTGCACGCGACACGTCGTCTTGATGTGCTAGACATGTGTGCCTAGTTATTTTAAAATCCTTCAATGCATGACAAAGTTACAGTCCGGACACGAATGTGTGCATATATAGAGGATTCCATAACCTTCATACTCCAAGTGTGACCTTCACCTTTGAGGTAGGGATGTGGGTCTTGCACGCGACACGTCGTCTTTTCTACATGTGTGCCCCCAAGTTATTTTAAAATCCTTCAATGCATGACAAAGTTACAGTCCGGACAAGAATTTGTAAGTGGGGACGCACGGACGGACGGACAGACGGACGGACGGACAGACGGTCAGACGGTGCGATTTTAATATGCCACCCTTCGGGGGCATAAAAACCTACGTCAAATTGTTCTATAAATTCCATGATCACTTAATTAATGTGTGTGAAGTCAAAGGTATGTTCTGGGATATGAGAGAGTGGATTTTCTGGCAGATCTAGGTCTAACACTGACTGTATGACTTATTTCAGCAAAGTTAAACATTCTTACCCCCTGTGCATTTGCTTCTTTAATAAATTCATTATATGCTCCTGCAGCCTGTTCTTCTTCCCCCAGTCTCTCATGTAACCTGCAGTACAAGCAACATTGTTTCCAGTATCACATCACATGACTACCATTCATTTATTTGTTATAGTAAGATACTGGGGTTAAATGCAGTATCTCCTACAACAACAACAACAACAAAAGTTCAAATAGTCATTACTCAAATAAGTCAAGGACCACATCATGAGGTACATCTGTAAGTATGTGCTATGCAAATAAGCACATCAGGTTTTAGGTAAAATTTACTTGAATCACTTGAAAAGTTTCTTTCCATAGAGCCTTTCCATTAGTATTGATCCAGGTCCATGCAAACTAATCTGAAACTCTCCTGATTAGTTACAATTAATACATAATGTGTTATCAAAAAACAGTAAATGTACTTGACAATGATGAGAGATAAGCAGTGAAGGATAAGGTTATCTATCACTGGTCACAAAGTAAGATGAAAATTTGACCAAAGATTGATAAAAATCCTACAAGTGTTAAGGAAAAACAGATAAGTGACCTTTGATAAGCCATAACCTTGAACTTGAGCTAAGCTTGATTGGGAAACAAGAGCTGTCCATCACAAGTAATGAATGCCCCCGAAATAGGTGTCTCACCGTCTGTGTCCTCTCCATGTGCTCAATAATTGTGCTATGTAATTTAAAATGCTTCCATGCATACAGTATTCCATTACTTTTAAACATTAAGTGTGACCTTGACCTTTGAGGTAGGGACGTGGGTCTTGCACACGACACATCTGCTTGATGTGCTGAACATGTGTGCCAAGTTATTTTTAAATCAACCAATGCATAACAAAGTTATAGTTTGGACATGAATGTGTGCATATATACAGGATTCCATTACCTTCAAACTCTAAGTGTGACCTTGACCTTTGAGGTAGGGACTTGGGTCTTGCACGCTACACATCGTCTTGGTGTGCTGAACATTTGTGCCAAGTTCTTTCAAAAGCTTTTAATGCATGACAAAGTTACAGCCCGGACATGAAGAAATGTTAGGGCGGACAGACAGACAGACGGACAGACGGTGCGATTTTAATATGCCTAACTTCGGGGGCATAAAAATGGAAAATAGTCTCACATCAACATTTACCAAAAGTTTCAAGATAATCCTTCGAAAGGTTTGGGAGATATAGAAACATGACATATGACCCTAAATTTAATCATGACCTTTAAGGCTTAATGAAATTACACTTGTCTCCATGAAGTGAAAATTGGTCCAAATTATTAAAATAATCTTCCTTGACAGAGTTAATGTACTACTTAGCTGTAGTATGGAGGCTATGATGTGAGAAGTTATAAAATGGGTATCTGTAAGTTACAGTCAAGTCACAAATACTCTGAAAATAAACCTGGTAATAAACACTTAATCCAAGGTATGACCTTGACCTGAAATGCAGACCTTTGGTTGACATGCATGACACACCCTTGTGGTATGGACAAGTCGAGCTAAAAATTATTTCAAAATCAGCCAAAGCAAACAGAAGTAACAGCGAAGACACAAAGCACTGCTAAATTATAACCCTACATTACAGGGTTTGAACCCTGTGTGACTGACCTTTAAGGCAGCTCCCTGGGTGTGGTGCATAACACATTCTTGTGAACAAGCAATAATTAAGTGAATTTATGTAAAAATTACAGCCTGGCCAGAAAGTACTGTACATGTATATATAAACCCTACATTACAGGTTTTGAGTCACAAGTGTAACCTTCCCCTTCAATGTAGCTCCCTGGGTTTGGTGCATGAAATATGCTTGTGTTATAGGCAACAGCTGCTATTTGAAAATCAATTCATGCATATAGATGCCACAGCCTGGACACAGTGCAGATAGATGGACTGACTGGTTGGGAACTAATACTCTATCGCCTGAGCAAGGGTCATTTTTAGCATGGGGGTCATGATTCTAACAATCTAGAAGTCCACTAGGTGATGCTACATGCTAAATATCTAAGCTCTAGGCATTGTGTATTCAGAGAAGATTTTAAAGTTTAGACTACTAGTATATAAGCATATGTAAAGTCAAGAGACCCATAAGGCAGGGTAAATTTTGACCAAGTGGTCACAATTTGAAAATTGTTGGTAGAGGTCCACTATGCAATACTACATGCTAAATATCTAAGCTCTAGGCCTTGTTGTTTCAGAGCAGAAGATTTTTAAAGTTTTTCCTATATAAACCTATGTTAAATCAAGTGATCTACCGTGCAGGGTCAGTTTTGACGCGGGGGTCATGATTTGAACAATCCATGTAGAAATCAAGTAAATAATACTATATGCAAAATATCAAAGTTCTAAGAAAAGGAAAAATTTAAAGTTTTTCTTATATAATTACAAGCCTATGTAAAGACAATGCTTCATGCTAAGGGAGAAAAGGGAGACTACTCAAACACTTTACAAATGTCAGAAATATGTATTATAATTCTCCTTTAGAGAAATTTTAAATTATAAGGCGATATAAAATCAAGTGACCCCCAATTCAATAATAAAAGTTTAATAATAAGACATACTTGGCAAGTTTCAACAGAGAAGCACCCTCTATATCACCGACACGATGTGCCTTCCAGAAACACTTTTTAGCCTCTTGTAGTCTTTCTAGCTTCTCGTAAGATTCTCCTAGAGCCATTATCATTCTAGAGTCATTAGGTCTGCAATGGAAATGAAAAACACATTTTAGAGATATCCCTGCATCAGTGAGATAATACTATATGTACACTTGAAGATTCTATGCAGATTGATCATGATTGACACTGTTTGGTATTAGACTGGTACATCTTCTATCTTTTAGTGAAAGAATGGTCCTCATGCTTCCATCCCCACTCTTTTGTCATGTGTTTTACGTAGGATCCAATGTAAGTGGTATTTTCATTCTGTCACCACCCCATTTTCCAAAAGTAAGGCAATCTACAAATGCTCCAAAAACCTCTAAGATAGCTGTGATACGAAAGTGAAAGTACCGTAATTTTTGTGCATTCCTATAGTAGTATAAACAATAGTATGGCATCTTTAAAATCTCATATGTTTGTCCCAAGCCATACCATGCTCTGTAATCACGCTTGTTAACCTCTGAAAGAAAAATATACAATGTCAAAAATAAAATTTGCTACAGGACACAAGGCAAGATTGTGTTGAAACTAGGGCATAATAACATCTCAGTCAACAAGTATTGTTCAGGTTGACAATATGCACTGCCACCCTTTAGGACTGAAATACAGTAAATTCCACATGTAACGATATTCAGGGGACTGTAGATTTTATATCATTACATCCTAATATCGTTATATCCAAGTCGACCTCTGGCATCGGCCGAAACTGAAAGTAGAGTTAGCGTGCTTGATTAAAGATATGCACAACTTAAAATAAAGAACAAGATCTGTATACACTTTTTTTTACATATTTATACACAATAATTTTTTTTATATATGTAAAGATTTATGTGTGTCAGTATGCTCATATCTTTACACCACCAAGGTAAAGCCTGTTCCACAGGAGTGTTATTTGCATCTGATTATTTTCAAATTCTAGCCTAACTGAATATCCTAGTTTCATATGCTTTTATGACAGTGTCCCAACTTTTTAATATGGTGCAAAGTAAGTTTTTGTTTCGGAACCAGCAGCAATGTCTTGCATTTTTTTTAAATCCCTTAAGTTCACAGATCATTTTGTACTTAGTCTGTATCTAAAAGTTTTCTCTTTCAACCAGAAGGTTCAATGATTTTGGATGTACATGTACTTCACGAAATTACATGCACAATTTACTATTAGTAAAGATATTTACTCAAATATTAGTTTGCTCAGGAAAAAGCATTTAACTATAAATGTGCTTGAATTACTTTTAATTCAGTGAAAAGTCAGTATGATACTTTGATCAAAATCGTTTTGGTGCCGGCCATTGTCACTCATTTACCTTTATCTTGCAGACCACAAATACCTCAGTAACTGGGAAAACAATCTTTTGCGAAGTAAGAAACACAACTTTACAACCAAAATAACGTTACATGTGATATCGAAACATCCGGAGTAAAGTATATGATATATGGAAGGCCTGAGTCGGGACTGCAACCACAGTATCTTTACAAGCGATATATCGTTACAAGCAATATCGTTGCAAGTGGAGTTTACTGTCTTTACATTTTTCATATCTGTGTGAGCTGGCTGTTATTTTCAATGAATGAAATACATTCTTCAGATGGAATTTTCTCTATTTCACAGTGCAGAAATCTGACCTGGTATTCCGTGGGTTGCGTGTGTAAAAAACCAGCATGCACATGCATCTGGGTTTGTATTGTGGGAATACTGCTTTCCACAATCTGAATCAACATGAGCAATAAAATCAATGAGAAGAGCATGTACCCTGTATATCACTTACCTAAAGCTTGTCTATAAGCTTGTATGGCAGCATTTGTGTTTTTCATTTCCATAAACTCATGACCCATCAATGTCCATGCTGACAGGTAGAGCGGGTTCAGTTTTATAGACCGTTGGAAATACAGCACTGCTTTCTCATGCTGTGACCTCAAAGAATAGTAGTTCCCTATACAAAACAAATACATAATGTTTGTCAACAGTTATACAATGCTAGCTTGTTATAGGCTTTTACAATACAAGCAAATTAGTTAAGTTTACATCAAAATGCTTCTGCTCAGTTTGAAGAAAGGAGTGCAGTATTTTGGTCACTTATCAGCCTGCTGTCTGAATGATACTTAATCCTTATGAAATCTTCCGTTTCTATGCCTTAGTATACTGTATAAACTACAATTTGCCTCGGCTAAATTTTGAAATTGTTTTAGTAAAAAGTTGGCAATATTTTTAAGATCCACTGAACCAAAACCATGCAATGTCTGTCTTCTGCAAAAATTAAACCACTATATTATCCAGGGATCACAACTGTTAAACACTTTACATGTCTACTGTCTGATCAGTTATTAAGCATTTTGTTCAGTTTGCAACTTAATTCATGTAGTTATTAAATGCTGGAATAAATCATCATTATGTCTGTCATTTATTCAACACTGTTGGCCCAGTATGATTTTTTATTATTACAGTAAAACCTCGATAACTCGAGGTCGCACGGGGACGAGTAAAATGCTCGAGTTATCCGGGTTCTCGAGTTATCCGAACCATGGAATTTTTACAAGTTTTTCTGCATAGGCAAAAGATAGCTATGAAACAGCTTTGAAACAAAGAAAAGGCACATTTCTTTCAGTCATGACCCTTTTTAACTTCCATGATGGCATTGTATTTAAACTCAATGGTCTTAGTCTCCAACTTGCATTTAGTTCCTGTTTTGGGTTTTCTGCTTGTCCGATCTAGCTACTGTATCCCCCCGAGATCGGGTTCTTCGCTAGATGTTAATTTCTATAATCTAATCATGTTTATTTCTATAATTCTAGAAAGAATACGCAGTTTGGGATTTTCTCTCAAGCTTTATCATCAAAAGTCTACTCAGGCTCAAAATTTTCATCTACTCATTAAGTTCTCGTAATCAAAAACTCGCAAACATAATTTTCTTTATTTTCGTCTTACTCACTAAAAGTAACAAGTGGCTGTAATTACATATGATTTAAGACGATTTAAATTTGCAAATAACATTTTATACATTTTAGCCACTGGACGGCCGATTAATCTATAATTAACGAGAACAATCAATTAACAATCAAAGTTTTTCCTATGACGTGTCAAAATAATGATGTACCATCGGAGGTGAGAAAAATCTGATAATCAGTGACCTCGAGTTGCCGCAGGTAATTTAGTAAGAAATCTACCTGGCGGGACCACAGGTGTTCCTCGAGTTATCCGGGGTTCTCGAGTTATCGATGCTCGAGTTATCGATAGTATTTTCTGGTTAAACATATAGGTAAAATTGCCGGGACCAGGACAGGGCCTCGTCCAGTTATCCGGGGTTCTCGAGTTATTGATGCTCGAGTTAACGAAGTTTTACTGTATATGATGATGATAATTGTTTCAAATCAAATACAAATGTGTACAAGTTTTCGTAACTTAATTACCTAACAGCAGAGTATGTTACTCTATTGTTACCGGTATTATTAAACACAATTACATCCAACATTATGTTAGCAACTTTTGATGCCAACAAGCTTATGTCAAACAGCTTTGTTAAGGTTTATTGAGCACATAATTATGTATTTTAAAAACACCTATAAATTACAAATTTAGGTTGAATTTGTAGTACTAGTACATATATTTTTGTGACAAACGTTAAATAACTGTACTTGCGGTTGAAATAAATAAAGAAAAGAAAAACAAATCTTGACATTTTGTCACGTATTAGCATAAAACATATGGTACATATTGAGAAGCTCCATAGATACAATCATTACTGGCAAACATAGTTCTCTCCCTTCGACAAAAGGGGAGCATAAAAACACAATAGTATTCGTGCATTTTGGGAAAGTTATTGTGTCAGTCTCTTAACCTAAACGTATGGTAAAATGGGTGCTTATCATGATTTTAGAGTAAAAGTGAAGCTAATTACAGCCTATGATTTAACCAAATTTTGAAAACAAAAAAAATATTTACAATAAAAAATAAATAAATATTGAAGACTTGAAAAAAGTTTCTTACCTATAACACAGCATGTTTCTACTCTATATTTATCAATATCACAGCACTTGTGGGCTAGATGGGCAAGATCATATCTCATTTCCTTCACATACAGTAGGTTACTAAAGGTGTCCATATTCTCCAAACGGTACGGATCCAATGTCTGTAGCTCACTAAACGAGTTCAATGCCGCATCCACATCTATTTAAACATAAATTGTTTTACAGATAAGGCATGTCTTCAACCTAACAGCCTAATAGTTAGCACACTAATGACTAAATGAAAGTTTCAGATATAATACACAAAAAAGAATGCATGTGCAAAATGAATCATGAAAAACAAAAATGATGAATTGAAAATTTTGTGTATTTTGTGTATTTTCTGATTTCATGTGTTCATTCAACTACTAATTAAAGTGTTCTTTAAACCCATGTACTGTTTACCGGACTGGTGGTAACTAGATTTTTGACGACAGACGGCCATGAACAATCTATATGCCATCTCTATCAATCTATACATGCGGAGGCATAAAAACTCATACAGGTAGTCTTTATTATACAGGTTTGCATGTACATTTATATAAGAAACCCTGCCACATATCTGAAAATCCTTTCAAATAGAACGTTAAGTGTTATATTTCATTAACGTATATGTGTTAGTGAAGATATTATCAAAAATGCTGTTTTACACACCACGCATGTTATGATATGCGGCAGCTATATGTGCCACAATGTAAGTGCTCTTGTGAAATCCATTCTCCTCCATGTCCTGGTATATTTTCAGTGCTTCTTCATTCAGCTGCAGTTCTAGGTAGACAAGAGCAATAAAAAACTGCTTCATCCAATGACTGGGCAGACTTAGGGACATCAACTGACAAAGAGAGGGAAAAAGTTAAGTGTCCTACAATACAAATAATTAGTAGATAAATACGGTAACTACCAAACTATCTTTCACAAATAACTGACACTATCTCAAAAACAAACTGTCCACTTTCCTCACACAAGAACCAAGTATTGTCTCACAAGAACCACATACTGTCTCACTTTCCCCACACAAGAACAATACACTGTCTCACTTTCCCCACACAATAACCATGCACTGTCTCACCTTTCCCCACACAATAACCATGCACTGTCTCACCTTTCCCACACAATAACCATGCACTGTCTCACTTTTCCCACACAATAACCATGCACTGTCTCACCTTTCCCACACAATAACCATGCACTGTCTCACTTTTCCCACACAATAACCATGCACTGTCTCACCTTTCCCACACAATAACCATGCACTGTCTCACTTTTCCCACACAATAACCATGCACTGTCTCACCTTTCCCACACAATAACCATGCACTGTCTCACCTTTCCCACACAATAACCATGCACTGTCTCACCTTTCCCACACAATAACCATGCACTGTCTCACCTTTCCCACACAATAACCATGCACTGTCTCACTTTTCCCACACAATAACCATGCACTGGCTCACCTTTCCCACACAATAACCATGCACTGTCTCACCTTCCCCACACAATAACCATGCACTGTCTCACTTTTCCCACACAATAACCATGCACTGTCTCACCTTTCCCACACAATAACCATGCACTGTCTCACCTTTCCCACACAATAACCATGCACTGTCTCACCTTTCCCACACAATAACCATGCACTGTCTCACTTTTCCCACACAATAACCATGCACTGTCTCACCTTTCCCACACAAGAACAATGCACTGTCACACTTTCCCCACACAAGAACAATGCACTGTCTCACTTTCCCCACACAAGAACCATGCACTGTCTCACTTTTCCCACACAATAACCATACACTGTCTCACCTTTCCCACACAATAACCATGCACTGTCTCACTTTTCCCACACAATAACCATACACTGTCTCACCTTTCCCACACAATAACCATGCACTGTCTCACCTTTCCCACACAATAACCATGCACTCTCACCTTTCCTACAGAAGAACCATGCACTGTCTCACTTTTCCCACACAATAACCATGCACTGTCTCACCTTTCCCACACAATAACCATGCACTGTCTCACCTTTCCCACACAATAACCATGCACTGTCTCACCTTTCCCACACAATAACCATGCACTGTCTCACTTTTCCCACACAAATAACCATGCACTGTCTCACCTTTCCCACACAATAACCATGCACTGTCTCACTTTTCCCACACAATAACCATACACTGTCTCACCTTTCCCACACAATAACCATGCACTGTCTCACTTTTCCCACACAATAACCATGCACTGTCTCACCTTTCCCACATGAGAACCATGCACTGTCTCACTTCCCCCACACAAGAACCATGCACTGTCTCACCTTCCCCACACAAGAAAAACTGTCTCACCATTCTCACACAAGAACCATGCACTGCCTCACTTTCCCCACACAAGAACCATGCACTGTCTCACTTTCCCCACACAAGAACCATGCACTGTCTCACTTCCCCCACACAAGAACCATGCACTGTCTCACCTTCCCCACACAAGAAAAACTGTCTCACCATTCTCACACAAGAACCATGCACTGCCTCACTTTCCCCACACAAGAACACCCCTGTCTCACCTTTCCCCACAAGAACCACACACTGTCTCACTTTCCCCACACAAGAACCATGCACTGTCTCACTTTCCCAACACAAGAACCAAGCACTGTCTCACTTTCCCCACACAAGAACCAGGCACTGTCTCACTTGAAATAGAACAGTGATTGGACAAACAAAATGTGGAAATCTTCAATCAACAGTTTTCTACAACTATTCTACTTGTTCCTGCTAGACTGCTACAAAAAGGTTAAACAGAAATCTAACTAACCATTTCCCTGTCAGAGATCAGGGGAACCAGTTCCTGCCATGTACCCCAGTGCATCGGCTCTACTTGCAGTGACTCTACAAGGATCTCTATGGCATCTTTTAGCAAATCAAGCTTCTTCAAAATCACACCATACCTGTGAACAGTCCAACAAGGTGTTAATACCTCTGTCACACAATATAATTTCTACACAAAAAGCAGTGCAAACTTTACCCACATGCTTTATCAATAGGTTTCTCACTGACTTAAACACACAAAACTTTCATTTTATGTAAAACACATCAAAACACCTGGCTATGACAGTTGCATAAAAAAAGAAAAAAGTAAGATTAACATTATTCAGTTTGTTGCATTCTGACAATGTATTAACTTTCTTATAAAAATCTATGTACAGACACTTTAGTTGTATTCATAAGCATGCAAAATACAAAGCCCCTAAAAAGTAAATGGTTATGGTAATTATTTGTTGTGACTTACAGGTAGAGAGAATATCCGTCCAGCTCTCTGTTAGCATACTTTTTGCTTAGTTCAATTCTTAATGTCTTTAAATGCTCATTTTCCAGGTGATCTGGGGGACCTACAGGGAAAAATGTACATATCATTGTATACTTATTACATTACTGCACACTGGGCTAACTTTTTAAACAGCAAAATCACATACATGGATTTTCTACTTTTGTAGAGTTTCAAAACCATGAAGTGAAGAAACAGATTATTTTTCAATCAATATTTTTAATTCACCATTAATAAGTGGTTCTATAGATTACTTTCTACAAATAATCTGATGTTGTGGTCAATTTACAGTGAAGTAGGAAATATTATTAGATGATTCAAGTGCAATGGTTACAAATTAATTACCAATAGAATCTGAAGCTTTGTCCAACTTTCTCTTCTCATCTGCCAGGTATCTTGAGTACATATAGAGAAAGTAGCATTTGGGACTTGTACACTCCTTCAGGAAGAAAGCTGCCCTGTCATACTCTTTCAAATCAAAGTATGATGTTGCTAGGGTAAACTGATCATACTCCAGCAAGAACTTCTGAAAAAGATAAAAGGTGACATATTAAGCTGCAGATAACCCCTCACTGATTGAGGGTCACAGGTCTGAGCCCTACTACCAGCTTTAATCTTTATGTGAGAAATGAGGCCGTTTCTTCAACATGGAGGATGGGCATTCCAAGGAAATGATAGCAAGGTAAATTGCCCGCCTTTTAATGACTGAAATACAGTTACTGTATTACAGTTTAATACTAAAACACAGTTTAATACTGAAATACAGTTTATCATTGTAGTACAGTTTAATACTGTAAAACAGATAAATACTGAAATACAGTTAAAACAGCCATTAAACACCTAAGAAAAAGAAACAACAGAGCATTAAAACAAGAGCTGTCTTTGTGTAGCCATTTTACGTTGTTTTTTTATGGAGACGACAACATTTATAACAAGAACTGTCCTCCTAAGACAGCAAGCTCGACTATTGTGGGTGCTTGCTAATAAAACAAAACTTTTATCAGTATAATAGCAAAACAAAATTCTGCTAACTATTAAGTATAAACTAGGAAAGTTGAATCTTAAAAAAAGTCAAAATCTATCACTATATACAATTAATTGTTTGATACAAAATGTACCCCTGAACACTATTGCTAAGTTTGATATAACTACCGTAAGTGGTTACTGAGATATGTGCATGATAATACCTTGCATACAAAACTTTAACCAAATTTTTCAAAGTCAAACAAGGCCCATATTTTGCACTTAATTTAAACAAGAGTTATCTGTCTTGACTGTGTGACATTAAGAAAGTTTCAAGTCAATATCATAAGTGGTTACTGAGATATGTGCATGATAGTACCTAGCAGGCAAAACTTTAACCAAATTTTCAAAGTCAAACAAGGGCCATAATTTGTATCAAATTTATACAAGAGTTATCTGACTTGACTGTGTGACACCCCTAAAGACATTAACAAAGTTCAAGTCAATATCATAAATGGTTACTGAGATATGTGCATGATAGTACCTAGCAGGCAAACCTTTAACCAAATTTTCAGAGTCAAACAAGGGCCATAATTTATACTTAATTTATACAAGAGTTATCTGACTTGACTGTGTGACATCCCTTAAGACATTAACAAAGCTTCAAGTCAATATCATAAGTGGTTACTGAGATATGTGCATGATAGTACATAGCAGGCAAAACTTAAACCAAATTTTCAAAGTCAAACAAGGGCCATAATTTGTACTAAATTTATACAAGAGTTATCTGACTTGATTGTATGACATCCCTAAAGACATGAACAAAGTTTCAAGTCAATATCATAAGTGGTTACTGAGATATGTGCATGACAGTACTTAGCAGGCAAAACTTTAACCAAAGCAGCAACGCCGACGCACAAGTGACTGTAATAGCTCTCCATATTCTCCGAATAGTCGAGCTAATAAAGCTCATAGCAAATTGTAGTCAATCCATACTGTTTAAAATACAGGCCTGGGCCAAATAAATTTAATTTTTCTCTAAGACCTGTTTCAAGTCTCAGATGCCAGAGACTTTGGACTGGTTCAGGTAAGTTTTACCTCTTCTGGCCTTTGTTAAGTTAAAATTAAGAAGCCAGTCTAAGCATTACAGTATGTAAATACCTCATCTTCCTCTTTTTGTAGTACTGTTAGCAGTTGTTGTTTGTCAACATATTTGTTCAAGGCAAATGATAGCTCAGCACACCTGAAATATGCAATAAATATTAAATACCCTCAGTTATAGTACAGCATCACCTTTACCATCTTCCCAAAAAGTGCCCATCTGCCTGACATAACAGACAATATTTGAGCCTATCAGGCAAATTCTTGCTGCTGTCTGACCACATGTCAAACACATTATGACCTCTAACATAATAGTTTCTTTTGTTTGGTCAAGCAAAAACTTTGATCTGGCACTGTTAAGTAGAAAGCCTTTATTTTTGATGTAGAGGTAATTGTGCATGTTAATGTCCTGTAAACTTAAATGACCACTAATCGTGAATAGACTGATCTGTCATAAATACAGCAATTCTATAGCCGCCATTTTGGTTATTTATACTACATTTCGGTGACACACAATATTTAACAAAAAATACAAACGTATGTACGAGTATTTAACTGAATACTGAAAGCAATAAAATTAATGATTACACATTATTTGCATGCCAAATTGAGAAGTGTCGACTTGTGACATCATTCAATCATAAATGTTAAGCTGCAATGTCTACAGTACCAAGAATTCCACTGACTGTTTTTTTCATTCTAAAACAAATATTTTAACATTGTCTATTTCAAAATACGTATTTCTCCTCTGAATCAATCTTACAACCCATGTAAATGAAAATAATTTCTGAAAAAGATATTGATCACTGGAAATTCTGCGAACTCCCTGCAGCAGTTATTTCCCCTTACAGTATACAGTAGTAGAAGAGAATCGCTGTGAGGGATTTTCACCCGATATAGGTATTGCCTATTTTCATATAATTACACATTCCTAAAGTTTGATGCTCTTTCTTGTGACACCATAAAAAGCACCATTTTATATCGCAATCTACTTTTGATTTTACCGCTATGGATATTTCGACCAACAATTTTTGTAACCTGAAACGTTTTTGCGTCCCGGCTAAAAAATTTTCTAGTCGTCCGGTAACCGGACGAGCAGCCTATACTAGTATGCTAGGCTAGTCGTCCGGTAATCAATTTCTTTGAATATGAATCTGTGTAATATATTTTATATACATTAACCTTTCCTATGATTGTTTATTTCATAAATAATTTCCATCTCGTGTAGAAGTAGTCTCAAGGTTTAGTCTCGAACCCAAAATTAGCTATTTTCATGGATTTCGGATCCCGGTACAAATATTACTAGGCAATAAAATGAATAATAAAAGAAACACATAATACTGTGCGTGAAACATTTTTTTATTTACAACAGTAGTTGTGACCGAACTGAAATGGAATTGTGATGTTAAGTTTGGTTGCATACTAAGAGAGATAACTCTTATGGTACTATCGCATTTTTTCATGGTTATAGCAAGGTCTTTCAATAGTATACTATTTGAATGACCTTGGTTATAGGAAGATAGATTCAAATACTTCTCTTTATGAAAGTATGAATTTTGTTTACATCTTGGAACTTATTTGAAAGATGCATTAGGCTTTGAACTGAATTTGAACTGAGTAAATACCTCAAAACCAGTAAGCACTGATTAAAATAGTATCGGTACTTACTGAGAGCGTTCAGACCACGATATTTTTCTTAACCAATGACGAAATAATACGTCAGTGACTTTTAAAAACGAGATTTCAATTAGCATGGTAATTGAAACCGTTTGATCTTTTTGAAATGGTTTTAATTGAGGTTTGTTAGCGCTTAATAATAACTACTAATATAAATTCTAATTATTCAAAGATGCTGAGTTTCACAAACGACTTTGTTTTTCGCATGAACTTGTTAAAAAAACTTTGTTATTGACTGTTTAATTCCTGGAACAAATGCACGTGGTATTCAGCCAAATAACTGAGGGAATCAGCGTCCTAAGGCCTAAAAAAAAATAGTTGTGTTTCTGGTGGCATGGCACAAAAAAAGGGTCGGTAGGTAGGCATTTTTGTTTTTTTTTTTTTTTTTGTGGGTATGTATTGTTAGTTCTGCAAGTGGTGTTTGCTGCATATAATTGTTAACACCCCTTCACTTTTCATTTGTACATCTAAACTTGTTACTCATTTGACTATATTATAATAAAATAAATAATACATGAAATATACAAGATTAATCTGTGTTTTAAATTTATCTTCTTTCATATATAGATTATGAATTTATGTAAACCGACAACATTTTCATATTAAATCTTTATTTTCAAGTTTGTGTTTATATTTGACTATCATACATTCTTTTTTTTACACTACTTAAAATATTATTCACAGAGACTAGGAAATGTTTTAAACAAGAACAGATTTTGGCTGAAATAATCTCAATTGAAGACTGACAAAGACAACCATGACAGCAAACTTTTGTTTGAGATTTGTTGTGTAAAAATTGTAATTTCAGGGGGTGGGGGTAAAAAAAAGGGGTGTTTCAAATTGAAGGGTCATTGATTCTTCAGTCTTAAATGTTAAAGTTCAAAATCAAATTTAAAGAGTAAAGGTGAGAATTTTTTGGGGTTTAGCTATGGGCCATAGGGTTCTTATACTCTAGGGTTGCATATTATTTTTCTTTTTTGTCTTGCAGCTTGTAAGTTATATTTTCTAATACTTAAATTAGGTAGCTGCTAATCCCCAACCTAAGCTCCATCAGCTCAAAAATGAAAAATATTTACATCGTTTCCCGTTTGTCATATATTTTTGCGACCTCGCATGTCCGTGACTTCCTTCAAATTTTCGCATTTTTACCGCTTTTAATACAATGAAATTTGTTCTGTTCAGAGTAGTTTCAGGGGGCTTTAATTAAGATTGTTTGAAACGAATTTAGGAAGATCATTGTATTATTTTATCTGTCTTTTTCATGAGGGATGGAGAGGCGCCGAATAATGCCCCCCATATATTCTGTGTAGAAAAAAAATCACGTCCAGAACAATATGCAAGTTAAACTTTAAACACGCAAGTCAGTATTTAAATATTGACAAAAAACAATGCAATTATCATAACTTTGTTGCGCTAAGTACGGCCGAGTTCAAAACGTTTTTAATGACACATGATTATCGGAGAACGGGTAATACTTAATTGTCTTTTGATCCCTGCCAGGCCTTTGTGTTTCCGACAATCTGTGAATAACAATACACAGAGTCGTGTCAAGAACTTGTCACTGTCCACCACTCACTACTAATCCGTGTTACAAACACCGTTACAAATTGCCGAGGTCTGTTATTTTCAGTTTCATGATTGTTTATCAATTATCACATTTGATAACGACCTAAACAGCGTCATGCTGTTTAACAGGTAGTGTCTTATTAGCTCCGCCTTCTTTCGTATGAATTAGCCACAGGCGACGATCGATTTTTGACTGAGCCAAAAGCCGAGACTTGTAATGTGCCGCGCTCCACCTACTTTCGTATGTTAGCCAACTGACGACGGTCAGTTTTTGATTGACCTGGCAAAATTGCCGAGCTCGTGACGTATAAGAGAAAATGCCCGGGTCAAATTGACAAACTGGACATTTTTTTGCGGGTCAAATAATGGTATTTTACGATTTTCAGGCACTGAAAACGTTAAAACTTCGGCCACAAAAATTACGGTCGGGGCCGAGACAGCGAAACACAACTATTTTTTTTTTAGGCCTTAAGTATTTTAACCTATTTTCGTATCATCAGGGAAAAAAAGAGTTTTGGAGCTAACTGCAACTCTCGTACAAGTTACCTCTCTTAGTATGCAACCAAACTTACAACACATTCCATTTCAATTCGGTCAAAACTACTGTTGTAGTTAAAAAATGTTACACACAGCATTATGTGATTCTTTTATTATCCATTTTGTTGCCAAGTAAAATTGTACCGTGATCCTCAATCCGCGAAAATCGCTAATTTTGGGTTTGGACAGTTCATACCTTTAAAAGAAATGCAGAAAAAACACGTTCACTTAAAAAAAGCAATTGTTGTAGGAAAGGTAAAGGTATACAATACATGTAACACATATTTTTTTTGCTTTACTATTGCTCTTACACTCATCAAGATGAACTCATATACAAAAAAAATTGATTACCGGACGACTAGCCTAGCATACTAGTATAGGCTGCTTGTCCGGTTACCGGACTAGCAGCCACTTCCTAAAAGATTTTACCATACATTTCTAGAAATGAAATTACTGTTATGCTTTCGCCCGATGTAGCCCCTTTGGTCTTTTCGGAAATGTTACTTGAGTTAGCTTTGCGCTTAATCCCTGATCTATCCAACCCATGTAACCCCCAGGTGCTCATGAGTTGATCAGTTAATTAATTTCTGTCCTACTTGAGTAACATTAACAAGTTACTTATTCGATGAAATTCCAACGTATTCCACAGTCACATGAAGTTTGGACCCCAAAAAATATTTTTATAAAACCCCGATCGACTATCAAGCATATTATTATATATGCTTGATAGTCGGTCCGGGGTGTTGTATAAAAAATATTTTTCGGGGTCCAAACTTCATGTGACTGTGACGTATTCTGGTCAATTTGTTAGCAACTGGGAGTTACATGGTTTTGGTAGATCAAAGATTAAGCGCATGCGAAAAGTTTACTAGAGTTACTCGAGTAACATTTCCGAAAAAGCACTTTTGTGTAAAGTAGCCGTTTTGTGTTTCATCCGAGTACTATATCAAATTTCATTGAATTTGAAATTGCAGTGCCAGTTTATGTTACATTAGAGACAGTTGGTGGAGTATGTTTACCATTTAGCACTGTGCATCAGTCTTCGTGATGAAAATTCTCTGTTAGCTTTCATGAGATCATTTTTTATCTGCGAAAGATTCCAACTTGAAACATCCGCCATGATTGCAGATTTTCACAACGTGTAAAACACATGCACATTGAATTGAAAGCGTTCTCGGCAACCAAGACTTCCGGATAGTTTCTTATATATTTTTTCAATCATGTTCAATAAATCTAAATCCCTTGCTTTAAAAAGCAGTGCATCTATGCTCTGCAATAACCTTACTGTTTTAAACAATGCAGAGCGAGGTTCAATTAACTATGCTTCTATCCACAAATATTTGATAAATATGGTGTCCTCTTCAACTGATGGTTCACAAGTTACACACAAGCAGGTCATATGTAAAGAGCCATCAGCTACACAGCAAGGAAGTTCTATGATAATGCAGGTAAAATCTGATAATGAGGCACTTCATATTTAGGTGTCACCAGGCATATGCAACCATAATGCACAGGGAGTTTATAATTTAGAGTTAGTGTACCCGATTTCGCACACTTTTCATGAAAAATTAACTATTTACTCAAAAGAGCTTACGAATCAAAACATTAAATGTACTGATCATAAAAAATGAACATTCTTTCACATTTTTTTTCTACTTTCACTTTCTTCTATAATGACGTCATACCATTGGTCCGCTTGATTATGAACATCTAAAATGTGACCGCTTCACCTTAAATAGTGGACCGGGTTTCGCACACCTTGCTGTTTTTAGAACTACGGATCAGTTATCAAAACAAGTTGATGAAAAAGAAGGAATAACATCTTAAAGCTTGTAAAATTGATATTATTTCACATTTTCTATCTATTTTGTATATATATAGACTACAAGGAATACCTCACTATAGTCACCATCTGCAAATTTATGCAATGGCTTTAACATGCTGTAGAGACTTCAAAACATCAATATTTTGTAACAAAGTTTAGCTAAAACTTAAGCATAGAGTCACTGGGCTGTCTTGCACTGTAAATGAAATTACTCGATTAAATATTTCACTATCCGAAAATATGAAAACTGCTTAATCAAGTTCAGCTATTTGTTGGGAGAACAAGAAAAACAACTGATTTTTCACATTATTCTACGTAACAAACATGGAAAAAACTTGCAGATTCGCTGGATTATAGATTGAAATAGATGACTGTTGCATTTCAGTTGTGAAAATTGCCACTTGCGTTGATTTTTTAAATATTTTTGCAACTAAACCAGTGGCCTTGGTTTGTTTTGTTTATGTTTACGTCTGCCTTTTCAAAATTGAGGCCCAGAAACAGGATCCTTCCGATGTCATTTTCGTCTGAGTCTACCCAAATCCCATAAAAATAAAACAAAAACAAGCCAAAATCAACAACAGTTTATTCAGAATTTACATAGAACTAGAAGGTGTGTGAAACCGTGTCCTGTGCGAAATCGGGTACACTAACTCTATACTAAGCTTAATCAGTTGATTGTGAAGAAAGCTCGAAGCTTATCATGCCACTCTCGATTCTGCTTCCTGGAAAAACCAGTACTGGTGTCATATTATGAGGTACTGTCTTGACCCCATTGGGGTTAGAACCCGCAACTTTCAGGAATATTACAAAAAATGTTAATCATACATTCACTCTGAAAGAAATATGTTTTGGTATAGGAAGTGGCTGCTTGTCAGGTAACCGGACCGCTTGAATTTTTTCTAGTCGTCCGGTAACCGGACAAGCAGCCTTTACTAGTATGTTAGGCTAGTCGTCCGGTAATCAATTTCTTTGTACATTTTATATGAATTCATCTTGATGAAAGTAAGAGCAGTAGTAAAGCAAAAAAAAATCTGTGTTATATACATTATAAACCTTTACCTTTCCTATGACAATGGTTTGTTTATTTCATAAAATGGTTTCCATCTCGTGTAGAAGTAGTCTCGGGGTTTAGTCTCGAACCCAAAATTAGCGATTTTCGTGGATTTAGGATCCCGGTACAATATTACTAGGCAATCAATTGAATAATAAAAGAGACACACAATACTGTGCGTGTAACATTTTTTTTTTTATTTATTTATTTTATTTACAACAGTAGTTGTGACCGAACTGAAATGGAATTGTGATGTAAAGTTTGGTTGCATAAGGGAGATAACTCTTACGGTAATATCGCTTTTTTCATGGTGATAAAAAGATAGATTCAAATACTTCACTTTATGAAAGTATTAATTTTGTTTGCATCTTGGAACTTATTTTAAAGATACCTTAGGCTTTGAACTGAATTTGAACTGAATAAGTACCTCAAAACCAGTAAGCGCTAATTAAAATAGTATCGGTACTTACTCAGAGACCGTTCAGACTGCGATATTTTTCTTACCCAATGACGAAATTATACGTCAGTGAGTTTTAAAAACATGTTTCAATTAGCATGGTAATTAAAACCCTTTGATCAGTTTGAAATGTTTTTAATTGAGGTTTGTTAGCGCTAATTAATAACTAATAATAGAAGTTTTAATTACTCAAAGATGCCACTTTGTTTTTCGCACGAACTTGTTTTAAAAAACTTTGTTATTGACTGTGCACGTGGTATTCAGCCTTATAACTGAGGGAATCAGCATCCTAAAGTTACTAAGTTGAACCTATTTTCATATCATCAGGAAAAAATTTGTTTTGGAGCTAACTTCAATTTTTCAATAATTGCGTATAGTCTCGTAAGAGTTGTCTCTCATAGTACTCAACCAAACTTTACAACACATTCCATCTAAATTCTGCAAAACTACACAAACGCATTATGTGACCCATTATTCCTTTGTTCGAATCCTAAATCCGCGAAAAATGCTAATTTTGGGTTTGGACAGTTCATACCCCGATGAAATGCAGAAAAAACACATTCATTTCTTAAAACAAACAATTGTCTTAGGAAAGGTAAAGGTATACAATACATATAACACATATTTGTTTTGCTTTTAACAATTGCTCTGTAACATTCATCAAGATGAACTCATACACAAAGAAATTGATTACCGGACGACTAGCCTAGCATACTAGTATAGGCTGCTCGTCCGGTTACCGGACGACTAGAAAACATTTTAGCCGTCCGGTCACGGGACGAACAGTCTGTTCCTTTGCTATACATCATAGACTAGATTCTAGACTAAATTTTGTAATTGTACTCTGCAAATTTTTCATCTTCAAAATGAAGTTAAAAACATTAAACCAACCACTGAAATGTTCAAACATCATTTAAAAGCGAGAATAAGGGCAGAAAGAGAAAAGCTATAAAAAACAAACTGGACCAGTACACTAAAAAGTGGCATAGTTTTACAGAACAAAATTAAAACAAATTAAGAATTATTAACAGAATTTAGAAACAATGTTTTCCCTCTTTTTTGGGATTTAGTCTTTTTTTCTCTGAATTCTTTCCTCTTTTTTCAAACAATCCGTATTATTTTGTTGTCCTGACACAAAGGCTGTACATTAGTTTGGACACATGACCTTTTTTCATTTTTTTTTCGCCTTTTTTTCATAAAAACATACATTTGCACATATATACATTTTGTATTCCTTCAATAAAAATGTATTTCATCTGTAAGGTTACTGCTAGAACACCTAAAGATGGTACTTGTGAATGCATGTTGTGTATATGTGTAATACATGTTGATAAACAGGGTTACCCATTTGGCATGTTTGAGGCCTCAAAAATAAAAAAAAAATAAAAACTTCCAAAAGATGTTAGTACCAAGAAATACCATGTATAGAGTGTATATATATTGTGATTTAATGTTTTACTATTGCCACACTGACTTTGTCATGAGCAGTTAAAATTTCATTCTTCTTATTCAAATTTCAGACAAAATGGGTTCACCTAGCAAATGGCAGAATTGTTCTTGTTTTAACCTCTTTAAAAGGGATTCAAGTAAGTAAACTTCAAAATAAGATTCTTTTGTCATATTGTGTACAAACTGTACTCTTGTTAATTTTCCTTCTAATTCCCTGCATGTCCTTTTTTTCATTTCAAGTTGAGATTAACAGTACGATTGATGTGCGCTACATTTTTACATATCAAAATATATATTTTTGATTGTACATTGTATAAGTATCAGAAAAATATATCAAAATGTTCCCAGTAGTTGCTACCGTTACTAACTGTTACTTAGATCCATGACACTTGGATTTTATACATGAATTAAAGAGGACAAATAGCTCTGTTTTGAAGACTGCACATAGATCAAAGATTGATCTTGATCACAACACAATCAAATCTTAATTCTTTGATAAAATTCCCAATGCAGAATATATGATAAACAATTAACTTTATGAAAATTACTCATAAATTTTGAAAATAAATAAGTCTTTCTGCTTTAGTAATAAAGTTAAAACTAAAAGGAAACCTGTTTGTCAGATGCAAGTTATACCACATTCACTTGTAACTGGGGGATTTTCATTGTTTTTTATTAGCTGTCTTTGAAAAATATGTTCCAAGATTTTGAGCTATCACAATGAAAAGTCTTACATGGTCAATATAAAGAGGATTATGCGGTATTTTTCAGATGTTTGAGTATGATGGGACAGCAATGATTTACTGGCATGCTACAGTAGATGTGTCTACAGAATCTATAGGTAAATTGTATTTTATATGTTCACAAAGATTCTACAAAAATTGAAGTGCTAATTGACATGATCTGTCTGTCTGTCCTGTGTGCAATGTATTCAGGTCTCAGTTTAATGTGACTTTAAGCAAACTTGCACAAAACCATGTTGATTCACTGTAATGTTTGGTTGCCTTTGTGAAATGTGCCAGGTTTGATTAATCAATATGAATGATGTCAAAAAATACTTTAAATAATTGTTATAGCACTAGTTTGAAACTGAATTGCTCTTGATTTTTTTTCTTATTAGAAATGTGATATTGATTTAAATGTAATGATTGATTTTCCAGAAAATGCTAATTTTGCAAGAGGTATTGCTGCAGCAGGGGATAGTCTAATTTGTGTTGGTAAGTACCAGTACCATGGTTAGGACACAGAAAATACAGACTTTAAATGTTCTAATAATGACAGTCAATTTATGGATGAATCAGAAAAAAATAATATAACTTTTAAAGAATTTTGCCACCTAGATACAAAAATATGATCAGATATGCAAACTTCTGCATTATTGTGTGACTTAAGAACTTTCTAGTAAAACTGTTAAGCAAAGAAGATAGTCTAGTTAATTTGCTGTTGTTTCATCCTCAAGGTACACAGAAGGGTCAGATTTTGGCATTTGATGTTCCACCAAAAGGTTCAAGTGTATCCTTAGCTACAACCTGTCAAGGTACATTTAAATTACACATCAAATGAGCTCATGATGCAAAAACCAAAGTTCAGGCCTTTTTGACCAGTGTGGATCAAAATCAGCCTCACATCCATACAGTCTAATCTAACTCTATGCTGTTGGATTATTCATCTCTGACAACCTATGTAACAATATGGAACATGTTACAATATTTGTGTTTGCAAAGATAAAGGTGGCTTTCTTTCCTTTTACAATGACTAATTTAACTTGACTATAGACATAGAAATGTTGGTGTTTGCAAAGTGAGGCTCAACTATTTAATATTGATTCTTCTAAAGAAAGGACCTATGTTGGCTAACTGGAATTTTAGTAATGCTTAGTTTTCATACTGAACTCATGTACCCAGACACTTGGTCCGTCTTTCATTATTACTGCTACATCCAGGCAGGTTTGCCTCATCAAAGCCTTTAATGTACTGGTAAAGTCTTCAAGAGCTGGGTAAAGATTATGAAACTGGAATCAGATAATTAAATTTTGCCCACATAAATTTCTAAAATAGACTTCATCTTTCAATTTGGATATTATTATTGATTGTTTTAAAGGGGTTCACAGTGAAAATTTACTGGTTTAGTAGTTTACAGTACAGATCATGATCAGACAGATTGGTTGAAAAGTCAGCAGGGAAAAAATTAAAAGGTATATTCATTATATTCTTTGACGAAAGAAAAACTATATAGTTAGATGTATGTAAAACTTTACAGGTCATATGAGCGCTGTATGTGACGTAGCGTCAGAAGGCGATGTTCTAGTCAGTGGTGATGAGGATGGTAATATAATCATCTGGAAAACATCTGGTACTAGTGTTCAACAGACTGTAAAAATACCAGGAAATGGGTGAGTACATACAGCCAGACTGTGACACAAATAACTGTAAAATATCTTTAAAAGACTTTTAAAGAGAAGTTTGTTGTTTTGAAGTACTAGTAACTTCTTCTTGAGTTAAAAGTAATCAAATTGTCTTAGGCTGTTAATGTTTTGTTTATAAATAAAAACGTGTTGGGTTAAAACTCTGTTGAAATGGATTGCATGCTTTTTGTGGTGTATTCTGATGGAATTTGATGCTCAGATGGGCAGTGAGGGGCCATCTAGTACACACAAACTGCTTTAAGTATAGAGGTGCTATGATGCAGTGGTAAAATGTTGTACTGGTACATCAAAATCTGAGTGAGAGGACATGATTTTATATGTCAGTAAATAAGTACTCATTTACAGGTTATATTACTCCAATGAAAGGTATATTAGAAATAAGATTTAGGTATATATTTTATATAGATAAATGGTGAAGCACTCAATATAAGCAATAATGTATACACACACTGCGCAGTTTTATTCTCGGTGTCTCTTTTTATGTGTTTTGGTTGTTTGGTATTTGTGTATTTTGTTAGCGGGGGGGTCACTTGATGCAACATAGGTTTCTATAGGAAAAACTTTCAAAAGATGTCTCCAAAACCACAAGGCCTAGAGCTAAGATACTTAGTATATAGCATTATCTTTTGGGCCTCTACCAAGTTTGTTCAATTCACATCCCTGGAGTCAATATTGGCCCCACCCAGTTGGTGTGTAATGGTGTCTAGTGCACTTCTTCAAAGTTTGATCAAATCATGCCCCCTGGGTTAAAATTGACCCGAGGTCCATATTGGCCCCACCCAGTGGTCACTTGTTTTACATAGACGTATATAGGAAAACCTTAAAAACCTTCTCTGAAACCATTAGGTCTAGAGCTTAGTAATGTAATGTTGCTTAGTCTTCTTCCAATCTTCCAATTTTGTTCAAATCATGCCACCTCCGCTGGTGGATGGGGTGGGGGGGGTCTCGTGTCTTTATTTAAAGTCTGATGAGAAACCATGCTTCAAATGATTACCTATAGCAACCAGTGACTTACCAAGCAACTATTGACTTCCCCTTGGAAGAAATGGCTTTCTTTAGCAACAATTGACTTCTTCACTGGTACTCAGGTGAGCAATATAAGGCCATTATGGCCCTCTTGTTATATATGTGACATGCCCGTATAAGCCTTGACTTCTGATTGTTACTGTTACACTGCTGATTGTGTATTGCCTTTGTTTATACCTGCTAAATGTTTATGAAACTGTTCTTGAAGCACATACCTGTTATACCCAGTGTTTAACACAAAATTAATAAAGAAAAGATAAAGAATAATGAAAGAAAAGGGAAAGTAAAGCAGTAGAATAAAATGAAAAAAATTGATGTCTGAAAAGTTCAACAGGTGGAAATTGAACTTTGTATGATAATACCACAATAATTACTGATGTAGCCTTTTTCATTTACTAGATTGTTTATGGCTTAAGATGCAATGTCATTTAGAGAAATTTTTAAGGGGTTGTCAGTACTGAAATCATAATTAAATTTTTAATTACAATAAGACGCACATCAGTTTTGCTGTTTAAACACAGTGTTTATATTTATTTGCTGTTCAGTGAAATTGAGTTAACATTGTCATAGAAACTAACTCTTCTTTGATTAAGTGTTGAAATGGCAGTCAATACATGTCATTGTCAGCTCTATAAAATCAGTTAACAGTGTGTTTTGAGTACAATAGCAGATAATACTCGCGTGGCTGGGTCATGTTTTGAATAATAGATAGAATATTGCATTTGTATAATTTTAAATTATTTAAAAAATGATGTATGAATAGAGTTCGTAGTTTACAAACTAGTAGTCCAGCACTGGAGAATATTCGCTCTGTCGGCACAAATGCTGCTGGCACGGCTAACAGTGCCTTAGCAACTTTGGCAATCCTGGGATATTTACATTCACACTCTTTCCACCAATGTTATGGCTCTTCATAATTAATAATAATTGTTACTACTCGATAAATTTTAGTTTAATGGGTTAATTAGCGTAAACAGCGACTTGCTTCAAACATTCGCACTTTTCTTTTGTATCACAGGTTAGCAATTATTCTAAAGTCAACAAAGTAATGCCTTGTCAAAACAAACTCTGTTGTCATGAGCGTGTCCAATTAACATTTTGACACTTATCACACCTTTCTATCTCCACGCACCCCATTGCAACGTGTTAAAGGTCGGCGATAGAAATAAACAAGCAAGATTTTTCAATACATATATTCATTTTATTGCAATTTTCTCTCTTTTTGTCATATACATATAAATTTTTTGATAACCGGTTACCGATTTCGTAACCGGTTAATCGTTCGTTCGGTCGGTTAACCGGTTAATCGTTGACATCCCTAGAATAAACTGAAAAATAAGGAACTTCTGTATAAGGTCCTCTAGTATCAATTTGCTATATCACCCATATACCCAGTTCCTCATATTTATGCTACCTTCACTTTTTAGTAGAACACACATTTGTTATCTGAATCTATTGTATATTCAAGTGACACCTTTCAAAGTGACCATCATAATTGTCAGAAGACATTAATCACAGATTTGTATTATTCGACAAATGAACATGGCCAAAGCTATAACCAAAATATATGCATCTATATCACAGTTTTATTCCCATTTAATATAGAGAAAATCAATGAAAATCTTTTTTTACTATTCTAGTCCAACATTCAAAAGCCATCCTATTCGTTAGGCTTCCTGAAGTGAACTAACTCAGCATGAATTAACTCATTACTTACATGTTTTCAAAGTATTTACTATGTTTTCAGCATTGCTCTTGACCATAATTCAATTTAAGGCTCAAATGTCTTATAAAAAGTATATATGATGTTTAGGAATTACTTTAGTTTAGTTTACAAAGGTGATTGTTGATTTTTACAAAAGGTTCAAACATCACTGAACTAAAATGTCTTAATTAAGTTGCAGTTCTATATATACTGGTTATGGTTTACTTTGTTTCACTCCAAGTCACTGTTCGTTTCAGGGACCCATGTACAAGCCTGGGTCTGTGGAAGGGCATTCTCGTGTCAGCATTTGGCAATGGTCAGCTGTGTTTGTACAATGCAGCCACTGGTAAACTCTGTGCTACCGCTAATGCTCACGCTAGATGGATTAATGCCATAGATATTGCCAAAGAATCTGGAATGGTAAGAAAGAAACTGATACATTCTATTAATTTAAGATGTAATACAACTGAAAATTATAAAGTGCCTTGCTGAAACTGGTATATAATGCATGGCAAAGGCTCACATTCTAACATTTTGATATTTTGAAACTATTCATAATTTCCCTTCTGAAACTTTTACTTTGTTGATGAGAATGAAGGTTGTAAGTGACTTAATTTGTTATAATCAGCTGGGCAAGACATTTCAGGGTATAACATCATAGTGCCAAGTTCTGTTTGATTTATTTTGCCATTATTTTTCTAGGTTGTATCAGCAAGTGAGGATTCCTATGTTAGAGTATGGCAGATAGTGCCAGGAAGTGCTCCATCAGTAAGTTCTGACTACAATCAAACACTGTATTAAGCAGCTAACCAAGCCTTAATCAATTGTTGTTGTTTTAACAGTGATTTAATATAGAAATGGCCAGTCGGGATATCAATTTTAGCTGTTTAAAGCAGGTGGTTGTTTAATTAAGGTGATCATTATCTCAGGTTCAACTGTATATGTTTTGTTGATACCAAAACTGATTTGCTCTTGAACATTTTTTATTTGATACACCAGTATGCATGAATGTGGAAAATAAAAGACAAGAAGGTTCATTATTGTTACTAAAGTCTTTCAAAAAATAAAGATAAAGATGGTACTTTATCACAAATAATGGCCCTTGTTTGACAGAAACAATTTATTAAATGATTGACATACAAGTTTCTTTTAGTTTCACTATTAGAAAGCATTTGCAATAGTTTTACATACATGTACTGTCATGAGACTTGTGTTTAATTGTGTTAAAACTAGTTTAGCATGTGATTTATTTCTATTTGTACAGATTGAGTTTAAGTTTGGTGAATGTGTCGCAGACCAACAACTTGTAGGTGTACAGTTTATCCATCCAGCAGGCCGTGGATTTGTCCTTTCTGGATATGATAGCTCGGACTTGAATTTCTTTGTGCATTAGTCACATAGTCTGGAATAGCGTCTTATCAAAATTATAGTTTTAAAAACAATCATGTTGTAAAACTGAATGGAATCTCTCAGATTATTGAACAGTTAAGTTATACATGCCATTTATAGTAACATAGTTCAATGTCACATTAAGACTTTCTTATCATGTTATTAAAATACCTGTGTTATGAGGTGTTAGGACTCAAGATTTTTATTTCTATTAGATGCTGAATTATTTTTAACCTGGATACTTTTACAGGGCAACTATTTAAATACAATTTTTATGATTTTGTTTCCGAATGCAAAACTTTTCTTTCACCTGTGTATACAAGGTTTAGGGGTAAACAGTAGTCAGCTTGCTGGTCTGTTGGCTTTTCATGCTCGCTCCACATTATGTCGTATACCTCCTGAAGGATTCCTGTGAAACTTTGGCTAAATGTTTATATCATCAAGATAACATGCAGAACTCTAGGTCTTGGTTACTTTTAGGGGTCAAAGATATTGAGACTGTATTTCATGTCTGCTATGTAACTACCTGAACTGGTTGCAGGCCTTCAGAAAACGTGTCACAAATGTTCAACATTCTGAAGCAGTGAACTATTGTGGGGAAATTGATTATGTACAGTTATAACTCTTGTTTTAACCCACCTAAACTGTACCAATGAGATTCTACTAAAATTTTAGGCTGTCTGTAATGATTCTGATATTTCTTATGCTAATATGTAATGAAGACATTGTTTTGTAATGTAGTAGACTTTGTTTTATAATGCTTTTGAGTATAGTAAGATAAAAGACTGTAACTTTAGTATTAAAGAGGTGCATGAAGCACCAAGCACTAGTTAGAATACACTAGCAACTCTTTTCCTTCTGCTCTTTTAGGTATGATATAGGATTGTGCACAGTATATGAAGTTAATAATTAAATAGAGCATGTGTTTTGAAATTTAGCATAAATATTTTATCTCATGTTGCATCTAAGGTTTAACTACAAATAAAATACATCATTTTTTGTTTGCATTTCTTCTAGGAGGGTTTAAATTACATATAAATGTTTCAGTGTTTTAAGTTTGATCAGTAGTCTTTTATTTTG
This sequence comes from Saxidomus purpurata, assembly GCA_022818135.1. NCBI lineage: Eukaryota > Metazoa > Mollusca > Bivalvia > Venerida > Veneridae > Saxidomus > Saxidomus purpurata. The sequence goes on along the minus strand of JAFMSR010000014.1, from coordinate 6,369,828 downwards.
AATAGTAATTTTGAATTTTTAAGTTTACAATACAGTTATGTAGGAATAGAATAGAATTCACCACAACTTGCTGTATTACATGTACAGTATTCACATTCCAATCATGTTATAGCCGTAAATGCTCACAACTATACGTTCATCGGGGACCAGTTTAGCGATTTACAGGGTAAAGTTATTGTGAAACGTTTTGAATTATGTGTTATCTATGATGGCATGTACTTTTTCCTTTGAAACCAAAGTTGTGGACCATAGCTAGTTAAGTCAGGCTGCTAGCTGGTTGTGGAGACCTAAGCCAAAGCCATACATGTAGAATTAAAGATTTAGAAAGTCTAACGCTTTAACATAAATACATGATTATTGTCATTTGATAAATTTTACATAAATATTTATTTTTGTGTGTTGAAGTTTTTTGCATAACCAGAGCATTGAGAGCAAATCCTTTTTTATGCTGCCACAGTATTTATGTTATATTTTTTATAATATTTTTAGTATTTTGTTGAACAAATACTTCAAGATATTTCTTTGAGTTCCTAAATCTATATTTGTTGAAGGCATTTCCATGGATAAGGCTCAGACCTTCTGTCTGTACAAAAGTCATGTCTTTCTATTTTTTTCACCACAGTAACTTAAAATCTAACTTTTACTTATGAACAGTGATTTATGTCTTGTTTCAAATAATTAGGAGAGCTTTTCTACTCAACCAAGCATTTATTGGCAATTTAAATAATAATAACTCTTCTGGTGACAAATTTATGCCATAGATATGCTAGGAGCTTGCTGTAATGAGATGGCTTATGTTGTTTGTCTCGAGCTACAGTTTAGATTGTATTTCATTCAAGTTGGGTGAAGAATTTCTTTTCTCGTCTTTTGTTGTGACCACTTATAAAAAAGTTAATCTGTGTTTTTGCCGTCCATTGATCACTTACACCCTCCCTCCCTCCTCTATCCCTAAGTGCAATTGTTATATTTTGTGATTAAGAAATAAGAATAAATGTCTTTAAAAAGCAGTTGTGTTTGTTGTATATCCCTAGAATAGATATTAGGATTTCATATAGGATTAGATCTACATGAACATGAAATTTCACATATGGTATATGTACAAAGGAAGCGGAAAATATGTGAAATTTCTTTCATACCACTGGTATATTTAAAATACTGTTAGAATGCATCTGTGCACAGCATTATACACATAAGGCAGTTTCTATATAACATTTTTGATATCCAATGTAGCCTCCATCCTCCCAAGGTCAATATAACCCCTGTGCAATTCATAGAATACCGTTAGTCCTGAACATATTACCAATGTCCTGCTACACCAACATTATTCAGTATGAAGCTGTTAAGTTACATCTGTATTACATGTGTAGAAAACATTCCTGCTATAATGCCAATATGTACAACAAAATGAGAAAGTGTTGCAAACAATTTTACTAGTCTTCAAATTCTGCTAGTGTTGTTGTGTAAATCTTCTTTTATTACCTCACCTGACCGTGAAGTTGTCATGTTGAGCTTTCCGGATCATTGAATGTCCCGCATGTGCCAAGTGTCCATGTTCACATTTGCTTCAAATGACATCTCTGAATCCATTTGGGCAATGTGGATTATACTTGGCAGAAATTTTTCTTGCATGAAGCTCTACCAAAATTGTTAAAAGAATTCCATTCCATGCAGAACTCAGGTTGCAATGGGAACAAATAGGAGAAAGAAAAATAGATATTTTGCATGTAGCATTTTCTAGTGGGTCTCTACCAAATATTTTCAAATCATGACTCCTGGGTCAAATTGACCCTACCCTTGGGGTCACTTGTTTTGCATATATATCTATAGGAAAAACTTTAAAAAATCTTCTCTTAAACCACAAGGCCTAAAGTTTAGATATATTGCATGTAGCATTGCCTAGTGGACCTCTACCAAGATTGTCCAAATACCCCCCCAAGTCAAAATTGACCACACTCTAGGGGTCACATGATTTTACATAGGTTTTTATAAGAAAAACTTTTCTGAAATCACAAGGCCCAGAGCTAAGATATTTGGCATGTAGCATTGCCTAGTAGACCTCTACCTACATTGTTCAAATCATGAACCCCAGGTCAAAATTAAAACCACTTCCTGGGGTGCACTTGATTTTACAGTTCATATAGAAAAAAGGGCGAAAGCTTAGATATTTGGCATGTAGTGGACCTCTACCAAATTTGTTCAACTCATGACCACTGGGTCAAAACTGACTCTAAGGGGGATCATTTGATTTTACATAGGTTTTTATAGAAAACAAGAGCTGTCCCTCACAAGTGACGAATGCCCCCGAAAGAGGTGCCTCACAGTCTGTGTCCTCTCCATGTGCTCAATAAATGTGCTATGTAATTTTAAAATCCTTCCATGCATGACAGAGTAATCATGCAACAGTATTCCATTACTTTAAACACTAAGTGTGACCTTGACCTTTGAAGTAGGGACTTGGGTCTTGCACGCAACACATCCGCTTGATGTGCTAGACATTTTGCCAAGTTATTTTAAAATCCTTCAAAGCAAATAAAATTATAGTCCGGACACAAATGTATGCATATATACAGGATTCCATTACATATAAACTCTAATGTGACCTTGACCTTTGTGGTAGGGATGTGGGTCTTGCACGCGACACGTCGTCTTGATGTGCTAGACAGGTGCCAAATATTTTAAAATCCTTCAAGGCAGACAAAGTTACAGTCCGGACACGAAGTGTGCTATATGCATATATACAGGATACCATTACCTTCAAACTCTAAGTGTGACTTTGACCTTTGAGCTAGGGATGTAGGTCTTGCACGCGACACGTCGTCTTGATGTGCTAGACATTTGTGCCAAATTATTTTAAAATCCTTCAAGGCAGACAAGTTACAGTCCGGACACGAATGTGTGCATATATGCATATATACAGGATTCCATTACCTTCAAACTCTAAGTGTGACTTTGACCTTTGAGCTAGGGACGTGGGTCTTGCACGCGACACGTCTTGATGTGCTAGACATGTGTGCCTAGTTATTTTAAATCCTTCCATGCAGACAAGTACAGTCCGGACACGAATTTGTGCATATATGGAGGATTCCAAACCTTCATACTCCAAGTGTGACCTTGACCTTTGAGGTAGGGATGTGGGTCTTGCACGCGACACGTCGTCTTGATGTGCTAGACATGTGTGCCAAGTTTTTTAAAATCCTTCAATGCAGACAGGTTACGTCCGGACCAATTTGAAGTGGGGCGCACAACAGACGCACAGACGCGGACGGTGCGATTTCCACCCTGGGAAAAAACTATAATAATTTTCTTCTCAAACACCACAAGATACAGAGCTTAGAGATTTGGTGTGTAATATTATCTAGTGGACCTCTACCAAGTTTATTCAAATCATGTCCCCAGCATCAAAATTGCTCAAACCCAGGGGTCAATGGTTTCCATTTAGACTTAAATTGGAAAAACTTTAAAAGTCTTCTTTCTCTGAAACCACAAGGCTACAGAGGCTAGATATTTGGCATTTTACATTGCCCAATGCACCTCTGCACACATTGTTTAAATGTTGCCACGGGGGTCAACATTGGTATTGCCTGGGGGATCATTTGTTTACCATAGACTTATCTATTAAAAATCTTTTTTGCCAAAAACACAAGTCCCACAGCTTAGGTATTTAGTATTTAGCACTGTGGAGCCGCCGTTGCACAATGGTAGCGCATTCGCCTCAGGATCAAAGGGCCTCAGGTTCGATCCCTAGCATCGCCATGTCGGTAGTGTCCTTGGGCAAGACACAATTAAATCCACATTGCCTCCCTCTCTTCGAGGATGATTCCAACTAAAAACTAGTATTTAGCATTGTCTTGTGGACTTCTACCAAGTTTGTTCAAATTTTGCCCTGGGGTCAATAGTGGCTGTTCCTGGGTGGATACTTTTTTTTACATAGACCTATGTTAAAACTTTCAAAAATCTTCTACTCCAAAATCACAAGGTAAAGAGCTTAAATATTTGGTATGTAGCATTGTCTAGTAGACATCTACCAAGTTTGTTCAGATTATATCCCTGGAGTCAAAATTCCCCCCTCCCTGTGGGTCCCTTGTCTGTATATAGAGAAAAGGGTTGCAGGAATTACCTAGCTTCCAATGAGTTCCTTTAGCAACAATGGATTTACCTAGCAACCAGTGACTTGCTTAGCAACCAGTGAATTCCCCTAGAAACAAGAGACTTTCCTTACAACCATTGATTTACTTAGCAACAACTTAGACCCCTATCAACCAGTGACTTTCCCAATCAACCTGTTACTTCCTAAGGAACCATTGACTTCTTTAACAACAACCTAGTCTCCTAACAGTCAGTAAGTTCAGCTAGCAAGCAATGATTTCCTTAGCAGACAATGACTTCCCTTAGGATCAAGTGACTTTCTAAGCAACCATTGACTTCCTTTGCAACAACTTAGTCCCCTAGGAACAAATGACTTTTTTAGCAATATTTGACTTCCTAAGCAACAACTTTGTACCTAGAAACCAGTGACTTCCTCGACAATTAGTGAGTTCCCCTAGCACCTGCGACTTCCTTAGCTGCCAATTAGTTCCCTAGCAACCAGTGACTTTGCATTGCAACCATTGACTTCCTTAGCAACCACTGACTTCCTTAGAAACATCTTAGTCTCCTAACAACCAGTGACCTGCTCTACGAACTAGTGACTTCCTAAGTAAACATTGACTTCCCTAGCAACCAGTGAGTTCCCCTAGCAACTAGTGAATTCCTTACGAACCAGTGATTTTCTAAGCAACCAATAACTTTCTTAGCAACACATTAGTTCTGTAGCAACCAGTGAGTTCCCTTTGCAACCAGTGACTTCCTTAACAAACTGTTTGCATCCTCTTGCCACCAGTGACTTCCTTCGCATCCGTTGAAGTCCTTCGCAACAGGCAGCATTTGATCTCTTTGGCAATCACTGATGTCCTGTACATCGGGTTTCCTATCAGGCGTATGGCATATGGTGCCTTTTAGCGACCAGTGTTATTTTAAAACCAGTGAATTTCATTAGCAACCAGTAACTTTCGCAGTAACACATTACTTCTTTACGTGCGCTGGTTATCAGGTTAGCGATATAGGGCCATGATGGCCCTCTTGCTCAATAAATTCTAGGCTACAGTGTGAATTTTTGAGATCTGAATCGAAGTTAATGGGCAGCTTTAATTAAAATTAATGGTGTTATCTTTCGGTTCTTTGTACTTCTGGCAACAAAAAGAACGTAAGTGCATTTTACAAAGAACAATCATTATAATTAGCTCAAGCACTAGCCTGCTGTTGATCTAAATCCGTTCATTCTATTATGTACCAGGCTCTGAACAACTTAAAAGATAATTACCAGTAATCTCTATTTCACAAAGGGAGTTGAGTTGGTGCTGAAATAAATACTGGAATATCACGGTGAACAGGGAAAACATGTTAGAATAAGCTTGCAACGTCTGAACATAAGCTTGTAGTCGTAGTTAAAGTCCTATGACCCTTCAACATGGCAATGCTGAATGATGGTCGAGTAAGATGAACAATATATGCATACAGTACATGTAAGAAATGAATTATGTTGACGGACAAAAGGAACCGAAAATACACTGAACAAAATGGCTGGTCTACTAGATTTTTAAAAGGGTAGTTAAAAATTATTTAACGGACTGTCATTATATTCAGTAAGACTGCTGATGAAATGTTATACAGATCTGTCAGTTTTTATTTTCCCTTTTAAAATAGTCCTTAAATACTTCTACGAATGTGATAAATATAATATTCTGAGTGTGATGGTACCGTTTAACAGTAACATCACCTTTAGGGGCTCACTAATATCAACTTCTGACTATTAAAGTTCCAACGTCTGAAATTGTATAATTGTATACCAAGTAATTGTACACATTGCAGTTTCCGTTCTACAGCTTGTTCAAACCGTATTCCAACATTAGAAATAGTGACCTGGATTTTTACCGTATATAACCTTGTATCCGTTTAACTGTATTTTATTAGTATTACGAATAATGGATAAAATAGTAAAAAAATCATTACCTTGCCATGCCTTTTTTAAAACGAACTTAAACCTATGCTCGAAATCCGCATTGATTTCGTTGCCAGAAATCACTTTTACTTATAGAGTTTTTTAAATTTTGATACAAGATTCATATTTTTTAGCTTATTTAGAAAAATGTATTTGATATAAACTTACATATTAATATACATTTTTCGTGCAAAAATTACAAATTAAAAATCAAAGCGTTGTGAGCCTGAAGGCCTGGGGCTGTAGATTAAAATCCCAAAAAAATTCTTGACCTTCGTATATAGCGGTCGGAACACTTACCTAAAGCACGGCTCGAAAGTTGCATAGGCGTAATTTTGTATTTGACATAGAATTAATCATTCACATATATTTTTAGGATGTTTGATTATTATAATTTTCGTACGTTCACAAATTAAAAATAATTACTCAGTGTGGTGACAATATCAATTGTTTGAGAGATTTACAATAAAAATAATTCAATCGGCGCTTTGTGTCAACTTCAAAGCGATATACTGTATCATGTGGATCGAAAAGTGTATTGTGTCACCAAGGACAAGACCAGGAAAAGAAATAAACAAAGCAATACCAACAATGAAACTGTTATAAATGAAAGACTGCACAATACGTATAAGGAAAACCAAAAATGATTCTGGTTACCTAGAGACTGGTAACGGTGAACCGTTCACTGGGCCTTTAATGCAGAGTAACATCGACCTTTAATGGCGGGTGATTTTGATCACGTGACTTCCTTTAATTTGTATCATTTTTAAAAGTTTATTTTTAGGTTGAAATATGTATGTAATTTCGTATAATAAGAAAGTTGTAATGAAATAACATCAGAAATTTGAAATCAATCTACAAATCTAATATCAAATTCCGTATTTCCGTAAATTTCGTATTTTCCTGGATTTATCCATATATTATCTTCTGTAATCCGCTAAAACGAGTATTTTCTAAAGCGAAAAAATTGTGTAATGTAGCCCGTAAAAAATCATGACCTTTCTGCAATTCGTTGTATCTTGTACCCATACTCTTTTTCTTTCTAATATGTTCTTATCGTATGCCAGACATTCAAACAAAATTGCTCTGGACGGTCTTTAACTTTTGATCCAAAGCGCATTTTACAGTCTGTTTTTAGACATAGCACAGTTAAATTGTCTGCATTCGTTTAAAACTTTCATATTCTATACTTATGGCCTGAAGGACTTACAAGTTCCAAGCCAATAACGAATTTACATGCGATTCCAACCTAGTGAATCAAGGCAGCTGTTGTTACTTACACAGTCCACTTATAAAAAAGTAGTGCATTTAGCTTATTACATATAATGCAATTTAAAGATATTAGTTTCAACCGTCAGATTTACGTAAATTAATGATTCATGAAGAAAGGTTTTGTTGATACACTATTAAAACTCGGGGTGACTTTTGTTGATCTGCGTTTGTAAGATGCATTTGTTGTTAGTATGGACCTGTTTTGAGTTATGTATGAATGACTGTGGGTTGTGTTGACGTAGAATGATGAAAGCTGAGACAATTTAAGAAACTGCAAAGGAAGGCTGATTATTAATTATATTCACCTCCCCTAAAAAACGGTATACATCCTCCTTATTTTGTAATCCATCTAATAACATAATTATGTTATTTAATATATTTAGAACACATCAGAATTCACAAGTATAATGAGGAAGGAAGCCAGGATTTTTTATGGGTTTGCTTGTAAAACATATTGTGAATAACACAATTAAATTAAAAAATTAAATCTATTCTTAACATTTGAATTTAACATTTTACATGTGTACAGAAATGGTACATTTACCTTTTATGTTGTTCTTTTGTCACTCGTTACTCTTTTAGAGCGGTTTGTACACTGGTTATATACACTACTGTTTTATAATAATAAGCAAGCGCGTTTGAAATAAATATCATATCTAAATATTATTAAAACCACACCTGATTGACCGTGTTGTCCTATCTGTTTAATATAACCGCTTGGATAAGCCAATTTTCCTGGCAAAATTCCGTAAAATCGCGATGCCTGGGTGATTTGTGTGGGTAAGTACGAGAGTCAATAATCTACATCCACAAATTATATATAAATTCGTGATTTATCTTAAACCATTTTCTACCTTTTGCAGTTTATGTCGGGTTGTTTTTCAGTATCTTAAATGTACCTTTTAGGGCAGTCAGGATAAGCAGATGCCATACGTACAGTTCTAACCCTTGTTTATTTTTATTATTATCACTTATTTTCTTTTGAAATTTGTACTTATGTAAAAGTTTAACATTAAATTTAATTTAAATCATTTATACAGCTATAACATTATGTTGTAGTATGTTTACCCCTGTGTGGTTAGTTCAAAAGCTCTTGGAGAGCTTATGTTGTACTTTTAAGATTCGGCATCAGTCATATCTGGGGTCCCCCAAGGTTCAGTGCTGTACCCTTGTTTTTCTATGTTACATAAATGACCTATCCAACTCGTTCAAAAGTATAGTTCGGCTTTTTTCTGACGATTCCATAGTATACTTCGCAATTTATTCCTGAGTCGACCTATAAAAGCTTAAAATTATTTATCAAAAATAAAAAAGTGGGAAAATTATTGGTCAATGGAATTCAATCCAGATAAATGCGAAATATTAGAATTATAAGAAGGAAAAATACCATCATGTTCCATTAAGCTGCAAATATCGAACTTAACATAACACAAAAATAATGCAAAATATTTACGGGTAACCACCAGTTAGGACTTTAGTTGGTAAAAGTAATAACATGTGTATATTTGGGAATAAAAATATGTTTAAACTAATAGGACTATTGAAAACATAACATTTAAGGCTAGTTAAAAAATCTTGATTTACTAAAAGAAATGTACAAACTTAAAATAGAAACATGCTGCAAATACGAATCAGCAAGTGCTTTGATATGATCCAGAACCAGGCCTTAAAATTAAGAATCATTACTGGGGCAATGCGTACACCTCCGAGGCAATGGAAGAATTCACTGCTATTCCACCACTTTCTCGTTAAAAGAAGCGTTACGAGGTACCAGTTCTTGCCAGGCTATCCAATGAGAACAAAGCTTGGGACCCGAACAAAGATTATCTGAGAAGAAGGATCTTTGTTGGTGGTGTGCACTTCTGGGTGCTGTGGGGTTCGTTTTGGGGAGGCTGCGTTTTTGGTACGTGGCATTCCCTGTTTGATATTATTTTTGTTTTTGTCCATGACAATGCTGACTTTGTCTATCTTGGACTACCAACTGCTCCTCTTGATATGTCAGCACTGCCAGATCCATGGAAGTATGGCCTGTCAAACATTAGTATCTGCACTACAGTACCTGGTTTCTAATCGGGTATGGAATATGAAAATATAAACAAAAAGTCAATGACACGGGCCATGGTCTCAGAAAACTATACAACACAGACATTGACCCATGTGTGCACAGGCTACTATACAAGATTATAATATGTTGCTAGTATTTTCATAATTCACACGATTGGTGGATCAGAGACAGCTAGTATACATAACAACAGACAAACATTGTACCAATTACAAAGCAGAAGTAGAAGCCATCATAAAGGCATAGAAAACTATGGAAGAGTCAAAAGAGTACTGTCAACAGGTGGTAATCTTACAGATGCTCCATCAGTCCTGGGTGCATTGGCTTATTCCAAATTGCTTTGTCTTGCCAAATAACTAAACAGACTCAGAGTTCGGCGGAAAGTGTCTCGTCAGCAGATACCAACACGCTGTGTTGTTCATAGCAATTAATGAGATGGCAGACCAGTTGGCAAAACAAGAAGCTAGAGACGACACGCCACTCAATAGAGTCACGTATGGAGAAAAGCTGACGCTGTTTAAGACCCTTACAAGAACAAAGACACTTTAAGATGACTACCATCTACTAGACAGATGGGAATAAGTACTATTCATTCTATTCAGACTTCGAACAGGGTACAATATGCCCAATGCCTCATTATTATATTAGTTCCCATTGCACCTCTCTTGCATGAACTTGGTGTTTACAGTCTAAACAACTTCGCCCTGCAAATATTTTCTATATCAATTCACAGTGCATATATTGTGAAAAGTGGGCCTTCTACTTGCCATTTTGGTACATACCTAATAGAAATAAAATCACATGAAGTGGATCCTTTTATCCCATAACTACCTTTTAATACTGTTACACACCTCTCTTTCGAGTATTATGGACAGGTGTGCGTGCCATAAAATTAGTGACAGGAAAGCATTAAAATACTACAAGAAAAAATCCATATAAATAGTGTTAGTGTGAAAATAAAAGCAATCAGTTTGTTAACTTGTGTAAAATATAGTAGAGAGACAGATAAAAGTGGAAGAAACATCTGAATGATCTAGTAGTTTCATTCTGAAACAGACTGATTATAAAAGAAAAGAAAATCTTGCATGAAGTGGATTTTAAACGCTACATATCATTATATATGGACTACGTTCAATCACAGGAAGTTGATATTTTGTCAAAAAAATAAAAATGATCATATGCCTCTAATTTGGTTGACCACTTTTAGAACATTATTCGTCTACGTTCTACTAATCAAACACCCTGCAAAGTCACGTGACATTGTTTACCTGCAAACATGACTACAAATGGTCAAAATCCGAGAAATTAGATTACACTTAACGGATAGAACCTTGTTGGCAGATTTTATAGGTACATACATATTGTGAATTAGTGAATGTAAGAAAAGTATGTTCCACGTACTTCCCAAGTGTACCACTGTGGATAATTTTTCGTAATATTTATAAATGTAGGCGTCCTCGATTATTTTCGACCCGCTTCGTCTATCGATAATAAACGGTACCAGTGTGTTGTCTGATAGTGTTATTAAACTTGACTGAACTTGTGCTTATGGGTTATGCTCATTTAGAGAGGGTAAATCAGGGCACAACCTGAAATAACAGGTATGGACCCCCCCATCCCCCAGAGTTGTAGAGGGGCCTCTCGGGGATGGGGGTCCATACCCCACGCCTGCTATATAAGCCTGAATTATTATTTGAAAAATATCGCAGTTAAAAGGTCCATTTCTAACACCAAATCAAATTTTCTTGTAAATCTGGTATTGTAACAGGGAAATACAGTTTGAAACTGGCTTCTTAAAGTTGACAATATCCTTATCCTAGCCTCAATAGTTTGACTGCAAGACCGACCAATTTTACAAATTGATACTACATAGATAAGGGCGACCGTCGTACGTATATAACAAAAAGCCCTGGCGCACAATTTGTTGGGCTAACAATATCCGTGGAGGATTTCCCTGTTTGAAATACTGCAGCAGAAAAAACAAGTGAATGTTTTCGTATTTCCTTAGATTTACCTGGGTGGTCTTTTTCATCTGAGAAGACGCCTGTTATGATTCTAGATTTTGAAAGAAAATTTGATTTGGTGTTAGTAATGGACCTTTAATATTTGTTTTATGTTAGCTGTGACTTGTAAAAACTGTGACCGTCATGTCAGGCATGTAAACCAGGTACGGTGATGTTCTTTAGAAAATAAACTGTTTGTCTTTTAAACTTGAATATCATGAACAAACTGGCCTGTCATTAATATAATATACTGCAATTTCATAGCTTACTATATGTGTCGTGATGTTTGCTGTAGTGGAATACATGTCGCTTTTAAATAATGTAACAGTGACATAAAAGGATTGCCACTGACAAATATTATAGAAAAGTAAAAAGTATAGAATCTCAGCATTCCCTTAGTTATCAGAAACTACGTATTTTATAACTTCCCTTTAGAGGTGTATAGCAATGGTGACTGTGAAACTGCTGTATTTACAACAGATCAGTTTATTCAAGATAAATGGTAAAATACTTTTTAAGTTTACAATACATTATCAACTTACTTGCCTGTATAAAATTCTGTTACTGTAGCCATTCCTCATAGTATTTTCTAGTGAGAAACAGAACTTCTGTAACTATGGAATCAAAGACTAGAGTCATGCTTCCATAAATTTAGCCCCTGAAGCCTGCCATTTACAGCAGTGTACATGTAGCTATCTTGTGTTAGTACAGCTGTCACATTTACATATGTTAATGCTTAAGAGCTGTTTGGATGGCTGCAAGTGCATGTCTATAAATTAGTGATTCCATGTAAAGATATAGACAGTGAAAGATAGTTAACTCCTTTTTTTTACAGGATTGGGAGTTCAAACTAAAGTATATCTAATTTTAAGATTGATCTTGATAAAAATTATCTGAGCGAAAGTTGCCGAGGATATGCACAAATAAGCTTGATATATCGATCACTCCTATCAAGTTTCATTGATTTCCATCCATTAGTTACTTAGAAATAGGATAGGCAAATTTGTTGAAAAAAGGTTTGTATGACACGTGACTCAATGAAAATTATCTGCGCAACATGCCAATGATATGCACAAAAAGGCTTGCTATAGATCACTACTCTTAAGTTTAATTAATTTCAGGCCTATGGTTATTGGAAAATAGCACGGACAAAATTTGCTTGAAAAATCGGAGGAATGTCACTCAATGAAAAATTTCCCTTGAGCAACATTCCAAACATATAATACACAATTAAGGCTTGGTATCTGGCAATACTGTATTACATAGTACCAGTTTAAGGAATAAAGATGTCATAAAAATTCACTTATGTTAGGAAACTGAGTCTACAGATTCATACACATTTCCAAAGCTAACTCACTTTTCAAACATGTGAACAGGATGGCATGTTGGTCAAGTGGTAAATTCTCTTTATTATTAATCTGTAGGTCACTGGTTCAAACCATGGCTTGGTCAATGGAAATTACAGAAATGTTTTCTGTGTTTCCCTCCCTTCTAGAAATGAACTGGTTAGAAACCCAGAGGTAGTCTCGTGTGTATCATTCAGTGCTATGCACTGGGCACATAAAAGAACCAAGATGTCTGTTAAGGTCTGATACCTCGGTTCCCCGCAAGTTGTATCTGTATTCTGTCTTGTCAACCTATGTCTGAGTATCAGGAGTCTAAGCAGTTTCACCTGAGGAAAAATCTAAGGGTCCGTCGGGACTGTAAACAATGATATATTAAAGGTCCACTACTAAGCGAAAACTAAGTGACAGTTATTTCAATGGCATGTACATTACCTTATGCGACACTAAATAATGAAGATTGGCAGGTTAAATTTACGAAAGTGTTTGGAACACAAAGAAAAGTTTGTGTATTTGTTGAAATCTCAGTGAATCGACAAAATGACTACCCAGGTCTTTTTAACTTTCTTCATAATGCCAGGAACGTGAATTCGTTCCTGATAATGCTAGAAAATAGTGTCATGTCTGTGATTTGTTTGAATCTCTACATACCAACTTTCATTTTTTTAAAATACTTTTTCTGTGCTTTTTAAATTTTTGTTTCACCTCCTTTAATGATGATCTGTGAAAAGAAAATAAGGATACTTTCCCTTCACAAATTTTATAAATTTGTGTTGTGAACATTAAAGTTACTTAGAATGTTTTCTTCAAAGATGGTAAGGTGAAACAATAAATTAAAAGCTAGGTCACCAGGTGAAAGCAAAGAAAATAACTTGAAAAAAATATTGCCCTCAAGATGCCTCAGATTTGGACCCCTCATGTGAAATTGCCTACATGTTTGGATGATTTCCAGGTAAAGTTTGAAACTTGGTCACATAAGATGAAAACAGGTTGTATACATCTCAGAATAAAGGAAATCCTTGTGAACCCTGAAGACACATAAGTATGTATCATATCTGAACAAAAAATGGGGAGAAATACCTGGATAACTTTGGAAACTTCAAATCACATTTTAGGGTTGGAAACTAAATGTAATTCACCAGGTCAGGTGAAAGAAAAACCAAGTGGACACTCAACATTTTCAAACAAGAAGACATTTCTAGTATTTTGTAGGTAATTTTTTGTGCACTGCCACATCTCTCAGTGTATAGACATATATGTAATAGACTACATTCTGTAACTGTACTTACTACTATAACATTTAAGTCCCAGTACAGTTTAGACAGTAATTACAAACTGTTGGGTACCTGAGTAGAATCACACTAGTAACAGGATAATTGTACCTTGCATTATTAATAATGTTAGCATACCAAGCGTTACAACAGCAACGTCCATGGGCCATGGCTTTGATTTTTTACTGGCGTGATTGTTTATTGTAAAACACACTTGTATATACCTGTTATACACCGTAAATTGATCAAGGAACTACAATGTTGAATATTGTGCCAAAAACACAACTGTGTTACATTAACTTTATGATTGATTCATATCTGCTATAAGTCATGTATCTGTTGGTGTGGTAGGCATATGCCCAGTACAATCAGTTTCTTGACTGCCTCTTTGATATCCTGCAAATTATTGTTCCAGAAAAAGTTCTCTGAAATTTTTGAGTAGTGAGAAGTAGAGAAGTTAGTAACATTATTTTGTAGTTAAATTTCCTCTTTGTGGCGGATATAGGACTGATAGGACAAGGAGAAAGGTGAAGAAACTATATTGGAATTTAGCAGTATCTGAATGATGTTTGGGGAATGTTTTCTTCACTCTTTCCAAAGTGTGCACATTTATAGTAAGGGTAAATATAGAATACAGTGTAACTGCATGAAGATACCTGTGCCTGTTGTATGAGGGTGGCTGACCTGGGATTTGGCGGGTACAGTCCAACTGTTCAGTTAAAGATACCTTTTCAGGGGTAAACTAAAGGGATGAAAATAATTACGGAGTGGTTCGGGTTTGAGTTGTGATTTTAATCACAGATCTTTGAGTCTAGTGTTACTGTAAACTTTACTAAGATCAAGCTTCTATAAGATGAAGTTCAAACAAATGATGGAATTTATGGCGTCAGAAGGAGCAGACCAGAGGTTGTGGATTTGAACCCTCATTCTATTGCAGGTGGTTATATTAGATAGGGTAATGTAGTATCTTTTATGCCTTTTAGTTACATTACAATATGTTAAATTTGAGATGTCTAAATTATTGAATACAGATCTAGCTTTGGTTTAAAGTGACTTAATTTGTGGAGTCTGCACTTCGGAACAGACAAAAAACATTTTACCCGGTGTATTGCATTGCTTTTGCCTTAGTCCTTGTACTGCATGGTTATTATTCCAGGAGAAGGTCCAGATCTCAAGACCCTATTGAGGTCCTAGTTAGCTTCAGGCTTCATTTACGTCAATTTTTATGGATGGACATAAACAAAATGCATAATGCTACTAACTGTTGTGCCTGATAGATTCTCCTTCTCATTGAAAGTAAAATATTTGTAGGAAAAGGATCACTCAGACTCTGTAATAAAATGAAGAAAACGCCTGCTCTTAGATGTGCAAGATAATTGCTTGTTTACATACCAGTCATATTTTACCTAAGATTTAAGTATAGTTTATTGTTAATTGTTTTAAATGCCGTTATGACATTAGTTATTAACTATAGGGTTTTAAATTTCCATATAAATTATGTATTGATTGCTCTTGTATTGACAAAGTACTGTTGTTGATTGTTAGTTTTTCAAAAATCAATATTTTCTTTCCACTATCCCACAAAGTTACATACCTCTGCTTAAAGAAACTTGACGTATCTTTTTTTAGCTCACCTAGCTACGCCAGGGTGAGCTTTTCTGATCAATGATTGTCCGTCGTCCGTCGTCTGTCGTCCGTCAACATTTTGATTCAAATGACATCTCCTCTGAAACCTCTAGGCCAATGTTGATAAAACTATGCAGGAATGTTCCTTGCATGAAGCTCTACCAAAATTGTTCAAAGAATTCCATTCCATGCAGAACTGGTTGCTAGGGCAAAAAATACGAAAAACTTTAAAAATCTTCTCCTCTGAAACCACAAGGCCTAGAGCTTAGATATATGGCATGTAGCATTGTCTAGTGGACTTCTACCAAGATTGTTCAAGTTATGACCCCCGGGTCAAAATTGACCCTGTGCAGGTGGGCCCTTAGTTTTTGCATAGGCATATATAGGAAAAACTTTAAAAATCTTCTTCTCTGAAACCACAAGGCCTAGAGCTAAGAATATGGCATGTAGCTTGTCTAGTGGACCTCTACCAAGATTGTTCAAATTATGACCCCGGGTCAAAATTGACCCCACGGGGGTGGTCACTTAGTTTTGCATAGGCTTATATAGGAAAACCTTTTAAAAATCTTCTCTGAAACCACAAGGCCTAGAGCTTGATATTTGGCATGTAGCGTTGGCTAGTGGACCTCTACCAAGATTGTTCAAATTATGACCCCGGATCAAAATTGACCCCCCCACGGGGGTCCTTAGTTTTGTATAGGCATATAAAGGAAAAACTTTAAAAATCTTCTTTCTGAAACCACAAGGTCTAGAGCTTAGATATTTGGCATGTAGCGTTGCCTAGTAGACCTCTTCAAAGTTTGTTCAAATTATGCCCCTGGGGTCAAAATTGACCTTGCCGGGGAGGTGGGGGGATCACTTGTTTTACAAAGGCGTATATAGGAAAACCTATTTGGTATATAACATTATCTAGTGATCTTCCACCAGGCAAGTGGACTTGTACCAAGGTGAGCGATATAGGGCCATCTTGGCCCTCTTGTTTACATTTCTAAATAATAGATACAAGTCCTTACCTGATACAGGAATTGATTTAAAATATCTCGGACTCTTCTATTAGAATATTCATGGATTTCTAAGTCGGACTAAGTTAATTTTCGTGTTTTGGAACTTGATATTAGAAATCAGGTTTTCCTGATTTTAAGTTCAAATTATATATGGAACACAGTTGTAAAATTTTGGAGGTATTTTGTCATGTGCCTTGAAATTGATTTTATTTTTACATTATATGTTTTTTATCTAAATTCTGTTATTTCAGTATTGTACTTTTTCAAAATTTTATGCTCAATAATGGTTAAAAATTTACCATGGATATTACATGATTATCTTGAAAGGATTTATCTTTAAGTCTTAAACACCGGAACAACATTCATGAAATTTGTTTTAAGTTTATAATATTTATGTGTTAAGTACAGTCAAACAGCGATGTAAAAATAGTGTAACAAAAGTATAATGCAAAAATCAAGTAATTAATTTCTTATATTAGCCTAGATTAATACAAATAATTTTGTGGTGTTTCTTTTTTCATTTTAAGCTATATCGTAAATTTATGTTTAGTTTATACATCAGTTTATTTCTTTTTTCTCATATTGTTTGTTTAAAAATGTTTGTCTGTGTCTTGAATTGAGTGCTTAACAACTAATAGTACATTGTTTAAAGGCTTAAACATCTGAATAAGCAAATTTACCTAACAATATCGCCTTTGTTGTAATACATAGTTCATATTTTTCCAAATTTGCACAACTTAATGTGGAATTTTACTTTACAAAATCTTGTTTGAAATAGGTGTTAAGGGATGGGTACATAATGTAGTTCAAGGATATTTTCTTCAATTGGATTGGTGAAATTGTTCTTTGGTCTACTTAATATTAAATAGGTTAAATTCAATCCCCTCAAAAGGACTTTGTATCAAATGATTCAAGGCCATTTAAAATGCAATCAATAAATCTTTTACATTGATTTCAAAATGTATGGAACATTGATGGATTTTATTTTTGTCCTGCATTTGAAGTCAGCTAGCAATGAGGTCACCAGGAGCGTGGGTTCGGGGGTAGGGGAAGGAAATGTTGTTCAGGCCTGAGAGAACCACAGCATAAATTTGAAGCATGTACCTTGCCTATACATAGATTTGCAAGATAAAGACTTGTTAGAGAAAAATGTAGGTTGTTAAATAAAAACTGCCCTGTGTTGATCATGTGTTCCACTTTACTTCTCTTTTTATTACTTGAATATTTTATTGTTAAAGATAATTGATAAAAGATAAAACATATTCTGTCACATCAAAAAGTCTTATAGATGAACTTCCATAAATTAGGGTTGAAATTGCTAAGTTCTGCTTCAATGGACAGGTTTTACTGTATTTATGAAAAATGGAAAATCCATTTTGTATGAGATGTCAGAGGGTTATGTTATCTGAGATGGATGGTGGCATGAAAATCAATTGTTTTAATCAGGAGGAATCATCGTGATTGCCTAATTAATATTGCCACTGATAGTTCCTGTAATTACTTGTAACTGTTATTGAACTTTGGGTTGATAAATCGAATTCTTCGTAAAACTCTTGTCCAGTGTAATTCAGTTAAATTGTTTTAAAGTAATACAGGGCCTCAACCTGGTTTGAAACCTATCGCCATTTTTCAATACCAGAACATTTAAGAGGAAATGATTTCAATTTAATCTGATGTTGTAAATTTTTTTTGTGTCATTTTCATCTTTTTTTGCCATTCAGCAAAAGTATTTTGCAGTATTGGCAGTGGCAGAGGAAGCTCTATACCAGTTTTGAAACTGAAGTTTTCATCACAGATTTTTCATAGGCAGTATAATATATACTTTGTGCTTTTGGTTTTAATGACCGCCCTTTATTCATAAATATTAACCTTGTTAACATTCTAGAGACCAAGATTTGAGTTGTTTCCTAAATTTTAATGAATGTAAATAATTATCTGACTTGAAGAAACCTTTGTTTGCTCTTCTGTAGTCAAAAATGGAAGTCAAACAATCAAAACTGTTTAAGTCACTCATTTGTTTTGCTCTATCATTCAAGCAGGTTAAGCTCAGTTATGTGTTAAGCACATTCAGATTTCAGGCTTAGCTTAGCTTTTTACTCAGTCATGAATAAGAAAAAACTGTGAAATTGAGATTTCTTTTCCATGAAAACAGTTCATTTTTAACAGACAATTTTGCACATGTACATCAGTAAGTTCCTGGGATATTGTATTTTCGTCTTTCTCCCATTAATAGGAAATAGTTAAAAAGATCACAGTTTGATACCTATTTGCAAAATCAGAAAATTAGTATATGTTTTCCCAGAAGATGACAGACTAACGGTCTTCCCCCGAAACCATGTCTGTATTTTCACCCTTTTTCTGATAGTTTTGCATCAATAACTTATCAATTGTCATTCCATTAGGGGACATTATGTGAAATTTGCAAGGCTATGTTACTAAGCATTGTGTAATACAATATCATTATTATAAGGAACAGAAATGTTTTTGCATAGAGCTATACCTGTTAGTTGATAAATTTAGAACTGTAATAAGTGTACTGAATGGTAAAACTTTATAAAAAGAATTTAGCTGATTAAGAATTTAAAACTGTCAGAAATAAATACAATCAGTACAGGAAAAAGTTTGACACTAGTATAAGTATCAGGTTTAGGTTTTGCATATGTCAGGAAATCTTTGCATGGTCAAGGTCAGTGTTGCAGTTATTGAAAATAAAGCCAGGTTGTATTTACCCATCTTAGAAATATTAGACTGGTCAAGGTCAAGGTTAGACTGGCATCAGTCATTAGAGTCATTACCTCCTGTCTTTTCTGGGCATTTTTATAACATCTTCACAATTTCTCCTTCCCTTGTTGAGATGAGCTTTGATTGAGACAAATTTTTGATAGAGATACTTTTTAAAAAGAAAATAAGACTTGAAGAGAAAAAATGTAAGACCTCTCAATCTCAACAGACTTTTATATGTCTAGGTCAATTTCAGAGTTCCAGAAAGTATCATTTCATATCAGTGCTTGTTCTTTTAATAATATAAAGTAACAGTTGAACATGCACCTGAAAATTATTTTATACTACTCTTTGTAACTTCTCAATAGCACCAGGGTATCTTAGAATCAATGGGAGGCTGATGACAAGATACAATATTCCAGGGAAAACAAGAATGCGAGTAATCATGTTCATAGTCTGTAGCTAAGTATCATTGCATCAGTCGGCATCAGTCAGCATCTATCACCCACTGTATGAAGCCTTTGTGATTGTTATTTTTGTCTAAGGTGAGTGAGAGCAGTGAACAGAAGGTGAAGACAGACAAGATAATAATACAACAGATGGTATTGTCTGGTAATCTTGGATTAGTGAAAGTACTACAGATCTAAATATAGAATCTTATCATTATCCCCAGAAATGGTTGGTTATTTTATGCGCTTGGGGACAGTGCAAAATACAGAAAATGTCCCACCTGGTTCTCTTATATATCTGATGTATATCACCGATACATGAGACATGTTTAATGTTTTATTTGAACAACCATTTATATTAGTTATGTTAGCGGAGGAGCAGGGGCTCAAACCTGCTTTCCCTGGATTACTAGTCCAGCATGCATGGATCCTCTCCTACAGTTTTTAAATACAATGTAGTATATCACTCTCTAGTAATACTTTTTGCTCTAAAGCACTGAAATGTGCCACAATTTGTTAGCAGAGTAGGCACACCTGGCTAATAAATATAATATTATGCTTTCAGTGGAGTATTTGAATTGGCAAATGGTTACGGTGGAAGTTTTTTCATTATTTTTAAAGATAGATTTAATAAGTAAAGCAGAACAGTTTATAAAATCTGACCTATTCCTTTGTTTAGTCAGTCTGACAGAGAGGGGGTCCTGATAATTGTTGCGATAATAACTTTATCATGTTGTAGCTCTAATTTTAAAAGTCTTTGGAGGAACTTTTAAATAAGCAACAGTTTACAACTTGTTTACCAAAATGTTTTATTTAGTCTGAAATGTATTTCATTTTAGGCATTTCTGACAAATGTTATAATTGGCATGAAAATGCATACAAGCTTTGCTTCCATGACTATGGTACTACCACTATCATAAAAGTTAATTAAATTACATTGTTTTCTCATCCTTAACTTAAACATAAAAGTAAAGTGTGCTTGAAATAGAGGTAAATATTTAAATAAACACTCAGTATCTGGAACTTAATGATAGAGATTGATAAAGATAAATAGTTCTGCCATAGTGGTTGATAAGATGTAGGAGAAGAACACTTAAAATCTGATGGACAAATTGAACACTTCCTGCAGTATTTACCTTTCTTGCTGGTATATTTACAAGAAAAGAATTGTCTGAGGTAGAGATTAAGATGTCGGCCGCTCATCCTGGAGGTTGCGAGTTCGAGCCCCACTGGGGTCAGGACTGTACTTCTTCATATGACACCAGTACTGGTTTTTCTAGGAAGTGGACTCGAGAGTGACTCGATAAGCTACAAGCTTTCTTCATAATCGAGCTAAAAATAAATTAGTATAAACTATTTATAAAGTACTTACAACAGAACTAAAGAATTACGAGTTATCAAAAGGAATGTGTGGTACAATCAGAGCTTCTGATTTTGAGATCAGAAAGATATGCTAAAATTTGGTGCTGTCAAGCTGTAACAACATTAAAGTGATACCTTTAATGTAAGGAAGTAACAGTCATTTTAGTAATTTCCCCAGGATGTAGAAAATGTCAGGATTTAATGGAACAATTATGTTGCTAGTCCAGGTTTTGTTGTCCCCCACAGAAATCAATAAAATACCGTTTTAGCATTTTTCTCCATGCTGAGTTACCTGGTATTTACATTGTAGAAAATGTATTTTTTTCCAAAGAAGTATTGTAGGAGAAAGTTTGGATCTATGTGTTAGATGGACTTTAATTTTGGAATGATCTGTGCAATATAAATGGCAAATATACACTTGTCTATAAACAAAGAAATCTTCTGGAACTTTTTTGTTCGCACTGGGTAACATTTATGTTATAATCATGAAGTATAAGATTTTGTCTGTCTAATAACAGAACTATAATCTTGTTCAATAAATTCTGTGGTCTGATGAAATGCATTTTTTAGTCCAGTACATGTATTATCACCTTTTTGATAGTCATTGTAGAATACAAAATTTAATGGTAATTTTACATAATTGTCATGCACTGTTGTTTTTCCAGCTCACACAAATCTGTATACTGTGAAAAATTAATGTTTGTGGTGTTCAGACTGTATTGAATTTTGTGAGGGACAGAAACCATGAATTTTACATACCCATGAATACACATTCTGAAATTTATTTAGATTTGCACATAATTATAAAGCCTATGAACTTAACATTTAAAAAAACAGCATAATTTCATGCCTGCAAATATCATGATACATTCATAGTTAGTGTTGAAATTTGTTGTGATATTATTCTAATATTACTTTATCTTACCATTTCAGACTAACTTATAAATAAAACCTTTGAAGAAGAATTCTGTATGATGACTTACCTGACAGCGGACATCATTTATGAGTAGCCAGTCTGTATGGATCTTTCGAGCTTACCTCCTTTACAAGGGCAGATTGCCAATGCAAGAAGTTCTGTGGAGTTTGGGAACAATGGCGGGGTGATTTCCGGCTTCCTGTTCGACAGAGATCCCTTACAAGATGATGATCCTAGTCTGGTCAAAACATTCAATGAGAATGATGGAGAGGAGGCGGTGAAATGTTTACGAAGATGCTTTCAGGTGGGTACATGGATGTGGCTTTGCTCAGGCCTCTTACTTTCCTCATTTTAAATAGGATTCAGAGCTGTGATGTATGAATTACTTGTGGTAAATTCAGTATGAAAAAATAGTGAAGAAATAAAACTGAAATACTGTACATGCTGTAGAGGGGAAACTTTGCAACTGTTTAATTATTGCTTGTATCGAAAGAAATTGACTATTTAAAACACATTTTACACCTTAATATAGTGTGTAATGCTATATATTGTAACTTCTGTTAAAAAAGTTCTAAAGTTTAACATTATGAACTTACCAAATACGGTGACTTTAAATGAAAATTTCATGGTGTACACACTTTCAGTTTTCAAAACTTAGTGAATAGACTGTTTGCAGCTTTTTGGTGCTGTCCATTTCAACCATACTGTTGTATTTTGTACAGTGATTTGTACAGATAGGCAGTTTTTAAAACCCATCGTTTTTGAGGAGGACCAGTACTGGAACCTTCTACCCAGTAAGAAATTGCCAACTTTCTGAAATTCGCACAAAGAAATATGGTCTGTAGCAGGGCTCAAACCCATGACCCTCAGTCAGTGAGGGTTATGTAGTGATTTCAAGTCAGCGACTCTGATCATCTGACCATGGAGGTGGTTGCTTTTGTATCACTTCAGGATAATAAGTATCAAAAGTTGATACAGGCATTCACATGTAACTTGTGGATGAGTCAATGCATGATGTCTATTGTTGTATGGAGATGACAGATGTTTTCAATTAAGAACAGTGCTTTAAAGAATTAGATATTTAGGCACTGACTCACTGAGGTGTAGGGGTAGATGGATGGGACTCTGAACTTGAAGGTCTCAGGTGTGAATCTAACCAGCGAACTTTGACCATCACATGCAATTTTGAGACTTTTGGTGGGCATATCAGAAGGCTCGGAGGCAGTCATCAAGAGTAGTTTATATAAGCTGCAGGAAGTTGCCATTTCTTCAGTCTATTATCAATTTGAAGTAGATAGATTTAAAATACACTGGATTTAACTCTCTACTAGATTTTGATATATCTCTCAGTTTCAAGTAGCATCTAGATTGATTCCTACAAATCTATAGTGAAGTCTAATAAAGCCATTATGAAATCACTGATACATGCTGATTTTCCAGTAACTATGGATACAGTATTTAATTGCATCATTGCTTTCAGTGTTTATTAGCCATATTTATCAGAGACTTGTGAAAAATTTATTTAGAAGGTGTTTGTTCTTGTTATCTGTCTGGGTTTCCTGAATGATATAGAAACATATAGAAACAAACATATAGTCAATTATTTTAACAATAAACAAGTGTAGGTAAAGTCTTAAGTTGTGTAGAAATTGTGCAAAGAAGGCTGTTCCTATTGTGTAAGAAGTGCTACTGGTTACTTGAAGGCTTATGTTCATAGTCTGGCTGCACATCCATCTGCTGAACAAACCAAACCTGCACCAGTCTGTTTAAGAAAGTCACCTTTTTCCATTAACTATTTTCTTAGAAGTCTTAGAAATAGTAATGTGACCTGTTTGATAATTTCATGTTGTCATATCTGAAAAATAAATCATTTCTTTATTTAGATATTTTAGAATTACCAAAAGTTGTGCTGCTGCTGTTTTACAACTTCTGGAAATTGTAGAATATCTAAATATAGAAGCAGATTGTTACATTAGTAATCACAGGTAGGAAAACATGAATATCAAATAGGTCAGACTGTATTTAGTCATGTAAGAAAGCCATATGGAAAACTGTATGTTTTTGTTTTTGAAACTGACTGATGAAGGTTCAGTTCATTCAGTGAAGCTTAGGATGAAGATGGGATTCAGTTGAGTGATGGGCAAGTGGGATCTGTTTGTGATTTTGTGAACTGATATATTATTCCCCAAATTTATTAACATCAGTGTGTACATATGTGACACTAAATAAAACAGAAACATTCGACAGTAAACACTGTAGTTGATACATGATTTCAGTTTATTATTCTAACTGTATATTTTCTGTTTGATAGATATTGCAGCCTGGACATCACATAGCCAGACGAGCACCTGAACATGGCGGTTCAAGCTTCATACATTGTAAACACTCTAACCAGGTTGGTCGGCGCTATCTAAACCTCAGACATTACCTGGAAGAACGGGCAAGAGTTGAGCTTTTGAGAGACTGTTTGTACAGTTTGAAAACTGCCGTGACTTTTGTGCAAGATTTACAACAACTAGTCAAGGATGAGTATAAAGTGCTGTATACCATTACACATGACTGTGTCGATGAACTACCTGTTAGTAAGATATTCTGCCTCAATGCTCTTTGTGAAGATTTAAGAACTCAGATCGGGCACTGGAAATGTATCAAACAAAAACTTCACACAAATAGGTGGTTACAGCCAGGTCTTGGTTCCTTACATTTTCAGTTGGATAAGATCAGAATATCACTTAGTCATTTACAGAATAAAGCAATATGGTGGATTGAGAAATTTGTGGTGATCGGATTACAGGTATTCGCCCATGGAAACGTTGATGCTGTCACACATGAAATGATCTGGAATATAACACGTGGTCTTGAAGATCTTAACAAAATTATAAATGGCTTGCAACATGACAATCCAACTGCTACCTCAGATTTAGGCCTAAAATCTTTCAACAGCCCATCGGGAAGTACTTTAAGTTGTGAAAAGACAAACTCCTTGGCACACCTTGGTGAGCATGTGAAGGCTATTCCATTCTCAAGGGTGCTTAGTGTACTTGCTAATGAGAGATCAAAATACGCGGCATTGGAAACACACCGGTTCTTTACAACCAATCATGAATTTGTGAAATTGTTATATGCAGGAAAATTGCCCGATTTTATATGGATGGAAGACACTAGTAATTCTAATGAGAGACCCGATAAAGATACGTCTGACTATCACACCGCTACCGGAAGCATGACTTCTCTTAGTGCAGCTATACTTAAAGTCGGTAGTGTACGTGCACCTGATTTATCTGATTCTGAATCACCGTTGGTGGATTTATCAAGACGAGAACATTCATTTGCTGAAAATTTCCTGTTAATTGTGTGCAGTTCTACGAATCTTTTACGGAGAAATGACAATCAGAAATCAAGACGAACTGTAAAGCACAGCCAGAGTGTTTCCGTGTCAGGTAAACCTCCTAGGGGTGAGACCCCAGTACTCTCTCGGAGTGATTCATTACGAAAATCTGTCTCCTGGGGAGATTCTGCTGACAGCTCAATCAAGTCACAGCTTACTTCAAGGTAAGGTATCTTTGAATCTTTCTTTAATTTTTCAGTTATAGGTTTGGTTATGATTTTCTTTATTCTGTTGGTTAGGAAATATTTGAAGAAGATGTAAAAGTTGCCAAAATAGAGGTCAAATGAAAATATTTGTATTTCTCAACACCTCAGTTCCAGAAATAAAATCACTTTTAGACACTAATGCTGATTTTTTTTATACAAAACACTTGACTGGCTATAAAACCCAGTTAAATAAGGGTTTTAACATTTAAATTTTTACATACTGAAACACTGTAACCAGTCCAGTAGTAAGAGTGACAATGGATCTATACATGGATATATGAATGGATCTGGATTTAATCGTGTCTTCTTAATCCAGACCTACATCCCTATTGCAGGTCATTGTCAATTTTTCCCTAGTTTCATTGAATGGGGTGCTATGATGTTGAGATAGTGGTCTCAGTCCCTGGCTGCAGAGGTCAAACATACAACTAGGATGTGACCACATAACCCCATAAGATACCAGCACGTAGTTTTCAAGGACAGTGACAGAGACACTTGATCATCATGATCATTGCACTTGAACAGCAAGTTTTTTTTAATATCAATGGTATGAACTTCTTAAGAAAAACATAAATTGCTAGAACCATGAAGGCATAATTGCTTCTCCATGACATGCTTTGAGTTCACTGATGAGAGTTCTCTTGTAACTTTTGTATGCATGTTTTTAATTAAATTAGACTGTACGTCATTGCTTCTTTCAGGTACATGGATTTATACTGGAACCATTTTGGAACCAGCCTGTACATGATGTTTCATGAACCGTGCTGGGTCCGACAGAAATCTCTGTATTTCTCGGAGGTTGGAAGTATGCTAATGCTCAATACAACTGTGATAGCCCTTGTCAAACATATGATACAGCATGTCTGCCTTAAAGGTAAGGTATTCTGTCATCCCCCACAATGCTGTTTAATTTTTTACTCTCAGTTTGACGAAGTCAAGCTGTCACCTTAAAGAACCTATAGTCTCTTAGATTTTTACTCCAAATCTTTATTGTTTAACTTACATGTATGAAACACGAGGGTGTTTTGAAGCTCCCCAAGTAGTTCCAGACTTTAACAGCAGTTACCTCCCCTGACAGCTATGTTAACACACACTATAGTAGTCACTTGGCAATCTCTACAATCTTTTTAGAAATACCTCTTTACTAAGGTAGTGAGTGCACTTTAATATGATTTCTCCAGATTAAATGCAAAAGATAAACAAACATATGGCTGACTTTTCCATGTGCCTAGAAATTGTTTAGCAAGTTAAAGACTGGGGTCAGAGGAAAAATGGTTAACATTGGAGATTTTAGCCCAATTCTCCTTGAATTTGCAGAAGCAGACATGTTTGCTGCAACATACATGCAGTTTAATTGATACTTCATACAATGTCATGTTGATTGTAGATCATGATGGTCTAGTTATTTCTGAGATTATGATCTGACCCCCCCCCCCCCCCCCCCATAGAATATGTTCAGATCATGGTCTGACTTGAAATCCTGATACTAGAGTTTAGGGTACTTCCATTGGCGTATTGTCTAAGCGGGGGGGGGGGGGGCGCATTTTTGGCAGGACATAGCCAAAGGTAAAACTTTTCTCCTTTTATTTTGCCTGGTCAGTTGAGGGCCCAGGTACAATTTAAGATGGTTAAATGATCAAAAGTTATGTATCTCTGGAAAACAGTAAATGCTGTTCAATCAATTGCCAAATATTTAAGTGGTACTTTATATTTATTTTAGATCATGACTCATCTTCCGTATATTTATTAATATATTAGCATGGAATCTGCTTTAAAACCTGATTATTCAGGGTACTATCCATTTCTGTTATATATTGAATCCGGTACATTGTAGATGGTAAGTGTGTTATGTTCCTGGAAAACACCTCTGTTCAACCACTCTTTAAATATTTTAATATTCACCGTCGTGCATGGGATCCTTTTTTTTTTTTTACCTTAGGAACATATGGCTGATCAATGGCTACTACAGTTGCACAAAAGATCAACTATTATTTTCTTAACTAGCTGTTAAGGACATTACACTGGCTGCATGTTGTTAAAAACTGTGTTTAGTAATTGCACAAAAACCTTGTTATTATTTCCATAAATGAAGCTATTAAGGACATTATGCTGTGTACACTTTTCCTTGAAATCATCATTTTATGTAAACAGCTAAAGTAAAGGACTTAAATGTGTTATAATTGGGAGTTTTGTCATTAATGTTGTTTTTATACTGTGTAATGTCCTTAACAAGTTTTAGATTAGCAACCTGTATTGTAGCTGAACAGTGATTTACATGGAACCACTATTTCTGAATCCATTTGTTTTGGTACTCGGCACCTATGATACCTAGTCAAAGATCTTGTTTATTTTGCAGACCAGAAAGTAAATCTTTGATCCTGCCAATTATTTTGACATACCTTTGAAACTGTAATGTTATTTTATCATATGGTGTGTAACTGTGTTTACTGCACTAAACCTCTTGCACAAAAATTAGATTGAAAATTGTGCCACTTAATTGTACATAACTGGTTTTGAAGAAATCTTCTGATAAAGACAATGGAACTGTAGAAGAACTTTTTATTTCTGATACTGAGTTAATATACAGGTTCCATGTAAATTCATAAACAAATTTACACATATTGTCTAATATATTCTGTTCTTGCATGATCAGTGTGTCCACCTGTAGACAAGGAGTCAACTAGCCAATCAGGTAGCATTTTACACTTTGATCACAGTGTGTTGTTATTGTTATCCAGTCAGCATGCAGGTTTCATACCCGACTTAGCAGATGTTGTTGTTTACGCATGTATAGTAGTAAAATATTTGAAATATTTCACCGACTTATTATAAATAATGTATTGAAAGTATATATTCTTGAAAGTTTGAAAACAAAAATGAAATAAAACATTTAAATGAAAATTTTCAGATATATTTATAATATGTTTAAAGAGAAAGCTGTTTCACTTAAATGTTCCCAAGTAACTTTGTTCTGTGGTCCTTGCTGTTCCTGGTTCCTTGTGGTGAAAATAATCAGAATTGTATCTCAGTTGCACGATTTTCCAGGTTTTTGTTTAAAAAAAAGAGTATTTGTAAACATGAAAAGTGTTTGAAAAGAAAGCCTATAACCTAAGATCAAATTATGCAGCATTTATCATTGATTTAGCGGTACAGGGGATGGCAGCTAGCCAGGGCATTAAGACAAATTACAACTAATAATAGCAGCTTGACCTGTGTAGAAAAAACTACAGTATAATTTCTAGGTCAGAGTGGATTAGTCTGGATGTCACTTCCCTTACTGTGCAATTAAAGTCCCACATGCTGAATTCCTGTCTGTTTGAATAAGGTGTCTACCTGAAACCCTGCAGCTCCCCAACAACCTCATTACAAGGAAAACAATAATATTATGCATTACAAGAGGTTTCTAGTGACTTATTAAAGGATATATCTATGTGAAGGAAAATAAATACATGTAAACAGCATATACTATAACTAATCAGCACATAGTCTCAGAGTGGTCAAGTGGTTACAGTTGCTGACTTGAAATCTTTATAATACAGCTCATAGACTGAGTGTCATGGGTTTGAGCCCAGCTGCTGACCATGTCTCTGTCTGTGAGAAAGTTGACAGTTTCTTACCAAGGATAGGGCTCTAGTTCTGGTTCTTCCCAGGAACCATTGTAAACTGGCCGGCTGTAAAAAATCATGAAATACAGTTGAAAATTTGTGTAAAACCCCTACAATAACAGCAACAGCAACAATTCTCAAAAACTTTGTGAAAATAGCATCAAATCATATAAAGATACTGTGGCAACCTTCTTTGCAATGAAATACATTTATAAATAAAACATGCTTATAATTGTAGAAATCATCCTTAAGTAAACTAACAATTGTAGTTATCTCCCTTTAAGAAGGTAACATTAGTAGTTATTGCCCTTAAAAAAACTAACAAATGTAGTTATTTCCCGTTTAGAAGCTAACAGTAGTTTACTCCCTTGAGAAGCTGTCATTAGTTATCTCCCTTTAAGAAACTAATCACTTGTCAGTAGTTATCTCCCTTTAAGAAACTAATCACTTGTCATTAGTTATCTGCCTTTAGGAAACTAATCACTTGTCATTAGTTATCTCCCTTTAAGAAACTAATCACTTGTCATTAGTTATCTCCCTTTAAAAAGTTAATTAACACTATTAGTAAAGATATAAGAGCTTGGAACATTTCTTATTAAACTTATGAAAGGTTTTATTTTGATGCAGTGTGGATAAACAAAAAAAAAGGTAGCTGCAGTGCAAATTGATTTGTAAAATGATTATTTACTTTATGGACAGAACCATTTCAGCTGAAGATCTTCAGATAACATCCACTGGATACAGTTTTGGAATACTAATTGTATATTGTCATTATTTGAATGTAATGTTATTTTTCAAGGTCCCACGAACATGTTGCGTCACCCTATTGACCCCATGTATCCTGATATAGGGGTACCATTAGTCTTGCCTGACCCCTTCCCAGGTTTGTAAATCTGTGTTTAGCTAGGTACCTTGGGGCAGACATTTGCTGTGTTGTTTTGTGTAAATACCATTGCATACTGTGTGTGCATGTAATTTGTTAAACAACTAATTTTATAATATTTTCAACATATTTCTTTTAAGGAAGGAATAATATTACTATTGTTCCTTAGATGTCCATCATGTCAATGTATAGTCTGGTCATGTTTTTTAGCTCTAAGTACTTTTGCCACATAGACTCAGGGCACCTGTTAGAATTTAAAAAAATCAATGAATGTATTTTTTTATACAAAAGCAGGCCCCATATTATCCAAGGTTTAAGTCTTCAAACTTTTTAATGGTTGACCTTTATGCATACAGTTTAGCTCTTTCTTGAAGTTGGATTTATTCTTATAATTTTCATACCGTCTTTCCCCATTCCCATTGGTTCGCTGGTTGCTGTCAGTCACTATGTCTCTAGCTTCAAATGAATTTTAGTTACTTGTATCTTGAAAAAGTAAATAATGACCCAAGCAAATTATTTCGAACGTACCGGTAATTAAGATAAAATAATTAATTGAAAAAGTCTTTTATGCATATACATGTATATTTATTTTGGAATTTTCAAAAAGTTAAAAATATTATTTGTTGTTAAATCATTTGTAAAGTCATTTGTTTTCCCCATGGTAAAAAGAAAACACACAATTTTATACATGTTAGCGTGTGTTGGTATGTAATGCTGTGTTCTCCAAGCTTGTATTGGTGCATGGCTTGTTCAGGACTTCGCTTATGTTGCCTTCTTGTTGCTTGCGAGTTTGAATAGGACATTTTATATTGTGCTGCTTTTGTAACCAGATCATTTTACCAGAAACCTTGGCCAGAACTTACATAGGCAGCTTAAATATAAATAGCTGCAATAGTAAGATTAACTCTTAAAATAGTTGAGCACTCTTTCTTAGCAAAGCATTCATGTAAAAACATGATGTAGGTGAAGGTTTAGCCCTGCTGTTTCATCTCTACTAGTCAGTTATTACATTGTACTGACTGAAGCAATTAAGAGGCTGATGACTGTATCTTCATTTTTATTTCAGTCTTTTTTATACTGTAGGGAGTATGTTTACAGACAGATAAATTGCATAGTGTCAGTATTTATTACTGATAACTTGTCTAGATTGCCTCAATTAACTGTAACAAGCAGGAACTATCAGCTCAATGTGCTTGCTAGACTAGTATTGGCAATATAGGCCTGTAATTTTCATTCTCTGAGACAAAATTGTAGCTTTTATAGCATTACATCACTTCAGTATGGTTTGAATAATTGTCAAGGGTATAATATCCAAACAATTTTAATCAAATATTAAGTAGCAGTAGTTATTTTCCAATGAATAAATGATAAAAAATTAACTTTCATATTGCTGAAGGCCTGTTGTGCCTTGTGACCAGTCGAGATGCAGTATGTGCGATCATGATATGCACTGTTTGATATTTACGAAGTAAATTGTCAGTGGGCAACCCTTTCATCAAATAATTGTTTGGCTCAAAGTAAAAGATGGACAATTAAGTCCACTAAGGTATTTAACAAGTTTAAATAACAAGGTCGGTGATGCATTCAAATTTTGTAAATGCTAACAACTTCATAATGTAATAATGTAGTTGCAAAACATTTTCATTGTGTACATCAAAATATTATTCTTTGGTTGGGGAAAGTGGAATAATGCCCTTTGCAGATTCTTAATGAAAACTAAGAAACATATGAAAGACTTTAGAGAGTTAGAAATATTGAAAATTGTTGGAGTATTATATTGCAAAACATAGCATTGTTCTCAAGTTTAGTGAAGATTTCTGTCTGCCTATGTTCAGTATCATTATATACATAAGTCCTCAAGATTATAAAGGTCTGTTTTGTTCTTTTGACTGAATATATTATAATGTTTTTATTTTACAGATTTATTTCCATCAGGAAGTGTGACCCCGATGTTAAATGCAGCCAGGAAATGTCTACATACAGCGGCTTTCGGTGCCTGGGACACAAGTACGAGTCTTTTACTAAAGTCAACAAACATTCAGTTTTAATCCACACTAATCAAGCATGTGTACACTTCAGCTCAAATCAAAGCAAAATTCATGTTAAGCTCTTTTTTGTGCTCATGGTGAGCTTTTGCGATCACTTGAAGCCCATTTCCCTTTGATAGCTATCCTTCACCTGATCCATTTCTTTGAAGGAAATCTCCTTTGAAACCATAAGAGACACTATCTCTTTTCTGCTTTTCAATGCTATTTCTCTGAAAACATTTCTACCTTCAAGTCAAATGTACAAATATAGCATCACTTTGAGTGTCATGCATTTTTTATATTCAACATTCATTATACCTAATAACTGGTTTCTGCTGTCATCCAATAAACAGTAGTCAAATGTTAGTGCTGATTTAAAGTTATAAAGTCATGACTGAGCAGTTGTGTAAATGAGCACAATCAAGTTGGAAAAATTATATTGTTCAAAGATTTAAAGTGTCCATTCACATTTAGAATGCATAATTTCAAATAAGTTTCAATAATTAATTTAAAATTAATTTCACAGTGACCTTTCTGAAAACTTTTGCAAAATGATACAATACCCACAAATATAAATGATAACATGTAATTATTGTAGTGATGTGTGAAGCACTGGCCTCACACAGATCAGACAAATGTTACCCTTGTCCACTGGTTAATGGAGACTACAGCACAAGGACTGGGATGTTACTGAGGGACACGTATCAACCTATGCTCAACCTTCTAAGAGAGAACATGGGTGAAAATGGTGAACCTACCCCAGGTGGTGAGTAGTTAACTGCTTAATGCATAAAGGCAAAAGTGAGTCCTACTTTGAAGAGGTCTTAAGATGTAGGAAAACATATAAAAGATAGAATTAAAACAGCACTCAGGTACAGAGAATTAAAACAGCACTCAGGTATAGCCAGCTGTACAAGTCAGAAGAATGAGTCCATCTAGATGTCTAATTGTGTGAGAAAAGATAGCAGACAAGACACAAACTGCAGTGGAAATAACAAAAGTAAAGAACAGCACCTTAGTTATTAAGAAGATGGTTCCATAATTAAACCAGATTTACTGCTTGCCTTACAGCTCTTTTCTCAACTTGAAAGTGTTTGCATTTGAAATGCTATTGATTGATATTTCTTAAATAAACAAACTCTGTTATGAGCAGGTGTACCAGCATCATTGAATGAGATGGTTGCGGTGGCAACGAGACTTTTGGCAGCCTCTAGTGTTTCATTACAGTGGTGTCGCAACAAAACTCACCAGTATTTGGCAAATATGGCCATTGGAAACTTCTTGCTCATATCACAGACTGACTTAAAGGTAAACCTCCTGTGCTCTTGCTCTGCTTTCGTCTGGCGTGAAATTCCTTGATCAATATCATTTATCATTGTTATATTGTTGTCATGATCATTACTTATAATTATTCCCCCACAAACAAAGTTTGGTGGTAGCATATGTAAAGAAGTCAGCTTGTCGGTTGGTCTGTTGGGTTTTGTGTTCGCTCAATATCTCCTAAACCCTTTGAAAGATTTTCATGAAAACTTGGGCAAATGTTCATTTCATGTGTGCAGAACCCATATTTCAACCCTGTCAGGTCAAGGTCATAGGGGTCATTTATATTTTGTGTCCCCTCCATATCTTCGGGAAACTTTTGAATTTATGTAGTTACTGTAAACAATCACTTGATGAAAATGTTCTACAGAAAAATATAAAACATCAACATTACATTCAATTACAAAAAAAAATATATCTATCAAACTTTCGCATATATCAAGACGAAAAATTGAAAAGCAACTGGGACAAATTTTCTTGCCACCATGACATCGGGGACTAATTTAAGATCTTAATCATGTTTGATTTGTGATAACTCACCCATAAGTTTAGAAAGCTCTTAAAAGACAGTTTTAGGTTTGGTCAACTTGTGGACCAGTATTTTGCAGTGGTTTAGTTTTATACTATTTTCTAAGCTTTTCTGTTACATCAGTATATAAGTCTATAATATTTGTTATTGTGATTTTTGCACAGCTTTAATAATGATGTTTCAGATATTGGTTGATGAGACACGTTCTTCCTTGTACCAGACTCAGATGGTGTCAAAGTCCCTGTCATCAAAAGCAGGGTCAGAATCAGTTACCGCCTTGAGCCAGATCGCAAACCAGATAAGCACCCTCATGGACAGTATGCAGGTACATGTACCAGAAACTCAGAAATTTTCAGTTTTCTTTTTTTGTTTGTTAATAGTTAGCTCTCCAAAACCATTGACTACTATAGCAGTGGGGAGAGGGAAGGGGCATGGCAAGGTTAATGAAAACAAGATCTACTAGGCTTCCAAAGTCCACCTTGAATTGTTATATTGCAATTTTGAGACTGGCTTATAATGTGAAGAAGTCACAAGCAGGCTTTCTAAAGTTCCCAATCCTGTATCATGTGTTTAGAGTTTGACTGTATCCATGAAATATTCTAATTGTTTAAAAATGACCAAAAAATGCATCATCAATAATGTTACCACAAAAGTTTAGATTTAAATGAAATACATACCTGACTTACACAAAGTAAAAATAAAGGACTTGGGTTTCATTTGCATAGAGCACACAATGTGTCTTTGCTTCCTTCTTGTTGTTTTTATCTCTTTTAGAATTAGGATACAGAACAATAATTGCTAGAACCCTTTATGAGATACCCTAACTTTGAATAAATGGTTTTCTTGGATCTGTTGCAAAAGTCCGCATATCTTTAATGAATAAACATTGTGCATCTGTAGCCGTGGTAACCTGTACTCCTCAGAGTTCATACCACACCTGACGTGGAGGTCTGTGTGAGGTATTGTAACTGTTACACATGTTTGTCTGAAAATGTTGGTTTCAGACATTTCTTCTACCTGTTTTGTAGACTGGTATATACCACCTGCTTCTTCATCAAATATACTGTAGGTTTATTATAGATCTATCTATCTGTAGATGCATCCACCCTTCTGTATGAAAACACTCTATAAGCTACACAATATACGAGGCACTGTGTATGTAATGTTCATTAATGATACCTATATACTTTGGTGACTTTAGCAAAACAAACTTAGTGTGGAAAAAGTGCCAAAAACAAGTCAGCAGTCAAAAACGTTTCTAAAACTGCCAGTAAAGTAGTGCATAAAAAATGGCCAATCAAAGAAGATGGCTGCTTTATGCAGATAGTGACTGATTGAGATACATCAGTACTAGGTTACTGCTTATTTGAGGTGACAACTGACACAAGTTCAACTGTATTTTAGTACTGTATCACATGCAATGATGGTAAAGAGTACCAGTGACATTGTGTATAGTAACAAACCTTTTATTGTGTGGTTATGTTTGTAACTGATTATATGAAGATTTGTTTAAATTTGGAAAATGTCATTACTGGAAAGCTACTTTTACTTTGAAAAAAATTCATACTGTCCTAATAATAAAGCAATTAGGATTTTGTAAAAAAAATGGTTGTCTCTGTGGCAGCACAAAAATAAACTGATGAAACAGGTTTGGAGCCAATATGATAGACATCTTTTTTTTATAAAATCTTGTATAAAACTTCAATTTAGTATGTAGTATTTTGTTTAAACACTTGGGAAAAACTTTTGAAAATAATACAGTGATTTTTTATATTTTCAGGGTCTGTCAAGCTTAAGTATGAAACAGTTCTCTAGAAACTGTACAAGTGCAGCTCTAGAGTATTTCAAGGCCAATATGCCTGTGGGAAAAGTATGGAGAAGAAAGCCTGAAGTTGGTACGTGAGTTTCTTGCAGTTTTGGCTGTGTTAAAACTGATCAGTAATTGACTAACAATTTTAATGGACATAGTGCTTGCAAACTATTTTTTAAATTTTTTATGCCATATTTCTTTTTTAAGTCCAAGGACATTGTAGATTTCAAGTAATGGATAATATTGAATCTATTAACAAAAGTTAGCATTTATCTTACTCTCAGTTAAACTAATGTGTGGGATGACGGGATACTGAATATGTTATAAGTTTTAGTAAAAAGTGTCCTAGAAGCAAAAATAAATCATTGTATTAAAATTGAATTGTAGTAATTTGAAAAATTCCCTTGCTTTTGTTATAACTACTTCCATATTATACGGAGTGAAAATGTTTTACTTATTTACCATTGTTAACTTTATTTTATTACAGATCTACCAAGAGACCATAACATCTATGTAGAGAATGCCTTAGAGACGATTCTGGAGCCAGTGTTAGAGGGTGTGGGCAAATTGAAACAGACAGTACAACTTAGTGTTATCTCCCTTGCTACTGAAGCTCTCTGTCAAGCTTGGATGACTTTCATACTTCAAGAAAAAATCAAATTCAGGTGAGTTTTTTTAATGAGCATTTTTAAAAACATCCAACATCAACTGGGAACAGATTGATTTGTATATTTGAGCTGCCTGGTATATGGTCAGTTAATATATAAAGTTTTAATTTTACATGTATTTGTTTTGCACATCTTGTTTCATTTTTTTTTCTGACAAGTGTTTGAGTGTTAACATTGATCTGTTACTGCTATTCAAACATACAAATGATTCAGTGCAAAACCAGATTATTTCAGTCTCATTCTATTGAAAGTTACCAAACTTATGGGTTATAATTATGCTATGGATTTACAAAGGCACCATGGTAGTGAAGACTGTTTAGTATAAGATTTTAATTCTTGAATAAACTGATGCACCCTTTGCTATGTCACAGTTAATTTGTGAAAGGATAGAGTGATTTGTACCAAAAGTTAAAACACTGAAAATTGTGGTCAGCTGTGAATATTTTGTTGAAGTAGACAAGAAGAAGTATATCATCTTCAGTATATTTCTCTTACAGTTACACAGGGGCATACCAGTTAGGTATGGATGTAAAGTACCTGAAGTCATGGTTACATCAAAGTATCGTCATGGAAACAGTACAACAGAGCATTCTTGATCTACCTGTCCTGAAAACACTCGAAGGTGTTGTCCTTATTTTGATGAAACAGCCCAGTAAACGACCTTCCAGCAGGTTCCGAGGATCAACGTCAGACAACAGTATGTTGGTTTCTACATGTATTGGTAATGTAAAGTTGAACCTTGGATAATGCAGTCAGCTAAGATATATATTAAAAGTGTCTGTTTGAAGCATATGCTGAGTTTTGGTAGCTACTAACCTAATCTATAGTGTCATTAGCCAAAATCTGGAGGTATTTATATTGTTGTTAGGTCAAAGGTTAGTTCTTTTCTGCTGCATAATTATTTAGTTACCTTTCTGCTCTCAGTCTTGAGAGGTCAGCTTTGTTATTTTGCTTTGAAAACATTGTTGTAAACCCAAAAGTTGGAGATGTTAGGTTTTACTTTGTAGTTTAAAGTGTGTCTGTTTATAATACATGTACTTGACCATTTTCCTGCTAAATTTCAACAATGGACTAATCTGTCTGTCAATAGCTATTCATCGCTAATGTTTCTTATTTGCAAAATACCGACAAATAAAATTTTTATGTTCATGTATGTAGTAATCTACCTGTCATTGTGGACAGTACCTTTAATTGATCAAAAGGGTGCTCACTGAAATTTTCTGACTGAATAACAAAAGGGTAGATCATGATCTACATTGGTTGTAAAGGCAGAATCATTGGCTGCCAGCAGGGTAAGTGTTAGAATTTAGACTATACAGGGATACAGTTCTGTTTTATTTTTCTCTTTGTAGATGAAGACAATGCATTGGATTACATACAAGGAGAGAGATCTGTTTATGAGAGTGAAGACAAGATAAGTCATGTGTCAAATCCAAATGATTGGTTGGCACTCAGAGTGCAGGGAACCGGTCGAAGCTGGAGAGGAATTTCATCCTGTCTGAATCCTGATCCTCAGTAATGATTTTATGGCTGTCTCTCAGAGTACAGGGAACCGGTGGACAGCTGGCTCTCAGAGTACACGGAACCGGTCGCAGCTTGAGTTATCATTCTGTCTTTATTCTTTTCTCTGACAAAAGTGAGTGGACAGCTGGCTCAAAGAGTGCAAGGAACTATACACACCTAGATGTCTTGATCCCAGCCTTCATTAGATATTAAATGGCTAGCTCTTCGAGTGCAGGGAACCATTGGCAGCTTCAGAAGGAAATCATCATGTACTTAGTAATACAAAATGTATGTGGAACATCAGTAGTTTTTTCATGGCAAGTTTCTTAAACTAGGATAGTGAATATATCTTTAAGTTAATGAGTCAGAAACCCCAGCACTATATCTCAGGTTACCAACAGTATTCAGATATGAATTTCTTGCATACCGGATCGGGGTATCCATAGTTTTCACCAGTGCTGGAAAATCCCATATTACATCTCCCCCATGTAATATGACTTTCGTGATTTACTTATGACGTAACGTTATAAACAATCTGACGTCACTTTCCCGAACACAGCATCTGAATAACGTTTGTTTTTATATTAAAATGCATCATTTCGATAAGTTTGCATTTAAATATCTATTTTAAAGTGCAAGACGGTATGCAAGAAAAAGTTTCTACCATGAGATATTTGGTTAAGATGGAAATATCCGTCACCTCGGGAAACTGTTTCACGGGAACTTGGCAGAGCCTCGTTCCCGCCAAAACAGTTACCCTCGGTGACGGATATTTCGATCTGAACCGCATGCTCATGGAAGAAACTAATAATATCCGTTGTTACTGTCAACTTATCCCTCTTTGTAAAATGAAAACGGTTTTGGCTCGAAATATACATTAGAGTAAAAACGTGAATATAATTAAAACACAGTTTCTGCAAATAGAACAAAAGCAAGACAGTTCATTTATGCATTACCCTGATTTGATATTTTGTTTTAAAGTACTTGAATTTTTTGTTCTAAATTTTTTGCTGAACGCATTTTTCGGTAATTATAGTGCCATAGGTAAGTGCTGTATCTATGAGAATAGGGTAAGAATTATCATTGGGAGGGTAAATTAGAAGGGAGAAGTAGGATTTGTGAAATGGGAATGTTTGGGATTGAGTGAAGTTTTGAGAGTAAAATTTAACAGGAAATGCAAATTCTCAAATTGGTATTGTTAAATTGTTAGCATAGATTTTGAAGGAAGACAGACATTCTGCACACTCTGAGATGGGTATGTTCTTGTAAGAAATAAAAGTTGTAGTTTGATACATGTAGCTGACAGACTTTTAAAGATTCTTTATTATGCCCCGGAAGGGTGGCATATTAAAATCGCACCGTCCGTCTGTCCGTCCGTCCGTCTGTGCGTCCCCACTTACAAATTTGTGTCTGGAATGTAACGCTGTCATGCGTTGAAGGATTTTAAAATAACTTGGCACAAATGTCTAGCACATCAAGACGATGTGTCACGTGCAGGACCCATGTCCCTACCTCAAAGGTCAAGGTCACACTAAGAGTTTGAAGGTAATGGAATCCTGTATATATGCACACATTCGTGTCCGAACTATAACTTTGTCATGCATTGAAGGATTTTAATTAAAAGAACTTGGCACAAATGTCAAGCACAGCAAGACAATGTGTCGCGTGTAAGACCCACATTCCTACCTCAAAGGTCAAGGTCACACTTAAAGCTTGAAGGCAATGGAATCCTGTATATATGCACACATTTGTGTCCGGACTATAACTTTGTCATGCATTGACTGATTTAAAAATAACTTGGCACAAATGTCGAGCACATCAAGCCAATGTGTCGCATGGATTTTAAAATTACATACCATAATTATTGAGCACATGGAGAGGACAAAGACTGTGAGACACCTCTTTCGGGGGCATTCGTCACTTGTGAGGGACAGCTCTTGTTATAAATGTATGTGAAATAAATCTTTTTCAAAACTTTTTTAATAGCAATTGGAAATTGCAAAGCAAGAGTTCAGATAGTGTGAGTATTACCTAATTTACATTAAGTGATGTATCAGATATCTGTGATGTTTGCAAATATCCTTTACCAGAATAATTTTTATCTCAGTAATCTTTGTGATTTTTCCAACATGTGTGTAGTTTTGCTAAACTGCAAATTTTAAGAATTTTTTTTTTATGCAGAAGAGATTATATTTTCTCATATTTAGAACTAGTGAGTAGAACTGAATATGTTTAGGAGTTTTTTTGTACATTTCAAAGCTGTTACAAAAACATCTCTTTGTTGTCATTGGTTGTGCAGAAAAATGAGAACCAAAAAGAAAAAAAAAGCAATTGGTTCACTCAAGCTCATTGCTTTAGTTATGGGTGATCTTCATGCAGTGACCAAATGAAGCTTATTATTTAATCAAAAGCACCTTTGTACTTGTTTAGTGCCAAACATATTTATTAATTGCCAATTTGTTGATATTTATCAGTGAAAATGACCCCATATTCTGACATTTTTTGTAGATATGTAGTTAAGACTTGTATCATATACGTAATTTACTAAAACAGATCATATAAAGGAAACATTATTTAAGAATGTGCCTATGCATTTGAAGTGCTAACGTCATGGCAGCAAGCTCAGAAATGTTTAGTTTACAACAGTCACATGGATTATGTGACCACTTGCCTAAGATTGCCAGTATATTATAATATCTCAACAGTCAATGTATGATAAAATCTGTACCATTCAGCCACCTGCTTTAAATGGCCACTGATGTAGTGACCATGGTGATACATACTGAATATTATAACAGTCGGTTGATCTGTGGCGTCGTATCTTTTGAGTTGGCTGTGTAGTTCCGGATCAAAAATCTGATAGATAGCTGAATAGATGCAAATAATCTGATAAATAGATCCTGATCTATGCAGCCAATGAGAAAGATACACACGCAGATCCACCGACTGTTATAATATATCTTATATTATATACCTTTTACAAAATATCATATGTTAACTTTTATATAAATGTTAATTTGTGCCATTAATTTCGTGTCACGTTTTATAGGACGTCAATGACGTCACTTCCTTCTTCCGTGTATAAATAAACAACATTAATAAAAAGTAAATGCAAAATGTAAATCACCTTTCTGGTTTATTTAATGCGAAAAAGACGTTGTATTCATTTGTCTTCAAATGTGACATTAAAAAATAAAGTGACGACTATGAAACTAAACTTATTTTACTGCATCAATGTGGATCTATTTTCAAACTTTAGCGTAGGTATGCATTTGTGTACAACTTACACGGTGGACAGATAAGATACGGCCAAATCCATCTGATATGGAAAATTTGATACGGGATGTTGTATTTTACTGCACAAATACTAAAGAAAGTTCAGATAAACATTAGTAGGTATATAATAAAATACAGGTTTGACTGAACACATTTTTTCAAGGGTCCTGTACTGGTTCCCTCTTTTGCTCTGAGACTGGGTACAAAGTACATGTGCACCAATTGGCTGTTGAAGGACTACCATTTTGTAGACCTATTTTTTACCTTTTTACACAGCAATTCATACTCTTTGTACATACATATTAATGTTAAATTAATCTTTGAATTGCTCAAAAATTGAATGTATCATAAGAGAAAAGCAGAGGTCAGTATTTCCATACACTGATTTGCAGCAGAAAGAATGATATTTTTCAATTAGTAGTCAGGCCTTTGAAATTTAATGTAGAATAGCCTTGTTCTCATTGATTTTAGTAGAATGAAAACAATGATAAAGAGCACTTTTTTAGTGTTCTAGAATTTAAACTGTCAAAATATAATAACTCTGAGTAGTAAGAAAATTGTATTTTTGACATATACAGAGAAAATAAGTTGGTTAAGAAAAAATTATGCTTTTTTGCTATATGAACAGATTTTTGAATATTTTTTGTTCATTTACATTTAGTTTTTGTAGGTATTGCCATACAGGTTGAGGCAAGTACAGTACAACCTGTTGAAGAAGTCACCTGGGTAAAGCAGCCAGTTGCCATTGGCATCCGTATAATGTACCCAAAACATCCATAAACATTAAATGTATTTTGAAGAACAAAAATATAAGTTACTCCAATTTTACACACAAGTCTGTTCATGACAACCTCTGAATAAAGACCATCAATAAATAAAGACCAGGAGGGAGAAAACAGTGCACCATTCATCTATATTAGAAACATTTTTGAATACATACCACCTGTTCACATATACCACTCTAGTTTCTACAAGTCTGTGGTCTTTGTTCACATGTTGGGCTATACTGAGACCTTGTGTGGAACTCTTTTTAAAAGATTTTTTTCAGGAACCTTTTATGACTTTAAAGGCTCATACCCCAAACATTATTTTGTTTATTTATTTTGTATACTGTGTTGCAAAAGAAAGTGTGCACTTAGGTTTTTGTTTATTTTATCTATTATTTTTAACAGAAATGTTTAAATGTTTGGTATCAAAATTTAGAGCAATTCATGCTCAATATCACTTGCATTGATAGCACATTCAATTGATAGCAAATGGTGTATAAAGGTAGTGTTCGAAATTTGAGACCGATATGTTTTTTTTTTATCAAAATAGAGATATTTATATAAAAAAAAATGTGCACACTTTATTTTGCAACTGAGTATACTTTGTTTTGTATAAATCCTTTTAACTTATTTCTGTTGTATTTTGTAGCTTTAAGTTATTATTTTTACCAGAACTGTGATCATATGTTGAAACTGTTGTCATTGCATGCTCTAATCTGTATGTATGATAATTTATATTTTGTACAATATTTGTGCGCAGGTAATTTATACATGGTCAAGGGTTCCTGATGACCTTGCATTTAAGATTTGTTAAGCTATAATAAACTATCCATAGAGAAAAGTGTTATAGTGATATTTACTTCCCTTTCATACTGGCAAGTTATAGCTTTACTGAGCCTGAAACTCTCATGGTAGGCCTTGTGATTGCTGGATGTCTGTCGCTCTGTCATATTTGCTTCAGACTTCATCCTCCCTAAAGCCAGTTTGCCAGTAGTATATAATTTTTATGCCCCCGAAGGGTGGCATATTAAAATCTCTCCGTCCATCTGTCTGTCTGTCTGTCCGTCCGTCTGTGCGTCCCCACTTACAAATTCGTGTCCGGACTGTAACTCTGTCATGCATTGAAGGATTTTAAAATAACTTGGCACACATGTTTAGCAGATCAAGATGACGTGTCGCGTGCAATACCCACATCCCTACCTCAAAGGTCAAGGTCACACT
Source organism: Saxidomus purpurata (assembly GCA_022818135.1). Taxonomy (NCBI): domain Eukaryota; kingdom Metazoa; phylum Mollusca; class Bivalvia; order Venerida; family Veneridae; genus Saxidomus; species Saxidomus purpurata. The sequence goes on along the minus strand of JAFMSR010000014.1, from coordinate 6,326,559 downwards.
TGGAGTATGAAGGTTATGGAATCCTCTATATATGCACACATTCATGTCCGGACTGTAACTTTGTCATGCATTGAAGGATTTTAAAATAACTTGACACAAATATCTAGCGCATCAAGACAACGTGTCGCGTGCAAGACCCACGTCCCTAGCTCAAAGCGTTACGGTCATAGTTTTCTTAATGAGAGGTTAGGAAAAAAATAAGTTTAACTGAGTAATATTTTCATTACGCATAATTATTTTACTTCCATGTCTGTTTTTACATTGTTATATTAACTCAATTTAAAATAAGTTTCAAAAGTTTAACCATAAGATGGGGAATTTAATTCTGAGACAGAAAATTATGACTTTAAATGCCTGATTTTCAGTATAAAATGCATATTTTAACAGAAACAGTACATGCAGTCCATAAATTGACCGACATACACCAAAAGGTGTATCCAGAATGAAAAGGGTAACCACACCAAAAGGTGTATCCAGAATGAAATGGGTTAAGACGACGTGTCGCGTGCAAGACCCACGTCCCTAGCTCAAAGGTCAAGGTCATACTTAGAGTTTGAAGGTAATGGATTCCTCTATATGCAGACATTCGTGTCCGGACTATAACTTTGTCATGCATTGAAGGATTTTAAAACAACTTGGCACAAATGTCTAGCACATCAAGACGACGTGTCGCGTGCAAGACCCACTTCCCTAGCTCAAAGGTGAAGGTCACACTTAGAATTTAAAGGTAATGGATTCCTCTATTTATGCATATATGCACACATTCGTGTCCGGACTGTAACTTTGTCATGCATTGAAGGATTTTAAAATAACTTGACACAAATGTCTAGCACATCAAGACGACGTGTCGCGTGCAAGACCCACATCCCTACCACAAAGGTCAAGGTCACACTTGGAGTTTATAGGTAATGGAATTCTGTATATATGCATACATTTGTGCCCGGACTATAACTTTATCATGCTTCGAAGGATTTTAAAATAACTTGGCACAAATGTCTAGCACATCAAGCGGATGTGTCGCGTGCAAGACCCAAGTCCCTAGCTCAAAGGTCAAGGTCACACTTAGTGTTTAAAGTAATGGAATACTGTATGCATGGTTACTCTGTCATGCATGGAAGGATTTTAAAATTACATAGCACATTTATTGAGCACATGGAGAGGACACAGACTGTGAGGCACCTCTTTCGGGGGCATTCGTCACTTGTGAGGGGCAGCTCTTGTTTTAGTATATAAAAGCACATAGTTCTAACATGATCCTCAAAATCTAGTTGATCCATACAACACATGGGTGCCATAGAGTATGAACAAGATCCTTAAATGTCTTCAGGGCAAACTTGATAAAACGGCTTCCCCTTAGAAGTCTTTAGTCATATTTTTAGCTCAACGAGCGTGAGCATTTGTGATGAACAAATGAAATATGGTCAGAGTGCTCAAAACCTTTATAAATTCTAGCTGAAGTTAGAAACTGTCGCAATATAGAACACTTGTTAATTTCAATGGTGTCTAGGACAAGTGTAAAACTAGGAAATTTTTAGTAAAAAGCTAGGTCAAATTAGATGCCACATTTTCTATACATGGTAAAAACATTTGTGACCATGAAGTTAAGGTAAAGTTCTTAAGTTGATCACATTCTGTCGGAAACATGTTAAACCTGGTCTCCAAATCAGATGAAAGGAAAATCTTGTGGATAGCGTTGAAGTCAAATCCTATTGAGGGAAAATTACCATATTGAAACAGTATTTTTACCACATTCACATCTATTTGCATCAGTCTTGTGTTCAGATATTCTCTGTTGACTTGGGTTACCACTTGCTTAATTGTTTCATAGGAATGGTACTTGAGAGCCTTTATCAAGCTTCTTCACAAGAAATTGGTCAGCTTGGAGCATGGCAAATCCCTTCAGAGATAGTGATTATAGAAAATTAAACAACTGCTTAGAAGTCAATTGGCAGGTATTCATTTATTCCACCCCAGTTGAGTGTGGAGTGACTGACAGCTGCAGAATTTTATTGTGCAATATAAATATAGTAGGCCTACCATATATGCACACACTTGTTCCTGTTACGGACAGCTTTGGTTGAAACGTTCATCCATGTTGCATTTTGAAATGTTCAGCTCAAGAATAATGGTTAGCTTCCGTTGCTGTGCAACAGGTGTTCAGCCCTGGGGCCTGTTATGCATCTGAAATCGACTACTTTTCTAGGAGACGACATTGACCATTGTGCTCAAACTGCTTTTGATTGCGCTTTAGTTAATTCAATTGCACAGAATATTTCTTACAAATATTGAGGCGTTTGTCACGTCAACAGGCAAATTTATTAAATTTCAAAATAAGAAAACTGACTTTTTTAAAATGAAAGGACACGTATTTATCCCAGTATTTATAATATATACGTCTCTGGTGCAACGTACTGATGATGTTTCTAGGCAGAAGAAATATATCAGGACAAGAATTTGGACTTTCAGATAAGACGATAAAAGTAAAATTCAAAGTAACAGCGCAATATCTAAGGTCAACGGAATCACAGTAAATACACTAGCCTTTGATAATTGATTTACCAAAACATACTTGACAGAGGGTATGTGGTGTCCGTAAATAATCATACATAAAGATCACTACTAAATCAATATGTGATGAAATGTAGGGGAAACGTTCCTGTTCACGGAAATACTAGTCTACTACCGTGTCCTGTCCATATGTTACAGCCATGTTATGCAACACATGCACTACGACTTTAATAAGTTTCACAAAGTCTGTATGTCACAGCGATGCATATTGTGCTACAAATTTATTTAATCAATGCAGTAGGTGCAAGTTTCGAACACTGAAATGTGCCTACAGTAGCTGTCCTCTTCACCAGCTGCGGTAAGAGGTTTCGTGAGGACTCATGGCATACATGTAACCATGTGGTGGGCTTCCACTACCTAGAGAGTACAATGTGAACGCGCCACCTGTCGAACTGGAAAATAAAAAGAAATGCAAATCAAAGTTATGACACAAGCGTCTGTGCAAGGTCTTTCAAATAGTATATAATATACTATTTGAAAGACCTTGGTCTGTGCCAAAACATGGGATAATATTAAGCATCCATTTTAAAGTGGCTAGTCTACTATTATGTATAAATTGTACTACATGTATTTGTACTTCGGCAACAAACGTCCAAACATCATTCAAATTTTTATACAATGGCCACTTAGATGACTCGAGAAACCTATCACTGGAATTTTATTCGGTCAAATCGTGCGCATGTTTGTGCACAGTATATCCACGTAATAGCTCGGGCGACTATACGGACTAGTTCATCACAATGTTCTGGACTTCCGAAAGTTTGGCTAGTGTGTACATTTTCTCATATGAACTGGTTCATGGCATTTAGCATTGTCTTCCTTTAGTTAGTGATGGTATTGAAAAATGCAAGTAAATAAACCGGTAAGGCAGGTAAACTACTAGGGAGGTAATTCTGTGAAAGAAGGTAGGTTAGCTAGTACTTCTAGAAAAGACACCGTCAGCTTTAGCTTGGTCACGGCAATGAAAGAAGCTGACTTTTTGTGATTACTGGCATACGACCTTTAAAAATAATCGCGACATATTTACAGCTGTATTTTGTGAAAAGTACGTTCACATAGAACTTTCTTATACACTCACTTACTTGTACGCATATCCAAGTTTGATTTGATTTGATGAGAATTTTATCAAGGTCCGTCCCAAAGAGCATGTATGTTAGCTTAAGATCGGGATGAGACCCCGGCATGTCTCCCGTCATGCCTAAAAATAAAATTTTGATGCCGAAAAAAAGGAGAAATTTACCTGACTGCAATTTCAGTCAGTATCAGCTAGCTTTCCTGGTGATATATCCGAGAACAGTCGACAGCAAGCACTCTGGTGGTAGTGATTAACTCAGGCCTCGGCCACGGCCGCATCACATACAAGGCCTACTGGTATCTCTCTGCTAAACCGTACGAACGCCCCACTACGGGTGCTTAAGGCACCGGGTGCCATTTCGTACGTTTCAGCACAGTGCCGAAATCGGGTCGGTGAACCCTCATCCGGCACTGCTGAGAGACATTCAGTACTCAGTCTGAACCAGTGGTCACAGCCAAAACTAGTCGTCTGTGCCCATCAGCCCAGCGCTGAAGCTCATCCTCAAGAGGCCCCATCACACAGCAGGTTCTCTGGTAGTCTTCTCACGACAGAAGTTCGCTGTCTAGCAGTGACCGAGACGAGTTTCTCAAGAGACGGAGCATGCATGTCTACCACATGCTGAGAACCCCCCACGATCACTGCCGAGAGACTGGGGTGAGATAGCGACGTGTGCAATCTCACCCAGGCGGTCAAAAAACACAACTAGGTGTAATTTGACTCCACCAATGCGAGTGGGCCTACTATCAAAAATAGGTTAGTAGGTCACCACTCACTCCAGAGTTCCCTTTCCTGGGCAGGCCTACTAACAAAAAAGGTTAGCAAGCTCACCACCCATTCCAGGTTTCCTGCTGCATGATGCGATCTCAAGTATCCGAGCTGCCCCACACATGATGCGACTCTGTAGCCTAATCATTGAGAATATGGGTACCAGCCCCTGCCCTCAGGCTTCCCAGAGCACATGCTGTCAGTCGCTCAATCGTCCTTCTCCCCAGTTCCACTGGCTAAAGAGAATTTGAGTCCCAAAAGTAGGTCACCCACGCGGCCAATCCGACCTAGATCTAAGTGACCCTGTCCGAACGTGGCAAGAAAGGTTGCCTCCCCCAGCACAAACACTGTAAGGAGGTCTTCTGTTGTCGTGCAGAACCGCCTGTCGCCATCCCGCTGTTGGAGTGATGGTCCCCTGTCACCCGGCATACGTCACCGGCACACAGGGTTCTTGTAGTGCAGAGGTGGACATCTCATCTCGGAGGTCTTCTTCTGTGGTGTGCGTTGAAACAACAAACGGCTCTTGTTAGAGTCACCCACTCGTCGTTTGCTGAGGCCCCGACAGTTACTAGGTCGCTGTACCGAAGTACAAATGGACAAAGTCCTGTTGTGTGTGTTTGACCCAGTTTCCGTCGAGACCCCACGCCTGCTCCGCGACGTGCACGCCACGAGGGGCAGAGAGCAGACGCATATCCAAGTCCGCCGTCAGCAGCTATAAACACCATTCCGTTGTTCCCGAATGGCACACCTGACCGTGCCCGTATCATATCATTGGCTACTTTAGCATCCTGTTCCCTCGCCATTCGTTCTCCCATCGCTTGTAAATTGACTGCCATGTTGTTAAAGATGTTCACCATCTGATTCATACTGTTGTGAAAGTCTGGAACCAGGGGCCCTTGTAAAAAAAAAAAAAAAAAAAAAAAAAAAAAAAAAAAAAAAAAAATTTTTTTTTTTTTTTTTTAAAAAAAAAAAAAAAAAAAAAAAAAAAAAATAAAAAAGGGGGGTTTGCCTATTGGTAGAGAACGTGCTTTTCATGTACTCTGCCTGTATGACATTGTGTTTCTTTTATTAAAGTTAATAAAACACTCTCCGCGTGCCGATGGTTTACTGTCCAAACATGCATATTAAAATCCTGACTGTCCTCATTAAAGTTTATGCTTTGGTACTAACAGTACAGAAAATAATTAAAAAGTACTACATGTATTTAAAATAAAGTCCGCTTTACTTTCTTCACATGATGAGTATCATTTTCAGAATTGTATCTAGTTGCCATTCAAAGAGTTTATTAAGTACAACTTACATTGGCCTGTACATCTCAACAGAAACACGCCCAATATGACAGGTAGACACGACATTTTAATCATCATGCTCAACTCCTGCGTAAAACATAAAACATGTGATTGGCAGGTAAATATTACCAAAACAGCTATTTAGGAAAATGATATGTTTATTTAATCATATTTCTTAACACACCTGTTATTTTACCCAACATCCTTAATTTCAATTATTTGCTCTGTGAAGTATTGGTGATGATAAAGTTTTCAAAGTTATATTCCCCGCAGAAATCAGGCTGAAAATCTATTTTCACTAAGTGTACCTAACCTTACATATCTTACATATAAATTCAAATCCCATCTCCATGCTAAACACCTGCATCCGTCCATTAAAAATTCAATGCAAAAAGTTGAAATTTCTAACTTTTTCAGGAACAACAACTTATATAATGAAAATGAGTTAATTCCTTGTGTAAATATGTATCTCGACCCACCTTATGTTGCCTATGGTCTTGAGACTTACTTTTTCAGTTGAGCCAATGACAATTACTTTTATATTACTGGCCATATTTCATTGAAATTGGCCTGAAACTATCATACGATGTTGGCTTTTTTATTTCATGTTTAATGAAGGTTCATTTTTGGAATAATACTTATTTTAAGCACAATAATTCTGAAGTAACTTCATTGATCCGGACGCAATTTATGCTTCGTTTCAATCTATACTGATCCAACAGCATTACAGTCTTATGAAATTCCACCAATCTGATACCTAGCTATAGCACTCACAAAATTGACAAAATTATGTGTGGCATTTGAATTAATTGAATATAGGACAATATATTTAGAGCGAGATGTCTGCTTTGACCAAAACTCAAGCATGATCGCCCCACTCTCTGGTTAAACAGTTTGTTTCGTGAAATTCTTTTAAATATTTGCTGAAAATTGACGTAAGAAATGTATGTTCAGTATATAGATCAATAGAGAGGATCAACACTACAGATGCTAACGTGCCAGTGGCCATCCTACTAATACACACTTTAAGCATCATGCAACCCAACACTTACATAATTTTGGAACATGAAAGACACGGAGATGGGCGGACGACCCACGCTAAATGAAAACAAATTGATCCTTATTCAAACAAAAGGTAACTGAAATCAATTTTACCTGTGAATATTTTCTCTGAAATGCCTTTTGTATGCGACGCTAGAGAAATGAATGAACAATAGGCAATTACATTGTAAATGAATTAACAGATGGTTCAAACAGGATGCAGATAACATTCAAACTGAAATAAAATAGTTTTGGATATTTCATGTTAATACTTAACATATGTTTAACGAATTTGAAGGTGATTCTCGCATATTAAACACAATTTAAAACTGTATTATTGCGATGAAGACAAATCATATTAGCCATTCATCTAACACAAACGTGCTTTGAATAAATAAAATTAATGGAATTCAAGCACACGTGCGCTTGCTGCTACAACAAAGGGATGTAGGTTGGAATAACAGGAAGATTATTTCAATTTTTTTTTATGTTTTGCTACATTTATGTCGGGTTTACTGAGGCAAATGTTTGGACCAGCAAGAATCCGTGCACTAATTGTCTTGTTACAAAGTAGTTTAGCATACTTTAAACTAAAGTTTTCTTTAAACTAACTTACATTACATCGATTTTGTAGTTGACTCAAGTTTTTCAACATATTTTTACTGCTTCCAACGACTGTTCACGTGCAAGGTTTCTTACAACAACGTACTTTGTAAAACATCTTGATGCAGTTTGGATGGGTGCCTTGCAGGTTAATACAGTTGTAATTTTTAAGTGCAATTTAAACGTTTACAAATAGTCAGTACACTTTTTCTTTGAAAACATGAAAACAAGTACTCTCTTTCCAAAGATATAAAAGATATAAAACTATACGAGAAGGAGAGAGTAGGTCACGTGTCTCGCTTTATTGTACCTTCAAAAACAATGTTTTCAGTGATCTTACTTCAGAACGATCATGTCTGTGCAGCTGATTTGGGGCTTTATGGTAGTGCGTGGTATCTAAATAACCAGTGTGTAGCTGGAGTCAGCAGAGATATATTTTATTCAGACATATGAAACTTTAAGGATTTCTTTTACATGGAACATTTGCTAAATATTAACAGCATACAGACATCTGATGCACAGGACGTGCAACATACATAAAACACAATTTCATTTGCATTTTTGTTTAAACAATTACAGTTTATCCTATTATAAAAAAAGTTAACGTAAGCAATTTAATAGTTTATTTGAAATGTATGAGCATAAATAAAAATAAATTCCATTATATTTGCATGGAAGCACCGAAATAACATAAAAATGACAAACTTAAAGTGGAATTATGCACATTATTTTCAAGTAAAAATCCAGCTGAAATAGGTGTGTGTAAAAAGGGTAGAGGAAATAATAGCTTTTAACCCAATACACCAAACTCTTCCTGCTACCAGTACGAAATAATAACTTTCCATATATTACTTTCCCATTTCGACTGGGAGAGTCAATTAAAAAAAACCTGCATGCATGAGTTGCTTCCCTTCCGCTGCTAACATATCTACCAACAGCAACAAAACACAAGGGAGATCATTGTGAAGAAAGGAACTATTATTTTATTAGTCCAATTTTTTTATTTCTAAAGCACCAACTTCAACGACTATTGCGGCATTATCATTAGTTTAACACATTTAAATTGCTTTTATAAAACTGTCACCAAAAATACACTATGTACAGTAAGATGCGTATAATGTCAATTTAAGATAGAAAACAAGTCAGGCACTCAAACAATTCATGTTGAACTGTCAACTATATAAGAGATTATGAAACACAGAAATAGTTTTAGGTTGTTCTCTGCAGTACTGATGTTCTCTTATATAGTACACAATATGTGTTTTATGTGTTATATATTACACACTGTAGTGTTGAGAACTCCTATTTACAGCATCAGAAATTTCTGATAATTATAAGGCTATTAGGGAATGACATGCACCCATACTTGACAATAACACTAATTTTTAATTCTAGTAACATATGTTCAAGATTTAAAAGTTAAATGAGCAATTTATTTATTCACTTTACATGTATTCAATGTTTGCTGTGCTAACTATGGATCCTGGTAGAGCACCTTTACAAGGTTTTACTCGTATTAAAAAGGGATAATCATGTATAAAATTACACTGTCAGATGGGCGAAGAGACAATGACTGTAAACTCATATTCCTTACAAAAACATCCTTTTTGCATCGCAACATCCCGAAACACAGACAGACAGACAGACAGGCAGACAGACATGCAGGTAGGCAGGTAGACAGACAGGCAGATAGACAGATAGACATAGACAGAAGCAGGTATGTCAAGCACCTTGTTTTTTTAAGTTTACAAAATTGCAGATGGTATCAACATTTGTTCTAAGTACTCAAATGATACATGTATACTAGTTTACAAAACTTTATATGGTTACAGGGAATAAGATTATTCCTAACTTATATTTTGGGTTCACTAAGTCAGTAATGACATGAAGTAACAAATAAAACACCAGTAGATATTAAGTACACATATTACATGATTTCTGCAATAAACAAATCGCTAAATCATTTAAAAGCTGGTTTACAGCCTTTTGTTTAAAAGCTTCAGTCCGAATTAAAACATTTACATAACAAATGACACCTGCTCCTGATGAGAAGGCAATACAAGCGGTGTTTTAGCCTTATCTTTGAATTGTTGCAGCGTTAGTGAAAGAAAAATATTGTCCTTCAGTTTATGACAGAGAAAACAGCCTTCCCGATCAGTATCACTTCCCCAGTAGGTCACATAGGCATATATACTGGCAGTAAATAGCAATAGTGGAATTATTATTTACAACACACTTTACAATTCTAGGATGTGTTGCATAGGTAATGCAGCAATCGGCATTTGTTGCGAGTATAGCAGGGGTCCCATATTGAAGATGTGCGGGGGTGTTTACGTTTCACCAGTTGCGGTACGATGTTCCGAAGGGACCGAAGTGATACATGTAGCCATGTGGTGGACTTCCATTTCCCAATGAGTAGAGTGTGGAAGAGCCGTCTGTCGAACTGGAAAAAGAAAAGTAAAGAATAGTTTGGATTTGTAGGTAAGTCCATATAAAACGCAACACTAAATAACAAAATCTTACATTTCCTATGTCATAGATTTCCAAGTGCACCATGTTTATGACCTTTTTGTGAAACTGCATGACCTAAATAAGCTTTTACCGGCAAAATAATTAATATAAAAAGTTTCTAAAACGTTCACTTACTTGTATGCATATCCTAATCCGCCCTCGGCAGTTATAAACACCTTTCCTCCGTCTCCAAAAGGTATTCCATCCTGCGCGCGCCTCATATCGTCTGCAAGTTTAGCATCCCGCTCTCTCGCTCTTCGTTCTCCCATCACCTGTAGATTGGCTGCCATATTATTGAGGTTGGTGACCATTCGATTCATACTGTTGTAAAATCCGGGCCCTAAAGGCCCTGGAAATAAATCAATAAATGCTCAATACAGAGTTAGAAAGATGCAATTTCGACGCAATAAAGCATAGAGAAGGAACGGATTGTGGTAATTATGGTAAGGATGAAGTTTATTTGCACTCTGGCTTACTGTCAATTGAAATCTTGCACACTAATCTGCCCTTGTGTTGTATATATTTATACACATGCTACCAGAACTAACGGCCTTCAGCAATTGGAAAACAAGGATAGCACATCATTTAACAATTTTCAAATACTGGTATATTTTAACTAAGATTTAATTGAAGGAAAGACATTTTTACAAATAGATCCATAATTACATGTTGCCAAACAGAGTCAAACTTCAGCCATTTAGGTAAACGACAAAAAATAAAAGTACAAAAAGAACAAAGAGAACCCCAGCCTTCAAAAGATAAACATATGTTTTTAGTAATTTATTTTGTATTTATATTCTAAAGTACAACTTACATTGCCCTGAACATCTCGTCAACAGCACGCCGAATATGACAAGTAGACACGAAAGCTTTATCATCTTGCACATCTACGTAAACTATGAACATGTATATTGTTTACCATCACAAACACATTAAAGAAAACAAACATGGTTTTACTTTTTAATAATTTCTAAATGAATCCAGATTGTCGTTACAAAATTATTTTTCGTTTCATTTTCTATCGTAAAACCTGAAACTAGCCTGATACTTTGTAAAGTAAATAATACAAATATCACAGTTACTTTGTTGTTGTTTTTTTACAAAGTTTCCAAGGTTAAATTATTTCAATAGAACTTTTTTACCGTGTCAGGTATACAAAAAACGCCTAGAAACTTCAAATTATTTCTTAGAACATAAAAATATTGACATTAAATCGATGTTATATCAAAATAGTAAAGTAATTAAATAAACTTTTACCTGAGACTATTTCTCTGAACTGTGTGTCCTGTGAGAGGCAATGGATATATATATATGCCTATAAATGTTTGCGGTTTAAGTTGTAAACATTTTGACAGGAGGTTTATGACAGTCATGGTCGCGACGATAAACTGTCTCTTTATGTGAGAAAGGCGGCAGTTTCTTACGAAGGATCGGGTTCTATTAATGTTTCTTTCCAGGAACGAGGCTAATGGAAACTGCCTGCTTGTAAAATAACAGAAATACGGTTGTTGAAACTGGTGCTAGACACCGGTAAACAAATGGTAAACAGAAAAAGCAAAACCCATTCATACGTAGAATAACTTTTTATATTAGCATTTAAACAGGATATACATGACATTTAAAGTGACAGGATCGCGTGTTAATGCAACAAAAGGATATATCATTTAGAAACACATATTAAAACAATCAAATAAGAAAGGTGCAAACATTGTACATGCATTTTATGAAATAAGCTAGCACTGTGTGTTACAGGTGCGTAAAATTTAACAACAAAAGTGTTTTCCTACTTGTGTTCGGGGCATACAACTTTAGATCAACTCTTCCTATCAAACTTAAAATCAGCTAGACTTTACAGACACACGTATAAATTTATTAATTTAGGTTGGTTTTGAAATAAATGTCTTGAATATAAATAAGATAAGATTGTTTGTTTCATTTTTAGAAATTTTAAAAGTCCGTGAATGTCAAAATGTACTGGGTTACATACTACTGTACATTATAAAAGCACATACATCTTAAAATGTTTTAGTATAATAAGTTTCGAGCTGTATCAGCTAATGTGAAAAATTTATAAAACTTAAATATCTTTTTCACAATCTCATCAAGTGGCTTTTCTCAAAGTTGAAAACTTGATCCTGGAGTCTCTAAATCGGTACATCTTCCCTGATTCCACCCTCCATTTGTACCGCTGCATTAGATTGCAAACATCAAGTTAAGCTGAGGCTTGGCCACAGATTCATCTGGGCATAATTTCTTGCCAGCAGAAAAAGGTAGCTAGCTTTTTTGTTAGGGCCCGAGTTTTCCATTCTCGTCTAAGTAGCTCTCCGGGATGAAACTTCATCTCAAGCCTCCGGATCGTTGTGTTGTGGCCAATATTCAATCACTTTTCCTATGCCTTTCGGTGTTCTGCATTCAGATAAGAGAAAAACAAATATGATCACAATTGAATTCAAAACATGAGAACGGTTATTACTTAAGGCTCATGTACATCCTCTCTAGCAAAGTGGAAATTAAAGAAAAACTGTAGTAGTAAAACAGGACAATGTTTTTACGTGAGTTCTTAAAATCTCATTCACAGTTGAGTTGTCACAGTCGGATAAGCATTACTACTGAGGATCTACACAAATTTTGTATCACAGTCAACATGTTCCCACCTTCCAAACAATTAATTTTCTAAGAATTCGGGTTCGAGCAAAACTACTTTAAATGAGGATATCAAGAAAAGAGAGTTTGCGCATCTTGTTAGTAACCACTGAGGCTTTTAAATAATATAATAAAAGTATCATTCTTTGGTCAAGAACATTACAGTAGTGTTTTGAGAGGGTACCATAATTTTTTGCTGAATACTTTCAGACTGTTGTATAATAAATGCGGTATGTTCAACCTTTGGACAATTTTTACCCTTGTGTAAGATTAAACTTGACCACACACATAAAACGGACATGAAACAACTTTTTGTTTTGTAATACATACATGTATTTCTGAAATAAGAGGGACATTCTATATACTGAATCGATGTCTATAATTCTTACGATTACTTATTATTACTTACAACTTGATCGATCTATCTCTTGTACTGTTTCTTGTATATCCGGGAACACGATCATATAAAGAATTGCATTAAGTAAATGCAAGTTATGATATGACTCACGCTGATAAAGAAAGAGTACGATGAATTAACATCTCCCCGGATCGCTTATGAGGGTCACTTCAAAATCCGACCAACGGTCATTGCTTTAAGTTTACAATATAGCCGGTCATGTTGGGAAAGGAACCATACCCTCCAGAAGCCATGTGTTGTGATGATAAACATGTCTACAATAACTTAAATTTGTAGAAGATCACATAGGAATCTAGTCTTTTGAAAATAATTATGAAAAATGGATTCGTTTAGAAATATATTCAAATATAAATAATATTGTAGAAGAGGTGACGTCTTGAGTGGAGCCAAAATTATTTTTAGGGCATACTTTGAGCAGCTTAGTAGAGAATCATGGACACCAAACCGCTAAACCTTTAGCATTGCTGTTAAAACACGAACATTTTCAAAGATTTCTCTATGCAAGTCTATGAAAACAGACCATCGAGTGGAACCAACATTGACCTCAAGTTGAAGTTTCAACAAACTTAGTAGGGAACCATTATAAGACAGTGATGCTCATCCAATGTCTTTGATTTTGACCCTGTTATTTCGGAATATGTTTTCAATCTTTCCCTATATCTCCAATAAAATAATGATTTTCGCGCGATTTGGAACATGTTTTGAAAAAAATCTGATGTTTTTGCTTTGTGGTTTCGGACATGATTAATTTCACAGATTTTTAATATATGGCCATGGAACACAAGCGTCCCCCATCATGGTTAATATTGATCCAAAGTGCATGGTCTGAACAAACTTGCACTTTTAGCCCAGCAAGCAAGAAATTGTCTATAAGGTAACGAATATGGTTTTAAAATTTCAAATAAAGTAACAAATTTTCAGTAAAAGAACGTTCATTTTTAAAGGTACAATTGAAATATTACTACATGTATTGACCTTGAGCCATTCACTGTAGAATTTATGAATAATTTGAGTTAAATACGTGTTCATAAACTACTCACTGTCCACCAAAGCATAATAAAATGATGAAATTTCCAGCTATAAAGTTGGTGTAGTCAACAGGGTCCGCTGGATCAGATTTTTTTATCGGTTTCAGCAAAGGCAATACAAAATGTTAAATCTGTGTCCATAAACTACTCACCGTCCACCAAAGCATAATAAAATAGTGAAATTTCCAGCTATAAAGTTGGTGTATTCAACAGGGTCCGCTGAATCAGATTTTTTATCGGTTACAGCAAAGGTAATACAAAATGTAATTGCTGATTTCCTGCAAGGCGCCATCTTGCATCTAGCCGCAAAGTATGTCGATCTCTTTACAAAGACCTCAACCGCTGCGTCTCTTATTTACAAATAAATTATAGATAGCAATGAAAGAACATACTAAGATAAATGTGATTCAAAGTAAGTATTTGAAATTTAAACCTTCTGTACGAATTCTTATATATGCTCCGACTGACCTACCACGACGTTCAAATATTACTGGTTGTGTACGCCCTGATTACTGATCTCCGAAAATTGGTCGTAAATTGTCGTCGCCAGTGCATTGAAATAAGGAGTAAAAAATGATCAGTTTCGTGCACACAATAGATAAATGATGACAACAATTCTGACTGAAAAGTTACAAATTTGTCAAGCGTTTTTGACCTCTAGGCTAAAGGAAGACAATTCAATTAAGTACAAATAGTGTAATCTGATAAAATTGTTCACAAATTTTGGTTATGTACCTTCAGAACATATTTTTTTCTTTTGTATCGACATTGAAATAGGCGGCTTAGCTACCTAAAGAACGGACAGAAGAATCTCCAGTTTAAAAAAAGATTTGACTAAAAGAGGTTGTGAATTGCTGTTCTACATGTAACCGTGTTCATGTAACTGCAAGTTGAAATTCAAAGTTCTCAGATATCAAGAATTGTGGATAAGTCTTTACAGCTTAGTACTTGTAACACTTTTTAATACGAAAATAAAACAAGCCAGTGACTGAATATTTATCACGCACAACTGAAGTACATCATTCTGCAGTCTAGTCGAGAGTGTATGGTGCAGTAATTTTGCTGTATAAAAAACGCAAAAGAATCGAAAACCGGGCACACTGACCATATAAATATATAAATGAAAATGTTTTATGATATTGTCTTATCAAAAATTGCATTTGAACATTAAATGCTTTCATTAATGTTTGTCCATATTAAAATTTCCAAAAGCGTATGACACGTATTACTTGTATATCAATATTGCCATAGCATTTCCTCAAAAATGTTATTAAATTTGACTGTCAGTGTATTCATGGGTCTTATAGATCTATCACATCAGAAACAAATCTTTTAAAATATTAATGTATTTTATGCTCATAAGTATAATATTACATTTTTTAAAATCGAAATGAATAAGTAAATCAATTACAAATTGACGTCAACAAATAAACTTGTGGAGCCGCCGTGTCGCAGTGGTAACGCCTACGCCTCAGAATCGAAGGGTCCGGGGTTCGATCCCTACCATAGCCATGTCGGTAGTGACTTAATAGGGCAAAACACTAATAATTTTACATTGTCTCTCTCTCCACGAGGTCGATTTTATCTGGAATGAGTCTCGAGAGCGATTAATCTAAGTTGTTTGGCAATAGAGAATAAATAAATTAGTATATATAAAGATAAACAATTCTGTTGTTCTTTTTACAGATAATCTATAAATCAGGCACTATACCAGAGTTGAATAGCGCAGATGCACGAAAGCCTAGATCTATACTGGACACTGGTTATAATTGTACGAAATATATTAAAAATATAGACATAAAGAAATAAAAAAATAAACAAATTGCACTACTCAGATCTAGTATATTGCTGCGGAAAATGCAGACGAAATGTTTTTTGTAGTTCAGACTGATAACGAGTGCGTTCATATAAAACAATTCTATTTAGACACATTTGGCACCAAAACTTTACACTTATCGTCATTATGTTAAAAGTAGATCGCTGACATTTATAAATGAAAATTAACAACTTACAATATCAATCGTTGCTTTTAATATATTAAAACAGTTGCTGCAACTTATTGACGAAATTTCTGTATTTAAAACGACATTAATTTATGTTGAATTTTAGATTCACACTCTCGCTGATTCGGTTATCTACCTGCTAGATACAAGGTCTGCTTCTGTCGGTTTGGAATTGTCTGTAGTTGGTTACGCTTATTGCTTTATGTGTATGTATACCATCTCTTATATCTTTACGGTAAAATTTGATGTCTTGCCAATTCAGTTTGCTAAAACTATCGTCTGATTTTGAATCACGTCTTTTATGATTGCCCCATTGTTGTATCATGTTTGCTTTCAAGGGCTCGACAAACCTAAAGGCTGGTAAAATACATAGTTTTACATTCGAGTTGTATTGGTAAGTTTATAAACATTTGATTTCTAAGGTAGAAAGGACTCAGATTTCCCCGACGTTCTTTAACTACTTTATCCTGTACACACCCTAAACGACATCGACTAAGACATCGGTTTAAGTAGGCTTGTTTTTCGCGTGACTACAAACTGTAATTCTTCTGCGAATCCAACTTATTATCGCACTCTATCTTCAATGATAAGTAATCGGAACAAAAAACACACCAGACATATTGGAACGTTTGTTGAACGGCTACATTTGAAAGTTGTGGTAAAACCGGTATTAATGTTCACAGTTTAACAATAACATTGAGCCATATGCGGCTGTGATATATCCTTGCTTTTGAATTGAAAATTTTACCCATCCCTACTACGCTGCAGGCGGTGACTAACGGCCGTTTTGGAACATCCCTTTGACCAGAACTGACTCATACACAATCGCATACATACACCAAGCAACACCCTCGCACTCAAGTATCCTTAACAATACTGTTTCTTTCGAAAGCTTACACCTTTGTTGTACGTAGCAAAGTGTTTATAAAATAACATTACTTTCATACTCTGCTTGAATGTACAATGTAGAAGAGTAACATTGGCTCATGTTTTGCTTGTCTTCTTCAACTTCATGACCGGGACTTGTAAAGTTGTATATTTGATGCAATAATATGTTTTTGTTATATTTGACTTTCCTTATGTTAGATTTGGAAATATAAAAGTAAAAAACATGAACAAGATTTGCTTAGATATTTCGTATGGATTTCTTGTCAACGAACAACGATTAAGAAAACTGTATCATCGACATTGCTAGGTATGGATACGTTCCATGTATCTAGTATCCCATGTCAATGGTAGCACGTTCCGTGTGAATACAATCATACTATATAAACATGTTTATACTATTTTGATTTTACAAAAGCACATTTTACAATGTAATATAATATAATGTCATATATCAGTAAGTCTCTTTTCCAGAAATAAAATATCCGTTTTTAATATTCCAATAGAATGTATACCTCTCTCAGTATAAAGGTTTTGCCAACCTGTTCCTTTTGTTTCTCCACAAAATGACTTTGTCGTATATTAATATCTATGAAAGTCCTGTCGTGTCTGTTCCATTTTTTACAAATCCTCAAAAAATATCATCATAAAATATTTCTAAATTTTGTCATGTTTGGACCATTTATTGCAGTATTTTTTCTAAAACAACATATGATTCATGATTAGTTTGTGAGATGGTTTTGCCTGAAGAAGTGTTGAATAACTTCACCAACTTTGAAACGATGTACCACCTTGCGCTGATAGATGATACATGTATCCAGTAGGCGGACTCGTCGAGCCTAGGGCATACAGCGTGAACGATCCATCTGTAGAGCTGTAACAAATACAAAACACCAGGTTTAAACTTCGACGGTTTTAAGGACAATATTTTCAACATTTTGTTTAGACTTGATCGCTATTTAAATATTTTATTGATGTGTATAGATTTGCTTTGTCAAGAGCAACTCCTGCTGCAATGTTCAGTATGTGTGCTATGGCTGTGTCATTAGCCGTTCGATCTAGCAGCAACACAAACCTTCAAACATGAAGCATGATACACTCTATCCTATATCACTGTTCCATATGGCCTCTTATGCAATGTCAACATCTTTTATCACTACAATAAAACAGATACACACTTGTTCAATTTCGTTAGAACTTTCACAAATGCACCTTGCTACCTCACTTACTTGTGTGCATATCCCAAACCACCATTTGCTGAAACAAACACGCTTCCTCCATTTACAAAAGGTACGCCTTCCCAAGACCTCCTCATGTCGTCTTCAATCATTGTTTGTCTTTGTAGAGCCATTTGTTCTCCCATAATTCGCATATTTGCAGCCATATTATTCATGCCACTTGTCATTTGGTTCATACCGGAAAAAAAGCTCTGACCAAGTGGCCCTATGTGAAAATAAATTAAACAAAAGAAAAATAAGACTTTGTCTTTGTCTCATTCAAATATGTGCGAGCTCGAATCCGCCTTGATCAGCAAACTCATTCCGAAAAAGTAGCAATACTGTCTTTTTTCCTCTTTGAGTTTTAAACCTTTAATTTCTCAGCTATAATCGAGCTCAAATAGATTAGTATCAAGAAAAATAAAACAAGGTCTATAAAAACAATTCTGTACAAAATGAAATTTACTATTTCATGTTATAGCAGTCATCTAGTTTAATTTAGCATTACTATATATAGATATTTATGAACAAACATGTATAGAATAAATGACATACATTGTCCGGAACTGCTGGCAATAAACAATCCAACGAAGACTACAAGGCAGGACAATTTACTCATATTGTCAGGTGCTGAAAATTCAACGTTTTACAATTTACTATATTAATTTATATATTCCCCGATTTTAAGGCAAGACCAGTAGGAAAACTCTGTGACTATGCTTTCCATGGCAACAGTCCGATTAGAAAAACAGGCCAATCTTGTAGAAGTAAAGATCGACCTTTGAACGATATTATTAGCAACTACATAAACAGACGTAATTATAATAATGAAAAAGTAAAATAAAAACCAAAAACTTAAAACTTTAAAGATATTTAGTGAATCTAATACATATAAACACATAAAATACTTCCACTATTTCAGAGAATGCAGGTCTAAGTTTAATACTAACATAACGCCCTATTGGCTCAAAGTCTTCTTGGATATAGGTTTTACACATGCAGCGAGTTTTGTTTCTCTGAAAATAAAGTATTAAAGATATACTATAAAATGCATCAACTTACCTGAAAGTGTTTACACCGATTTGAATTCACAGGTTAACAATCTCACGTAGTTTCACCGTGACTAATTAAACTTTTTTTGCGGTTTTCACCTCGGACATAATGACATAAAAATGTTGTTTACGATACGTCACAGAGAAAGTGTCACCTGTATGCAGTCTAATTAGTGTTGTGGTTTTCGCTTGCTAAATTACGACTTTAAAACAAAAGTTTTCATTATAAATTAGATGTCCGTGCAAATATTGACCTTGCAATTTGAAACGATACCATGCGTATCAAAACTGAGCTTGTAAAAATCTCACTTGGGCGTTTCCGCGAAATGAAAATATTTGAAAATATGAGTTGAAAAGCTAAGACCTGAAACCTTTAAGATTCGAAGCATTGACAGAGCAACAAATGAGTTACTGCAGTGTGTATGTTAACCTTACACAAAGTGAGATTGTCAAATTCATCTACTGAAAAAGGAACCATGTTGTTTGATACCATGCAAAGTTCACTTAGTGAATCTTATATAGTTATAGCTAAACTGAAAAGATAAAATTACTTTATTGTGATTAGCTTTGACTAAGTCTATATAATTTATTCATCGTAGTAGTGTTTCAAGCATTTCTGCGACGAAACTGAGAATAATTACAGTGATATATTTTTCCTAAAGGATATACATTGGCTAGATCTACACTTTAAGAATATTATTCATCTTGAAATCGCAAATGCTTGAATCATTAAAGATTTATGTAACTAGCCGCAGGCTGTGTCATGACAACTTCATTTAAATTTTACTATTTTATGCTCACTTGTCTAAACGTATACATAATTTGCTAATTGGGTTGAATAAAATATGATTTTCTTCTGCCTTAGACATTGGCCGCGTTTCCATTGACGCTTGCTCCTTTTTCATCAAACCATTTGAAATGGGTACGCCCTGTTGGTGAGTCAGAAACGTTCATGAGATGATAATACACACTTCTCTCCACCTTTCTGGACACGTACACTCAGCAACTTAATCTTAAACTGTGAGTTGTGTTTTATGTATAAGTTAATAAGATAGATCCTTCCTTCCCAGGTGCCATAGATGTTTTGCGATGTCATTGTGTTCGATAACCAAAACCATCGCAGTAATTGGGAGGACTTAAAACAACAAATTTCCGTCTGTTGTCCTGAACTGTGTTTCTTTTCCATAATTTTTTTGCAGTCATCTAATATGTTGAAAAAATATATAACAAGGTGTAGAGACAGCTTGGAAACATTTTGTGTTTATTCTCGTCTGGTTGTTTTTACCCAGCAAAAAGCTATGAACTGTTATTGACCTGATTATAGGCATAGTAACAGTGCCAACTTGATTTATAACTGAAGATACGTTTGGGCTGTCACAAGTTAACTAAAAATTAAGAAAACTATTTTACTGTTTTTATGATTAAAGCCAAAATCACCAACCTTGCACTAATCACTCCTTGTAATATATTAGCTCCGTGTTTTGTGTAATTGACGTTAATTGTAAATAAATCAACATGATATATTGGATGGTTATATGTTGAATAGTATATCACGGGTCATTATAAATGTAATCTAGTTATAAGGGGGATCCAATTTTAGAAGTAATGAGGTCAATTCTACGTTGGAGAATGAGCTGGTTCTTGGGTTCCTTCGGACACCAGCGAATCTTTACAGTCAGAGCAGTATTCTTCAGAACAATGACACAGATGTAAGCATTCCGGCAGTCAGGCGCTAATGATACAGCAGAATTTCCTTTTTTTACAAAACTTCTTTCACGTGTAAATCTGAAATTCTAAAAAAATGTGTTGGAAAATATTTATACTTGTTACTTAGTGGTTGATTCCAAGGTAGATTGAGTGTATTTTTTGTAATTTACAAGGGTCATAAGACATAACTGTAAGAAACTGTGATGTTTTGTACATTTTATTTACAAACGGTATCACTTGCACTTTTGTAGGCATGAAGAAACGATAAATGTATTTCGAGTTTTTAGTGTTTTTAAGGTCAGAAGGTCAAAGGTAAAGATCACAGTGACCTGAAATAGTAAAACGGTTTCCTGACAATAACTCATGAACACGTGGGCCTAACATTTTGAAACTTGATGTGATGGTTGGTCATGACCAGTAGACGACGCTTATTGTTTTTGAGGTCAGTAGGTCAAAGGTCAAGGTCACAGTAACCTGGGTTAATAAAACCACTATTGATTTTAAATTCAGTAGAGGTCAAAGGTTAAGGTGACTGTGAACCGGAATTGTAGAATGGCTTCTTGACGATCACTTGATAACACTTATTTATTTCAATGTCAGTAGGTCAAAGGTCACAGAGACCCGGGATAGTAAAACGGTTTCCGAACGATAACTTGTCTTATCATCTTAAAACTTGATGTGGAGATCTGTCATGGCCAGCAGATGACCCTATTTAGCTTGAGGTTAGTAGGCCGGAGATCAAGGTCACTGTTTCTATTTAAGGCCACATAAATTATTTTAGGCCATTTTCTGTTTTAATGTAAACACATTCCTTTTTGTAAGAAAAAAGACATTTTTAAGGCCAAAATTAATTCATTTTAGATTATTACGTCATTCGCGATTTTCAGTGACTTTTATAGTTCGACTTTTGCATCAAGGGGGCTACGTAATTTTTCGAACAGCTCTTGTTGCACATTTGAATAATATTTGGATACACTCGTCCTTATTACAAATACACGTACTGTCTAACATAGGAATAATTCTAGTGATAGTCGAAGACAGACTTGTAACAAGAGTTAATCTTAGTTTTACGTCTGTTATGATATTTCACAGTCACAGACGAATGGTTTATAGACTTGGCACAGTTTGTGAGAAGCACCGGGTACGTGTCACCATCTTCTGTAGTATGTACCTTCTGGACCCGAACGATACACATAACCGCTGGACTGAGGACCGGAACTGTACGAAAACATATTTGCAGATCCATCCGGGGAACTGAAAAGCAAAGAGATTGTACAATGTACATGTAGTTCAAATGACTTATTCTAGTTATTTAGCTATCGAATTACCAATTTATAAGTTGCTTTTATACACAATCAACAGCTTATTGAGATTCAACGAATCTATAATTATCTATTATAGAAATACCTTGATGAACTTGTCTTAGATAACTTGCCCAAGAATAATACAACAATGATAACAGCCAATCAAACACCTCGAACTCAGATAGCCCTGTATATCAGAGTGCATGATTTGCAAGGTCTTATCACTTTTCAGATAACATTAAAATTTTGAATTTCTTACTTGTAAACATATCCAGTTCCACCATTTGCTGTGGCAAACCTACTGAACCCCGGTCCAAAACGCCTTGAAACATATGCATTCTGCAAACTGTTGTCGAGCATATTTTGACGTTGTCTTGCCATTCGGTCTTGCATCGCCTGCATATTTTCGGCCATGTTATACCGCATTGACTGCATCTTAACCTCCATGTTAGCCACCATTTGATTCATATTACGTTGGAGTTGATTCATTTGAGCATAAAAGCTTTGTCCAAGTGGCCCTGTAATAATAAATGAAATAATAAAAATAAATTTTGAGTTTAGATTGATGTGCATCGTTCTTTTGTAGGATTGCAAAAACTCCGATCAGATACTTGGTTGCTTTAGATGAAATACAAATTGAAACTAAATAACAACGGACTAACAGACAGATTCATCCTTCCCCTATTCCGAAGTACCTACATTATAGGTACCTAACTTTCCAAGGCTATACATTGACCTAGAGATCAACATAAGACTTCATCATTGTTATTTCATCATTACAATTTGTTAATTAAAACTATTTTATAAGAATATTGCATAAACGCAAGAAATATTTGCAAACAGCAAGAAAATAATAGTATTCAGCTTCAATATTCTGTCTGAACAGCGATAACAATTCTGTCATACAGAAAACTATGTGCGAGTCAAATAAAATCGTGTATAAACATGAATAATGTCAATATAATAGACTAAGGTGATACTTACATTGTGCAAGACATCCACTGAAGAGACTCAGTAGGAGAATAGTCACCGTGAAACACCTAGCCATTGTATATACATGTACTGCTGAAAAGTGTTAAAAATAAAGCTAATCTTAATAATATTTATGTTGATTGAATAAAATGTAAAACTCATAGATTTCTATAGTTTGCAATTACGGTAATGTAAAATATGACAGTCTTCCATGTATGTTTCAGAAGCAAATGTATAACTTTTTTCTTCTATTTACACAGGCTCCCTAATCGGGATATTGTGTGACTTGTTGGTTACTTTTGTTAAAGATCAATGAAAGCTAGCCGCTAATTTCTCAAAGACTGACATGGAAGTCGTGCCATTGGGAAAAAGCAGTAGACAGAAACAGTTTTAATGAGTTAGTTTATGCTAATATATTTTAGCTCGATTGTAAAGAAAGCTTGCAGATTATCGAGTCACTCTCGAGTCCGCTTCCTGGAAAAAACAGTACTGGTGTCATATGAGGAGGTACGGTCGTGACCCCAATGGGTCTCGAACCTGCAACCTCCGGGATGAGCGGCCGACACCTTAACCTCTACAGCACTGCTTCCCTTAATGAGTTGAAGTGTAGATAAAATAATAACCGAACTTATTCAGATAGAATTAGGATTGCCCTTTTTTGTTAATCTAAATAACCAATGAGGCCATTCGGTTGCTATGAATTTAGCTTAGTTCCAGTGATGTTATTTGTGAAAGAAGAAACGTGTTGAATTATTTATGTCTTATTTAAATGCTTTCAGAAAAAGAGGGAGTGACGGACGCAGGTAAGAACAAGATATCGATATCAATATAGATCTTAACAATCAACACAAAAATAGAAAATCAATTAACAACAACCATTGTATATCAAAGGAATGCATTTCTTTTTTAAGTTAATAAAACTGTAATAAAATAAAATAACAAGGTAATTACTTACGTTAAAACTTATTCCTCGAGATGTCGTACAAATAATTAAATACCGACAACGTTTAAGATAATGTCAGTCTGTACACATTTCACGGAAGACAATAGGTTTTCTATTTGTTTATGTCTTACTGGCATGTCTTAGCGAGGACTGTAATGATTAATTGCATGAAACAACAAAATGAAAAAAAATATCTTACCGTCAACTATAATACCAAGTGATTTATTTTGCATTTTTAAATGGATCAAATTTATGATAGCGTATAGATCAACAATGTTCAGTAAACGATGTCTGCGCTTTAACCTTATGTAACATAACGCTAAAAGCCGAGGAGACCGGTAAATTACGCTTCATTTATTATTGTTGAACTGTAGATCTACTTAATAACATAAAAAAAGACTGACAGGTAAGTATCATGCGAAGGAGACAGTGTAAGTCAGGTTGTAAACGGCCTCTTCATTAATATAACACTACAGATATACACAGTGCGCTGAAACTTAACTAATTACAGTATAATAAATGATATATTGTTGGGCACGTAAGGGTTTGAAAAGGGTATTTTTCGACCTTTGAATATAGATGGTAACGGTAGATTCTATAATACCGAATTGTTACAGTAAACAATAGTGATGTGAATAGACCATTGAAGGAACAGAGTAAAAAGAACACTGATTATTCTCAATGTTTATAACTTGATGTTATAACACAGAATATCTATAAAATGAATTCAATTATCTTTTGAACAACGTTTTGTTATAACTTGCAGAGTTTTCTACCACTCGCGTCTGTATGATCCACCAGGTCCGTAGGAATATGAAAACCCATGTGAGGGACCACCGGAACTAAATCCATACGAACTTGAAGAACCATCGGCTGAACTGAAAATAGCAAATCATAAACATAGACAATTGATATCACTCAAAGTTTTGCATTTTATTCCTACTTCTTTCATGATAGATATCTCGAACCAAATTTACTTAAGTCCATTGTTTTGTTAGAAATTTAATTGTTTTCAATAGTTATGATATAGCACATATGTTTATGCAAACGATTGTTATTTTACATAAGTATGTTGTAATATATTTTTGGCCAAACTATTTTCATTTTGCATATGTAAAGAATATACATATTTCACCGAAGAATGCTTGACATGTAAAATATAAAGGAAGCCTAGTTAATTGTTCTACTTTCTAACTTATTTGATTTGAATATCAGATTAATACAGAACTATAAAACATGTTACTTTACAAAACGTATAAATCTATTAATGCAGTTTTTGTTACTCGCATATTTCATAAAACAACACCAACATACCAACTTAATTGTTATGCGAAAAACAATGTGTAAGCCCTTTAAATAAAAAAGTGATACGTTTTTACTAGGATGCTTAGTTACCACACTTGCATAGTTAATCAATTCATCATAAAGACATAATTACTTGTAGACATAACCAGTGCCACCATCGGCAGTCCTAAACCTCGTCTCGCCGGGCCCATACCTCCTTCCGGCCTGGGCTCTTCTCATTCCGTCGGCACTCATACGATGCACCTGGGCAGACATTCTGCCGACATTGGACATGATATGTTGCATGAAATCCATGCCTGGAACTATATCAGGTAAAAATTAAATAAAATGTAATTTTTAAATAATCGTGGTTTGCAGATAAAACAATTACGGTTTCTTACAGCTAAGACAACAATGTAGTAAGCTTATATAAGTAAATATCTAGCACACGCCAACTTCACTCTTACGGTCGGCCATAAAAGGTTTTAGAAAACTCTTTAGAATTTGCATGACTCTTTTTCTCTCTATTGTTTTTTTGGTGTAAAATATATTTTATTGCTATTCCATGTCTTTTTTGTTAACAGCGTATAGATTCCTTACGGCGGAACGAACAACATACAAACAAGTAGTTCCATATATTCAGTTGTTACGCATTAAACTGTCTTCTGTTTTCAAAATTATATAGAAATAGATCTAAATAATTTCAAAACATTTCAGAATAGCATTTTTTTATTTTGCTGTCGTTCTTTGAATTTGTAATTAATCGTTAATAGTATTAATGCGCGAACGAACAACTTGGATAGAAAAAAAGATATAAACTTGTTTTTTTCCCCGTATATACGGCATCCGTGGTGTAATTGGTAAAACTGTTATGACGGATTTGAACGGACGTGAATTCGAAACGCAGGCAAAGTTATGTTTTCACTTTTTTCTTCCGATTTACTTATCATTTTCAGCTATTAAACCATTTTAAAATGTTTTACGGCAAATAAACATAAAAATCTTCATTCAAACTAATAAGGATAATGGCATTGACAGAATTAATTTCCTTGAGTACTTTTGGGGCCATGCCTCGACAACAACCATCAACAATTTCTAGAAAATTTACATGTCAGTATTGTTTGTGGGCCCGCTGTGATACTTTGTATCACTGATTTTCTTGTTCAGTTATTCATTTATTCTGTGTCTTCTTTGATCTTGCTCATTGTTCAGTTTTTACCTACAATTTAGAATAGGAATTTATCTCAACCAGGCAAGTACTAGGAAGGCGGTCCGATTTGTTTGCTTCTTACTGCAAGCTCGAAAGGTACCCTTTTATCTTTTTCGTTCTTTCATTAACAATGACATCACAGTATTTAGGTTTTAGAAGCAATTGAAACCGGAATGTAAATTCATTTTGAGTCAGCAAATTAAAGAATACTTGCTGTTTTATTTTTTTAGTTCATCCTGGTCCAATTTTTTACTAAGACCTTCAAAATCCGTTCATTCGGAGCGAGTATTTGTCAGAGCCCCATGAAGCACTCATCGGGGTAGTTAATATGTGCTGCAAGTACTTGTTCTACAATCGGTATATATACTGAATCAATAACAAAAGAATGATTTAACCATTTTTAGCTCTTCTATGAAAAACAGAAGAGTCATTGTCATAACCTTTTTGACGTCAGTCGGCAGTGTCGTCTTAAATCTGGTTAAGCTTTCTTAAAATTTACTTTCTCGGTAACCATTAAAGCATTGAAACTTCAGACAATTGCTTGGCATCACACAATGGCCTTTGTTGCCTAGTGGTTAAGGTCACCGACTGATGATCATTTGTCCCTCACCGCTGTAGGTTCGTGCCCGACTTGGGTCGGATTCTTTCATGTCTGGAAGCTATCTAGGTTCTACCCAGGTGCCCGCCCGTGACTGAAATAATGCCCAAATTTGCACCAGGGTCTTCCTCCTCCGTGAAAGCTGGAAGTTGCTATATGACCTTAGCGAATCAATTGGCACAATACAATCAACCCTTAATGGGCAAATCCCATAACTTTTGAATGACATTAAAAGTTGTGCATTTGAATTTTCAGTTCAGTTTTGTCAAAATCCATTTCTCAGTTACCATTCACAGCTATGATACTTCATAGGGTAGTTGAACATAGTCACTGAATGCAAAAGGTAAGCACATGGTTTCCTATCTCAAAAGTAAAGTTTACACATATGGTTAAAGGTCAAAATTTGTGGACAGTTGTATCTCCAGTTTATAACTTTACTCGTGTAAAGGTTGTCCTGATAATTACACATGCATGTGTACATTCTGTGTTGTTCAGAGACAATCGATGCTCCAGTGATTTCGGTCCTTTGATTCTTTAAAAATGTATAATCATGTCGGTAGTGTCCTTAGGCAAGTCACAAATAATTCCACATTGCCTCTCTCTCTAAAGACGATCGCTACAGTTATCATTTTTTTCAAGCAATGAGAATTTTATGAAATTTCGTTTGTTGTTAGGGTAATACCTGCTTAGTCAGAATATAAAATAAAAAAGGTAGGTCACCAGCCTTATTTAGAAGTAATGGACGCAGTGAAAATGACCCCTATCTCATGTTTATCAATAATAAATCTCCAAATTTGGCAACTCACCATTGTTTTTTTATTTATAAAATGTTAAGCAATTGATCCCTTTTCACGAAACTACATGAATTGGGTTTTCAAAATGTATTCAAACTGAAAAAAACCCAAAGATAAACTAGTTTCTGTAAAAAAAAATTAAAATTTGTAGTCATTTGTTTAAGTTGTTTTTCTTAATGTGCAAGCAATTAGAATTTATTAATTTTTCGCAGAAGAATTGTTCAGACATCACTTTATTGAAAACTAATTTAAAAATGATAGGTCACCGGCCTTTTTATTGAGAAAAATGAGCTTTGGTCTCGGGTGGGAGGCTGGTGTTGTAGGGGAGGCCTTTTGTTCATTGCCACTGACGTAATAAAGATAGCTAAATGCAACTTTAAGTGGACAATTGTGTATATTAAAACACTTTTAAATAATAAGTAACAAAAATGTATCCTTCTGAAAGTTTTTTTACACAGTTTAAAAATCAACCTTTGCTAAACACTGACTTTTTGGGTGCTTTTAAAGGGAGGTAATAATTTTTCTTGATATATTAATATTTTTGCTATAGTTATATGTTTTAAATATGTTATAGTGATATAATTGCTCAAAATAATCGTTTTGTATGTCTATTTTTATTAAAAAGTAATTGTTTGTGACATTTAATTAAACAACATTAAAATATAAAGTATTTGATATATCACGTCTGGCTTTTTTTATTTTAGCGGTTCACTCATACGGATGCACTTAAATGCGAAAGTACCTACATAACAGAGTTTGATTAAGCAATGTCATGTGCATCATTTAATCAGCTTGAATATCAAAATGTTTTCCTTCTTCAGAAATATTGAGCAATCTACGTGAAGATCCGTTCCAGACATTGTTAATAAACAGGTAAGAATCTGTTGCAACTTTGACTACATTTCTTTGGGCCAAAATATTCACAAAAGAGAGTACTGACAACACGAAACAGTGAACCTCTCAATACACTCCAGAAACAAACTTTATGGGTACAGGTATGGCTTATTCCGTCGACTCATCGAGTTGGCGTGCAAGTCAGTATGACAGATTAGTTGGCAACTTTATGTGTTACCTTTCTATTCTCCATTGAAATCTATGGATACAAAAATAACTCAGCTGTTTCGTGTTAAAAACCTCACTGTTCGTGAACAAATAATCTATATATAGGCCTAGATCTATTCCCGATAAAAAATAGTTCGCAATGTCGTAACCAAACCTGTTTTAGACAAAAAAAAGTTTTTGCCTTATGAACCAAAGACATCTACACTACATGTTTGGTCTGGTTTTCGACATGATCATTTCAATTTTAAAACGAATTTCCTTTCTGTTGTAAAGGTGTGTGCATTTAGCCTTTGGTGCTTGATTCTGTTTTGATAGATCTAATATGTAACTGAATTTATTTTTACTGGTGGTGTGTTAAAGCTTAGCAATTGTATTTTTTCCTGATTATATAGCAATTATACACTATGATGATAAAATAATTGCTACAAATTTCATAGCCATATGCTTATACCGTTTCATAATGATTTATGAATTACATGAACTTTGTTATATGACAACACTTGATTAATATTAAATGTATTAATTACGCTTTACATGCTGACACAGCTGTGCAGAGAATCCGTTTGAACAATGATCAAAGTCTAATCTGAATTCATATTTTGAGGACACATTTTATCAAATTTTCACGGTATTTTTTGATATGTTTAACATTCATATTTAACAACGTTTTTGCATTACCCCGGGGAAAGTACTGATTCATCCCCGCACGCAATGGTAAAAGATCAACCGATGCTTTGTCTATAGGGAAAGATCAGCGCGGGCTTACCTGACAGCATCCGAACTGCTTTCGTGTATTCAACTCGTAAATGAACAATTCGCTATTTCCAAGATACGTTTCACAACGGTTTATGTTAAATAAGAACAGATTTTTACTGACACCTGCACTCATAGGAAGATTGCTGCGTTTTTCAAACCAAAAATGGCGGACAAGTTTGTCTTGATAAATGACGCCACAATGCAATCAAAAACAGTAAAAATAATCAGTGTAAATCATATCGTCACATTCATCAAGTTAACTGGACGTAGTCCAAGAGATAGACCCCATTTGTTTACAATTCTTGTTCAAATGTATAAATAGTTTCATATGATAGCTATTATTTTGTTTGAAGGTTATGAAAACCGATTTCTTAAAAATATCCTCTTTCACAAATGCTCAGAATCCAAGATGGCCGCCAGTTCTGAGAAAATACCATATTATTTAAAAGGGGTACACTTCTTTGAGAATTTTACATTTATTTTATGTTTTATTCTTTATAATGATTGAAAATAGGTACAAATACTGAAATACTTGAATCTTAATACTTTTTGATGTATGTTTCTATTTTTCAGAAACACTTACTTTCGCTTCTAATAAAACTCACATATATAGGCATAGTATCTTAACTGCAGTACAGAATGATGCAAAGGACTAAAGACAATTATACCGAAGTGGTCAAAGATGGTTACATGACACCGGCTAAACATCGTGTCCTACGAAGTGGATGGGGTAAAATGACCCCCGAAAATTTGTGTGTGTGGAGAATTTCTTTTCCAAAATTAATTGATATTATTTTGTTTCACTACGTTTACAAAGTACAGCTTTGGATGCAATCAAGCCTTACATAATTAGCGCTACAAATTAAAAAACAGTGGTTAATTAAGGTGTGAACCCACCAAACTCCCACGCAAAGATTACCGCTCAAAGATAGTATTAAGCGTTTTTCACGCAGAAAATGCAATAAGGTCAAATAAGATATGCAAGTAAAAGGATATAATATAATCTACGAACATGGAAAATAGAGAAATGAGATAGAAAGCGAGACAAAGTACGTAGTATCAGTCCAACATAGAGTAGAAATCTCAAATTTTTTGTACAATTGCCAAATGAGGTAAGTTCAGTAAAGAACTACCAAACGCAAATTATAAAGTGTTACTTGAATGCTTATAAATCATCATCCCTTTTCAGCCTCACACTCTAATTACAACATACCCAATTTGAATCAAAATTTCAACTCAAACAGTACAGGCGTACCCATTATCTGACAACCATTTATACAATTTACTAAGTACCTTAAATATCATAAAATCTTAAACATGTTACGTTCTCTGGTCACATATAAAACGTACAAGCAAGTCACACGTAAAACGTTGTGTAAGGTATTGTAGACGGGTATGTTTGAAAAACATAAAAAACTTACGTTGTCCCGAGCTTCCTACAATTAGAACGACCAGTATGACAAATGACACAAGTCTCAACATGTTTCAAGCTGAAATCTGAAGTTCAGATATTTAAAACATAACCGTAAACTTTAACCACTATTCATGATATTTTGACAAATATCCCTACTTAATTCTACAAGTTACTTAAATCGATGTGTACAAGACGATGATTCTGTATGTATATCGCTTCTCCGCAATCATAGCAGAACACAGTCATTCGTGCGGTGCTAAGTCGAGTTCGTAGCTTTCATGCATCTCTTAGAAATCTGTATCAACAGTCTCACGGAGATCTTCTAACTTCAGTAAATATTAGTTCAATCAAAGAAAACATGGTGACAAATTCGGATGTATACATTAAATATCAATAAAAAGACGACATACCCAAAAGTAATTCGCGAAAGCAATATACCTACCTCACATTTGAACGTTTCCACTTCTGTCACAGATTGACAAATGACTAAAGAACACGTGTAGATGAATCGGCAATGTCATTTTGCGCAGCATATGTTTACGTTACGGCACGACTTTGTTATGGTGTTCACATCCATTTTGATAAACCGGGGGCAATTAAAGTTGAGCAGATACATTAAATTGCTAATGTTCCGTATTTAAATCAATGCGACTGAATAAACAACTCTGATTTATGGATGCAAATAAACAAAGTACATGCCCTTCTAAGGGACTGCGTCATGCAACGATTCCGACAGTGCATTTCTTGAAGTAAATATGAATCACTTAAATTGATAGACATATTGAAGTACAGTGAAAAGGTCCCGATATATTCTGACTGTCGACAAAGGCACAGACACTATGAGTATGGAGTCCCAACCCGATTGGCCGGCATATTTTTATCAGTACCGTACATCTACGGTCATACATTAATTAGACTGTTAGCAAAGCATGTTCTCAACATTCATTTTTTTTTCATTATAAATCTTTACATCGTGAAAATCAAGACTATGCCGAGGTTATCAACTCGTATTTAAGCCGTCTTGCAATAGAAAACATGTGTGATCATTGCTTATTTATATCTTCCATAATATAAGGCTGTTTAGTGAAAAGTTTGAAATTTTAAATCATGATGACAACCGTACATTTTGTACGATTGCTGTATGACCCTAGATGCACCCTGGTGATAAAATTATGCCGACCAGGGTGTCACTTCCCATGTGTGTCTGTGGATAAAGGCAGTGACGGAGAAGTTTGCAATTCAAGTTTTGATATAGTATTTGCAATACATAATTATATATATATTTGCATTTGTTCATGCATTTCCGACCACTGCTGGAGAATGTAAGTTTAAAGGTACAGAGGAGTGGCCCCCCCCCAAGCGTGGAATGTCGTGCTATAAAATACGCGTGCGCATTTTACTTAGTGCTGTTGTTATATTCCTGATGCACTTTTTATTGTCTACTGAACACATTCCATTTTACCCAGATGACCCAGATGACTAGGTGATCAGACTCTTGTATACCATTTGCTTTTAGAGGATTTGTGGCCATTCAAACAAAGTTGTATAAAACCGTAATTCTTTCTTAAACAAGCTTACATGATAAACAAGCTTACATGCTTTTAGAGGATTTGTGGCCATTCAAACAAAGTTGTATAAAACCGTAATTCTTTCTTAAACAAGCTTACATGATAAACAAGCTTACATGTTTTTAGAATTTTTTGTTGTGGCCATTCAAACAAAGTTGTATAAAACCGTAATTTCTTTCTTAAACAAGCTTACATGATAAACAAGCTTACATGCTTTTAGAGGATTTGTGGCCATTCAAACAAAGTTGTATAAAACCGTAATTCTTTCTTAAACAAGCTTACATGATAAACAAGCTTACATGCTTTTAGAGGATTTGTGGCCATTCAAACAAAGTTGTATAAAACCGTAATTCTTTCTTAAACAAGCTTACATGATAAACAAGCTTACATGCTTTTAGAGGATTTGTGGCCATTCAAACAAAGTTGTATAAAACCGTAATTTTTTTCTTAAACAAACTTACCAAACCCCATGATAAACAAGCTTACATGCTTTTAGAGGATTTGTGGCCATTCAAACAAAGTTGTATAAAACCGTAATTCTTTCTTAAACAAGCTTACATGATAAACAAGCTTACATGCTTTTAGAGGATTTGTGGCCATTCAAACAAAAGTTGTATAAAACCGTAATTCTTCTCTTAAACAACCTTACATGATAAACAAGCTTACATGCTTTTAGAGGATTTGTGGCCATTCAAACAAAGTTGTATAAAACCGTAATTCTTTCTTAAACAAGCTTACATGATAAACAAGCTTACATGCTTTTAGAGGATTTGTGGCCATTCAAACAAAGTTGTATAAAACCGTAATTCTTTCTTAAACAAGCTTACATGATAAACAAGCTTACATGTTTTAGAGCATTTGTGGCCATTCAAACAAGTTGTATTTAAAAACGTAATTCTTTCTTAAACAAGCTTACATGATAAACAAGCGTACTTGCTTCTTAAAAGTTGCGGCCATTCAACAAAGTTGTATAAAACCGATTTCGTAGCCATTCACACAAAGTGTTAAAACCGTACCATTCCTTTCTTAAACAAGCTTACATGATAAACAAGCTTACATGCTTTTAGAGGATTTGTGGCCATTCAAACAAAGTTGTATAAAACCGTAATTCTTTCTTAAACAAGCTTACATGATATACCGCAACAAAATATAATTTCAGTCGATGCCAAATTTATTAAAAGTCTTACTTATAAAATAACAATCGAATTTGAATTGTTTATTTAGGTTTTTGGTTATTTAAAGCTATATAAGGGCATGATACTGGGTTACACTTACCGAACATATTGAATTTTCAATTCAAACTTTTGTAACTTTGCAATTTACAAGCTACTACATGTATTTGAGACATTGAAGTGTATACAATGATAACGGTATTGTTAAAACTTCCATGTGTATTTCCTCATCACATAAATGTTTGATGGTATGACGTAGAAATTAGATTGCATTGTGTATTTCATCATTAGGTAAAACATTAGATTCGTCTAGACATTTTATAGTTCAATTCTATCTTATACTTTCATTTTGTTATTGTTTCGTGCGAGAGTGTAGTTTAGCATGAGCAAGGGTATCACATTATTCATAAACACTTCATAGGAATTGCCATTAGCTTTTAGCTGAATATATTGTATAAGGAACCGCCTACCACCATATAAATTTCCCGATATCTCACATTTTTATTTCAATTATTGTACATGTATATATGTCTTGTGTAGGGGCCGGAGCTTATAGCAACATTTTATTATAGCCATTTCAATTTGAGGTGTCGGAACCAGTTACACATCTATAACTATAGAACACCAGTTTCCGTTACTGTTGGGACTTTTTAGATTCATTGGGAATTCTGTAATTTTGTTCTAGAAGACCTTGAACTGAGTATGTTAGGTTAACAAAAGTCAAATTGTACTTGATTCAAATCGTTTCGCTGTATATACCATTTAAAACACTTAGATCATTTAGACATGGAAAAGTTTAAAGTCTCAGGATCACATTGATTTTACTGATTTAAAATGAATAATTTACTGATAGTATAATGATACAACCGTGTTCTCTTCTCTCTAAAACAGTATTGACCATAGTATTCAATTCATTTATTCATGAAAAAAGTTGACAGAGAGCCTTTCTTATTTTTTGCAAATACTGCGCTATATATCTAACATGTGCATCAATTAAAAAAAAAATAAAGTTAGGAAAGATTTTGGTAAAAATAAAAATCGTTTCCGCTAGTAAGACATCTTTCCTGGTGAAATTAGAGCTACTTGTAATTGTGATCCTGGGACTTTAAAGGCACTTTCCAATTTTCGAAATGGCAGGCAAGTTTTCTGAGAACATCATTTTATCTGATTACGTCTATTAATATGAAATGGTGTAATCGAACGTCTTGTAAAGCATGTGCTGTTTCATGTATCATTTTGTAATAAATCATGACAAAGACAAATTAAAATTTGAATAATAAACTAAGACAAAATGATTAAAACACTTAACGGAAGAACCATTAAATAACGGGCTTGTGAATATAATTATGTACCGCATGATTTCAACTAAACAAAATCAATCCTATATGATAATCTTGAATGAACCCTTTATACACGTATAACTTAGTCATGAAAAAAGTGCCGAAATGATGTTACTTTTTTGTGCAGGTCATTGTGTTACAAATGGTCAACATATTAACAAATTGCAAATACATTCTTGTGTTGACACATGTATGCGAATATTAGTCAAGGTTGAAATAGTCCGATAACATCCATTTTTCGAGAAACAATACTAATATAAAGCAAGCCACAGTTTTCATCTAAATAAACAGTTTGGGGAAATATCGGTTAGTTAAACGGCACTGCAGTATGCGTGTGAGTATTACACCCATCACGGAAACGTTCAGACAAACATATAATTACATTCTGTTTATAACATCTAATTATTATTAGAATCGAACAATTATGACCCATGTCTCCGGAAAGTTTTGATCGATCATACCAGTCTTCTGTAATCGATAGATGCTTTCATCTTAACAACGCTTCATATTTTTCCATTTCAATCTTTAATGGAACTTTACAACTTGATTGCGTATTATTGCATGTTGATACCATCTGAATCTTGACAGATAACTATAAAAGTTGAGTTGCGTGTCAGGGGTTGTTGATAATAATCTATAGCATGAATCGATCATCATGATCACTGTATAACTTTAGTTGCGATACTTTTTCTCTTTTTCAGCCAATAAGGACCAAGAAATCTGATCATGGCTAACACTGCTCTCTACTCCGTTTGTAAAACCATTTTCTTATACTATGATTTTGATATACCTTTGAGCTATGAAAGTGTACAAACAGTGAAAGCACAAGTTTTTCACTCGCTATTTTGAAGCTAATATCTTTGCGACATACGTGTGCATCCGCCATATACGTATAAGTATGCTAAATAGGTGAGAACCAGAACAACATGCAAGTTATGTGTCTTCAGTTAAACACATGACATAGAATGATATCAGATATTGCTGGTATTGTAGGGGTAAGCCACGTACTGGTGAAGCCTCAAATTATGTTGCTCCCTCTTCTAGGCAATATGGAGGTACTGCCTTTGAAAATTGCAGTGTCTGCTATCTAACTAGAATCGTTTATATCTGATCAATGTCACACGGTGGTCATGATATCTCGACCACCATACATGTATGCGTTTACAAGCCAAACTTTCGAAGGCAGTCAGGAGTTACTGTCGTGAAACTGCCGAAATTTCACGTAATAATGATTAGTTACACGCTGTCTTGAAAGCACTGCAGACAATCATCATCAAACCTGGTCAGTTTGTTTATGGACAAAATATTTTTGGCCAATTTCTATAACGAATGAAATCGCGTGAAACATTCTGGAGTTACTGCCTTTCAATTTACAAGATTTAAACAAACTAGCATTGTCTGATCTCTACCCGTAAACGAAATATTCAATCTAACCGAATACTTGTCAACTGATATCTTGTAATCATCTACATTGCACAAGTCCATATGGATCCGTATATTGCCATTGTCCCTGCTATCATCTAATTGATCAACCGATTTAATTTCAGTTGTTTCTACTGTATGTATTACAGCAAAACTTGACGGACGTATTTTGTATCACTTTAACACTCCTGCTAGATGTTCAATTTGTGGTTTGAAATGATAGAAACAATAAACAATTTGTTTTATTTATTTGAAACATTTAATGCATACTTATCACAGTTTACGTTGTCCGGAATGCAACATCATCTGTAGTTGATCAAAAGTAAACATGCAGATAAAAATTAATAGAGGTATATGTTTGCACTTACATGTAAGAAAAAGTATCTGAAAATTATTACAAGTTTACTACTACAAACTATCTTTGTTTCATTTTACTAAAATGTAATTGCATATAAAACAATGCATTTTGGCATGAGCATGTATCATTACCTGTATATTATATTATAACCATGTAATTGAAGAAGTATCCTTCTAAACTCGAAAAAGAATAAGTATCCAGCTTGAAACACTATATAACAATTTGAGAGTATACAAACCAGCTTTTACTATCCTTGTGCTATCTTCTGTTTTAAACCAACATTTATGAAAAGTACAATTTGATATGTACTTTACTCATTGTTTTTGCTATAAATGTTTTGTTATCATTCTTGCTGTAGGAGCAAACTTATCATTGTTTGTATAACTCTCTAAACCTCTGAATTTTATATTTCTAAATGGTAACTTTTTTATGCAAGTTGAACAGGACAATGCAGTAACATGTCACTAAAAGCACAGTTAGCATCACATATGTATCATCACAATATCATAACATTTCAAAACACATTTAGTTTCCGATTATATACCACTGGATTCCCTCGGTGATGTTCAACGAGTTTTTCTTCGAGACGTTCTGTAGCTGGCCGAGTACGTATGGCTGAGGTCAAACATTTGAATACTACAGTTAATGTATTTGCTGAATGTAACCTTATCATAAATCTAGTAGCATTATACATATAATTATATACAAGTTAAACACAATCGAGGAATTCATTCGGTTAATACCTACACCAACAAGTAAATACAAAATTTTGAATCAATAAGCACACACTTTCCATGATAATGTCATAATGCAACCGACCGCCATTAACAGCGTAGCACCGTCCTTATCAACTGCATGCATCGTTTCCGAAAGTATTTGTCCATCTTTGTGTATAAAAAAGGATTGATAATGCTATGAATAAAATAGAAACGAAAAAATACAGAGAAGAAGAAAAACTGTGTTGGTGAAAGTGTTGTCTGATCAATCCATGACAATGACATATAGAACAAATACGTTACTATAAATACCACTGTAACTACAAACAAAAGCTTAATTTTACTCGGCATGTTTTGAGAACATATACGACAGCCTGGAGTTATAGAAGCAGAGTGCTCGCCCCTGTACAGTTTAGGTTGTAACGCATTAAGTTGTATTGTGCCATGTTTACATTCCCGTATTTTCATCACAGTCATGACGGCATGACCGATGCGTGCATACAGGATGATCATAATGATGCTGATAGTTGTTTGTGCTGCACATAGAGCAATTCTGTAAATGTATCTTGACAGGTCTGTCTCATAAAACGGTTCGGTTTCACACAGGTAAACATCAATGTCAAAGCCATTTGCATCTGTCATTTTTGATTGTGTAATTCCGCAGAGAATCGCTGACGGTACTGACGTAAGGACAGCTAAAAGTAGCATCAAGACACAAAGTCTTGACGCAAAATTGAACGGATATTTCTTGATCTTCGCAAAAAACAAAGGATGACACGTCATTATGTAACGATCAGCCGCTACAAGTGTTAGGCAGTAGGAAGCTGACGATGCTGCAAACACATTGAAAAAACACTTAGTTTTACACAAAGTTCTTTCTGTAAAATTGAAGTAGCTCATGTGCTTGATCATCTCTGCCGGTATTAAAGTTAGACATGTGATGAAGTCAATAAATGCCAATGTTAACACGTAATACCGGAATTTTTTGTCTTTGAACTTCTTACCACAGCCATAGACGATGAACACTAAAATATTTCCGACTATCCCAATGCATCCGAAACAACCTAAAATAACAGTAAATGGTAGCAAAGCCGCTGCATACCTAGCATTTAACTGATCCAAAGTTTCTGCAATAACTGTGTCGTTCTTAGTAAAGTTGTATGAAATGTTACTGTAATTACTTGAAGTCATTGTTTCACTTACATTATCTTTCCACATGTCATAGAATATTCCACCTTCATTCTCAGAACTCTTATTTAAATTAATACTCATGTTAACAAGTACATATGTTCCTCTTTATCATATTTCTTATTTATTAAATTTTATAAAATTTCTAACGTGATCAGTCAAACATTTCTGTCACATTAACACTGTAATACAGAAAATATAATCCCTTAATTATATTTTATCCAGCCCTAGACTAAACATTCTATCCCAGTGAAAGCGTAGGATTTCCATTAAGCCAATAAGTTAATATTTTCTGCTTTTCACAATCTGGTCAAAGCCAATCGTCTTCGCCTTAAGCAGTCCATTAGAAACAACTGCAGTCTATATGTAAATGTACTAGTTTTCAAAAACTTCTCGAGCAATGCATATGCAGCAATTACTTTAAAAGCAATCCTTTGATTCATACAACTAATCCTCTTTTCTATTCCAATAGCCAGCCAAGATTTATACAAATGGCTAGCATGATTACTAGTATTCAGAAGGCAGTGCACATATATATCACGTGGAGATTTCCTCAGTCTTTTATCTGAGAATGTAATGCATACTGTCAGCCGATCTGATGCAGAGATAAAAACGTCTACACCTATCACAGCAGCTGTATCATTACACTGGCCTTTTTCACTTTTAACTAATAACATGGAACTTGTAACAGCTGCTTTTGTCATTGACTCTCATATGGAGCATGCCGTATATTCAGAGACATCGGTTTTATTGTCCGCAGATTCGCAACATGGCGATCACCATTGTCGTTTCTGTCACATCTGTAAATAAAAATGTTCTATAGTCTTTTCATGATGAAGTAGGTAAATTATTCCTGAACGCAGGAAATTAATAATACATCTGTTATTCTACTATTTCAATATTCTGCATACTGAATAACGACTGAGTCAAACGGACATATTGTTTTTGAAAGGGTTTCTCCAATGACAAAATCCAAGCTTTACGTATTCCCGTTCCGGAAATTAAGTTAAATATCACCTCTTTTGCATTTATAAAGCTGAAACTACGAGATAGACATTTATATAATCTGCATTACCAAAAGGATATTGTTGCCTTCAATATCACCATATAATATTTCACCAAAATAAATCTAACATGTAATAAGACTGAGTTTATAAATACACCAATGAATATCAAAAGGAGTGAAGGCGAACTCCAGGGAATTGATATGACAAAAATATCAGAAACGCTCCATTACGTGTGTCTCAACAAAACAATGGATCTTTTTGTAAACGGATTTCCGAGCTAAGAAATGTTTATAACAAATGTTTATGATGTGTATCATACCAACAATGTATTATCGAGGAGTTCTAAGTGTTTTTCTAATAACAATGATTTAGAGTAAAACGCATCATATGCGATCAAAACTAATAACCATTATAAAAAATACAAGTTTACAGCAATAAATCATGGGAAAATTACTATTACATGTACTGTTAAAATATAATTAATAACTGTAAAGAGTATAGTCTTAAAAAACACATGAATGGTTTGAATGAAACTTATATCCAACTACCCGTATACTATTAGAACGCAGAATGGTTTCTTTTCTGAGTAAATAGAATTCATCCCAGCATCAATTAACATGTTCCCAATAAAACCTCAAGCAAACACGAATCAGATTAAATCCAAACGCTAGCTTAACAAATGGAGCAACGATAGGTTTATTACACTACCTCTCTCAAAGTGCAAAAAGGGGAGCAGGTAACACTGAACACGAATACCTGATTTTATGTTTTTTAATTTTAATTCTTTAAAACCTTGAAGTAATGTTTGCATGATAGATTGAATATTGCTTTTACTTATACATCTAGTTATATAATAATAAAATATTTGAAGAAGAAACGGTCATCGGAAGGACAAGATTGGCATAGAGCAAACTGTTCGCTTTCTTGATGGATTTTCATGCATTTTCTAGATTCTAAGGTCCACTCGTTTTATATAGAAGTCCATCTACGGGAGTAATTTTTCATTGTTGAAGTTTTCCATATTGTGATTATCTTCGGTAATCAAATTCATTGTGCGCTTTGTTACGCCGATGTATGAATCTATTGTGTGTGACATATTTGGACTGGAAGAGATTCAAGTTCATAATGTGTATACCAAAAATATCATGTAATTATGTATTTTTAGCTCGACTGGCACTAAGTGCAAGAGTGAGCTATCAGGATTGCCCATTAACATTTTTCTTCAAACAATATCTCCTCTAAAAGGACTGAGCCAATGTTGATGAAACTTGGCAGAGATGTTTCTTGCATCAATTCCTTTCATGGTTGTTCAAATTATTACATTCCATGCAGAACTCTTGTTGCTATGGCAACAAATAGGAACAACTTTAAAAATCTTCTTCTCAAGAACAGGAAGGCTTAGAGCTAAGATATTTGGCATGTGACATTGCATAGTTGACCTCTACCAAAGTTGTACAAATTATGACCCCAGGTAAAAATTGACCCCGCCCAGGGGTCACTTATTTTACAAAGGCTTTTATAAGAAATTCTTCTCTACAACCACAGGCCTAGAGCTTAAAAATTAGATATAGCATGTAGCATTGCTGGCTGAACTCTACAAAGATTGTTCAAATTTTGACCCACAGAAACCATGTTAATACTTAAAATGATGTAAAATATAGAAAACCAATTTGTCTTTAAATAGCATTTATGCAAGCTCTTTTATAACAGTGCTCAATCTAAAAATCTACTGCCATGCAGAATGCCTATATAATGCTTTAAATAGCAAAATGAGTTTCCACAATCTAAAATGTATACTCTTAGAGATGAGAACATACACCATACAGTGGAATTTTGACAGGTTTAAGACTTTTGTATTTAGTTAGTTTTGTAACTTTTTCTATTTAACGTTCATTCTTCAGTTATTTTTCTTAGGAGGAGGGGGGGTGGGGGGAAAGGTCACTTGGCTCCCATACACTTAATCATATGGAAAGCTTAAAAATAAATCTTCTTTTCTAAAACCCCATTGTGACCTTGTATTAATTAAAGCCAGTGGTAGCCAGGTGAACGATAAAGGGCCGTGTTGCCCTGCTCCCTTCCCCCTTCTTGTTTACTTCATTGTTGAGTGCATCAGTTATTAAGTTATTTTAACAAAATAACATAAAACTTCATAACAGCATTATAAAAACTGCAACAAGAGGAACTCCCATTAAATATTCAAATGATCAATTCTGAAAACACAGAAAGGCTTTTAGCAATTGTTTAGTATTAAGAAATATAAATTTATTTTGAGAGGAGTTTTTCTCAATATCAGTCGATAATCTTAAAACATTTGTTGAAAATTGGAATTACTAGTTGCGTTGAACGCTTTTAAGATTTGCGCAGAGACATTGACACATTACGACTTTGAAATTCAAGTCAACTTATTGTTCTTGAAAACTCTCAAAAGTTAAAGCAATTCGACTATGAGAAATTCTTGCTTGAACTGCCTTTCAAATGAGCAAACATTGTGCGACTGTATCCACACTTCATGTATTCAATATTGACGTGACTAAATAATAGGGAGAAGTTCTTATATCGTTCCGTTAATTATTTCAATCAGGTTATCATCGTCCAAATAAATGAGCCACAAATAGGTTATGGAAACTGACACGTGCATACGTTTGTAAGATAAAAAACGTGTGGACATGTCCATGGAATTTGTTCCTTAGTTGGCTTATTTGTCATATTTTATACAAAGTCAATCTTTCCATTTGCACTCTGTGTTGTCAAAACCTCCTGGAAGTTGACGCATTAAAATAAATGATGCGTAGGCTATTGGTATCATAGAGCGGTTCATTTCCACCAATCTATCTTGTACCCAGACAATACAGCCAAGTTCATTAGCCGAAATGGTAGATTGTGTAAGTCATATAAGTATTTGTAAAAAAACATGGTGCGAAGTTCGCTCAAGAATATTGTCATTAAAACTTATCAGTATGAGCATTTTGCTAGTTACATGAATCATACGGTGAAAACACCTGTGATTTGATCTCCGTTAAAACGAAGATATGAGTCACCAGTCTTTTTAATGAAGGTATGCAATAATTATACTTATTCAGTACTACAGATGCTCCTTAAAATATAATCCTAATTTTTGTAAAAGGAAAATTTATATAGACTGGCAATATCACTTGAATATGCAGTCTTTGAGCACCATTGTCCCTACACATCATCATGCCACTAATTCGGACAAAGTTTAATGAAAACCCAATGACAAAAACAGTCTCTATTGCATACACAAGGACGTCGTACGATTTGACCTGGTGACCTAGATTCTGCCCGAGGTGACCCATATCTGAACTAGATCAAGATTTCATCTAGACAGTGTTGACAGGATGTTTCTATCATTTGTCCTGGTGGTCTAGTTTTTGACCCAATGTGCCCCAGTTTCAAACTAACATATAGTTGACAAGACAAAAACAAACATTCTGGCCAACTGTCATGATGATTTGGTAGAACATGTGCATTCTAGAATGTGCACAAGGTTTTTCTACGATTTGACTTGGTGACCTAGTAGTTTTCCCCACATTATCCATTTTCAAATATGACCTTCTGTTTATCAAGACGAATATTCTGGCTAACTTTCATAACGATTGGGTAGAACATATCGCTTCTAAAGTGTTAACAAGGTTTTCCTATGATTTGATCTGGTGACCTAGTTCTTGACTCTATATAATCCAGTATCGAACTCGCCCGGGATATTGTGGCCTTACATCTTTGGTGAAAGTTTGGTCTAGAAATGTAAAACCTCTAGAGTGTTAACGAGTCAACGAGCCTAAGTTTAGACGACGGAAGGGCTGAAGCAATAAAATGTTAAATCAACTATTATAGATTATACGAATAAAGCAGAATGCAATAGGTAAATAATGATTATAAAGAAATGCTTCGCAGATCTGAAAAAATGGCTAGCCAAGTAACATTGCTCCAAGGTATAAATTTATGGAATAAATGTGGGAATCATTCGAAGCTCTATGTAAAATAAATGTTTTGTCTCGTGAAACAAACTTGTGATAAACAGCTTTCTTCAGCTGTCAATCAAGTAAGCAAATATCATACGATTGTATAAACACTTTTACGACACAAAGTTGATGTGTCTAAATAAATATGACTTGGTCGCCAACATAGTTTCCTAGTATCTTTTCAATCAACCCGTCAACGTCCAAATAAAATTTGTTCAAGGAATTTGACAAGCAAAATACGTTTCTGA
This sequence comes from Saxidomus purpurata, assembly GCA_022818135.1. Lineage (NCBI taxonomy): Eukaryota > Metazoa > Mollusca > Bivalvia > Venerida > Veneridae > Saxidomus > Saxidomus purpurata. The sequence goes on along the minus strand of JAFMSR010000014.1, from coordinate 6,282,418 downwards.
AATAGTAAACATGCACGTACATGCCAGTGAATACGAGTCCCTTTTCTAGTTAAAGGTCCATTACTAAGACCCTGATGGGTATTATTTTTCAGCAAGTATTTTAATATTTTACATTGGTTTTGATGATTGGCTAAAGCATGTTATATAATTCAGAATTTGACAAGAATGAAGTGCCACTTTTGCAAGACTGCAATGATATAAACCTTAAACTTTTGACAGTTTTCAGCAAAATCAAAAGAAGGATACCCAGGTCTTTTTAAGTTTCTATATACCTTTGTAAATAAAATATCTATGGCCGCTACAATTTTGAGAAAACATTGCCTGCCAATCATCATGTTTTACGAAATATTTTTTTAGATGTATCGGCCCTTGAAATTTTTTACACTTCTTTACTTTTGATATTGTATCTTTCATCGGTTATATTTTGTAAAGCACACTGCTTTATCAAGTCACGGTCATATTTGTAACTTCACTTCTAATCTAATGAAAAGCAAAATGTGAAGAACATCGACTGAATACGCAGATATCAGGCTACTGTACACAAAATATAAGATACCGTAGTAATGTGTATAAATAAGTAAGGGTGAATTATATATTCTTTTTTTACATGCATCCAGTTATGAAGATAGCGACCACAGGGTCGACGACAAAAGGTCACGTGTTGTTTCGCTTTTTCTGATGAACTTTCAGGCATTTGTTGAATTGTAAGCAAACAATACAGGAGTTCGTAAACTAGAATTAATATGCACTGAAAAATTAATATCGTTTAAGTATGTTTGTAATCTTTTGGATTGCTCTTACAATAAGACAATCTGTTTTATTACTAAAAAATAAATTTGTGAGCCCATTAAAATGTTATCAAGATTCTTATTCATTCTTAGAACAAGGAAAGGCTTTAAGCAATCTTTTAATTTTTGAGAGAATGTGACTAGCATCACAAATATGTTTAGCAAAAAATTCTTATGATGCAAACATGATAATGAGTTGATAAGTCTGAAGCATTTGTCAACAGATCAAAAATAACATTAGCTTGTTAACTTATCTAAAGTAGAAATTCAGTAGATAGCCATAAACTTTCTACAACCCTACAATTTATTAGTTCAAACAGCGTACTTGTAACTCCTAGACACTTATCACCTCAACTAAGAGAAATTCTTCGCTAACAATAAAAGTCAATTTCCCTTTCAAAGAAAATAAATACATGAATACTGCGTATAGTGCATTAGGCATAAGATTTTTGTAATGGTTTACACTAACCGTTCATCAATATAAGCTATATCGTACTTAGGAAAAAGCTCTATGTTCAAAGTGTAACACATTTTGTTATGGGTAGAATTTCTTCAGTTATCTATAAAATAAGCCAATATTATGCGATTGTATCAAATCTTCGTAAACATAGTATTGACGTGACCAAATAAATGAGGAAAAGTCGCTCATAATTTCAATCAAGCTGTCAATGTCCTAGTAAATGAGGCACAAATGTGTTATGGAAATTGACATGGAAAATACGTCCCTGAGATAAAAGCTTGCGAATATGCCTATGGAAACCGTTCCTTTTTTCAACTTATCAGGTTAGTTGGTTTTAAAGCGCATGATTTGTTATCGAGTCAAATCATATTTAAGACAAAGTAAATGGGAACATCGTTTCTTTCAGTATCACATCTGCTATAAGAACCTCAAGGATATTGAAGCAATCAAATTAATGATGCGGGGGCTTTTTGTGTCATATATAGCGTTTAATATTTCCATCAATCTATCATGTTACGTATGATTTGATGAAAATGACAGGTTTTGTAAGTCATGTACATTCAGGTACCTGTAATGAACAGATATAGAGAAGAATGCAGGCCAAACTGATGCGTGCGTCACATAAGTACATTGTGCATTGTTATTATGAATTCTCTGTTGATTTTATTTTAGTTTCATGAACAACAGGTTAAAACAATCGTGATTTGTTGTGTATTAACATCTGTCATCTTATCAACTATACTTGTATACCATCGTTGCGAAGTAAAATGTCGTGTCTCTTTTCTTCTTATATTTCAGATGTATTTCGATTTATAAGAATGTATTTTACTAATTATGTTAAAGGTCATAAAAGTTTGCAAACAGATTAATATCGTAAAAAGAGATATGTGTGTATCTTCTCTTGAAGAAATAATATTTTTTATTAACTTTAAAATGCGCTAATCTGTCGTATGTTGTAAGTAATTTTTTAAAAAGGTGTTCAACCTTTAGGCCAAAAGGCTGTTAAAATGTTGATATATATACTTTTGTTACGAAATGTATATTCATAAAGTTGATAGGTGCACAGCCACGATACTTAACAGTTTGACAAAAGGTGCATCCCACGATGCTAAAATGTCATTTTTGTCAAAAAACGAGTTTTGTCGATTGCAACAACGATAAATCAATATGACTTTAGATAACATGTGTAGCAATTTATCTAAAACACAAGATCATAGTGTACAAACTTACCATAAAGCATAATGCTCTAAGATCGTCAACTTAAAGAGATGGGTGTATTTGAAAATGTTGTATTAATTAACAATATCACGTAATTATGTATTTCAAATGCAAATTTTGAAAGCATCATTTACATCAATTTACATTCAATTCGCATTATAGATAAAATCGACAAAGTTGACGTAAACCCACCAAGAGTTGTGCCTATAAGAACAACTTATTAGGTTACATTTTAAGAGCACCATAAAAAACTTTCCGTGAATTGCAAATTTGTATGAACTTGACAATGACTATACCAGCTTGAAGCACTTGTGAAAAATGGTATAACACGTAATGAGGAATGTATTAAGGATATTGACACATGAAAAAGCGAGGACTCAGCAAGTCTTACACACAGAAGTATCCGAACTATTTGATGTGCCACATGCTATTTAGTCGAATCTTAAAATATTGTTTGATTAGTAAATTAGTAAAGACAACTCACTTTACATTTTCCATGATGTTTCTCCTTTAAAGAAACATTGTTCTCAAGAAACATTTTAAGCTGCTACATTAAAAAAAAATTGTTTTGAGCAACTTCATTCAGCTCACTAAATACTGGTAACTCACTGTTTATATCCCACGACGTTTATTCTTATAATTTACATTATTCTTAAACACGTTCTAAGCTACCGTTACAATAAATGTGTTATGGGCAACTTCCTTCAGCTGTCTACTTAATAAGCGAATATATCATGCGATTGTATCAAATTTTCTAAGATACAGTATTGATGTGTCTGGTAGAATGAGGCAGGGTCGCCAATATCGTACCTTCAATCATTTCAGTCAAGCTGTCATCTGTTCAGCAAATAATGCCCAGCTGGTTCATGGAATTGACATGTAGAAAATGTCTTTAAAACATTATCAAGCACACGTGCCTAGGAATAACGTTACATCTTTTCCTATTATATGTTTGTTGGTATTTCCACGTACAAATCCTGTTTTGTATTTATCAAGCGAAAATAAAAGTTGGGACAGTATTGAGGGAAACTACATCTAATGGCTCCAGGAAAGAAATACAAAGGCTTTTACATTAGTTTCCACGCATGTTAACATATAAAAAAATTCAGTTTTAATCATATTAGTTTATGAAACTACCCTTTGCTTTCCTTTTTTCACTCACTATACAGTTGACATAATGTTACTAAATCAGTAAGTGTGAAATACACACATATATTAAGACTTTTATTGGGATTGAGTTTGGGGCTCATGGGGTCAAGGTCCATGAGTGTTTTTTTTTAAAACTTGGAAATCAATTCAATACATGTTCACTTATCAAATGTGAAACGAAGAAAGAGTTTTACAAGTTTCACAACACTGTCATGTATTTTGCCTGGGTTATTGTCCCTTCTTAGCTTAGAAAGTTTTACACACATACACTAGTTTTGTTTCAGTGAACATAATGCAACCAAACTTAGTGTATAGGAAGTATTTATGAACATCTTTAATTGGATTACGTTTTGGGTCTCCTGGGGGTCAAGGTCACTGTAACGAAAAATAGGAAAACTGTTATATATTCAATATCATCTTTAGTTACAATTGACATAATTTAATAAATTGTAAAGTGTGTACATATCAATTAAGACTTTTATTGGGAATGAGTTTGGGGCTCATGGGGTCAAGGTCCAGGCCCCGATTTTACGAAAATACTTCAGAAATTACCTAGTAACATGCTCAACCTATTTCAATTTTTATTAGTCCCTTGCATAATTCGATTTTGTCAGAATCGTATTTATCCATTTATTTCATTTATATACACTTATCAGTATTTGTGCAAGAAATGTTGTTTTATAGCAAGTAATTATTTTAAGTAAATTCTTGAGTTGTACTCAAATGAATTTTTCGCTATATCTGACTTGCATTTAGTATTATACAACATTGTTTTCTTTCAACATATCAAATTCATTAAAGAAAAGACTATCGCTAAAATGACAACAAACAAGAAATATCCTTATGTCTAGTGACAATTTGACTTTGAAATAAGGTATCCAGCTGAGCAATTATTTAAGTATTCGTGAAACGGGGGCAAGGAGGTTTTTTTTTTCCAAAAAAAAGAAAAATGAGAAAAAATACAATATCTTTAGTCGCAGTTGAGTTATTGTGACCAAACTTAGTGTCTAGTAATTATTTACGGAAAACCTTTTGTGAGATTGCATTTCGGGGTCAAGGTCAAGGACACTGTTACTTAAAAAATGGTGATAAATAAACCGTAAAAGGATCATATCATACGAGCGTCTGGCACCCGCAGGCGGTGCTCTTGGTTATTTATAACATAAGTTTGAGTTTAAACATTAAGTTTGTCTAGTTCTTCAGTTTCTGGGGCTGGAAACGTCATTGTACTTTGGTTCTTCTAAAAAATGTTACAGCAGTTTGTCAGTAAAAATCATTGGCAAATTGTGTCTAACATGAGAGCAATAATATACCGGAACCAACAAATTGATAAATGTGGTGCTTTTCTTATTTTGTTAAGGGGTTGGAGAGACAAATAAATCTGGCTTTACTCATTGTTTATTCTAATCTAAAATACATGTGTTGATTGTATATGTGGTCTTATCATCTAACATTTACCATAGGATCTTCTCATGCGCGGACATCACATAATGACCTGCCTTTAGTGTATAATAGTGTTTGGGATGTAATGTGATAAAGATAGCAACTCAGAGAGGTCCTAGCATGTACTTCCTGTCTAAAGTAGAAGGAAACTCATGCACATTAAACACTGTGACAAATCATTCCCTGCTAATGTTCTTCCGTCAGTATATGCTACCAGTGCAATTATGAACATGTAGGTCCATTAATCAAATGCAGTGCTTTCCATAATTATATTGATATGTGATTGATGTGATAATGAGATTTTTTTCCAAGTTCACTACTCTACAATTGAGTTTCTATATGATCATCTGTTTGTTCTGAGAGCATTGTCACTTTAATCTAACTATCCACACATATTAACCAGTCATGCGGGTATTCTATTTTTACTTGCATAAATTGTCATGCCTTGATCACAAACTATGTCAGTTTCAAACTGCTATGTATGATTATTGTTAGTTAATCATACCCAGTATGAAAACATAGTTTCATTTAAACATCTCTTAAACACAGTCATTTCAAGGTGCAGCCCTTATGTTGAAGTACTTTCACAATTGAGAATTGTTGATTTATCATTCAAAGCGATACTTACCTTTAAATGTTTACTTGCATTTAAAAAAGCACCTTTTAAATACACACTGTCAGATTCAAGTATTATTACACTTGTAAGTGTCGAATCAAAGTACGGAAAAATGAATAGCATTCAAGTACTTAATAAATGATAGCATTATTGACTCCAGTATATGTTACTATCTAGATTTTGGCAGAAAAGCTCTGTGTACTGTAGATAAGTATCTAATAACTAGTTCATTTTTGTATACGATGTTGACCTGTACCGGATGTTGTACTTCTAACGAATGCATAACAGAAGTTTTCCAAGAAAGTTTATATCACATGAACTCAAAAACAAAATACAACAGTCACGTAAATTCACTTACCAAGAAATACACAACACGCGAGTAACACCGAATACTTTTGTAAAAGTATATCGTCAAATACAAATACTATTTCTATATAAACTATTATGTATTTAAGGATCGTACGGAAGCAAGTCTGGCAAAACAATGCCTTTCTAAAACGATCGCAAATTTACTTACCCGGACGATTTAACCGAACATATTCTTTTTGTTTAAATGTCAATCAAAGGAAAAGAGTAAGTATATTTTGCCTTGTGCCTGGTTTTCGCAACAAATTGAACCTTCAACTAAATATAAAGCTTCAACCTGATTTAGTTTTTCTCCGTCATGCACGACATTGGCGTCACACTGTGCGGTTGTATCAAAATCTCGTAGATGTCTTGTAATGATGAATGTTAATTAATCAGGCATATGCTATTGATTAGAGCTTTAACATTCGTCATCTTATACTGTATAAATCTAATATAATTGCGAGAAACTAGCACACCAATAAGCCATTGAACTATTGACAATTTCGTATCTTAACAGCTTCATGTTTCTTATGTTTGAATTGTTGTTCATATATATTTAGAAAAAATATTAATCGTAAACTAGCTTAGACTTTGCATTTATTGTTCTCGAGCAATGGGATTTCAATGTAATATGTCGAACTCTTAGTTGGTTTAAAAGATGTGCGGACATACAACAGATATGCTGGCGGCCAGTTCTCGTGAAAATCTGTTTCACTCTGTCTAGTAAACTATTTCATCGCTGCAGACTATTTTGAAAGTGTTTCCTTTCGGTATAAGTAAAATATGCATTTTTTTATTACAAACATCCCCATCAATTGTGACAATTCGAGAATGGTGATAGTATTGTGATGCAGGTGTACATATGGCAAGTTGGACAGTGTGAAAAATGCCCTAGTGTCTAACCCTTGTAGAAACAAGGGATGTGTTTTTCCTATTTTTCAAAGTGAAAATTTCGGACAACATATGTTTTGCTGTACAGTTAACCGGTAAAATACTTGCAGGTAGAATTCTTTTAAGTATTCAATCTTACTCGTATAAGGTGATATGCTTTATTTTGCGATAGAAATTGTAAGGCTGCAATAGATCATGATATGGACAAAGCAATCACTTAAATCATGAGCATCTGAGAAAATTCTGGAATATGTGTGAAAAGCTGGTATATACGTCAAGTTTAATGTCAATTTGTCATGAGAAAGTTGACGTGCCGTTTGGTGTAGTGTTTAGTACGTTGTACCATTTAATAAAGAGACAAGAAGTTCGAATAAAGTATGGACATTGGATTTTATATGAAAGAGAAAGTGTCATGACTTTTAAAGGGACACACCCTACATCTAACCGATTATATTCTCGAAACATAGATATTGTGTTCAATGAACGTAAAATGATAAATCAATACAATTTTAAAGAACAACATACACTCAGTTCCAAAAGAAAGTGTGCACTTCTTAATTTTAAATATTTTAACACCCCTTCCTTTCTCGTTTAAAAACAACTACTTAAAAAGAGTGCAACTCAAAATCTAAAATGTTCGCCATATTGTACGTAAACAGATCTCAATTTTGTTACCAAATAAATAGGCTTTCAGAAAAGTAGTCGATGAAAAATGACTAAAAACAAAGTGCACACTTTCTTTTGGAACTGAGTGTATGGCGAAAAATGTCCCATTTATCACAATTAATCGATACTGAGGCATTCTGTTAAAAATCGCTATCCGCTATCCGCTATCCGCCAATTACCTCTACATAGATTATAGAATGGTTTACTGCAACATATTTTAAAACGCTGAATTTATCGAAAATGAATGGAATGCATAGCTTAAACTTTTAGGTTAAGTTATACTACTTCCAAATATTCCGTTATTTATGTTTTTGAGGTTATTTAGTTTGACATCAATTATAGGGTTTAAATAAAATACCAGTCGTAAGTAAATTTCCAAGAAATTAGCAAGTGTATAAACACGCCTTACTCTCGTTACCAGCATGTTTTCTTAGACACAGAATGACTTCCGAGTTAATTGAAACACAGTGAAGAATGGATTCCTATAACACTCTAGACAAAACAAACTAAAGCAATTAAATTCGCACACATGAGTGCGACATAAAAATGAATTCGCATTTAAAAGTAAACCAAGAGCAAAGAAGTAGACGAAGTATACAGTAAACCTTCAATTTCAAACCAAAAACACTGGAATTGGTCCATGTATTCAACAGAACTGTTGATCAAAGAATCAAAGCGTTGTACACGCTTGTTGCTACAGGTTGCTTAATGGAAGTAAGGTTCGCAGCATCTTTTGCAGGTTTATTGGTATTACGATAGGATTTTACTACATAAACCTAAAACTGAAAACATCTCTCACATGGCCTGCGGCGTCTTCGTTTCGTTCAAAGCGAAAACCGGAAACCAAAGATGAACGCCGGCTGGTTTATTAAAACTGTCCAACTGAAACATATCTAACAAATCAGATAATGTTGTCCATATTCACCAACATTACGAATTAACACGGAGTACTTAATGACATGGAAAGAAACATCATTAATTGATAAAAAGAACTGCATTCATCTACACGGAAAAGAATATCAATGTGGCTATTTGATTTTTCTGTATGAAGCACATGAAAAAAAAGTTTGCTTGTCAATGCTAACAGTTAAGAAAATATGGGCAGCATCGCAAATTTCGTAAATATTTTTTCATTAGTGGCAAGTTTCTTTTATACACAAAGTAAGTTATCAAAACTTGTTAACTATATCTGTTTTTAGAACTTGGCAGTTTAAAATATAGGCGAGTTCGTTGAATAGCTCACGTTGTACAATGCTAGTATTCGATATTTATCGGCAACTACACGTAATTTGGAAAGATTTTTACATAAATTTAATACATTTTATATAAAATAATACTACTCTTACATGCAGCTCGATAAAGATACAATGCTGACAGATTGTCTGTATACCTTAATCGGCTACCGATCCGCATAATTTATTATTAAAGTTATATTAACTTTCAAAATGGCCATATTGAATTATCTAAAAAATGAAGCTTAATCAATAAACTTCCCATTGATTAAGGTCGTTGGTCCGTGACTTGGTGCCAACGATGACCCAAAGTCCCGCTTGATGACACAATGTCATTATTAATAGGTAAATGCTCGGCAAATCTGGAGCTCATTTCGTACTTCTTTAAGTTTTTTTAGCACTTTTGACGAAACTAAGAGTTTGAGTAAGCTTGATATGTAGCTGAAACACAGTAGCTGATTTTCGTTTTTCATAGAATATTTATTCACCGTGGAAACTTTTCAAAACTTGCTTAGATGTTGACTTCCAAATTTTATGAGGATAGATAGTTCACCTGGATCAGATTAGAGGTATTGCCCTTGAATTATATAGAATTGTCATATGTTGCACATCTTCTTCTAAGACACTTCATTATTTCACGGTATGTTATATATTTCCATCATCTTGCTGTATTTTAATGTCAGGTACATATCACCCATAAAGCATAACCGATTGGATGCTTTTTAACATTGTTCTAACATTCAGTGATTCATATATTTTGTTAATATATGTCAGTTACTAATCTATTACACATGTTGTATTTCGCAAGACATCGGATGCAACATTGTGTCAGAATGGTGCCAATAATGAAGTTTGTTGTTTGCCATTTTGATAAGCTATTGGGTCTTTCATTGTTAGCATCTCGGAAGCGATTAATATAAGAAGTAGAAGTTGAACTTGTTCCGCAACTGAGCTAGAAATTAGGAGCATAAACTGGTCAAGTCATCGAAGCTTTGTATGCATGTTTTTAAACAAAAGTGCATGTAAGAAAAAAATGTTATTTTATTTATGTAAATTGATTGTAATGTTGAAAACACAAGTTACGTCTCAATACGTTGCGTTTGACTGCATCGACTTAACGTTAAAGGGGCACTCCCTACATCTAGCAGATAATATTCCCGAAACATTGATTATGTGTTCAATGAACGTAAAATGATAAATTAATACAATTTCAAAGAAGAACCTATAGCGAAAAATGCCTCATTTTACGACAATTAATCAATATAGAGGCTTTCAATAATAAATCATATCCACCCATTAATTGTACAACAACAACTCTACATATACTATTGAATGGTTCACGGTACTGCAGCATATTGTAAACCGCTGATTTTATCAATAATGACTGGAAATGCATAGCTGAAAGTTTTAGGTTAAGTCATAATACTTCCAAACATTCTATTATTTATGTTTTGGGGGTTATTTAGTTTGACATCAGTTATAGAGTATGTGTCTTTCTTTAAAACCAGTATGAAATCAGTTCTAAATCAGTTTTAAAAATGAAGTCTTTTTCCAAAACAAATGTAATAAAACGAATGACTTATTTTCGAAATTGATAAATATTTGTTGATACTGATTTGTAAAAAGAATGCATACATTGTAACAGTATCACTGTTCTTATTACAGTCTCCACCATTCTACAGATCCAAATCGACGCCAAACCGCCATTTGTTTTACCTTTGAGTGACGACCTATATATCCAGTCGAAAATCCAACAAACTGATATCAGAAGGCAGGTGTATAATTATTCTTTTGTGTGATATATAAATATATAAACTACATTTAGCCGTTTAGACATTCAAAATTATACGCCTTGTCGCAATCCTTTTTTAACCGAGTATTATAATAAAATTATAATTTATAAATTAAATAGTGTTGTTCATTGATAACATGTAGAGTAATAGTGCACTTATCAATATACAGGTGTGCGTGTGTGTGTGCGTGTGCGTGTGCGTGCGCGTGTGTGGTATATGTCCTGCCGCGAGGAGCACTGCTCGTTACCGTGAGAATTTTCATACTATGTACTATGTCAAACACTATGTTTGAATTTCACTTTCACTAACATTATTTGTAATATTGGGTCAGTATAATAATAGGAGCATTTTTATTTATGCCAAATTCATATCTTACGTTTTGTTTCGGTAAGGTATAAAGTATGGCGAGATAATGACCTAGTGACATATATTACATGTAGCAGCTTATTTGTAACATTTCCTTGCTTTTCGTTTTTGGCAAGGTTTTACATAAATGCTTGCAGGTTTAGATAGTCTTGATTTTTTGTACGATTTAAAAAATTAAATATGGTGATACGGATGTTATTCTCTAAACGGTTGCTCAACGCAGGTCATATAAATGTTTATATACATGTTTATTTATTAATGTTTGTTTATTAATTTTGTAAAATATATAGTGTAGCTTTATTAGAATATGCCATTTCTTTATATTTACCTCGCTGTTATTGCGCATGTTGTATATAGTTTTTGCAGACGAGGAACTGTAAATGTTCAGTCGTATGTTAATAAATCTGTTCTGTCGTCGTTATAATATAACTTTAAAAACTTGGTAATAATTACCGTTTGTTTATCCCCATTATTTGGCAAGGTGGTCTTTGTAAAGTTAAGGCAAATTATCGCTTTAAATTTGCTTTCTAGTCCTTTACATTTTATATGTGTTTTACTGTTAGGTGTAACCACAAGAAAGTTCTTCATTATTAAGATCTTACGTTTTATCCTGTTACAAAATATATTCCATAATTATTTTATTTTACACTTTTTATACATTACGTCAATCACATCTTGAGTTACATGCTATATCATCAACATAAAACAAAATTAAAATACCCGCGAAATCGAAAATTTACCACGTAAGATTTCTATACAGATACCCTGTATACAAAATTATGAATGCGTCTACAACATGCAGACTTGTTTTAAACCGTTTTTTCCCATTGTAATATTATGCCAATTAATTGTTACTAAAATGTCATTATCACTTAATTAATTCCTAAACAGGTTCTAAGAATTGTTAATTTATCATGCAGAACGAATTTGTTCTTGTGGTGAAATACACTTTAAAATACTTACGGAAATTATGATCACTTCCACCTTTGAATAATTCCTTTCTAATGCTGAATAATAGGTCGTAGTTTGTTATCATGACTTACTGAAATTTAAAAGATTCAACTTTATAATATTAACAGTCCAGACTGCGATGTCAGCGATTTGAATATTTCATATATAAAATGAAAACACAGCGTATGACTAAGCGGAATTAAGGGTTACATGCTAGCATTTTCAACTACTGTGCGTGGTACTTATCTAGACCTTGGTAAACAAAGTTTTATATGTACCGAAGATAAGCATCTGATAATTGGTTCGTGAGTTTTGAGTTGTTCCGGATGTTGCACTAATAATAAATGCATCTGTAGAAGATTTTATAATTGTCAAATATGTAACAGTGTTGCGCATACTCAAAAGAAAATTGCAGCATTGCTGAGTTGCGTACGAGTATGTATATTAAAATATACCATTAACCTGTACGCTGGTTAGAAGCATGGGAATACGGTGGAATATTACAACTCTTTTCGAGTTGGTTGTTCAGTGTCGGATCACTGGATGGTCGCTTAAGAAGCATTTTATACACAAAAGAGACACTTTTCATCGTTATTTTAATTTATGTCCGTCTTGAAAAAGGCTATTTATCTAAATTTTATAGTACATGAAGCCCATTATAGACATTTTGGGGCTGTACTGAGTAGGCTATGTAACTACGCCTAATAATTTGATTGGATTTTCTTTCAGTATAGATTCACAGGGAATAGTGTATCGCCAACACATAGTATATGTGCGTCTGGAATAAGATTTAGCACTATTCCGGTTTCAAATATACCTTTTTCGCAGAAAATCAGAAAACAAAACAGGACATGTGGGAGTAGATGACGCAGATTCACTACAACAATAACAAAATAGGCTCAAATGAAAGTCAACACCTCTCACGAATAGGCTGTATTTAAAGAGTGTGACAAACTTTGCCCAAAATAAGAAAGACGTACATTGTTGTAGCATCCCTTATTCGTATTGAATGAGAGTACAATTACATTGTTTTAGAATTCAACACTTTAAATTAGTCTGGAATCTGGAGCATATGTGCAACAAAAGTCTATCTATAAACTAAATAAATATACACAAAATTCAAGTTTTAAGCTACGCAAAAAGACTGATGCAAATGGAGTCACTCTTGATATTAATGTAGTCAAAGGGTATAATTCAAATGAAAATAAATCTTTAAAAAGCCATGTTTGGTTATATTTCGGGAATTGAATATTCATCTCAAATAGACAGTGAGTCGATAAGTTAAAAACATTTGTTGAAAAACTGCAAAAGTAGTTCTGTTTTGACTCTTATCTTTTGACACATTACGGCTTCGAAATTCATGTAAACTATTTGTTATATCTTACATACTCTGAATATGAGAAATTTTGCATGAAAAATGTCCCTTACCAAGAATACATTTACATAATAATGACTGGCTTGCATTTTTCTGCGACGTGTATGAAATATAAAAAAAAACCATTATATAAAGAAAAAAGTTCTATGCTCTAATTGTATCAAATTTGTCATAAACAGCTTCTTTGAGCAACCAGTGTGCGATTTTAGGTATCATATTATTTTGTAAACAGCATTGACGGGATAAACAGTCGCCAATATCGTCCCGTTAATCATTTCAATCAAGCTGTTATAGAACAAGTAAGTGATGTACAAATTGGTTATTGAAATTGACATGTAAATATTTACATACGTTTCTGAGATAAAAGCTTGTGAACATGCCTATAAAAATCGTTCCTTTCTACCCATTGTTAGGTTTGTTTGTTTTCAACGCCAATGATTTGTTATCGGGTTAAAATCTTATTTCAGACAAAGTTTCATTCCTTTAAACTGCTCTGTTCAATACTGTCTCCGGAATATTGATGCCAAATAAGAAATGATGCTGGGGATATTGGTGTCATACTGCGATTCATTTCATCAACCTATCCTGTAGATAGACAATACAGCCAAGGCAATCAGAGCAAAGTGACATGTCTTGTAAGAATCTGTTATAAACAGACACACGAGAGAATGCGCGTTAATAAAGAGTAGTATGTTGAACGCCGATAACGTAATAAACCGTATACGCGGGTTAAGACAGGTTTGGCCTTCCATAGAAGTGACAGTTAAAGTATGGAACACGTTTTGTCTGTATGAATTTAAAGGCTATGCCGACAGCTCCTGAATGTTGAAAACTCAGACGTCCGAGGCAAATGCTGACACTTTAAGACAACCTTGAAAATGACCTTGGACACAATTTTACCAGCTTTGAAAATTTTCATTTTACCAACGTTCGCGTACAGGCCCCTGTGGGATAGTGTTTTGAGTGCGTGCAAATATTTTTTCACAGACATAAAGCAGACATGTCGTACTCAAACCTAGGTATATTGACATCTTATGAGAACGCTTAAAATTGACCTCTCGTTAGCAAAAAAAAAAAAAAAAGAAGTCCATGCGCAGGTTAGCAGAAATTTTACTTTCATGTTACAGCTCAATCTTTAGTATACAACACGCGCAGTAAACCGAAAGTAGCATAACGTGATGTACAGTGTTTACAAAAACACATGCATGTCTGTCGAGTGTGTAACAAAATATGCCGGTGTGCAAAGGATATGAAATATACAAAATTGACAAAATCAGCATATTATAACCTTCCTGCATACACTCATAACTATTCTTTTCCAAATTAACATACTTTTGTTATAAATTTGTAATACTGATCAGTTGCTATTTCTTTATTACCTATGTAATAGATGTTTTCTTCGTAAAGACATTTGATGGTTCACCGAGCTGAAAACAGATAACAGAGGTTGAGAATGGTTTGCTCTCTCTTTGGTAAATGATTTGTTTTTTCATAGGCTGTGTCTAGATAACGATTGATATGAGTGCAGCCATCATAACATGGTCGTAGTGCGCTCGCCAAGATGTCGGAATGTCCTGGGTTCGAACCCAAACATTGTCATGAGTATAGTGTCCTAAGGCACGACACAATCGTTTGCTTTGCGCCTATCTCTTGCGCCCTGTTTCTCTCTCCCTCTTCAATGGTTATACAATTTGGAACGAGTTTCGAGAGCGAATAAACTAAGTTGTAACCTGTTTCGAAAGCAAGAATAAATGAATAAGTATAAATTAATATCAATTGCGATGACTTATTTCAATAAGAATAATACCTCGTTCTGAAGATTATCAAAAAGTGCATTTAAGGGTACCAAGAAAAGAAATACAAAAAAACATTTACATCTGTTTTCTTGCATATGAACACATTAGAAAACTTTTAATTTTTAGTCCTTTCATTCATCAAAGTACATGTGCTGTTTGGCACTCTATATACTGCATGGAGCACACATGTAAAAGAAGGTTCGTGCGCGTATTGAAACTTATGATTTATCATTTTATGAGTTCTAATTGCACAGCTTTTGTTCTGTCTGGGTCATAAGAAAATTGTGCTTCAGCTGTTCGTTTATATTACAAGGCTAGTATGAGACGCATAAGTTAAAGGATGAGGTATTAGAGAGAACTTTACCAGTAAGTTAGGATAAGAAGGTAGTGCAATTAATAGATAGCGAATCCGGAACACACTTAAGTATCTGCTTCTCTTTTCAATTTAGGGCGTTGTATCTACGTGACAGATGTTACAAAACCGTAGTTGTACAAGGATATTCTTGTCTTCAATACCTATATATAAGATTTCAGAAAAATTATACAAAATATGATATGATTTGTTGATATTAGTACACCGATGAATATCGGGATATCGAGAACAGTAAAAGCGACCTCATGGGAGCTCATCTGACAAAAAAATCAGATACGATCCATCACGTGTGTCTCATAGAAGCAATTGATATCTGTGAAAACAGATTTTCAAGCCAATATATTTTACAACAATTATTAACTTGTATTGCACTGGCAATGAAATACTTGATCAGAAGAGCTTTTGTCAGATAGTATAAATAAAATGTGCATTCTAAGTGATTGGAACTACTAGTATGAGCACCTTTATGATTATGTTATCGATTAAAACACTCGTTAAATGCATACAATCTGGGAAAATGACTATGACTCGTAAATTTAAATAACTACAGCAATAACACGGGAAAGGAAAAAAATGATGGAGAAAAGAAATTAGAGGCAGGTCAAACATTATAAGCAGACAAAACTAGTAACTATCGCTGAAAATGATTCATACACCGACCAATGTGCCATGACTCGAAAAGTGATGACTTTAAGTATAAAAGGGTTATAACATATTATTAAGTCTAAGCATAGTTGTGTGCATTACGATATTAAATTGCAAGACCTCGACCTTCAGCAAATATAGTTAGGTGATAGGGTTAATAAGATAAACATTTGAAGTAAGATGAATGGAAATCATTCTGGGGATACATTATTATGACCTATGTTTAACCTTGAACGATCTCCGTTAATAATCATTTGAAGTTTCATGCAATTTATTTAGAGGGTTAATGAGAAATAGTCTCACGATATTTGACCAAAAGTGTGATCTTGACATTGAGCAACCGTTTCTGCATTTCATCTGAATGTGATAAAAATTTGACACTAGATCAAAGCAGGTCAATCCAAAGGTTTATGAGAACGCCTGAAAACCAGTGACCCCAGATATGTTAAAACTTCGTACACACAGTATTGACGTGCCAAAATTAATGTGGAGGAGTCGACTATATTCTTTCGTTAATCATTTCAATCACTATGCAAACGTCCCAGTAAATGAGGCACAAATAGATCATGGAAATTGGTATGTACATACGTTTCTGAGATAAACAGATTGCCAACACACCAATGAAAACTGTTCTTTTTTCTTATTACTAGATCAGTTGGTTTTAACGCGCATGATTTTGGTATCGAATCAAAATCATATTTGAGACACTGTTTCGATTAATCTACTGTATTTGTTCTCAGAACCTCCTGGATATTGATATAATATGATAAACAATGTCATACTGCGGTTCATTTCCATCAATCAGTCCTGTTGCCATACTATACAGTCAATATAAATGACTGGTTTTTGTAAGTCATGCACATATCTGTAATAAACACACACATGTAAAAATGCATGGAAATTTGATGAATATTTGTATTATAACCACCGGTTAAAACAAAAGAGAGTTTTCCTTGTCAACAACATCTACATATAAACAAAGATAAAAGACACCTTGTTAAAATACGATGCAAATATTTAATTTATTCAGTATATCAAATGCTTACATTTTTTGCAGTAAAGACAATAATAGGATTACAGAACGGCTTTCAATGAATTGTAAATTTGCAATGTGTAATGAACGTGACATTTGCCTGGATCAGAAAGAGCAAACATATAAGTGTATAAGAACATCACCACTTTCAGCAGCCAGCATTTGCAATCTTAACACATTTTAATTCAAGGTCACTACATACCTTAGAAACAGTCGGTATCTCAATGATTTGATGTGCGCCCTAAAGTTCATTTTCCAACAAAGCCACACTTCGTAACATACAGTTGAAATACTAGTCTGTTGAAACTTAGCATCTAGTTTCTTGTTTTATTATTAAATTAGTAAAATAAACTCACTTTACATTTCCAACAACGTTTATCCATATTATTGATAATTCATATTGTTCTCTAGCAAGGTTCTTAGTTCCCGTTAAAATAAATTTGTCACTCATCTGTCGTCTACATAAGCAAATATCATGCAATTGTAACTATAGTAGACATTATAGTTTTCTATTATTTGGCTAGTTGGTGTGGCAATCACTTTTTTAAATTCATCAATCAAAAATTGAAATATGGGTAGCATAGGGAAGCTACATCAACGGGTGTCAGGAAAAGGAATACAAACGTTTTACACCAGGTTTCATGCCTGTAAAACATATTTTATTTCCCTTTTTCACTCACATTTTATGTATTACACTTCATACAGTTTATTAATTACATACATGACCGTGGAAGAAGGTTCCTGATTATAGATCTCAATCAAGCATTAGTTTGATTATTTCTATTTGTACAGCATAAAATCTTTTTATGTCAATTTCTTGTGCCTTCGCTTTTCAGCTATTCTGTTAGAATATACTAGTATTAAATTACTTTGCCATGAATAAACATGAGAGCGGAAATTTATCGAATTAATTAACAAATGTTTTGCTTTTCTTTCTTTGTAAAGGGCTAGCTTAAGGGACTTTATATATGCTGAAGAGATATAATAAACCTTTACTAATTGTTCATTTGTATTGATGGTATAAGCGATCTAATCGTCTAACACGTATCATTGGATCTTTAACGGGGACATCCCATAACTAATTGCCTTTAGTGGATGGTAATGACTGGGAGGTATTGTGAGATAGCAGCTCAGAGTAGTTCATGCATTTACTTCCTGTGTAAAGTAGGAGGAAAACCCCGCGCATTAAACATTAAACCTTCCATGCTAATGTTCTTCCGCCAGTATGTGCTACCATTGCAATTATGAACATATATGTCCATTAATAAACAGCGGCGCTTTCCGTAAAAATTGATATATGATAATAATAAATTAAATTGAACTAAATTTGTGACTCTGACTGGGAAAACGGGTCCAGATAAGCATTAATTATAATTTCGCAAGTTTAAAAAGACAAGTAACACATTTTCACCAAATTTCGACTAGACGTAAAAATTAAAAAAAAGATGTTTATTGGAAATTGCAATCGTAAATATGCATGAAAATGTTTCTTTAAAGTCTTTATTATTAGCGTGTTACCATAGCAACCACTTATTCTTTCACATTCGAAAAAGTGAAAATTAGGATACAGTCAATCAAAATGAGGATGTATTGAAAAACTGAGAAATGGCAACAAATTTAAACAAGCAAAATACTTGACGACAAATCGTGTGTTATCCACAGGTACACGGGGTAAGGAATTTAAAAAAAAAATCCGAAAAAAAAAATCGCGACAGCGTACATGTATATAAGGTAAGGAATTTTAAAAAAAAATCCGAAAAAAAAAATCGCGACAGCGTACATGTATATAAGAAAAGAGAAGGTAACTAGCTTCTTACGCAAAGCACATACACCCAACATGGGAAACCCGTCTCAAATTCAATAAAAAATTCACTTACTGCGCAAAATACTGATATGAATCGTTTCAGAACATATTTTTCTTGCCAATGCACGGCATGTCATACAAGCAATCGCTGTTTTTCTATCGATAATCAACTCGTTTCCAACATTTTTCTTGATCGATCGGAGTAGAATCAACGGAAATGTATAAATAGCGCCACCTGGTGGGGAAACCCCCACGTTAAAAGTAAAGGGAATTAACTCGATGGGTTTTCCCAGTTGTACATACCGACGAAAACGTCCGAAATTTCCGAATGATATTCAGTGGCGCAAATTTTTGAATTGAGAAAAAACGCAAACTTATATGAAAAAATGTCGAATATACCATCTGCAGGGCAAACTTATATATTTTCATGGGTTATTCAAAATCTTGTGATATGTGACCAAAATAACTTTGTAGACTTGAATGAAATAAAAAAGAAATTTACTTCTCCAGTGAAAAGTGCTGTCATAGGCAATCAAATTCAGACTGTATTTGAAGACCATGTCAAAATCAAATCAGGCCGTTGCAAAGATGATTGGACAAAAAGTACCCAGAGATACTATGGTATAACTTGGAAGTCAGATACAAACCAATTTACCTTTGACCACTTAACATCCTCTTTACCTGCTGACTATTTTATTATCAAACAATCTCCTACCTCTGTAAAAGTTGGGCATTTTAATGGCGAGGTTATTAACGGTAATAAGATTTTGTGTGAAATTGAATTTAAATCTGATGGAAATTGGTCTCTTTTTGTAAAAGGAAAAACTGTCAACCTGGACAACATTGGAGTGGATTGCAAATTTACCAATTGTGAAGATGTTTTTCAGACAATAAATTTATTAAAGTTTTGCAAAGGGGTAAATGAAGTTTCAAGTACTTCACAAGTTGACCTTAATTCCTTCAGAGAGCATGTGTCTGAAGTTGGGGATGAAAATAGTGAAATGATACGGTATAGAGCAAAAAAATGTAATTTTGTACTGTCTTTCAAAACTTCAAACAATACATCTTTGACATGTTCCTACTGTAAAAAGTTGCATAATGTGCCTGCTAGAAAAGGTGGAGATATGAACACCCTAAATAATGAAAGTCAAGTAATTACAAATGTACAGGCCCCAAACATTACTGTTTCAGAAAATGACAATGATGTCATTTTGTGTGAGAAAGACCATGCTGATTTGTCAAATATTTTTGAATTAATCTTTCCTGAATGTTCACTCAATATGAAGAGTTTTCTTATGTCTCAGAAAATGGCCTTAGAAAGACACCCCTTTGGTAGGAGGTGGAGTAAGGACATCATTAGAGTTTGTCTTACTTTATGGTGTAGAAGTCCTAGGGGATATACTGAATTAAGGAATAGTAATTTCATGATTCTTCCTTCCCAAAAACTTTTACAAAAATACAAAAACTGTGTTCACCAAGAAGCTGGTATTTCAAAAGAAATGTTACACTGGATGGCTAATGAAGCCAAATCAAAAAACATTCCCCCTGAAGGTTATGAAGGAGGCCTTATAATAGATGAAATGTCAATTCAACCAGACCTTCAGTTCAAAATGAAAAATGGCAATATAGAATTAATAGGCTTTACAGAATGTACACCAGAATCAATAGTTTTTGATCAGATTCATAAAAATAGTAAAGAAAGACCCCTTGCCACTCATGTTTTGCAGCTTGTTTTTCTTGGGTTTACAGGTTTTCGCTTTCCCTTTGCCCATTTTCCAACCACAACTGCATCAGGCCAAGAACTTTATCTGGTATTTTGGAAAGCTGTAAATTTTTTAGCAATGTTTGGTTTCAAGGTTCAATATATAAGCACAGATGGTGCTCAGAGTAACAGGGATCTTTTTAAAATATTGTTACCAAATTTTGTATCTTCAAGTCCATACACATGTTCATTCACTAATATATACAGCAAAGATAACCCAAAGATGTTCTTTATTATGGACTACTCCCATGTAGTGAAAAAAATCAGAAATAACATTCTTAAAAGTGGTACTGGTTCATTTTGTAAAAGGCATCTAAAAGTGGGTGACAAATTTATTGAATGGGATCATTTCAAAATGGCTTATTTATGGGACATTTCCTCTAACCCATTCCCCGTCCATCACAAACTCACACAGGAGCATATGTATGTTACATCTGAGGGTAAAATGCGAAACCATTTAGCTGAGGATGTCCTTGACAGTCAAATGTTACACTTGATGGAAGAATACAAAAGCAGTTTGGGGGAGGTTGGGGCAAAATTAGAGGCCACCATTCAACTTCTGAAATGCACAAGTGTTCTAATAAAAAACTTTAGAGACTGTCGACCAATCACTGATTCAGCTGATGACAGACTTCAAGAGAATTTTGACGCAATGCAGTGGTTTATCAATTGGGAAAAGGCTATAAGGGAAGATCCTACAATCAAACAAAAGGAGAGACATCTGATATCCCATCAAACAAGAGAAGATATAGTGTCTTCAATACTTGGATTTCATGAACTATGTCATTACAAATTCAAGCGATCACATGCCTCCATCATTCCCAGCCGCATGAATAGTGATGTTGTTGAAAACATGTTTTGCCAGCAACGTACACTACATAATGGAGCAAACACTAACCCCACATACTTGGGCTACTGCCATGCTGTAAATGCTGTGATACTGGGACAGGTTTCTGTATCAAGAAAATCAAATGCAGGATGTGGAGAAAGTGCCCAGCTCTGTCAGAGATCAAATATTCTAAAGGTATGTACTATAGATCATACCAGGTCTTGAAATATATAGTCAAACCTGTATTCAAGGTCACCTATGAATAAAGGTCACACTGTAATTAAAGGCCAGTCTTTTAGAGACTAATGCTAATGGAATATAACAGTTCAACCTCTATAGAGGCCACTTGTACTATTATAGCCATTTGTACACAAAGACTACATTATGTATCTGCATAGGATGACTTCTCGTTGGACGCCCCTCTGTTTACAAGTTTGACTATTCATCAACTTTTTAGACCCACAGCTCAATTTCAAACTGCAAATAAAGTCCCACTGCCTCTTTAGATCTATAAAATGACATGTACACTATGTAGTGTGTAGCTCTTATTTTTCCAAGAAAGATATAAAACTGGAGAATTAGATATTTATTTGTTTGAAAAACAATTCTAAGTTACTATCAAAATTGAAATGAACCAATATGATATGAATAAATTGCAGCATTTTTCCCTGTAATATTGAAAGAAAGAAGAAAGAATAGTGTCTTACTACAACAAAAAATGTGTACAACAAAAAATGAAAGAAGGTATATGATTATGTCAACATTGATGAAGACTATATTACAGTATTAAAAAAATTTATCATGTATTTTTGAGTATATCAAAAGAGGCACTGGAACTTTAAATATTAAAATATTCAATTAATATACATAATTTGAAATGATTTCATTATTAATAATGCTATTTTTTAAATGCAACATCTTTTTCAGACAACCCAGCTGCAAATGGGTACCAATGCAGAAAATAACTTGCTCTCTCTGATAAGGGATTGGTTCAATCTTGCATGGTGTCTTGAGAGCAACTAAAGAGAACTTGTTGGACAATCAAGCTCAAATTAATTTGTTTAAAACTTTGTAACAAGAAGTAAACACAAAATGAGATCAATGTTTATTCATTTATTTAAAACATTAACTTTAGTGTTGTTTTAGCTTTCAGCCATGAGCTTGAAATTAAGGTAATCTGACAGCATATTTTGGTCTTTGTCTTACTAATTGTATATCAATGGATACAATACCAAAATAACTGTCACTGTACAAATGCAGGTGATTCATACCCCCAACAATAGACTTATTAAATCATGAGTGAGTAATCATGAGTTATTAAAACATGTTCCCTTATAATTGTAGACAAAGTTCAAAGTAAAAAATCACAAATAAAGTTCAGTCATATGAAGGTCACATCCCTGTAAGATATATGAAGGTACTTTCCATATTTATAAATGTATTTTATCTCTGCTAAATATGTCATATGAAAGTTTCACCTCTTTAAGATACAGCATTACAAATACCATATTTTTCACACTAATCACTGCACTTCTTTCCCTTCCCTTTCCCTACTGTTTTTCTTTTTCTTCCAGCCATTGGTGACAAGACAGCAGAGGAAGTAACTGGGGGTTGGGATATTGACAAAATGCAAGTATCAAGTGAGGAAGTAGTAGGAGTAAATGATATCCCACTTGGTCCTGCAACCTCATCCTGGTGAGTAATAGATTGATCAGACACCCTTTCACCTGACATACACTGTCTTTCTAAAACAGTTCTTACCAGTTCATTGTTAATGTCAGCTTTAAGTTTATGTGCTGAAACCTTCAAATTGTAGGACTTACAAAAAGTAAGAAGATCTTTTTTTGTGAATGATTTTTCCAAAAGAAAGCTTTTATTTTGGATAAGTTCAGACTTTAAACGCAGGTGTGAACTTTGTTTCTCAGATGAAGTGTCATTGATGAAAAACTGCATGTCAAATGATTTTGTTGATTTTTTTGTTTTGTTCATGACTTTTTTGCGTAGAGCTTGGCCTTTTTCCTTTTTTAGAAAAGCAAGATAATCTCTTCTAAACTGACTTAAGTTTACTTTTAAAAACAAAGTAACTACTGAATAAAACAGCTCTATGAAATTGTCACATTGTGTAACAAGTGATGAGAGAATATCTTCTATATCATCAGATGATTTTTCTTGAGGATTAAGACTTGCAGCAGCTGCTGTTACACAGGTCAGCCAGTACTGAAATAAGTTTGAATCATTGCACAAGTCATCTTTAATTTGAAAGAATAAGTTTTTTCCAAACTGTGCAAGGTTTTCATGAGATAACTTCTCTCTACACTGAATTTCCAGTTTTTGAAAAAAATCAAATGCATTGTCAGAAATGTTTGTAAGTCCCTCCCTGTCATTTTGCTTTCTGCTGGTTTCATTTAAACTTTCAAAATCACTTGAGCACTCTTTAAGTGCATCATATGATGTACACAGAGAATTCAAAATTTGTATCTGACTTTGAAGATAGGAAATTTTGCTTTCCATGCCTGATGCAAACAAAGAACTCCTCAATTTTTTCGATACTGCATACTTTAATTTTGCTAGAACATATCCACTCACATACCTCACTTTACCTCTACCAGATGCAGGTAGTTCTTCTGACACTGAAATATTCTTAACTGGTTTAATAGGATGAAACTTAATTTGACTGGACAAATTTAGAATAATTTCTTTCTCAAGATAAAACATTATTGATGTTAAAAGCTGAAATTCTGGGCCATTGGCATTGGCCTTGTAAAACTTAAGAAGAGTTGCAGCACCCAGGTCATATTCCTCAGAGTTCATGTACATGTGAAATTTAGAATAAAATGCAGTTTTGTGTTTCTGTGAAAACCTATCTTCTCCCTCAGGAAAACAGTTAAGACCTATATCCTCAATCACTGAAGACTGGGAAAGAAACCAATCATCAAATGCTTTGTAGTTTTTACAGATACTGTCTTTAAAAGATGAAATTGTTTCTTCAGTAGGTGTGTCAATAAATTCATTGGTTACAGTGTCTAAAGCTGCTCTGGAAGTGGAGTTTTCGTTTTCCACATATTCAAAATGATCAATGTTCAATAACTGCTCAATTTCTGTATCAGAAAACTCAGAGTCTGAATTCTCTAAGGCACAAAAATTTACTTTAAATCTATTGTCATCATAATGATCATCATCATCTAGAAAGATTTGTATTATTATTTATATCTTTACAACAACTCAAATCGTCTTGAACATTTCCAATTGAAAGAGTTTCATAAATATTTCTCACTTGAATTGGATGACTTCTACATAATTGTTTTTTAAAGTTCACAACTTTAAGGCCATCAACAGACACAGCACGCCCTACCGCCACACCAATCTGACCGGCTTGTACACAGTTCTGACAATTGACAACAACATTATTCAAACTCATACCTTGACTTTTATGAATTGTCATAGCATATGAAACTTTCAGAGGAAGCTGTATTCTTTTGGCAAAAATTGTTTTATTCACAGGATCAAATGTAGAAAATGTTTCTGTTTTTATATTTACAGTGACAGTTTTATTCTCCAAAGTGAACCTTACATCTACTGAAGCGGGATTGAGTTTAGTCACTATTCCACAAAGACCATTTACAAGTAAAGGACTGATGTTTCTAAGCAGCATGACTGGGCAACCAATTTTGAGACCTAGATTTTTTGGTGCCATAAATTTATTCAAATAATGTTGTGATCCTTCATCTTGTGAATGATAAATTTTTAGCTCCCCATTTAGACTTGTTATTTTGTTATAGTTAAAAAGATCAACATCCAAATTAGTTGCAAACAGTTGTGTAGCTATCTCTTCATGTTGAAGAGGTCTGTTTAAGCAATTTAACATAGTAACTGTCTCATTTGAGATCTCTCCCTTCTCAAGTTCATTGATACACTGAATCAGGTCAGATTCAGATTGTCTATGAATCAGATTCAGAGTTAATCTATGATGGAAAAAATCCTTAAACCAGGGCAATGTAAAGCAATAATTACCACTATCACCATAAAGTTCATTGCTTACTGGTGGCAACTGATACCAATCACCAACCAGAACCACCTGAATATTTCCAAATACTGAATCTGGGTTTCTAAGATGCCTACATAGAAATTGAACCTGGTTTAGAACTTTTGCACTTATCATGGACACTTCATCAATGACTAAGGTATCAACTTTCAATATATTGTTTTTAGCATTCTCAAATCGTTCATCGCTTTTAAGTAAATGCAGTATCTCCTCATTTAAGTGGCGACCGGCTTCTACACCTGCCCACTTGTGCAAAGTTTGTGCCCCCAATTCCCCAAAATGTGTGGCAGCTATACCAGTCGAACAAACTATAGCAACGTTTCTACCGCGACTTTTCAAAGAGCTTACAATATGTTTGATAACATAAGTCTTCCCGCAACCGGCTTGGCCTGTTATTATAACGTTGTGACCTTTTACAACTAAATCGTAAGCATCTGTCTGATACTCGTCCAACATGTTTTTGTTTACATTTAAACATTCGGAAGTTTCTGACTTTTTCGTCGAGGTATACAACTGGGAACGCCCACTAGTTGCTTCCCCTTTACTTTTAACGCAGGGGTTTCCCCACCAGGTGTAGCTATTTTTACATTTCCGTTGATCCTACTTGAACATGGGGCAGTCGATCGAGAAAAATGTTGGAAACGAGTTGATTATCGATAGAAAAACAGCGATTGCTTGTATGACATGCCGTGCATTGGCAAGAAAAATATGTTCTGAAACGATTCATATCAGTATTTTGCGCAGTTAGTGAATTTTTTATTGAATTTGAGACGGGTTTCCCATGTTGGGTGTGTGTGCTTTGCGTAAGAAGCTAGTTACCTTCTCTTTTCTTATATACATGTACGCTGTCGCGATTTTTTTTTTCGGATTTTTTTTTTAAATTCCTTGCCCCGTGTACCTGTGGTGTTATCAGGTGAAATTTCAAGAAAAAATACCTTCATATGAATGTGTAGCATGGCAATCTAAAACATCAATTATACCGACGTAAAAACTTCTGTTCTGACGTTACAAACGTCATTATGAAGTATGACAATAGGTGTTTACTGTAAACAATCATTACTTTAAAAGTAGTGGGAAGATTCACGTGAAATTTACAATTCATAGTCGACATACTTCACACTTTTAGAAAACAGTTGATACAAAATGTGTGATTTTTACACATCTAGACCCATTTTCCTAGTCATATTTGAAATGTTTTTTCGAAATCCACATTCTACGATCGAGTGACCATAAAATCATCTGTTTGTTTTGATAACATTTTCAGTTTAATCATATTAACCAGCCTTGTGGGTATTAGCTATTTAAATCTGCAAATTGTCATGATTTTGTTTGCAAAATATGTCGGTTTCAACGACACGAAACCGAAAACTGCTATATTGTATTGTTATAACATGTTCTTCATGTTACCAAGTATGAAAACAATTTTCATTTTAATGTCTCTAAAACGCAGTTATCGCCAAGGTGCAGCCAAACACACGCTGAAGTACTTTCACAACTGAGAGTTGATACAATACTATGCAGAATAATACTATGCCTTAAAATGGTTTACTTTCATTATCAATTGCATCATTTTAATAACTTAGATTTAAGTGTTGAATAGACTATCGAATGGACGTAGAATATCTCTTTTGGAGCATTGAAGCCCATATTAAATGGTAGCATTATTGACAACAGGATATATAACAATCTAGATCTTGTCACAAGAAACGTTACTGTAGATTAGCATTTGATATTAGTTCATTGTAGCATACGGTATTGAGCTGTATAGTTTCTAATGGGTGCGTTGCAGAAGGTATCTTAGAAAATTTAAAACACATAAACTAAAAAACAAATGCAGCAGTCACGTAAATGTACTAACATATAATGCACAACACGAGATTATAACCGAATACTAGTTCTCTTGTAAAACATTGTCTTCTTTTTTAAAAAAAATAGATCTTCACAGCAGGCAGCATTCACATATTCCTCAATACAGTTGCATCTCAACACCATTTTGAAAACCTTTTGCCTATTTTAACGTTCACATATGTCAAACACTAATACTATTTCAACTTTTACTTCTATCGGGATCGTTCTGAAGTAAGCCTTCTAAAACACTATCTTTCTTAAAAGATCGCAAATTAACTTTAACAATCTATATTATTTCTGTTTGAATCTCAGACAAATGGAAAAGGCAAGTACACTGTGTTCTGGTTATATTTTGCCTTCAATAGAATATAAAGCTTTCATATGAATTAGTTCTTTCTCCGTCATTCACAACAATGGCATCACACTGTTCGATTGTATCAAAATCTCTTAGATGTCTTGTTATGATGAAAGTTAATTATTCAGGCATGTACTATTGATTAGAGCTTGAACATTTGTCATCTTATACCGTATAAATTTAATATAATTGCGGGAAACTAGCAACCCAATAAGCCACTGTACTATTGACATGTTCGTACATTTAACAGCTTTATCTTCCGTGTGTTTGAATATTTGTTCATTTATAGGTATAAAATATGAATCGTTACAACTTTCTGCTTTTCTGCTCAGATTCAAAAGCTATTTACTTCTGTGGAAAGCTGGTCTGAACACATCGATAACAACAAAAAATGTATGTTATGAAGTGAAAAATCTTCCACAAAAAGTAGGTTTTTATACATTATCATAGTCTGATCTGTAAGTCCTGACTACCTACATACATTTTACAAGAAAATTGCGGCGGACCTTACCTGGCTTTCGTGTTATTAAGGTCATATTCTACATGAAGAACAGCTTGTTTGTTGTTTATTTGTGTAGTCACTACGTGTCATTAAGAAATGATCAAGTATTCATTCTCGATATAAGTAACGATACGAAGGGTGTTCGAAACGTTTCCGGAAAATGGTCTTTTCTTTTTTATTTATCGATTTATTTTGCCGAAATTATAATTGAAAATGCATCAAAGCATTTTGAATTCGCTATCCTGTTCTTTTCTACTTACTTAAAGATGAACATTCTGTACTTGCTAATGCAACGTCATGATGTCGTGAGTGGAGCACATCGCAACGTTATCACTAGCTGTTAAAAACGTATTTGATGAAACATATCCATTATTAGTTGTGAAAATAAGTCAAGAACAAACATATGCATATTTGTGACAATTTAAGTATTTACTTACCGGCAACGTCGTCTGAGGAAAAGTGGACGAAGTGGATAACTTGCAGCGTGAATTAAGATGGAAATGCATACAGAACCTGTCAAATAATGTTCACGCACTGAACAATAAATGGAAAACACTTTCTAGGGTTGCAGTACAGTTGACATGATACAGTTTAACGAAAGGAAGCTTAGAAGCGGTTTTAGTCAGAAGTATGTATATAATGTTTTATTCAAAGCAGTCTCGCTCATGTCAACATAACGTTGCTAAACAAATATAGAATACGCGTTACTTAAACTATGATGAATTAACCACTGAACAATATCATGTAATAAAAGAGATGTGAGAGTTTTCCGCGGAAATCTTTCGAACGCCCGTCGTATGTCATTTTTAATTTCAGTCTCAGATTCCTTACACAGAGGTCATGGATTACCAATCTAGGCAGCAAAATTTCACCTCGTCCTCCAAAATCCCTTTTTTCGGCACGAGTTTTGGTCAGAATCCCAGGAAGCAGTCACCGAGAGTAGTTAATATAAGTTGCAAGAACATGTTGTTGAATCGATTCAAAATTAATAACATTAAAGCAAATACATAAATTGTAAAACTACGAGAATAGTGATGGTAGATCGTAGAAATAAGGGCCTTTTTGTGTTTTTTTTCTATTTTTCAAATTAAAATTGTCTTACTGTGTTTTGCTGTGCAGTTAACCGGTAATAAACTTTAGAGTAGTTTTTTCTTAGAAATTCATACTTATCGTTATTAAGTGTGATGCCTTTTGGTGTAGTATACAGCACGTCGTACCAGTAACCTAATGACAAAGCTTTATAAACACAACATGGGCAATATTCTTTGACAAAATGGTATGACCTGTATTTTAAAAAAAAAATTCCGTCGTTAATAAACATCTTAGGTGTTAGCAAGCGTTTAACATCTTATTGTCGTTACTAGCATGTTTCTTAGACGCAGAAACATTGTGCATTGAAACATATGATAAGAATGCATCCAAAGAAAACTCTAGACATAACAAACACGAGCAAACAAGCACGCTTACATTCCACATAAAATGAATCTACATACAAAAATGTTGCAGAAGTAGAGACGCAGACGATATATACAGTACACCTTCAATTTAAGATGATACACTGGAATTTGTCAAAGTAATGGATATCAAAACAATAACATGTATATCAAAACCATACAATAATAAACAATTCATTAACGTGATTAACGTAGATACATGATAAGTTTTAGGAGGAGCAATTCGTGTATTCTTTGATTCGGGGTCATAATATAAAAGATATCACACATCACAGTTAAATGGCTCACCGATACTTATCCAGAATGCTGATATCTCAACTTCTTTGTGCGAGTTGTTTGAGCTATATGCAAAATGACTGGTCAATATAACCGAGAATTTAAGTAGTAAACAATATCTCCACAACAACAAAGAGATGAGATGTACTTCGTTTAAGTAACGATTTTATACAAGCGTTCTATTCAATCATAATGTCTTATCCCCTTTATTTAATTATAAAAATGAAGGCACGGGATTTATCATGACTTCTATTCTGCTATAAAAGGATTTGCCAAAGACTCCTTCTAATAGAATCGAAATCAATATTAAGCGAATTTCATAACTTAATTTTTTTCAAAATCCCGTGACATGTATTTTTTTATATGTGTCAGTTACAAATCAAATACGGCTGTTGCATTTTGTAAAGCATCGGATTGCCACATTATATCGGTCTAACCATATGGAAATGGTTCCAATAATGGAGTTTGTAGCTTTTCTTTTTTGATAAGTGATTGGATCTATCGTGGGCGGTATCCCGAGAGTAATTAATATAAGTAGTATAAGCTGAGAGAACATGTTTTCAAATTGAGCTAGAAATTAGAAGTATAAACTATAGTCTGTCGTCATTGACTAAACTTTGATTGTGAGTATTCGAGCAAAAATGCATAATTATAAGTAAAATGTCATTCATTTTTTTATCTAAAATGTGGCGTTGCACAGCATTTACCTCCCCTCACCTAACATCTGGCAGGATCGACACAATTAATGATAATTTGTTTGAAACCAGAATGAAATCAGTTCTGCATCAATAGTTGGGCGTATATAAAATTGCCAGTCATCAAGTTAAGAACACACACATGCCTTTCGCGAATTTCCATATTTGAAATAAGTATGAACATGAAAATAGATACATGCGCTTGCGAGGAGCAAATTTAAATATGGTAGAAACTGCAACAGGAATAAAATCAACACCTTTAGCGCAAATAAACGAATATATACGATTACAAAACTTTACACGTCTTACACTGCCTTGATTTGACATGTGTGACATTCTCTCACATATTTCATGTCGTCTCCCTGGAACAAAGTTCTTACATCTTATCTAGTTACAAAATTATATTTAACAGCTATTTTACTTTACACTTCGTATACTATATCAATCGGATCTTTAGGTACATAATATATTTCAAACATAATACAAAAATCAAAATACCCATGGAACCGAAAACGCACCATGTAAGATTTCTATAAGCGCTGACAATATACCAAATTCTGAATGCGTTGTCTTCCCCGAGGAACTGTATTCGAAAGGAGCTATGCAGGGTGTGGCATGCGTCGAAATCGTACGAACTTGTTTCAACCTGCTTTTTACCATTGTAATAGTAAGCTACGAAACTATCTCGAAAATGCATTTATCTCTTAATTAAATCAGGCTCTCGGAACTGCCAATTAATCATGAGAACCAATGTGTTATTGTAATGATATATCGACATTTTAAATACTTACGGAAATTATCATCACTTAGGTTTCTCCTAATTCCTTTCTACTGCTGAATAGGTTTTCTTTTGTAATTACGATGTACTGAAATTTAAAACATCCACCTCTATAAAAGATCCATAGTCCAGACTGCGAATTCAGAGATTTGACTATGTTCGACGAAAACATCAACAACAACCACAACACATGATGTGATGTTAGGAAGGATTGCATTTCAGTATTTTATATACTACTGTGCATGGTACTCATCTAGATCTTGGTAAACAACGTTTTATATTTACCGAAGATAAACATCTGATAATTTGTTCGATTTAGCGCAAATTGCAAACTATGTTACATTGTTACATATACTTAAAACTAGACTGCAGCTGCTGAGTTACGTACGAGTAATGTACGGCAATATACATTTAGCAGTACTTAGGCAAGTAGATTGGGAATATAATCGAAAAGAGTTGGTTGTTAAGTGTCAGATCACACAGATGGTTGCTAAACAGGCATATCGTGCACACAAAAAAATTCTTTTTGCAAAAGATTTCACGTGAAATTAGCCAATTATACATTCTGGGTTAATACTCTGCCTGGTGTAGGCTATGCAACTAAGCTTCTAATATTTTGATTTGATTTAGATTTTCTTTCAGTAAAACACCTAGAGAATAACACAATGCTTAAACGCGGTATATATTGTTCGGAAATAAATCCCAATGATCGCGATGTAGAGTTATTGGAGACAATATTCCGCTCTATTCCGGCGTCAAATATATCTTGTTCGCAGGAAATCATAAAACAACACAGGACATGTGGGACTAGAAGACGCAGATTTACTATAACAAAGCACGAAAAATGCCCTGTCAATAAAAATCAACAACTGCATTAAAAGAGTGTCATAGACTGTATTAAAACAGCAGCTCTGATTAATTAATTCAGTGAATAAGAAAGAGGGACATTGTTGTAATATTCCTTATTCGCATGAATCGTTAAATTGAAATATCCAGATTGTAGGTATTTACAATCAAGTTGTTTTTCAAAACAGTTTCAGTTTGTAATATAACACTTACAATACGCATTTAGAGGCGGGTACAGTCATATTCTAATTTCATTTGTTAAATTCTTAATATTTGTCCACCTCTCTGTTAGACTTGCCATACCTGTTTGGACGAGAGTACAATGACATTGTTTATGAATTCAACACTATCAATGGACCTCACAGGTCTTTTAGTCTTGAATCTTAAACATATGTACAAACGTAACTAATTAAAATCTGCTCAAAATGTAATTTATAA
The DNA here is from genome assembly GCA_022818135.1 of Saxidomus purpurata. NCBI lineage: Eukaryota > Metazoa > Mollusca > Bivalvia > Venerida > Veneridae > Saxidomus > Saxidomus purpurata. The sequence continues at coordinate 6,249,646 of JAFMSR010000014.1, read as the reverse complement.
GATTAGCACTAGATTGATTAAAAGGGAATCACTTCTGACATTAATGTAGTCAAAGGGTATTATTCAAATGAAAATAATCCTCTGATATCAATTACGTTCATAAATATGTCGTATAGAATTGTGTTAAGGGCATCTCTTATGAAATGAAACAATGCGGTTTTACATTCTGAACTGTTTAGCATGACAGATTGCTCCTCTCACAATGTGTTTCTATCAATAATAAAGGATATCATTTCTGCTGAATTAGTATGTAACCCGAACTTCTGGTATATTGATGCGACAGGATAAAGGAAGCAGGGGTTATCAGTGTCATATTGCAAATTATCTCCTTCAATATGTCAAATTGCCAGACAGCAAAACCGACATAATTCGGGGAGACTGACTGGTCCAATAAGTTGTGTAATATTTTTTTTGTAATAAACAGAACACACTTTCGCGAAATTGTCTCCTAGCGTCATACCCTACAATAATCGTTCGTACTATTTTAGCAAATTGTTTCAAATTAGCAAAATGTACGTAAAATAATAAATTAAAATTATATATCAAACAATTTCTGATTTTTGCACAAAATAAACATTACTACAAATGAAGGCTAAACGGCACGACAACACGTCTAATTTAGCTCATTTATTAGTGTTAAGTAAATGACAGCAATCAAAAACAGAAAAAGGCATGTAGCCAGATAAATAAGAAATGTAAATAAATGTAGCAGAGACAACGCGAAGTGTGGCAACATGATTGAACCAAATCGAAGTGTGACGCATTGGCGGACCAGACTCTTTCAACTTGAATCAATGTAAAGTGAATATATATAAACATCACATAAACAGCCTGTTTCCTTTAAAACTGGAATTAAAAGGCAGGTTTTACTATATATACTTAACAACTTTAAGAACGCAACGAGGGATTTGACGGGTATTTTGTCGTAAATGCAAGAGAATCTGAATTTTTTATGTTTTTTTGCCATTTCTTGATTTTATTAAACGCGTTCATTACAAAATGCAAGAATACATTGTACATCGACCGAAGGCTGATTCTCTAATGCAAAAAGGGCAATTTAATTCACTGCTCAAAATCTTTGACTAATCTAAAAAGTTGCGTTACTAAAGTAGTTAAGTATATATGAAATAATCATGAAAGTTATTAAAGGTGTCTTTTTAAACTCTTATATTCCTTTATTTATTTCGATATATATTGACACTACTCGTGACGAGACACTATTGTTACCAAGGTCAAGGTACTATTTTAGGCAAAAGATCAAAATGTTATTTCCTTACTGTTTTATCACTACTGTTTCAGCTGTACACCATGATTGAAATTGATACATAAGTGATAATGTAATATCATCGTATCCGTACAGAATAAAGTCCTCGGAAATAATTACTTAGGTAGGGGATGTTGGTACGAAGCAGAAGTGTCATATTGATTGCAAAATGGTCATATTATGCAAGTTAGTTTACGTGAAAAGGGCTTCTTCGCACACGCTAATTTTCATCGTTTTAACTTAGTTCAATTAAGTGGAGATTACTTTTCTAAGGTATTTGTTAAATATGTCTGTTTTGAATGTGTCTGTTGTGTAACAAATATTGTTACCATATGTCTAATCTTATCATATGAACATAAATTTATATTTTTGATGTTTGCAGGTAATATGTGGACACAAAAGCTTTCTGTACTTTGTTTATTTGTCGAACTATTTTCAGCAACTGCGGGTATTACTCTTGAACAAAGAGTTGCTGAATTGGAAAGAAATGTACTCATCCAAACCTATGAAAACGCTCAACTCAAAGAGCGCCTGCAAATCCTTGAAGAAAAAGATGCACGTACAAAGGAAACTGAAACATATGGAGAAGTACAAAACCATGATCCGTCTGCCATTGACGCCAAAATACCAATGCGACAAGGCCTTGGTAATTCATTGTTTTGTAGATAGTTAAACGAAACATCTTAATAACCCTATTTGGTAAATTTATCATTTTCTTATTATAATTTATAACCCCTTTTTGGGGAGAATTGCGATCCTGGTATATGACATGGAGAGGTCATGTTGCCACTCAATATTTTCATTGTTTCATTGATAGATTATGTAGTAGAAACCTAAGTTTGTTTAGGACTACTAAAATTGCCATTTAGTAATATGCAAAGGAAGCTTCCCACAGTGAATCAGTCATCGTGAGTTAATTATATTTTATTTGGTTGAAATGCAATATTTTTCATATTACATTGTATTACCGATTTTTACCACCTCATCATACAACAAAGATTACAGCTTGAACTCTTGAATTCATTTGATTCCTACAAACCATATAAGCTATTTAAGAAATCAGAATTTTGGAATTATAAAAAAGTGTTAAATACAGGAACTATAAAAATGTTTCGAATACATGAACCGAATTCATGCATATATGCCTAGGTCCTGCACTACAGTTACATTTTGTATCCTATTATCAATGCAGATAGTACGTGCCGGATAGCCTTCCACGCCTACAAAACCGGAAGAAGTTGTTTGCGGAACAATCAGATTCTCCTATTTAACAATGTGGAAATAGACATTGGCAGTGGGTATAACGTCAATAGTGGAATATATGTAGTCCCTGTGAGTGGAGTATATGTTATGTCTTGGACAATCTTATCAAAGTGGAACGAGTGGTACCAGACAAATCTGTATGTTAACGGAGCAATCAAGGGGAAAATTTTAACCGATTCAGAAAACTACAAAGGTATTAACACTGCAACGGGTCTAATTGTTGTAAAGCTAAAAAAAGGCGACCACGTGTTTGTAAGAAGAATACGCGGGGACAATGACTGCATTATCGACGACGACTATGCAAGAGCAACATTCTCGGGCTGGCTATTGATGTAATGTCCCCGAATTCGCCTCAGTCGAATACTTTTCCGAATATGTATTGAACAGAACTGAAAAATATTATAATTCTTATTATAAATATATTAATAAACTCATACTTCTTATCTACTTTTCATAATCCTTTAACATGAAATATTTTATGTAATATAGAATGCACGCTATCCTTGCCGTGTATGTCAATTTGTATGGAATGTCACGATTGCCTCGAAAAGATAGTTAAACTTTAATTGTTCGTTTTGTCCTCGTGTGTTTGCTTTGTATGCTAGTGTGTGTTGGTAGTGTATGTAAGTATGTGTACATGATTGTGTGTGCGTGTGTGTTGTGTGTGTGTGTGTGTTGGTGGTGTGCACTTCTGGGTGCTATGGGGCTCGTTTTGGGGAGGCTGCGTTTTTGGTATGTGGCATTCCCTGTTTGATATTATTTTTGTTTTTTTTGTACTTTGTAGAAGTGCAAATTTGAGGTTATTATGTAGATACAACTACTTGTTCCGTGTATTAAAAAGTTAGTGGTGTACATTTATCAAAAAGAAATGTGCATTGAACAGATCACTGTATATATTATTCATTATATCCTGTGAAAACGTCAGTTTGTAATGTAGATGATACAAAGTTTTATTTTTGTATTTACCGGTTTCCTTTGTACATAATTCAAGTGGTTATGTGCATTGAATAGATCGTTTTGTAAACATTTAATTAAGTTAAGCATATTGATTCAGTATATGTGAAATACAAACATACATGCATGTGTAACAATATAAACACTGAAAGGGATTGAAACAAAAGACTATGTCTTATGGAGTTCCTCTCCCTAATGAAAAACATAACATAATAAACTGTAAACATGACGGGACACATTTAAGTTGATATTTACTGAAATTAAAATGAATTATCACTAAAACAATTTCAGCGAATCGATCAAATAAATGTAAGGAATAAAGCAAAAAAAGAAAACATATATAATTTTAAGCAAGAATATCAAAAACGAACAAAAGGTCTGTATTTGTTAGAGTCATGTTCTTAGAAGAAAGAATAAAAAAACAGAAGGCAGGAGGGGCACACAGGCTAAAAGGCCAGTATTAATTTCATACTTGTGTGGTGTTTGATGTGTCTGTATTAAAATCTATTACTGGCTAGAATAGAATCGAGGAGAGCATGAAACAGCTTGATATTGGTATTATAATCTTTTGTTTCATCCCCATTAAGAAGAGTTTTGAGTGTAATTTTACAAAGTGCTGATGCTTGATTGATAAGAATTTGGCGTGCAGTTGTATAGATATCATACTCCAGAAAGTAATGTTTGTTGTCCTCTAACTGACCACAACGACAGAAAGGTGACTCAACAATGACTTTTAGAAAAAGGTGGTGATTCAAAGAACTACATTTGTCCTCAATCTAGTGTGTAAGATTTGTGCCCGTCGGCGCCCATAGTAGAAACATACAGGTACCTCAGGTTTGTTGTTTATGTCTACTTTGAGAAAGGGTTTCCCATCCAACTTCGTTTTATAGATCGTGAATTGATACAAGTCTTGTGGCTCCTGTTACAATCCTGGCTGCCTCGTTTTGGATGTTGTCTAGTTCTTGTTTATCAAAGACAGGACAGTTGTCCCAGACAGCATCAGAATGCTCAATAATAGGGCGGATAAAACTGAGATATATGATTTCTAAAGCTTTACGGTCGAGATGGAATTTCAATCTTATATTAATCCGTTATAAATATTATATACTTTTCATTATATCATGAACACATTTTCACAGTCGTAATGTTGGTACAACTATTTCTTTTGCAGGTTTTTGTGTACATTTTTAAAGTAATTATATGCATTTAAAACGACTTTTAAAGTGTTGACAACTAACTGGTAAATGTATAAAAAAACTTGTTTTATGCACATCACCACGTGAAAAGTCTCTTCGTCTCTGCTGATAAATGCACAAATGTTTTTGTTTTGCTTTATGACAAATTCGCACACAGCGATCTATTATCCACTTGATTATTGAACACCACAAACTGATTAAATCACACCACACATTGAAGTAGATCCGCAAAATAAAAATAATTAATACGAGGCATTCACGGCGTTCCATAATTCGACCGTGAGTGGTAAACAAATTATTTGGACCGCGAAAGTGAAAACATTTGGCACTTGATAATATATTTTTTAGCCTGCAATGTTAGTGAGTGTATTATGTGGGCTTTCTATAAATGCTTCTGTTATTACTTGAATGTTGGAATAATATCTGTTAAGGAGCAATTTATATTTAAGGCTGTTCACTAGGCAAACGTTTCTGCATATAAATAGCTTAAAGCACTGAAACCAAACTTTTTGAGTGACCATTCCAAGAAGTCAAGTGTTTACGTTAATATGTGTGTATTCTGTTTCTAAAAGAGACAATTAATTATAAGTTACCTATTAATCATTTACAATTTCACAATTTATCAAAAGCCCTGATTTTTCGTTAGTACGTTGGCCTTGTTTAGCCACATAATTATAGTCACTTTAATATCGGCTATATCAACGGTTTGTAATATGACGTGATGATAAAAATCTTTTCTAAAAAACCAAGTCATCGTAACATAATGGATTCACTTTACCCGATAACAGTAGATGAAGGCATGTTTGACCGATACCGTCGTTTTATACCGACTTTCTAAGCGTTTACAGAGACGTTTTGAATAAATTGACGTTTACATGAATAAAAAAAATAAAAACATTAATCTTTTGCATTCTAAAACCTACACATTGAAAAATGATGTTACCTACTTCTTAATCTTACCTTATAAGCCGATTTTCATTCCTCTCATAATATTTGTGCACATAACTATGCACTACTTCACTTACATGTAACATTTTAAAAACTCGTCCCGCTTCTGTGGTCTGCAATAATGACTTACTTTGGTAACGCAATCTTTAACCATTAGCAACTATTTGGGAAAGTTTACACCGAATAACAAAGCAAAGAAATACTGTGGTAATTTAACAAGCTGTGTTTCCCCTGGGGAATCTATATCTTTATATGATATCCAAGCGTGGTTGTTGATATGAGCCATAACAATGCGATATATTTTCTTGAATTACTGTTATCACTGCAACTTGGGTCTGTGTGTGTATTTTGTTGATCCGGAAGTCTTGGCAACGATCGTGAAAATATTATCTGTAGCGTTATTTATTGATTCCAATAAAACTAATGGAAAAAAGTTGGAACGGATCAAAGATAAAAACAAGTTTCTGTTATAATGTATGAATCTTTTAACCTTCAGGAATTATCTAAAAGTTTTCGACGTGAATGTAATGTGTTGATGTTTGACTGAAAGAAAGAATTTGATTTGATGTGAGAATCACATAGTAAATCATGATACAAAAAATGTATATGAAATATATTTTGCTTCGCTGATTGAACTCAATACCAATAACATAATGTTTATTTATTGATCATATTATAAGAAGTCGTTACCCAAAGAACTAACACAAACGTTGAACAAAGTATATGGTAGCAGTGTTGCCTAAGAAAATTTAGTAAGAAAAATATTCAACACAATTTAGAAGTCTAAAGTGTCCTTTTCGTTTTGATTACACCATTATTTATTTTCATTTCAAAGCGACAGCATGCCTGATAGGGTCGCATAGAAAATCTAAGCAAAACGACATTTAAATTCGACATGTAAAACTGTTATTTTGAGAGTTTCCAAGTTTTAGAATGTATAAAAGTTGACACGAATTCCTTGAATTTGTACGGCCACTGAAACAAGAGTCCTGTTACATCTACATTTAAAGACAAATGAATACCTACATACAATTTGTCCCATGTTAAGGGACCATATTATAAATAGCTGTTACTTCTAACTTTGTGGTTCTCTAGAAGTCACCTGAGATATCAATGACCAAATTTATTTAGAAGAAATGACCGCAAAATTCGATTGTTGTGGGTTTACACAGAAATTGTTTTGTGCTGACTGTCTATAACTATTCAGAAATCTCTATCCCTTTAATAACAATTTTATCAAACCTTCAATAATATCAATTACTTAACTTTAAGATGTACAACCTTTCTTGATATTAAAGTATATTAATTTCTCTAGTGATTTTAGGAGATAAATATTCATTCGCTGTAACGAATCTTTCAAACAATGTTTATCAACGTAAGGTAAAAAAATATACATCTGCTTCGTACTGAATAACTTATCAGAAATCTAGTATTATAAACAACTGATTTAGATATGAGTGTATTTTGAAAAGCTCTTGTCTTGGTATGGCATCTCTTTGAGTAACAAGTGTTTTGTGCTTGAAAACTTCTACAAGGTTTTACAATTACATGTCAGTATGACGCTAAACCGAATTACTTCAATGACTGTAAAAGCATAATTATGTGGACATTGTCCCGATATAACGTTTTAGAAAAGCAGTGACATTTACATAATAAAAATGAACAAAATAAAGGAAAAATTGAGTGTAGATTTATTTTCACAGTTGTTAGCCACAAATATCGTAGGATTGAATTGTAGGACACTATATCTGACACAGTTTAAGTAGTGAAGTAACATGTAGATTACGGGTCATTGATTACTCTTGGGAGATTTTAAAATATTTTTTGCTAAATGCCTTATTTAGATAGCTTTGTTTTGGCATGCGAATAATTTGATTTTACGACGTAACTAATAAAAGTGTGTACTTGCATGCCATACTTGCGTGCTAATAAGAAATCTGTCACGATGGTAGCACTTTTTCAATTTAAAGAGAATACTGTTATAGAATAATGCATAGGCAACCGTATCATATTTCAATCTGTCATACTCATATGACTTCAAATCGCGACAGGCAAACATTAGTTATTTCCTGAAATGTTCATTGGATAAGGCAAGCCTTTTTGTTACGATTCCTGTGTAAGTCATAGTCTCTGTTTTGTAGAAAATACAAACCTTTGCTTGATACTCAATATAAACAAGAACTCTATTTACGTATATTTTCACTTTGTCTTGCATAAAAAGTACATGATATCCACGGTCTCTCTCTCTCTCTCTCTCTCTCTCTCTCTCTCTCTCTCTCTCTCATTTATTGTACTTTGTGTATGCACTCAATTACTTCACTGATGCATTGTATGAAAATGCCAATGACCGAAATGATTTAGTAAAGGGGTAAAATGCAAAATATAATTTATTTTTACGCCTCTGACATAGACTTTTAACATATGGAAATTACACCCATAGCTTTAGAAAAAAATAAGGATTATTAGATTTTTTTATGATATAGATCTAATCTCGATTTTACCGATATAAATTTTCGAACTCATAAACACCTTTAAAGATTTGTATATTTTTTCTTCTTGGAATTTACGAATTCCCCAAGAACGATTACAATTAAAAATGTAAAAAATCACGCTAAAGTCAGTTTTGCGGAGAAAAAGAACCTTTGATGAGTGTTGATAGCTGCAGCATGACAGATTGTCCAAACTGAAATGTTACTGAATAATTTGTTCCTTTAAAATTGAATCTCAATAATAAAGTTCATAGACGGATTGCATTATAGGCTTCATATAGAGCAAACAATTCCCGCAAAACCTGGTACACATGTGTAAAAGCTAAATTAAAAGAATGTAATTCTGAGGGGTATTTTGATATTGTGAATCCTACTCCTAAGCAACATATTTCTGATATTGTTTGCAAGTTTTGTTAATACCTGGCATGGAAGAATAAATTGACAAATTGGTAACTCGGAGAGTAGTAGAAATAAAATAAGAACCGATTGCTATTTAAATCATACTGCTGTGTTGAATTCTATTGTCAGTTAAGGCTACCACTATAACATTGATCAGAATACTTTAAAGGGACATTTTATAAGACCAAATCGCTTTTTTTTCATCATGAAATGTAATGGGCGTCTTCTCAGAAGGAAAAATATGATACTGCATCGAATGTGACCATATTGTGTGGAAAATTTGAGTTTAACAAAAGAATTAACGATTTATGTATTATGTTTTGCTTTTTCAAAAAAGAAAGTAGGTTTTCCAGTTTTCAAACAACTGTATTTTCCAGAGGTCTCCAAGAGAGAGGCTGTACATAGGTTGTACATGCTTATTTTAAATCATAGTTGAAAGAACTTTACTTCCGATGATGTGCAATGCATATCTCTGACTGTTTACAACATGCAATAAAGCGAAAGTAGGACAGAAAGACCACCAAGGTCAATCTAAGGAAATACAAAAACATTCACTCCATTTTCTGTAGCAGTATTTCAAACAGTGAAGAACTCCACGGCTGAAGCCAGTTTCAAACTGTATTTCCCCGTTACAATTCAAGATTTAAAAGCAAATTCGATTTGTTCTTAGTAATGGACCTTTAAACCGTTGTGGATTTACTCACTGGGACATGTGAAAATATGCCCGTTCTGTAATTTAATAGAATCTGAATCCAATGTTATGTCAGAATTGTCTTTATATAGCGACATTAGAAATAATTGTTTCAGAAAGTAATATCTATAAATTCTCAGTTTGAAAAAATGTCAGACTCTGAAAAACTTGTGTTCCTATTCACTAATACATAACTTGTAAGAATTTGTACCAAAACATGTTTTCTTTTTCTTAGTATACGTAAACCTTACCTTTGTAAATAATATGTTTAATATTTTTTACCGTACCTTAGAATTATGTTATTGACCTCTAAGAAGAAGATGCTAATCAGTTCATCTTCAATCTGATCGGGGTGATATTTGATCTTTTAAACCATTTCATACTTTGCGCATTAGAGCATATATTTGTTTTTAGTGCTTTATTCCAATTTCCTTTTAGTTTTATTTTATTGCAAGATTAGCACCTGCTACTTGATTTGATAATGTAAAATATCGTAAGTCTTTCTTCTGTAAAGCTTGTGTCACTTTTCATTCATACTACACTTTGAGCACTAAATTCTCTCAATGGAAACATCAGTAACAGAGGTAATTCGAAAATGAACTTTTCATTTATTTGAAACTTTCAACTGCGCACCAATATAAAAAACAAGACTGACAAGACACGAAGTTGATATCATAAGGAAATTGTCAATCGTTTAAAGTGTTCTGACAAGGACATTTAAACATACTGGCATAAAATAGACAACATACTTTCGAAATCAATATTATCGAAGTTTTGTAAAAACGGACAGAAAACGTTGGAAATGAATAGATAGATTTCGCTGATTTTGCTAATTTTGGCCAACAAAACATACACTATTATTGTGTCTGAAGTTAGAAGGAGTAACATAACGCTATCACTGATATCGATTGTTTATTGCCGATAATAAAGGGATGGCGTTTTCTAATACGAATTAGCTCATCTTTATGAAATAACTTGTTGAGCGATGACTGCTGTTATGTGAACACGACTAATGGGTTGATCTAATTATCTACCAAAGTGCCCCCATTCCATGATAATATTCCATATTACACCGAAAATCGTAAGTAGTATTAACGCATTTAAAATGTGGGAAAAGCTTTCAAGTGTACCAACATCTCAGAAACTACTAAAGTTCTTCTCTACAGACTAGAACTATACTTTCATACACGTGTTCCACCAAATCTTGCATTTGATGTCTTAATAAAAACTGAAGAAGTCAAAATTGAAACACCGGATGAAACGGTACAACATTATACACACAAACAAACATGCAACTGCATAATTTTCAAAATATTCAATGTGTCTGAGAATCTTGACTAGAATGTTTGTATTGTAATTAGGAAGTGACTACATTTGGTGGCTCCCATAACCTTTTATAGATACTTTGAAGAAGTAACTTTTAAGAATCTCACAATACAATGTGTTTAACATTATATTTTATTCATACTCGAAAATTATAAGAACTGTCTCTGCAATTCTGGCAGTACTATTTATCAGAACATAATTATCCTGCAAGTTTAGACCATTTTAAATAACATATATCGGGCATAGGATCTATACAGTTTTATAAAAAGGACCTGAATCTTTGAAATGAACATCCGAGATTAACGTTGGCCAGTCTTTGAGTGTTCGACTCAGGCTTAGTATCAAAATAGTAGCACATATTTTATAAATAATCTTACTAACTTAAAGTAAGCATTTAAATTAACTTTATAAGCTATATGATATTGTTTAACTGTTTAAAACAACTCTTTAATTCAAGAGTTGTTATAAATAAACAAAAACAGTTATACTTGTTATTCCCTGTTGAATACTCACAAAAGATACGTTGTTAGTGCTAATCGGAAAGTCATTTCGTGTTCGAACTGAGTCTAGAAAAAGTTGTGTTGCCATAGGACAAGACCTTTCTCAAGTACAAAAGCAGTTACATATTAATAAATTTTATCATGTTTTTACACATTTGCTTCAAAGTTCAGAATCTGGACATAGAACATTTCCTTATTAAATCATAGCACGGTAACATGACGAAATTTAATGTGTATGAATGGTCAGGTCAGTAGTTATTGACTCTATCTCCAGTTCCAGTGCAGATTTGTATTTAACAACTCTGCTCTCTAAAGTGAAAATAAGAAAACACAAAATATGTGTTATTAAAAAATCATAATATGCAGGTAACGCAGATTCGAAGTTGACCTAGAAATCATTGAGATAAAAATTTTACCAATTTACATCAATATTGGATGTCAAATGAGACCTCTAGATTGTTAAGACGGCAACTGTGAACAGACAGACAGACAGACGGCGATCACAATAGCTCACTTGAATATCATTAGATGAGCAAACAAGAAAATAGGTCAACATATAAAGTAAACATGGGGCGGGACCAAATGGGTATGATTTGAACAATCTTGGAAAAGACCCACTAGGTTATTCTTCCAGCCAGGTATCTAAGCTCTGTGCCATGTGGTCTGAGACAAGAAGATGTTTTTTGTTTAAATTTCTATATATATTTCAATGTTAAATAAAGTGAGCCCCGTAGCGTGGGCGATTGTAACCGGAGAGGTGTTCATGATTTGAACAATCTTGGTGGAGGATCATTAGAAACAAGCTATATGTCAAATTTCTAAGCTCTATGCCTTGTCAGTTGAGACAAGAAGATAATTAAAGATTTTTTATCAGCCTGTGTAAAACCTTGTGACAATTTTGAACCGAGGATCATGATTCGAAATATTTGATGTTAAGGTCAACAAGACATGATTTGAATCTTGGAGGACCACTTTTCAATGCTATATTCCTAATATATAACCTCTAGGCATTGTGATTTATTTAAAGTTTTCCCTAAATAGTCTTATGTCAAATGAAGTGACCCTGATATTTCTACTTTAGTTCTGGCAGCCGTGTTGTTCAGTCAACCATTTGGACACATTTAGGAGAGCTCAATGCCAGGATGCTCCTGGTCGAGTTTGATAAAATTCCATGACGTGATTTATGAAAAGACGATATTTGAAGCAATTAGCACGACTGACCACTGACTACAGACGACATTTATCCTAAAAGCTCATCCTGAGCGACTGACTGAGGTGAACTTAAATTGTAAAATTGCGTTTCATGATTGTGAAATGTTTCCACTCGCACATGTTGATTAGCAGCAAACAGTAATGCAGAGAAAGTGTCAAAGAACTTAGTAAAGTGCCGCTATATCTTTCATCTATGAGAATCAATAATGAAAAAACTAACATCGGAGAACAAAGCAAAAAATCTTGCGGTATTTTTACAAGCTGTTTATTTTCTCGAGGAAACCTATACTTATCTTTATGGGATATCCGGACAGGGTTGAAGACAACGGACATAAACTAACTACTTTTCTTCTGAAATTATTGTTATCACTGCAACGTAAGTTTTGTGGATCTGGAAGTCTTGGCAACGATCGTAAATGCCTCAAAGCAAAATATAAAATATTATCTTTAGCGTTTGTTGATTCATAAAGCTGGTGAAAACACTTGGAAATAAATATCATATCTTTGTTAAAGTGTACGAATTGTTTTACCGCCAAATATTGACATATAGGGGATATATTAATCTCTAGCCTAAAGGTAGGCAGTGCTAAAAATTTATTAAATTATATAGCAAATTTAATAGAAAAATGGTAATTTTACGCATAGAAGTAACACATGCTAGCATCAGTCTAAATAGCCCATTCAAAAGTTTTACTTTAATGCCTTCTTTACAATTATAACTACATCTTCTGTTCCTGACATTGCTGAGATGAACAGGGATTGAAGAAGGTTTCTTGAAATATATGAATTGGAAAGGTATTGTCATCCCGAATCCCGGCCGGGGCACTGGCAATTTCAGAAAAACGCTTTTCAGTGTTTCCCACCCAACTAAAGGTGATATTGGTGCTTTACACTATTGTTAAAAGAGCTAGGGCCTAGTTCCCGCTTGTCCTTTGTATATGCATCTATCTCTTCAACCTGCGCTGTCAAGAGTCTTGGCAAGTTCACCAAAGGAGAAATCATAGGGTCGACCAGGACTACAAACAATCTGAATGCAGAAGTAGGTCTAATACGCTGAGAACGGAGATCAGTGTTGATCATAAGGAATATGCAGATGCAGAGGAGATTATTACTTTCAGATTTTAAACTTTCATAAGAGTGCTTTCGAGTTCCGGAGTGAAATAAGATGAAACGACTTACTGGGTGTAAGGGAAGATATCTACATCTGAAGACAATGGGGTCCTTAGTCTAATTTGTTAAAACTCATAGCCGTTGTTTGAATGGACTCTTGTGGTTCTTGAACCAGCGGTTGATTAAGATGTCAACGACCAAAACACTTAAAGGGAAATACTCTCTCTCTAACTGGTGCCAAACTAAATGACCTCCAAAACATAAATAATAGAATCTTTGGAAGTATAACTTAACCTAAAAGTTTCAGCTATGCATTCCCAGTCATTATCGATAAAATCAGCGATTAAAATGTACAGTAGTACCGTAAACCATTCAATAATCTATGTAGAGTTGTTGTTGTACAAATAATGGGTGGATGTGATTTATTACAGAAAACCTCTACAATGATTAATTGTGGTAAAATGAGGCATTGCCATAGGTTCTTCTTTGAAATTGTATTTATTTATCCGTTTACGTATATTGAACACATAATCTATGTCTTGAGAAAACAATCTGCTAGATGTAGGGAGTGCCCCTTAAAGACGAGTGGCCAAAACATGAATTTTCAGGAATATCGCAATACACGAATTTACAGCTAATTTTCGCGACTTTTCTACTTAGATGACTTAAAAATCTCGCGAAAGATTCATTTCACATAGATTTACTATTATAGAGAATTCTCCTTTTGCGGATATATAATTCGTGAATAGGTCAGACGTCATCCAAACCACGAAATTATTGTAACGCGAAAATTATTAAATTTACAGTTTCGGAAGCAGTGATGGATTTAGTACATAATAAAAATTATATAAAAAGAAACACGTAAAAAAATCTTTTTAAAAACAAATGTGGCATAAAAAGTCTTGAAAAAATGCTCCCAGAACGAGAAAACCATCTGAGACAGTTATAGCGGTAAAGTAATATATAGATCACTCTACGGAGAATATTCTTGAGAGTTGCAATACATTACGAAAACCCCAGCTCAAAACTGCAAATCAGTCCTGGCGTGGGACTTTTATTGTTCACTGTAAACAATAACACTGTGTACGTGCATGGTAAATCCTAAGCCAGTGGCAAACCTGACACGATCGTAACAACTATCTTTCCATTTGAAGAATAAGGCCTTATAGAACGCATTATATTTCAATCTTTCATACATCTATGACTCCATATCACGACAGGCAAAGATTAGCTAATCACCATTTCCTGGAATGTTTATTGGTCCAGAAAGGTCTTGCGCTACGCTTCCTGTACAAATCGTAATCTCTGCTTTGCTGACAATACAAAAGAATAGCTATCACAATTCTTTGAATATCATTCTTTTCAATACAGTACATACGAAGTTGCGAATAAAAAGCATTTTCTTTCAGTATACTGTAAGTGTATTAATATTAGCGGAGTACTAATTTTCGCGCTATTAGCGGGATCGGATGTGCGCTAATTTTATGTCCAGCGCTAATATTTGACTAAAAGGAAAGGCTTTCCCAAACATAAAATGACATTCATCGTATTGAAAATACCTTAATTACTATTCGACAGAACATAGATACATACATTATGTAGTAGAGGTATAATACGGCACTTGTACTTCCTTGCCGTTGAGCTAGCTTTTATGGCGACGTGGTAGAGTGTCCGCTTAGGGTACTGGAGGACCCGAGTTCGAATCCAGCTCGGGGCGATGTACTTTTCACGGTTACAATTTTATTGTGACTGTGACAATTATTGCATTCATTTACAAATATTTTTCAGAAAGTTTTAATAGAAATATCAATATGTTCAAACTTTAATGCAAAAGTCGATGTTTGTGTAAATTAATATGCTTTGTTTTCTTCCCATTGTCCGTAAAACATCGTATAAACACCTTCGGGTAGATCGCCAGTTTGTCTGGTCGCGCTAATTTACAATGTCATCATAACAAAGGTATTTCACTGCTGTCAAAACAAACAATTATCACAATTTGTACTTAGATACTACTGTATATGAATTTATTATAATAATAAACAAATTAATACTGTATGTCCTCTTTTAAACATTGATCAGTTTATTTGCGTGTCTGGGGAATTTCATTCCGAAGACCTGTCAGCCGGCAGCCATCACGAAGTAAATCATAATTTATCGTTAGTGCTATTCACTTCGGTGCACGACAATTCGTCGAAAGACACTCGATAGAATATGACATTAACAGAAAGGACAGGTGGTAGAATGCGCATGTTAAAGAAAGAACAATTGATAGAAATGTTTTACTGTCGAATATTGTCGAAAACTTTCGACGACTGGTCGAAAACTCTGAGAACTGAAAAAAAGTAAGCGGGTACAAAATGTATACCGGAAGTACTCTAGACGTTGACTTGTTCTTACAAAATCAAAATTTAATCAAATTTTTTTAATCAATCAACATCACGCTGTAGGTCACATGCACTTTTCTCTTTGGTCAGTACCCCGATATTCCGCTGGGAAATTGGTCACACTCCTTGTTAAGAAGCCTCGATGGGCTTCGTCTGATGTCGAAGCGACTTCCTTTAGCCTTGCCATGCCTTTGCACTTCTATCAGGGCTAAGGCCCATGGTTATGCTCAGTTTCCTTTAAAATCCTATTGTCAAAATTGGTAATAAGCTAATAATATTGCTAAAAAGAAATCAACAAGTTCACTCATTTTTCATACTCGTGCATAACTTTCATACTTTCACTTCGTTCAAAGCTTACACGTATTGAAGTGATTACCGATCGAAAATTGAAATACCGTAGTCCATCAAACAAATTGAAGTATATTTTTAGAAAATAAACTTTGTATTTTGTATTTGTATCTACGACAACTTCGGGTCTTTCCGTTAACAAATTGGGGGCTGAAACCTATTTCTTATTTTAGCGCTGTCGATGGTGCGCTAATTCAAGTACGCGCCTAAACTCGAAACTTCTCGTCAGGCGTTTGCGCAACCACAAGTACTTACATACTGCTTTCATATGTGCATGTAACACTTCAATCAAAGATATCCATTTATTTCCCCTCACCTCTTGGAATTTGTGTTTGCACTGAATAACTTCATTAAAAACATTTGTACATTTACGTATTGTTTATGACTTTGAGGTAATCCATTGTTAACCTCAATTTCCCGAAAATGAATTCATTTAATCAAAATAATGTGAACAGCCTTAAGGTTCAGATTAATTGATAATGTTTTGCAAGAAAAACTTTAGTTTTACACATCCGGTGAGAAATAATAATAACACATGGCATTCATTTGCATAATACTAGAAGAACGTTGAACTTTCATTCACTACATGATTAATGCAAACCTCAATTTATCTTCTACAAGTTTCGAATGATAAAAATATTTACAGATTTAAATATTTCTAACTGTTTCGGGATTAACTTGATGTACTAGAACAATAACCATCAACGTTGAAAAAATCACAAGTTGAAATTACCGCAAAGAATGGAGGTAAAGTTTGAACATTAGATAGATAGTGAAAAATAAACAAACATGACATACTATTAGAAAAGGTCGTATAAGATGTACCATAGATTGACAATAATGAAAGTAAATATTACACATAATATAGTTAATACTAAAAATTTATCGGCCAGACTAAATAATTAAGATAACTCAGAAATACAATCCATAGATTATTAAATTCTTGTTCCAGAAACATTAGTAAGAGAGAACGAAATTTGGAATATGATTTATCGGTCAGTTTTGAAACTATTGTGTGCAAGCTTAAAACTGGATAGAAACTTATTTGTAATTGTTGTTGCGTAAAAGAAATTGTCAATCAGTTAAAAGTGTTCTGGCATTGAAATACTTTGAACTTACAGACAAGGAATTGGCACGGACTTCGATTTTCATGGACGCCATTATCGTGTTTTCACAGAAAATGTTTAAAATGCTTCTAAGAGTAGATATTTTTACCCTTTTCTTGATTATTTTTGGGCACAAAACTTACGCTGTATGTTTACCAGAAGTGAAAAGGGAGTAACTCAAGAAGTTGTACCTATTGTTTATAGCCTATATTAACAGGTAGTGTATTTTCCACAACTAAGTCCATCTATGGAATGGTAATTTCCCTTTTTCACATAATTTGTTAAAATGAGAATACGTCAAATGGACTGATCTACCAATTTACCTCCTTTCCATCACAAAAAAGACCTTGTGTAGGATCATTGCATTTAAATTTCGCTGAAAAGTTTCCAAGTATTCAAATATTTTAGAAACTCCAGATTGAATCTTATATAAGATGTTATAATAAAACCTGAAGTCAATCATGAATAATTGATCGAAAAAAAAAGTGGGAACTGACAATAGATAGGTGACACATATAACTCTCAAAACATATCAAATATCTAGAAATATCTTCCAACAGCACGCGAACTGTCAGACTTAACACAAAAAAATTGAATTTAAGGATCTTTCTCGATTGTAGAAACAGTAAAACATGAAAGTGCGAGGCATACAGTTTTCCCGAAGACTAATCTGTATGGCGTGACAGTTCATACAGTCAATAAAATGTACCGTATATCGGGCTTTTTTCGCGTGTGTCTAATTTTCGCTATATTCGCGAGCAGAGAAAATCGCGAACTTCAGCGGAAATTTAGTACAACATTTCGCGAAATTTTAAGTTCCCCATTGCCGATATTTCTACCATCAGTTTGCGTACTGGTGTAAACATAAAAATTAATACGCTTTAATGTTTGATATCATAATCAATATCGAAAGTTGCAATAATTACATGAATATGTGGGTATGATTCTTGACTTAATCCCTGTTTGTTTACACGTTATAACATGATTAGCACATTATCGAAATGGTTTGAGGTTGTTGAGTAATTCAAAGAATGAACAACACGTTGTGTCTGCTTTCAACTTCTATTCCGTATCGTAACTCGTAATACACATACAAAACATAGGAAGTGACGTACAATACGTCACGCAAAGTATGGCGTCAAAATAACGTCATAATCATATAACATACAAATGAGCGCTATTTCCGACATTCTGGGGGCCGCGAAATGATAATTGTTTTCAAATCTTCGATGGCGCGACGCGTGACTTGGCCATTACTAGTGATGATTCATGTTTTCTGCAAAGGTAAGCTGATGCACCATAAGCCTGGATACTTGCATCTACGAATACATGTAGTGTATTGTCGTCTGCTTCTGAGTATTTGTCGTCTGCAACGGATCTGTTGAAGAGACGGCGTGGAATTCTGATATTTCTTACGTTGTTTATGTCACGTGCTAGATTGATCCACTTTTGTTGCATGTCGTCTGATAAGACTGTATCCCATGCGTATTTGCCTTGCCATAGTTCTTGTAGAAGAATTTTTGCACGTATTAATACTGGACTAAGTAAACCAAGTGGGTCATAGACTCTTGATGTGTACTGTAAAATAGCACGTTTTGTCACTTTTGGGGTTTCTGGAATGTCTCTATCTGGGTATGATATCTCGTCTGTGTCGGTGAGCCAAAGCATGCCTAGAATCTTTGTGATTTTACTGTTGTCAAGGACACCTTCTTCTGTAGCAACTAATTGCAGGCTTTTGCTGTTTGATGCCCATGACCTCAAATTAAATCCTCCTTGCATCATCAGGTCTCTTGTTTTCCGGAAGTACTGCAAAACTTCGTCTTCTGTTTGAAAGCTAGATAATATGTTATCTACGTACAGGTCTCGCTTCAGAATTCTGCTGACAGGACTACTGGCGTTGTTTTCTAGGTGCTTGAGTAAAGTTGCATTGAGTATGAAAGGTGAGCACGTGGCACCGAAGAGAACAACTTTAAATCTGTATGTCGCTAATGGACTGTCTGGATTACTCGGATCGCTCAACCACAGAAATCTTGTTACGTCTCTATCTTCTTTTATTAAGTCTAACATTTAGGAAAGCCTTCTCTATATCTGTTGAAACTGCATATTTCCCAAGTCGGAATCGAACTATTATATGTGACAAGTCATTTAATGTGGGCGGAGTAGAGTCAAGACAGTCGTTTAAGCTAGGAGACTGTGCTGATTCTCGGCAACTGCAGTCATAGACTATGCGTATAGGTGTTGTGGCTGAATCTTTCTTTACTGCATGATGGGGTATATAATGTACTTGATTGGTTGATTTCTCATTCTCGCTAATCTTTTCTATGAAGTCTCTGTTCTCTTGTTCGTCTATTATCTCTGCATACTTCTGTAAAATCTTTGGTTCTCTGCGAAGTCGTCTAATAAGTGATTCTGTTCTTCTCTTGGTCACTTCGTAGTTTGTGGGTAGAGGGGCGTGGTCATCTTTCCAGGGTAATTTTCCTTCATATTTCCCGTCAATGAACTTGATAGCACTCTTCTGATATGCCTGTAACGTGTCTATATTTTCATCTTCTTCCGCGTTGATTCCAATAGATTCTAATTTCCAAAATCTCTCTAAGTCTGTAGTCATCACATTCAAGGCAAAACATGACTGTACCATGGCGCCGGAGATTTGAGCTGGACCTGACAATAGATAACCGATGCTTGAACTTACTGCTGTTGGACCGTTTCCTCGAATCGTCTGATTTCCTACGATGTTCCAATAATGGTCAGCTCCTACTAACAAAGATATCTCGAATTTGTCATCATCTATCACGGGATGCGCTAACTTCAAGCTTCTAAGATGTGGTAATGACGTCACGTTCTGTGGAATGTTACGTAATGGGACGGCAATTGTGGGAACTATCATCACTTGAAGAGGTATCTTGGCACCTGTATCGGTAAGTAGATATATAGTTGTATTTTTTAGATGTCGTAGTTTCTGCGACGAATCTCCAAATGCTGCCAAACTGATAGCAGTGCTTCCATTGGGTTTTACATTCAGTCTTTCTGCTAGTTTCTCTGTTATAAATGAACGTTGAGATCCTTCGTCGAATAGAATGTTTGCCTGTGCGTATTGTTTGTCAGTACAGACTTGAGCAACGGCGGTTTTCAGGAGTACATCTGGTCGAGGTTCTACTGTAGTATGTAAAATTGCTGCCTCTGATTGAACCTGGGTTCCATTTGCTGTTAAAGTATGTGTTTGGTTGCTGTTGCCATTGTTTATTCTCGAATCTTGCACACCTTCGCAGATACTGGTATGGTGTTTTCTTTTACATTTCAAACATCTGAAATTCGAGCGGCATTGGACGACTTGATGACCTTTTAAACAATTAAAACATAATTGTTTCTTCTTAATAATGTCCTTTCGAATTTTCACATCCGTAATCTTTGAACAATTGTTTGGATGATGATTTTCATTACAGTAAATGCACTGTCTCATATCAGTGCGCACTGTGTGGGTGGATTTCCGTTTACTTCCGGTTTTCGATTTGTATCGTGCGCTCGTGAAAAATGATGCTGTAGTTCCATAGGTATCTGCAGTTTCAGTTAACTGTCCCGCTTCCATTATGTTCAATTCTCGATATAATGCTCTTCGTAGATTTTCTAACTGCCAATTGTCGTTTCCATGTTCACGTGCTAAATTCTTGCGAGTATCTGCCGGAAGTTTGTCAATAATCACTGGCACTAATAGTGTTCCGTATGTACTTTGACACTGACCTAAAGACTCGAGACCTCGAACATACGTTTCTAATTTGTCGATGTAATTTCTCATGCTGTGCAGTGTATTACTTGGCGCTGGCAAATTGAGTAATGCTTGTATGTAAGCATGAATGATTTTATGAGTTTGTCCGAATCTCTCCTTTAATAGATCAACTGCTTGAATATAATTTGCATGCGTGAGTGCGAATCCTTGAATAACTTGAGCTGCGCTGCCTTCAAGCTGTGACTTTAAGTAACTAAACTTCTGTACTTCCGTAAGATTGGGGTTGAGATGAACTGTTGAATTATAAGAATCCCAAAAGCTTTGCCACTCAAGAATATCGCCACTGAATACTGGAAGTGATAACTTTGGAAGTCTCTGATACAACGATGCGTTAGAATAAGATGTACTCACGTTTTGATCACGATGCGATGTTTGATTTAATGATGACTGCGTTGAATTGTTAGTATTAATTCCATCATCATTCCTGGTCGTGTTCTCGTCTGCTCTGATTTGTGAACTTCTGTTAATGTCCTTCAAATGCCGTAGTTTCACTTCGATATCCAAACAAAACTCCTCTGCACTTAGAATTTCTTCTTCGATTTCTGCCACTTCTGTTACTTCTAAAATTTTCTCATTGAATGATTTTATCGTTTCAAGTTTCTGCGATATCAAATCAATGATAGTGTTGAACTGAATCCAATCTGAATTTTCTTTCGCTTTTTCGATTTTCTCCAACTGACTCGAAATAACTTTGTAATGTCCTTCGCGGATCGAACGTAATTTCTCTAACTTCATGTTTTTTCGTCACGGCACCAATATCGAAATGGTTTGAGGTTGTTGAGTAATTCAAAGAATGAACAACACGTTGTGTCTGCTTTCAACTTCTATTCCGTATCGTAACTCGTAATACACATACAAAACATAGGAAGTGACGTACAATACGTCACGCAAAGTATGGCGTCAAAATAACGTCATAATCATATAACATACAAATGAGCGCTATTTCCGACACACATTATCGAACATGAACTGTATATTTATCATATTAAATAAGGTGTCAGCTATTTACCTTACTTACCCGAAAGCAATATCAGGACACAAGTTTAATACTAACATCTAAAGATAATTGAGCATTAAAACAGTTGAAATCTGTAAAAGCTGTCTCCGCAAAAGTCATTATCGATGCGCCTAAATACCATTCATTCAATGAACACACATGATGTTTTACTATTTATTGTTTTTCCTAGCAAACAAATAAAACAACCAGGCAGTTCGGAATACCGCTTTATAGCACCGTCACACAGTGCTTTCCTTTTTTAATAAAACCATGTCATGGATAATCTCACCGTAAGTTGAAAAACGCGAAAATAAAAATTAACTTTTTTAAAATCGCGAAAATTAGATTCGCTAAAATTTAAACAGGACCCAAATTGCGAAATTTGATCTGCGCGAAAAAAAACACGATATACGGTATTAAATAGAAAGGACAAATGTATTCTTTTATATTCTCTAATTACTTCATCTTTGAATACTTTGTATATCAAAACTTAACACTTTTGCGTGCAACGGAAGCTATTTCAGTTCGTAGAGAGTAAAGAGTGAACTACCTGGTGAAAATGATACCTTCTTCGAAGCATACGTTTTGTACCAGAGAACGAATTTCTTTGGCAACAAATTGTTCTATAACACAAAAATATCAGGTTTCTATGTTACAAATCAGTCATTAAAAAGTATTTTGTGTCAAACACTCATCTGAAGGAGTAGGGTAGGCAAAACATTTAAAGACTTGCCAAACATAGCTACCTAAAATGTATTATTTATAAATTAGTAGAGAAAAGTAGTGTGCTATAAACTACTAGAAAAAGCATCTACACTGAACTAACAAACTCCGGGTTTCTTAATCAGTTTTGGAATTGATATTTTGTAGTGTACAATAGAAATTAAGGTTAGTGGTCATAGTACCAGCATACTTATCAAAATGCCTTTGTAGCTTCTTTGTTTTAAAGTACTTTGGAATCGTTTTGGCCCCATACCAAGGCTTTTACAATTAAAATATTACATACAAAGGAATAATAAAATGTAGATTTCTATTTACAATGGTTAGCCACAACTAGAATAAAAATCTCAGAACGAGGGTTCTGGAACCATTTAAGCAGGTAAGTCACATATAGATATCGCTTCGTTCAGTGCTCTTTAGGGTTTTAAATATTTCAGCTGCATATCAGTCTTGGCATGGCTTTACTTAATAGTTTACCGTAACCAATAACATTGTGTACTTGTGTGCATAAGTCAAAGTTTGTGTAAATAGGACACGATTGTAGCACTTTTATCCAATTACTAGAAAATGGAACACTGTTATCAATATGGCGTCAGAGAACGCATCATACTTCAATCTGTCATACTCCTATGACAGGCAAAAATCAACTAATTGCGTTCATGATTTCCTAAAATGTTTATTAGTCCAGAAAGGTATTGTGTTATGTCTCCTGTGTAAATCGTAGTATCTGCTTTGTAAAAAATACAATAGTATAGCTAACACAGTCTTTCGCTGAATATTGTTTTCAATGCAGCACATAAAAAGTTGCGAACAAAAAAGCATTTCAAGTAAAGAACAATCAAATTCAGTGAATTGATATCCCCCGTCGAATGAAAAAAAAAACTGAAAAAGAACAAATGGAAAGTGTATTGGTTTGTTTGTTCAGAAAAGAAGCAATTTCACCTCCCAACTGGGGTCTCAACTACGAGTTGAAGATGTTTTTCTTCAAGTTTAAGTCATAAAGAACTTAATTGCTACAAGTTAAACTAAATAAGTATTTTAGTCTACTAGTTTAAGACGACAAGCACTCTTAAGTTTCTATAAACTAGTAGAATAATGATGTAAGAAAAGCCCTACATCCTCTGAGGCACCACTTTCTGTAAAAATCCTGTTTCTAAATGTTTTGCTGTTAGAGAATGCAAAGTTTATTTGTGCAAACAAATTCAAACACTGACAAGCATTTTTCAGAAGAAAGAAGCATTTTAAAAATTTCACCACCCCATTTAGGCCTTATCTCTGAGGTGATTCTTTTTTCTTGATCTTACAATACTCAGTTATCATAAGTTATGTAGAATCAGCACCATTAGTTTCAAGAAAAAAAAACCTCCGAAGTTTATATATTGAATATTTAAAAAAAGAGCTACACCCCATTAAGGGCCTCATTCTAAAAATACATTATCTAAATTTTCAAATCTTAGAAACTACGAAGTTGATTACCTCTGCTTTTGGGCGGGGGATTATAAAATAGACTTCTTTCATATTTTTAATAAAACTTCATTCAATGGTACTACTGTGCCGTATTCCTTGATATTTTTGTATGCATTGAATAACTTCACTACTGCAGATTTGCCAAAAACTTTTACTTATGGTTTATGACTTTGAGGTTCAGATCAATTGATAATGTTTTACTTGAAAATCTTCCGGTGTGAAATAATAATAATGACATATGATTTTCATTCTCATAATATAAGAAAAACAATGAACTTTATCAGAAACACAATTTTACTTGATATAGAACTAACATCAGTTGTTCTACTGCAGTTTTCGAATTTATAGGTCTATTAAGATTTTAATATTTCTGAATATTGTGGAATTACCGAGATATCTACTGGAACGATCACCAACAACGTTGAAAAATCACAAATTGAAATTAGGTTTGCCTATAAAAAGAAAGCGTTTTGATAGTTGCTAGTTCTTATAACTTAATTTAATAAAAAAGATTCAAAGACTTAATGTATGCCTATTTTTAAAGTTTTGATGAATTAGCCACTACACCATGCTAAAATGTAACATACATGTACATCATACCATGAAGAAAGGAGTTAAAGAAATAATGAAAACTGTACAAAAATTAAAACATAAAACAGGCATTGAATCTGTATAAAATACAATAAAGATTTAACCATAACATAGTAAATGATACAGCTTTGTGGAGCAGACTGATAATAATAAAGAATATAGAAAAATCATTGGTTTAATTTACTCTTGCACTTTTATCGTTTTTAGTTTAAACGACACTTTCTCGCTACAGAAACATCAGTCAGGGAAAGTAATTTAGAATATGAATTATCAATTAGTTTTAGAACTATCGAGTGTTAACCTAAATAAAAGACAAAATTGGCAAGAAACTAATTTCTAATCATTGTAGCGTTAAGGAAATTGTTGAAAAATATAAGCGTTCTGGCAAGGAATTTCTTTGAACTTACAGACATTGAGTAGGCATCGGGCGCATGACTTCGCGAATGCTATTATCTTGTCCTATTTCGATGGACAGCAATGACTGTAAGAGTAAATATTTTCCTTTATCTTGCTTATTTTGACCAACAAAACTTACGTTGCATGATTATCTGAAGTGAAGAGGATTAATAGTGTGTGTTGCCGGAATTAAGAGGTGATGTTTTATTACAAATTAGTCCATCGTTCGAACGGTAATTACCCTTCTCGAAATAATTTGTCATATTGAGAATATTGTAACGTGAATACGACAAATGGACTGATCTGATAATAAACCACAATGCCCCCATTGCATCGCAAAATGTAGTTAGAAAATAAGCGCTTAATAAATATAATTAATTATCCATACTGTATGGCACTGTGAGCTTGTTTTACTCTAATAACCATGTGTACGATTAATACGTTTAGATTACGTGGAAAAGCTTCCGAGTGTTCCAATAAATCAGAAACTTCAGGACTGATGTTTTTACCTACGTGAAACTTATAGATCTAGTTGATGTTATCATTAAACCTGAAGACATTAATTAATAACCGGATGAAAAAGTAGAAAAAAGAGACAGGTGACATTGAAATTATTCTCAAAACATATCAGGTATCTGAGAACTGAGAATCCTGAATAAAATAACTGTATTGTAAGCACGAGAAGATTTCGGTTGGTAATTTCCGTTACATTTGACGGAGTAATTGAAGACAGTAGCATCTAACGCTCCTACAAATTATACTATTTTTATGAACTCTGTGGGACTAAATGTAACAATATGAGTAATTTAAGGGTTGTTCTCGACATAAGAAACATCAAGTGTGGGGAAAACAGTTTTTAACTTATCTGTTGATATCGATGGCGTCAATAGTGCATCCAGAAAATACCATGTATTAAATAAAAAGAAGAATGTAGTCTATAAAATCAAATCAATTGTGTCGTATCAATTTCTTAAATAATTTATATGTTACATGCTATGATTTAAACTTTTTTGCTTTTATTGCGGGAGAGTAAAGAATGAGCTACGACATGAAAATGATACACCTGATTGAGGTAAACTAGTTGTACTTGAGAACACATTCTTTGGCAACAGGCTTGTTTGGTAACAATTACTTCGACATACAGAGTGCACTCAAGTAGCAGGGTTATATGTAACAGTTCACTCGTCAAAGAGATACTTTGTTTCAGAAGCTCATTTGCAGGATTTGGCAGAACATTTAACGGTTTTGCTGAACATAATACCTACAACGTATTATTTGTATAAGAATAGACAATTGTGCTTTTTTTCAACATTTCGTTACTGCCAAATTATAGCGTTCATTGCATGTACGACTCATTTACGGGCGAAGATTATATGTATATATATGTATTGCTAGAAACTAGTCTTTATAAAAACCTTCTCTAGATATCTAATTTGTCTTTTGAAAATATGTGAGAAGTTAGCAGTGAGCAGTGACTTAAGCACTAAGCATTCCATTTTATATAGGGAAAATGATGCGCTGCCACAATGCACTATAGTGTAAAATTTCATTCACTGCTACAACCATTGCTGGTAGTACAAGACTAATGCAGTGCCACAATGCAATGCAGTCATTTATCTTGTACTGCCAGCAGTGAAAAGTAGCAGTGAATGAAATGTTACACTTTATTTTGAATGCACCGCTGGAATTCACTGCCAGCAGTGCATTGTGGCAGTGCATAGTAGTAGTGAATGAAAATTTACACTATATTTTGAATGCACTGCTGGATTTCACTGCCAGCAATGCATTGTGGCAGTGCATGATTTTCCCTATATAAAATGGAATGCTTAGTGCTCAAGTCACTGCTCCCTGCTAACTTCTCACATATCTTTTGAAATATGGTGCTAAAGCGGAAAACAGATCATGTCAAAACTGAGTCAAGCAAAAGTTCAATGATCATGGGGCAAAATACTTGTTTCAAAACCTTTCTTAATGGAATATAATAATAATATTTCCTGATTCTCAAACATTTTTTATTTTCATATATCAACACACGTGCAAAGTTCATCTCTGAGAAGTGATGAAAGTTTCCTATAAAATATTTCTTTGAAAAGTCTCCAACTTAATAAACAAAGAAAACGAGTAGATATTTTTTATCCATGATACATTCACTACATTGTCTTACAGAGAAGATCTTTTTAAACATATCTAAACACAAATAGGAAATTAAAGAATTTAAGAAAAATGGATTATACTGCCTTGGGCATTGCGAATGGCTGCAGCATCAGGTCTGTCGGTTAATAAAAATGTTTCACGTTATCACCAGAAAGTGTTTATAGTCTGTGAAATAGCATTGTAGCCTCAAATCAATGAAAACGTATATTTATAGTTATCTGTCGTGCTAGAACTTAATTGACATATAAGTTGTCATAGTGACGGCAAGCTTTGAGTTTATTTTGAAACTGTCCCTAATTGATGGTGGTTCATAGGCGTATTTACAGCAATTATCTGTAAACCCTAAAATCTTCCTAAAGCGTTACTATGGTAATCAAAGTTCGGTTTAAAACATACCTTAACTTAATCAGTTCAGCTTTATACCTTTGAAAATGTCGTAAATATCTGAAACTTGTCAAGTTCACTTCATTCTTATTTTTTTCTTTGAATGTAAAACACGTGCGAGACGAGACATTTATGAGACACAACATCAGACGAGCAATTTTCATCACTCGTCTGGTACCCATTTAATATTTGCTAATAGAGTCACACACGAACAATAACGTTCCTGATGTAGTCTTGAGTATAAATAAAGTATAAGTATCAGGAAAGACATCCATCCTCATATAATATATTTTTTATTTCGTTTTTACGAAATATTAATTCGTTTTTATTAATTAAAAAAAGTGTATCGCTTTACGGCCGTCGTAAGTTTTACATGTTCGAACATCGCGAATGACTTCTACCCCATACTTTAACTCATAATGTAGTCTGTCTTGCAAAACAATAATATGTACAAGCAATCTTGGGTGTAAAGATATTTCTACAGAAAAAACATTTAACTTTAAAGGATTTACGGGCAAAAGAGAAAATTGCCATATTAAACAGGATTGATTTAAATATAGTGACAGGATTGAATGAAATGATCAAATAAAGATTTATAGAGATATGAACACGACAATATTCAATTATGCAGGTCTGATAGATCTGGCTTATTTTACGAAATGACATCCAACAAGTCTCGTAATCACAAACAAAAACGACGAAGCGTTAGAAAAATTGATGTCGAAAGAGACAATAAGCAGATATTAATACCGAAATATGTAATCAAATCATAACAGTTCCTACTGAATCTCGGTTTCGATGATTCATTTATACGGTAAAAGATTACTCCTCATTTTCTCGATGTTTATCAATTCATCAATTTCAATATGATTACAACATGGTTCGAATGTTGTTATCCATTACATTTCATTGCAATATGTTTATCCTTAGTCAGTCCTAAAGCAAACATTTATTTTTCGACGTAGTCGTATACTTTTGATTTGAACTTCCGTTGGTATGGACGCGTTGCTAACCAACTTCGTTATAATGTGACCAATCAGAATCCGCAAATTATTGGCTAGCGTTTCGGTACCGGAATAAGCAGTGTACTGCCCGGGAGCCTTCTGAAACACAAAATGTGTATATTTTTTTATATTATAGTTATTTATAATAAATCATGTTGCAAAAAAAGAAAAAAACACAACACGTTATGTCAAGGTTTCTGGACAGTACGAAGATCAACTTTTGTATTCAACGAGGTGTTGTCCGGGGCCGGACATCTAGCGTCATTGATTATTGGCTAGCGTTTCGGTACCGGAATAAGCAGTGTACTGCCCGGGAGCCTTCTGAAACACAAAATGTGTTTATTACGTCACCTACGTTGACCATCTTTTTTTTTAAAGATATTACTTGTTTGATATATTCTCTTGTCAATAATTTAAGATATGCAAAGATGGGTCGCAGCGAAAAATCAAAAGGTTTAAATTACTGACAGACTGCCTGCGGGATACGTTGCTAAGACAATTACAGTCCGGTCTCAATATAAACTGCAGAATGTTGGCTTTTTATCAACTGTTGTAATTAAGGGTTAAGCGTTCAGATTTAAATGCTGTTTGAATTTTTTAGGACTATAGCTGTTGATATACTTATACAAGGTGCTGTACAACAAAAACACAAAAAGATATAGTTCGTTTGACCTGTCAACAGAGAAAAACAAGAACTATGCCATGCAAGGAATAATACGTAGTTTTTGAAATGTAGCCGGTTTGCCGTGATAAAAGTAATATATCAGAAGTTTAACACCATTTTACAGGAGAAGCAAAAGTAACAAATGAAAAATGTTGATTTAAAAGAAGATTTGTATACTAAAATTCAATAATATAAAAATCATTTAAAAAGCAATAATTCAATTATGTCACCTTTTCCTACAGCAATATTAGAGTCGGTATGTCTTCGTTATATTATTTCATATAAGAACAGATGAATTAGCGTAATGAAATGGTAAATGTCTTCAATGCTAGTATAACTGAAACAAGAACACTCTTTTGGAAAGATGGTCGGCGTGATTTTGAGTATATAAAAGAGATGGATAGGTAGATTTCATAGTAAAATATCCTGTCAAGGTTTATCTTTATGCAATAAGAAGGCGCCAAATGTCACAGGGGGGAAATGTGCAGCCTGACAGGGACGCGAATCCGGGACCCTTCGCTTACACGCCGAACGCTTTCCCGACAGAGATATCAAGTCACATGCATATTTTCTCCAAAATTGTGATGAAGTCCGTATTGTGATATGTGTATCAGGATAGCAAACTTAACCCTTGCTTTTCTAATCAAATATGTTACTCGAAATATTGACCGTTATTAACTGTTCGAGAAAGAATAATTACTCTACGCTCATAATTAACATTACTTGGGAGGAAACAACACAATCATTATGTTACTAATTAACGTATTAAAATTATAATACATAAATGAAATACTGAAATCGCTAGAGTTTTTATTCACCTTGTCAATACGAAATTATCCAATGAAAAGGTGCTTTATAGAGTAAAGTTTTCAATCTAAACAATACATTCTAATTGTCATTGCATTGGCCGTTGAAAAGTTTCCAACGTCTGGCCGAGCTTAATACGGCTGCGTCGAAAAATGTTCAGCACTCGCAGCACCCCGATATTTTAAATATGGACAGGACCAAACGATAAATGTAATTTACAAGTATTAATTCACATGAAACAGATTGTTTAGCGAACTTTGACAATGGTCACAATAGCGACATGATAATTTCGTTACGGTAAAATAAATACAAAACAACAACAACAACAACAGCAACATAGCAATATTAATACAAATACTAATGCTAATGATAATACTAATTAATACTAAAACTAATACTAATAACAAGAATAATACAAAAAGCTCTTTGCATTTTTCTCGTTTCCAAGCAAGGTAATTTAAATCAGAACTGGCTATTTTCGAAAAGGTAAAGCAAAGTTTAGGTATGACGCATGTAACAAACCTACGGTCTGGGGTAGTTCTACGAGGGGAAAGTGCCACATACAGCAGAAAACAATAACTGAGGCTTGGCCTCGTGCAAATCTTAAAATGTACATGTAAAGACTTACCTTTCAACGACGGGTTGTATAACTTTCTTTCATTAGATCACCGTATACTGTATAACATTAACAGAACGAAGTAGGTACTCCATAAATTGCATTTAACTTAATTCAATTGATGTAAATTTTAATTATAAAAAGTGAACAGTACACAATTAAATGATTCCAGAAGGGGTAAAATTCAACTTGCAAATGCAAATAGCTTGACGTATCCGTACTATGCTAGCCAATCTAGTTTGTTTGGCAACAATAGAGTGCAGTAACAATTAATCCAATGTTCAAAGTATATTAAGGTAACTACGCTTACACGCTCCAAAATTTTGTAAAACATCTAACGGCTATGTTGAGCACAAATACCTATCAAGTTTACTTGTATATTGGAAAGGAGAATGTGCGTTTATTACAATATTGTTTCATTCTTTAATACCAAAAGGTAAGAACTGTTGCCGGGAGCATCTGAATCCGATATTGACACTACTTATCATTTATCTTGATAAAATGATTCTTAGATTTGTTGGAGATATTACATTGCACCCATAAAGATATAATTTCGCCACTTGTGAGCGAATTATTGCTAAGAGATATTGTGCTTTTTATTACAATGAATCATAATTCTTTTGTTTGCTATTATAGAGCCTTGAATGCTGTATGATAGACAAATTAATGTGTAAAGGAAAGGTTGCACGCATCCGAAATGACGAAGTATCTATTAATTCAAAGCTAGACAGACAGATCGGATATGAATATACTAATGTTACTCCTCTTGTGTAAATGTCGGAATGACTTGCCATCAGACTTGTAATCGTAATTACGTAATTTGACATTGGATAATAGAATGGATAGGTAAAAGTTTCCATATCACATTCACAAAGCAATAACTCTTAAAAATATAACAATCTGCAGCAAACGTAAATGAAGTAATAACATTCATTTCGTCACTAGTAATTAAATCAAGTTCTTTCTTCAAAGCTTATGAATAAAAAAGTCGCCTCAAATGCATGAATATAAAACGATTGTAATCTCTTATGTTTTAACAGGATTTGTTGCAAAGTTTATCCCTGTGAAGTGATGACCGCTTCATACACCTAATATCATTTTTAGAAAAAATCCAACCGAAGGAACGTTTGTGAGTACAGTGCTATATAGTCCCTCTTCGAAAGAATGTCACTGTGAACGTAATAATTATGCGACAATGTCAATAAAGATATCAGTTGCTCATTAACAGAAAAATATCTGTCAATCTTTGAGTAGATGCAAAACTGGATGCATTTCTTAATCTCTTACAACAGTAATAACGTGGTCAAACTTATGAAATGGAACGAACGCGGACAAGGTAGACGTTTGATATTAATCCAAGTGAAGAGGCCTTGAAGCAAAATACCTATTCTGTTTACTTATGTATATGCACGTTTCATTGTTTTGTGTTTTAATGTCAAAGCTATAAGAAATGTTGCTGCAAACGTCTGAATCATGTTCTGTTTGACACTTTGCGAGATCTCCACTCACTTTGTTAAAATAATGCTTGTATTTGTTGCAAAAGATGCATAACGTTTACCAATATGAATTTGCAACGTATGTATTTTATAGAAAATACGACTTATTGTTATGAGATTTCGTGCAAGTTCTGCAACATGTTTTATTACCATGAATCATGAATCTTGACATATTTACTATTGTTTAGAACATTGAATTGCCGAAAGGAAAACTAGCATTATAGACAACATGATCTCTACAGAATTACTTACGTTAATCAGATAAAATTGTATATTACTTCTGTCAGTGTAACTCACAGATTTGAATTGACAGATTGTATAATATTCTAGTCATAATTTTGTAAATGTATTTGAAGTTTACCTGCGTCTTGTGCCAAGATTATATAATTCACATAATGAAAAATACTAAACAAAAGACAGAAGCATCATCAATATGAATATCTTACAGAGACTTTCTCCAAAAAATATGAATCTCTACAAAGGGAAACATCAATGACATAAAAGGCAAATGATTTGACTTTGACATTTTAAAGCATTTGCCTGTAATGAATATCAGTTTCTCCTGTCACTGACTCTTCTGTAGAAAATGACAATCCTGGCAAAAGTCTTGTCTCAATATGTGAGGGATTCCATTTTCAATTTTAACAAATGATCCCTTTGAAATTTGAAGTGTTAGCTATCAAATATTGTTTTAACTAAACAGAAACTTAATTAACGTTAGTTAAAACAAAACAAGAGCGTTATTTTACATCAGAAGTGCTGCAGTTTTTAAACTTAAGATTTCTCGAGCTATGCACGATATTCATACATCATTTCAAAACACATCCGCCTGTGGAATGACTGCTCATGCTTCTAAGAAATAATGCCATAGGTTATTTCTAAAATGTCGTGTCAGAGCCTCAATGCCATAATGTTCATAGCCAAAAAATAAAATATGGAGATATTTTTTCATTTGTTATATCTTAATGTTTTCCTTTCTAAGTATGTCATAAAGGTGCACAATATGTAGATTCCAAAAGTGCTAAA
This sequence comes from Saxidomus purpurata, assembly GCA_022818135.1. Lineage (NCBI taxonomy): Eukaryota > Metazoa > Mollusca > Bivalvia > Venerida > Veneridae > Saxidomus > Saxidomus purpurata. The sequence continues at coordinate 6,216,350 of JAFMSR010000014.1, read as the reverse complement.
GGTATTTCATGAAAAAAGGCAATATTGCTGAAAATTTGAATAAAAGAGTTGGTTTGAAAGAAGTTTTGCTGTTCCTCATACAAACATTAAATGTTATTAACGGTATAATTTCAACGATTTATGAGTTGTAAACGTTATGAGTTGTAGAAGTGTACATCTTGCTGAAGGCAGTGCTTCAACACATTTTCTATGTAGTAAATTTAATGCAGAGTGCCTCGTTCTCATTAATATAAGTGCAAAGAATCTTCGCATATATATTTATGCAACAAATCATCAAAATTAACGTAAAGCAAAGTATGTAAGTACTGCTGTTCTTATTCAAGGACAACTAAGCTCTTAACAGAAATATATCTAAGGTATACGTATAAATTGGCGAACGCAATCTATTCTATTTTCGTTATTTAAGTGTACAAATAAGCTTTTAGCTTTGTAAAAAAATGCTAGTATGTGTACATATTGAGAAGACAATACCAAGCTTTGAAAGATCGGATATGTTTTATAAAAAAATTATTTCAAAAAGATAATCAAGAAGAGCTCTTTTTTTGGCTTTAGCTGAATAACATGGGTTTTGACATATATTTTGCACCAATCAAATGTTACGATTGATAGCGCGGCGAATGATACTTTTTATGCATTAATTTCTTATTGGGTGAGTATACACTTCGTTCTTTTAAAGCGATCTCGACTTCTGAAGATATACAGGCACAGCTGAAAATTTATTCCAAAACTGTTTTCTATGACCTCTTTAGATTCAGAAAGAGCACCAGTGCAATTCACTTCTAAACTGAATATCAGACAAATCTGTGTTGTAATAATCAAGTACGTATTAATTTCAATTTTTAGAAACATTTCCTTATGCGATCAGCACTTGGTCAATGATGAGAATATACCTTTCGGAACCGTATCTGCATATATCTAAAAAAGGTAATTCACACTTGTTGAAACAGATTATTTGCAGGAATCAATATAAAATATACACAACGATGCAAACATTACAATTTGTTGCGACGTGAATTGTTTCGGCGTAAGCTGTAAAAGCTAGGTTTTAACCTATTTTTTTGCACAAATCAAATGTTTCGAATGGAAGCGAGGTGTATGGAATTTGTATACGACCCTCTTGATTGCGTGATTGCTTCATTGATAAATGATGTAGCTGCCGATCTAAAGATGGACTGCATATTCAACCGCCTTCATTGATAACTTTCAAAGGAACGATGTTTATGTACAATACTAAAATGTATCTCGGTTCAAAGGTGTTTGTCTTTTCTCAAATATATTTATTTTTCAATCTGGAATAAGCTTTTACTGTTTGCCGTTTTGCCGTTTTTCAATTCTAAAGCCATATTATTTTTAATTGAAAATAGGTAATGTATGAAATACTAATCTACACGTCCAAGATAAATAATTGATTATTTAATATATTGCGTCAAATAAAGCACTATTTAGATGTATGTACATCGTAAAAAGGAAAAGAAAAAAAGTTGACTCAGTTTCATTTTAAGAAGGGTAAATATATGTTTTTGCTACTATGTGTTTTTTTTTGCAATTTGCTTATAAAAGGTTTAGTACCGTGAGTACTATTTACCAAGATAGAAAAACAGGCTTTATTATCTTGGTTTACTTTTTGCCGTGAATTTAATTTCGTTATACCTAATGGCTGATTCTATCACTTTTCTGTCACACTGTCTCAATGAATGTTCAAGGTTAAGGAGAGAGCAGGAAACGGAAAGATGTTTTAAAATTTCTAAAAGGGAAAACACAATATTTGTTTTCTCCAAGACTCCATAGTTGGCTTAAATGTATAAGTGTTTATTATCTTTTACATGCTAGTGTATCAAATGTAAATGGCTCCATGTTTTACCTATACATGTATTTGCCAAACACAGATGATCCTGATTTTTATGCTAATATTGAAATGAAAATTTCGTTCTAAACTCTAACATTGACTGCTTCAACTACATTATTGTCAGTAATGCTAGATCAAGAGACACTGTTATTCAAATGATGCTTGAAAGTGTCTTAGTTGATGCATGGCGAGAACAAAATCCAGAAGAAACACAATATATAATATCATGGTTTAAAAGAAATTCTATGCTAGGCTGGGTGTTTTCTCAATTCCCAGCAATTTGTATACAGATTTAAGCAAAGTTCCAATTGAGCCAGGCTAAACAGACCTGATCATTCAATGTCATTGCTGAGCATTGAATTAAGAAAGTTTAAAAAAACAAAGCATTTAGGAAATTTAATAACTCATTGTTAAAAGACGTACACTATATGCAAAGAGCTTATTCTGCAAGTCAAAAGACAATATGCCTAAGAAATTCAGGATTCTCAAAGACCATTAGAACATATAAGCAATGAGAGACTAAAATTAGATATAAATGATAGGATAAGTGTTAAGGTTCTTCTTCATGTAGAATTAAAGGTGAAGAACATAAATATTCCTCCTTCAGAAATTAACAGAAAGATAAAAAAATACTTTGATACTGGATATAAGTTCCCTTGAAAATCAAAGTAATGTAGACTTTAATTTATTACAAGTTAAAAAAGAGAACTGGCTGAAACTAGAGTAAAACATACAAGGGTCCTTTTTATGGTAGAGCAAAATGGAATACAGAGGGAGAAAAATCATTAAGACAATTTTGCAATCTGGAAATGGGTTTACGAAATGACCCCGTGTGTACTCTTTGTAACATGCATACGGAGACGTTAAAACACTTGTTCTACAATTGTCATTAAACTAAATCCTATTGGTTAAAAGATGGATTAATGAAAATTATCCCATATGTTCACGAATTTGTAATTTAAAAACATCATTTTAGGAAAGCCTTATTGAATATAATTAATCAGGCGGAATTTGAAATATATTGAAGTAGACTGAACTGTTCACTTTCAAGTTGAGAATTGTTCCAAAAGCAAATAAAATTGCCACAGTACTGAAAATAGAGCTTTACAATGTTAAAAAAACAGGGTAACTAAACTCACTGAAATATGGAGTGACTTCTTGTATCTGCACTCAATTGTTATCTAATATATAATCATTCAAAATAGTATAGAGTTTAGTTTCCCCAGTGCTGCAGTCCTTTCATTTGTTATTTCTTGATCTTCTTGGCTTTGCCATCTGCCTAAGTTAAGGAATGGCTGCTTTCTCATGTTAATCTTGTGTTTTTTATATATTTGTTTTCTCAACATATTTAACACTAAGTGAAGAGGGATAACCTCTGTATGATGTATGCTTTGTACTTATAGAGTTACTTCCCTTTAAGGAGCATATTTACTAGCGGAGTAGATAAAATGAAAACTTGTGATCAATAATGCATTTAGTTAATGAGTATGAATTCATTCATTACATAATTTACTTAAATTTTAATAATATCAAATGGAATTTAGGTGCACACTTATGGCAGGATTACTTTGTACACCAGTAATGGTAAATGTAATAGAGAAGGATTTACAAATGGCATAATGCATTGTGTAATATAGGAATAACTGTTTTGTAATTTTGACATTTGCGACTGTATATACGGTTTTTAATGGTCGCAAATATTTTTAACGGCGACGGCGTTAGCCGGAGCTGTTAAAACTGTTTGCGACCATTAAAACCGTATATACGGTCGCAAATATCAAAATCACAAAATAGTTATCCCTTTTCTAACGCACAATATGATTAAATGCGATAATTAAAACGCCGTTTGAATTTTGCGACTATATATACGCTATTTAATAGTCGCAAATTTAAACGACGTCACCAATCAGAAACGACGTTACGCCAATAACTGCGTTAGAATGAAGATCTACTTCTTTGTTTTATTAGGTTTTTCTTTATGTATGCCTTGCTTATTCTATTTTTGGATTTCCACATATAAGACATAATAATATAATGTTATTAATCAAGTGATCGGCCGAGGGCCAATACGACTGCCCGAGGACAAATAACAAGGCCAATATGAAATCACTTGATTAATGATAATTTCATTATTCAACTTTACAATATTGGCTAAAAACAAGAATAAAGTGAATCTAACATGTTCATGAGTTGTGGATAAGGAAATCCTACCAGAGGGTTGAGATACGTCCCAAAAACCACAGGTGAGCGTAGCGTACCAGGAAAAACGAGGCTCTTTTGTATGTATCTCAACCCAAGGGTGGGATTTCCTTATCCACAGCTCAATGGACATGGTAGATTTATTTTCTCACCGTTTAAATCGCATTTTAACACAAGTAAGAAGAAATAAGTGTAAATACAGGATGGGGATGGAAAAGGAAAATCAAGTTTTTCTCGAATTTTACTTCAAAACTGCTATAGATGGATAGAAAATTATCTAACTAAGAAAATGAATACCCACAATCCTATGTTTATTTCAAAAATAAAAATTTGACTGTCATTTTTCGATAACCCTATGTGAGATAAGATTTTCCATCACTGCTAAAAATAGAGATTTTTCTGTCCGGTAAGTGAGAAATAAATGTTCTTGTAAACAATAACAATTTTATTTGTATTCCATATTGGCTCTGTTTTCTCGTATTGGCCCTGTTTTTCTCATATTGGCTCACTTATGCTTTGTATTAGCTCTACCTGTTTCATATCATGTGCGCAATTGATCTAATACTGTGTAATATTATAAAGTTGAATAATAATAATTTATAAAATTTAACCTGTATAAATACTAAATTGGAATCTGTTAAATGTTCGAATATACAACAACACTGTACGAGGTACGTCTGATTTGAATGTAGCAAAATATTTAAATCAGATAGAATAGATATCATTACAATGAATTGTATCTACTAGACACTTAACAGACCCATGTATGTATGTGTGTATGTGCGTGTATGTGCGTGTGCGTGCGTGCGTGCGTGCGTGTGTGTGTGTCCAAACTTAGGTATAGGTAAAATATATACAAATCCCATATCTCTTCGTTTCGTTTCGGAAGGGATCATGAACGAAGTTTGACATGCACGTTTCAGCTTAAATCATGCTCTTTCTATTCAATGAATCTGACAACTATTTGTAAAATTGATGCATATTGTACTGTTTTTATACATATATGTCATCTTGTTTATATTTTATGACACAATAAAATAAGTATAACAAATATGTAAAATATCAGGTTAGTATAACGTGCGTGTTTCAAGATGTGTACTGTATTTTGGTGTTACATTTTAATTGTTTCGTTCTTTTTTATCAATTAATGAAATAGTTCCTTTTTGTTTCGTTTTCGTAATAAGGGCTTTGTGTTTAAATCAACAGGTAATATGTGCTATAAATTTATTTTTTTTAGTTTTTTTTGGCCGTTTGCCTTGTATCTACCTTCTTGCATCTGTGTGCTATGTGCTATATTTTTCTTTTCTTACAAATTGTGCTTTGTTCCATGCTTTCTATATTTGTTATTTAGTGCTGAATTTTATATTTTCTTAATTAAACATTTAAATTCTTAAATCTTAAATATTAAGACACATTTGAAATTTTATGTTTTTCTGTATATATGATCAAAACAAATTTTCAACAATAAAATAAACGTACATTGTGTAAATATCATAAAATGTCGCTAAATTTCGCAACAATAAATGTATGTAATTGTTCTGTTAATGATTTCTTTTAGTTGTATATATGTAATAAATCGATATAATAAAAGAAAAAGCATAATTTCAGTCTTTATTTTCAATTGTGCTAATGTCCGATAATTGCTTCAAGCTGCAAATAAACCTACAATGTCCCAAACAAACCCTTTTCACACCTCATTCACACATTTTCTATACCCTATATAAATATATATGTGGTACGGAACCTCCAATTTTGGTACATAAATGTAGTGGTACGTAACCTCCACGGTACGGAACATCTAACATCCGTTTTTGTGGATTCACATATGTTTCTGAATTTTGGAATTAACTTGTCTTGGTCAATTGCCGCTCTAAGTCCCTCATTGCATATGTTTGCCAGTTCTGTTGATACCTCGTCTCCCGTCTCTGTCTTCCCTTCAAAAAAGTTTCCAAGTTCTTGGAAGAATTCATTCTCGTCTTCATCTTCCGATGATTGCTGTTTCTCTTCCTCAAAAAAATCATCTATGTCTATCCTACCAGTAGTCGGGGAAATAACAACCTGGTCTGTTGTCTTCTGTCTCTTGTTTTGACCATCTTCATCATTATTACTCTCTTTTCTTTTTAGATTCTTCACTTCAAATTGCAGATCTTGCAATGATTCTTGAACTTCCGAAACTTTAGCTGTTTGTTTGCGGACGCTTTCCACAGTGGCTGTAAGTGTAAGAAGGAGATGTTCTCCTTTCTCCATAACTCTCTAAAACCTGGCTTCTCCCTTCGGCGCCTCTGTGGTCTTTTCGGCGGGGAGTGACGTATTTCCGCCCAATGTAGCCATGACTTATAATCTGAAAGATTGAACATGCACACTTGATTCAAATTCAACCTTTGGCTATACTGGCTGGAAATTGCAGTCAGGTAAATTTCTCCTATTTTTTGGCTTCAAAATTTTGTCTTTAGGCATGACGGGAGACATGGGTGCCTACTAAACGACGGTATCGATCAAGAAACGCCGGTATCCACCGGTATCGCAAATCCCGGTATCCGAAAGGCTTGAATGAAAGTTGCAAGTTGTTGAGAAAGAGGCGTTGATCGAGAAAGAAACTGCTAGTTCTGTACTTTTGTAAAGTAAATGTAAATTATGCTGTTATAGACGATGAATATTTAATAACTGCGATCTGCAAATACCAAAATAGTGGCAGAACTGTATATGAAGACTTATATTTATTTAAACATTTCTCTATACAATAATAAATTTAGCACAAGAGTAAGATTATTTGAGTAAGCTTTTGTTAGAACACCCCTAATAAAAACCTCCATGAGACAGCCTAGGTTGTTAAGCATTGGACTGAAGATCTTTTGAGGTTTTTGGGGGCGTAGGTTCGAATCAGCAGGATCCAAATTTTTTTTTTACTTTTTCTTCTTTGTTTTCATTATTTTGCACTTTTCTTCATATGTTTATATTGTTTTTAGACTAAAAAGAAATTTAATATTTTTTTACAAATTAGTATTAGCTTATTTGAAGATTTTATTTCTTGCAGCCACGTCTAAAATCGTCGATGGAAATTTTCAAAATCAAATTATTTTAAATAGAGACGGTGAAACATTGTGAAATTTTGGCATGCTGTTCCAAAAATGTTATAGATAATTTTAAATATACAAAAAGACATGCCCCATTTCTAGAAAATGTTGATTTTTCCTAAAAACTTTGATGTTCAAAATTGAACATGGCCAAAAAAGTACATGAAAATTGTAATACTATCTGATTATTTCATAAAAGTTTTATAAAACTTGTTGATTATATAGTAAATGGTGTGTAATTTCTGAAAGAAAACATAGTTCTTGTTACTCTGATACCAAATCTGTATCAAAATTTTGAATAATAAATGAAATACATGTATTTTCTTATCTCTTGTGTGATGTCATTTTATAAATAATTCCAAAATTGGGGTAGGGTTATTCAAATTCCTATAACTTTTTTTATTCACGGTGAATTTTTTTTAAAATTTGTTTTTAAATCCAGGAAAAGATACAGATTAAGAAAATATTAAGCCTTTAATGATTTGAATTGGTGCCCATTAGGGGTCTACCACCTTAATATGGCTATTTAGGTATTCATGTTCAGTCCAAGATATTTGTAGATTTTGTAATATTTACTAAAATCTCATACGAGTCATAGTTTGAGCATTTCCATTCACGATAATATGATGCTTTCATGCCTATAATGACATTGCATACAGATATCTTTTTATATACCTTTACAGTCGTAAATTATAATTAAAATAATTCATAAAAAGTATTAAGCTAACATACATGCTCTTTGGGACGGACCTTGATAAAATTCTCATCAAATCAAAAAATGCACACTTGGCACTAGATCCTCATCATTGGAATGAGCCTCAACGCCCATTTATTCATACATTTATAATCATATCAAGTAATGCGCTGATGAAAAATGAGTACGAAAATCTGACTCGCAAAAAACTCCAGTCAATGGAGGTGAATTGTACAAGGCCTGACCATTCGGTCAAATTCCATAAATATGGAGGCCAGCAAAATCATTTTACACCAAAAAATCATATAGATTTTATTTATTTGGCAAAAATGTTTAATCAACGCACAGAGCAGACGAATGTATTCGTCCCTCGGCGAATTCGACCTCATGTGGTCGGCCATGTAGGCAAATTTTCCATGTCGGAAAATATTGTCAAATAAAATCATATTCTGTCCAGCATCAAAGTTTATTGATGTGTGACCTAATGTTTCCATTCATTTTATGTACATAAACAAACCTTTTGACATTGTAAAGATGTGAAATAATCATCTTACCTTCTTGAAATTTGTCCGAAATATTCCTATAAACTTTTTTATGTTAGTTAGAAAATAATTTATTGGTAATGTGTTGCTCTAATATATAAACCGACTTCTCAGAAGCTATGTAAACCTCGCACTGACCAGATGCTGATAAGCCACGCTATCTCTGTGGGTCCACCAAGGGAGTTACACAGTTGATAAAATGTTCCTTTTCCATAATTTCATAGATATGCATGCTCTATAGAGTAGATCACTAATGGTAGATAAGATGAAGAAGGATCCCATTTGCTCAAAATGATGAGTATTTAATGAGAAACAATTTACGATAGAACATTTTTTTAATTCAAGAAGATTCCAACAATTTTTTATCAAAATTGTAATTTACAATTTTGATAAAAATTGTTGGAATCTTCTTGAATTAAAAAAATGTTCTATCATAAATTGTTTCTCATTAAATACTCATCATTTTGAGCAAATGGGATCTAAACCTAAACAAGTAACAATTTAAGTGTATCTGTGAAGTTGTAGTGCATGTTACTGTTTTTGTTACATAGTGGACCTCTACCAAGATTGTTCAAATTGTGATTCACAGGGGAAAAATCGATTGGGCGTCACTTGATTTTACAAAACTTAAAAATCTTCTCAGAAACCACAAGGACCAGAGCTTAGATAATTGATGTACTGCAATGCCTGGAGGACCTCTACTAAGTTTGTTCAAATCATGAGCCCTGGGTCAAAATTGACCTTGTCCGGTGGTCACTTGTTTCACATAGACTAATATAGAGAAATCTTCAAACTGCATGTCCAAGAGCATAGACATTTTTTGTGTAACATTATGTAGTGTATCTCCAAGTTTTTTTCAAATTATGCCCCTGGGGCTTAATTGACCCCACCCTAGGGGTTACATATCATGTAATAGTTGTAGTATGGCACATTTGCTCTGTTTTGCTTTTGTAACTCTTCTCTGTTGTAAATATATTATGTTCTCTGTTGTAGATAGGCCATAGTTAAGTATCACTCATATACACAGAATACAGTTTTCCTATAGACATAATGCACTAGACATAATTCAAATATAAATTTTGGAAACAGGGGTCACCAGTTTTCATGTAGACTTCTGTACATGTATGTAGGACAAATTCTCAAAAATCACAAGGTCTAGAGTTAAGGTACCCAGTATTTAGTATGTAGCATTGTCTAGTGAACCTAGCTCTACCAGGTTTATTCACATGGTTCGCACAGGCCTTAAAAAGTACTTGAATTTGATGCCAAGTGCTTGAAAAGTACTTGAATTCTGTGCTGGGAAAAAGTCCTTGAAAAGTACTTGAATTTGAAAACGAAACTAGTGAATTTCTTTAAAAGTCATTGAATTTGTATGTTCCGCGTAAAAAAGTCCAAAATAATTGTATCACGCCTTAAAATGACGAGAAAACAGTCTATTCGTATCAGTCCATCGAACATGCTCACGTGTGATGTATCGACTACGTACCGGATTCGGGAATTTAGACACGCTTGCTCCCGGAGTGACTTCCCTTTACCAAAAGTCATGGTCGCGGAAAATTTGTGAAAATGCATTTTCTCATCGACATTGCTCACGAACGATAGTTATAAAGCATAGATAAAGGAATTTAAGGGGAACAAACACAAGTGTACTTGCGTTGTATTTGGATAAACTTATAGACATAGCGCATTAAGGGCGAAAATGCGTTGAAGAGTCATCAACGACAAAAAGGCATTCATTAACATGATAAACAAAATCTGACAAATAAACGTTCCAATGAGTCAATAGTCGTTCCTCATGACAAAAAATCCAGATTTGAATAACAAGTAAATATTGCGATTATCAAGACAACATGTTTTTTGCTTGATATTAATTTAAATAACCAAGGTACATATTACTTTGTCTTCCAAATATGATTTAAGGCAAGGTCTTTCAAATAGTATGGTCCGGAAACGCCCTCTATAAATGTCTTATCGTACTGATAATCTTGTCTTGGTTATCGATTTTTTACCTGGAAGCATTTATCGCACCGTGCATTTATCACGCCGAGCGAGTAAACTGGTATTTGTCCGATAGTTGTATGCAAAACTGCCCGTCATTGTGTCATTTAAATACCACATTTAATTAAAAAAAATGGTATAATTGGAAAGCTGATGAAATTTTCTGTAAAACTGTGAAATTAAAACCTCTATATATAATTAACTTTTATCTTTAACGCGAGTTAAACACGGTCCATGCTATTCCGTCTTGCGCGTCAAAGCGATGGATGGTAATTTGACTCGCGATACTGGTCTTTCAAAACTGTACGTTTTTATGTTATCAAATGTAAAAAAACGAAAATCTAATTCATATCCGTTCAAAAATAACTCTTAATTTACATTTTAATAGGGCTGTAACGAATACACTAAGGGGCGAATACGATACGTATCACGAATACAGGGTGACGAATACGAATATTTATTCATGAATATGAATACTATACTAAAATCATTTAACAAGTGAACATTATATGGCTTTTGCCAACAATATATTACAGTCTGCTGACTAGATAACAGTACTTTCTTTGCACTCAAATTACTGTGAAATAATACTGTTCAAACGTAAAAAAACACTGAGTAAACATGTAACTTAAAGAGCTCTGGGTTCAAATGACTAGAACTGTTAAGTAAAAAATGACTAGACACGACTATAGAGTAATGAGGATCTACGATTTCAACGGTTCTCGATGCAAGACATGTTGTTGATGTAGACGGTTTTTGGATGTCGTAAAATGGGAATTCCCACTTGTTGATATCAAATTTGAATTGAATGTAAAATTTAAATGAATTCAATCAGTTTTAAAACCCAGAAAGTTATGAAAATCATTTATTCAATTGTAAACCAACATCAAATAACCTTGGCCCGACTTATTAAATAAATGTCGGGAAAATATATGACAACTGTTCTGGGTGGCGTATTACTGCCAAATAGTGCAAAATGCCCTATAAGGCAAGCGTTTTCAGTAGATTTCATATGTTTTAGGTAAATTCAAATGATTTTAGTTTAAATCATGTCAATTTTTATCTATATTCCTAAATATTCGGTTCGGCACATGGCGAATAACGAATACAATTCGGACAAAACTATATTCGACTAAATCGAATATTCGAATGTATCGTTACAGCCCTACATTTTAATTAGCAATTTTCCATCATTTGACCCTAAATATATAGTGAAAACCTGTGCACAAAATATCCCACTGTAGAAAAAAATCACCATCTAGCCATTTTTAGATTTTGAACGGATCTAACCGTCCCAGAAAATTAAAATACGGGTAAAATACGAAAATCTAAGACAAAACAGATGTACATTAGACTTAAATCTATGAGTAAAAGATGTTACATCAATCCCATGAACACCATGCAAGTAGGAAAGAAGTGCTAAAATTAGGTCGGTTTTTGGCTTTTGGTCATTTGTGAAAAATAACTCGTTGAGGTCAACTTTCCAATGCGTAAATCCACCTAAAATGAAACATCGGTAAAATATAATATCATGTAATGATAAGGGAATGCATATATTGTATTAAGGATCACTTTGTTGGTCAAATTGATTGGTAAAATATCGAGATATACGTAGATATAAAGTATCAATAATTTCTTTCTTTTTCCAAAATTGCGGGTACCCGGATGTTTGTCACGTGATCCGAGGCAGGTTATTTATCGTATTACGCTCGTTTCCAGACCATACTATTTGAAAGACCTTGTTTAAGGCGACATTTGACGATGTATCCCGACATGAAGTCGGATTTTTCGCATCATTTTAGTCCTTGAAAATTAGAAAAAAGTACTTGAATTTTATCTCAGAACTTCTGTATGAACCATGATTCAAAACTTGTCCCTTACGTCAAAATTGATCACACCCATGGGTAGGGCAATGATACTCAGGTGAGTGATACAGGGTCATCATGACCCTCTTGTTTGAAAATATGCACAGTGTGCTGTTTAAATAGTCTTTCAGATATTAACATACAATATGTCGGGTACTATCTGTAAATTCTGTATGTCCAATGACACCGTCATAGGTAGTCGGTGACGGACAGATATCATACAGTAATTGTAAATGCATATACATGTATTTAATCTGACAGTACAGCTACTTTTGTTTGCATTCAGAAATTTGTGATTGGAATTCAAAATGCTCCTGTATTGTTTTTAGTAACATACTTATAACAAAGAGATAGTATGTACAGCAACTTTTAGTTTACTTTTTTTAACATTTTAGTTGTCTTTATAAAACATATCCTCTTGTAAAAATTATAAGTCAGTGACAAAGAAGAGTATTTTTGCTATACACATTAACAAAAGCATTTCATTAACCATGTGGTAGTTACATAATAGTGTCCTAAAATCACTGGCACTTGTACCCACAGTCACATGCAGTTTGGACCCCGAAAAGTCATTTTCATAAAACACTCCAGACCAACTATCAAGCATATATAATATTATATATGCTTGATAGTCCGTCCATGTTGTTTAAAAAATGACTTTTCAGGGTCCAAACTTCATGTGACTGTTCTTGTACCTTTGCTTCATAGCAATTAAATAATGAAATTCTTTGTTCTCTTATACGACTAACACAAGATTCTTACACTGCTGGCCACATGTTGTAGAAATACATGTAGTCCATAGTACTGCCCTAATTGAAAGATGAACATTCTAGAAATGTAGAGGGGTAAAATTTGATAAAAAAATCATAAATAATGTCGTCTTGTTTGAAACAGTGCTCAAAGTTTCAGACTTTGACCTTTAAAAAATGTACATGTAATCATAATGTAATCAGAAAGTAATCAGGATTACAGGTAAAATGTTCATGAGTAATGATTACATTACAGTAATTGTAATCAGTTTTAGGAAAGTAATCATTACATCTGCTTACTTGAAAAATGTGTAATAATTACAGCTGATTACAATTACTGATTACGATTACCCCAGGTCTGTTTCAGACAGTCTCATTACAGACTAGTCTCATATGAATAAGTGAATGAACTGATTTTGGACATTTTATAAAATAAGCTAAGATTTAGCCAATCAAAAGCAAGAGATACCGTAATATACAGGCTTAAATGTCAGTATCTGATGTCCATGCTACTTTGTTGATAAATGAAATGAAAACACTGAAAAGATATAATTTTAAAAATCCAGATATACTTCTAAAAATTCAGAAGATTTAGCAACATGTACTGTTTTTTTTTCAGACGTATGCAGCAGAGGGAAGATTTACTATCACATCACACTCGGCAGGGGAACATATTATCTGTTTACATTCAAACTCCAGTGCATGGTTTTCTAGTGGACAGTTGGTAAATATATTCTTTTAAAACTGCTTTGCTTTTGATAAGAACGGGAAAAATGGTATTTTATTTTCCAAATAAATGGGTTCTTTTTCATGAAGTGCTCCTAGCTTGTCATATGTATTATGACTACTTTATATCAGCTGTCATTCATTGTCTACATCCATCATCTCCTCTGAAACCACTAAGCCAGTTTCAACCTCACTTCATACAAATGATCTTTGGACTGTCCTCTACCAAAAGTGCTCATACTGCCTGTCCACAACACAAAATGGTAGAGCTCAACATGGAAAAACCTTTAAATAACACCTCTTTAATCACTGGGTTATTTTCAAGAAAACTTAGCAGGATTGATCCAGGGATTGTCATCTACCAAAATCTAAACTAACTTTTCTTAAATGTATGTTAACCTTAAATAGATGCTTAGTTTTCCAGGTTCATGTATGTGTTCTGTGCTTGTTTTTCAGAGAGTACATTTAGATATCCAGGTCGGTGAACATGCTGTAGACTATCAACAGATCCAAGCCAAGGAAAAACTGTCAGAACTACAACTACGTATCAGACACTTCTTCTTGATCAAAGGAACAAAATTATCAGAGAGTAAGTTGCTACCCCCACTTTGCACTGTACAATTATCACACTTTTCCTTACTGCAATGCACAAAGTACAGTAATAATCCATGAACTATATCCAAGAGAGGATCCGTTTTAAATCATTACCTTTTACTGATATAACTTGATTTTTATGAAGAGAGCATAGCCAGTAAGTTTCTTTAATGTCTGAATTATAATCGTTGTACTGTTGCTTGGATGACAGATGTCAGTGGTCCATCTCTAATAAAGGCATTGTATGTCGCTTTAAGTATTTTGCTTGTACCCTGTTTACATAATCTGTGTCTCCCATCCTGGGTTGAGGAGACACTGATTGTGTCTTGTACTGTCTGTACATGTATAAGACAAAGCATAGCTTTACAACTTCTACGAGAGTCTGGCTCTTCCTGTACATGCTTTATTGTGTTTTTCCCACTGCTACAGTTATATTCAAACATTCTGCATTCAAATTCCCAATGCACCATCAAGTTGTCAATTAGTTTTGAATCCTATGAAAAGAATTGAAAATAATTTAAAATGATAGTTTCATCTTTAACCGGTACAACTGTTGTTACCCAATGTAACTATTAACCTACATTTGTATTGTTCCATTTATGTGTTAGTGAAACTCATCAATGAGATATTATTTCATTAAGTTGGAAAGCATCTAAGATAAAGATGCTTAATGTTAAATCATCTAATGTGAATATAAATAAGACCCAAACAAGTCAAGGTATAGATGAACACTGCACAGCAAACTGTGTCTGTGCTTTCAGTGTAATGGATTGAAAACAAAAAATGCTGCAGAGAACATGTATGTCTTTCCACCAAATTGGAAACAGGCAATAGTTAGACCTCTGTTGAAAAAACTTGGACTCGAACTCATATTTTCTAACTACAGACCAGTAAGCAACCTACCATTTCTGTCGAAATTAATCGAAAAGGCAGCATTATTCTACCTTAACAAACATGCAAATGAACACAATCTCCTTCCAAAGAACCAATCAGCGTACCGACAACATCATTCGTGCGAATCAGCGTTACTTCGTCTTGTTAATGACATTTTTGCTGCCATGGAAAATCAAGAAGTAACTGGATTAATAGCGTTGGATTTAAGCGCAGCTTTTGATACCGTCGATCATGACATTCTTCTCGACGTTCTCAATCGTCAGTATGGTATCTGCGGAGTAGCACTCGACTGGTTAGACTCGTACCTGCGACCCAGGAGTTGTCGCGTAAGTGTGAACAATATAATGTCGTCAGCACGCGATCTCACGTGCAGTGTCCCCCAAGGAAGCTGTTTAGGGCCGTGGCTCTACCTCGCTTATGCAGGGACCATATTTGACATTGTTCCGCCTACCATCTCCGTGTACGGCTTCGCCGACGATCATACTGCCGGCAAACGTTTCAAACCTACACCCGTTCTCGAGGCCGAATCCATTGTGGAGCTAGAAGAGTTCGCATCACAAGCAAATGATTGGATGAACAGTAATAAATTAAAAATGAATTCTTCAAAAACTGAACACATAACTTTCGGAAGTGCTCCTCAGTTGAGTAAACTGTCTAAAAATGAAATTAACATTTGTGGTGATAAGATCAAACGACAAAATACAATCAGATATTTAGGGGCATATTTGGATGAAAATTTGACTTTCAAACATCACATAAAGATCAAGTGTCGAACAGCTATGTTGAGCTTTTTTCGCATAAAGAATATCCGCAAATTCCTCACACAAGATGCAACAGAAACTCTAGTACTCTCACTCGTGATTTCTCACTTAGACTATTGCAATGTGATTTTGTATGGTATTTCAAACTGTGATATTGCAAAACTACAGCGAATTCAAAACATGTGTGCCAAATTAGTATTAAATCGTAGGAAAAGAGACAGTTCTAAGCAGGCACTATACGATCTACACTGGCTGCCCATCAAGGCCAGAATACAATTCAAGATTCTTGTATACATGTACAACTGTCACGTTGGAAATGCACCACCTTATTTGACTGAACTGCTTACACCTAAAGTTCAAAAACGTTCTCTGAGATCATCCTCATCTTCAGTTGATAGTTATGAAGTGCCTTTTAATAAGTGTAAAACATTCAGCGACAGAAGTTTTAGTACGATCGGCCCGAAACTCTGGAATGATCTTCCATTAAATATCAGACAATGCTCATCAGTTGATAGTTTCAAGAAACACTTGAAGACTCATTTCTTCACAGACTATTTCAATCTTTTCTAGTCAAAGTCAGTAGAGTGTAGAAACAGTGAACTGAGAGACAATGTTATTCAGTGCATTAATTCTGTGATAAATATCTGATTTTACAATCTCTTTATTATCAAAGTAACATTATTATGTCTTTTATTTAACTTTTGATAATATGCTTTAGATTTAGAATTTATTGTTTTATCATTCTTAAACTACATTTATTTAATATTTTTAATGTTTTGATATAATAGTGTACAACGCCATTGAATATGTATTTTATGTAGAAATAGGCGTTTAAGCAAATAAAACAGTTTCAGTTTCAGTCAATGTATAATTTACAGTTGTGGAACTGTATCAGTAAGCTTTCCCATCAGTGTAGAGTGCTGAAGTTGGATCCTTTGTCTAGCCATGTTCTGTGACAACTTTATCTTAGTCTTGTCAACAGAATTGTGTACTGGGTAAGACACTGGAACAGCTGAAATACCAAAAAGCAACAGGATTAAAGTAAACTATGGAAAGTATATATGTAAAACCCACAGAAGACAAACATGAGTTAAAATCTAGTGTCAGTTAAACTTTGTCTCTTCAAATTTGATGAGTTTCACTAACACAACACTGTTTACCTATGCATTGCACGTTATATTTGCAGTATCTTGAAGAGCGTTTCCGACAAACAAGTGAGAGCACCAACCAGCGTGTTTTATGGTACCGTGGTCCATAGCCCAGACAGTTTCTGGCAGATGAGACATCTAAAGAGTTTCTTTGAAGCCAAGAAATTAGTATAGGACCTAGTCAGAATAGAGATTTTATAATTATACCCCAAATCAAACAAGGTTTGGGGACTATATAGGAATCACTTTTTTAATCTTGACACATACTTTTTAAAACGTGTAAGTCAGTTTCCAAATTATAGGTCAGTATCACAGATGCTTGGGGTATGGACTCGCCACCCAATCTATACTTGTCCCATGTTGTACGGAACGTATATAAATACAAGATATGAAACAACTGAAAACTCCAATCGCATATTTAAAGCATTTGTGTAAATAAGGAATAACTAACCGGTTTTTCCGATGCAAAACAATATTCTGAATAAAATCCCACTCCAAATTGCATCGAATACGGTTGTATTAAGAGAATTTCGAGGAAAAACACTTCTGTCACTTGCGCACAAATCAGATTTAGTATATACATGAAGTTATAAAAATAGGTTCCCCGCATCGCAGTATATGAAATAGTGTGCGCGGGGTACCATTACGTTTACAGCGGGGATTTCGTCTTGTGGGAATGCTATTTATAGCGGTACATTTTAAAGCAGATTTATAAATAAAACGACTGGTTACGTTTTTATTGCCTAAAGTTTTTGAATTGTTACTATTTTTAGAAACAGTAAAAGTGAGATGTGATAAAGGAAATCGATTTGTTTCAAATCTTGTATTTATATGTATTGTCACCATACACATGTGACCAGTAGGTACGTAGAATAAGGACTTGCATTTGTAATTGGTTAGATAACACGCAGTTGTAGGATGTATATAAGGTACTGCAGTGAGCAGGGGCGAGGGTCAGGCCTAAGGGGATGAGGTCCAGACCCCAAGCATCTGTGGTCAGTATAGCCTTTTCAAAGCATCTGCTGCATTGGTTTTAAAGTAGATATGTTACTTTCAAGGTGCATGAATTTTTTAAGTACAGATTATCTCCCATTAGACACCAAAATGCATGTACATTATGTAAATGAGTCAAATTGCATTGGTAAGGGGTATGAATCTCCTCCAGTGATAACTCTAGATATGTTACTATAAGATCATTAGTGTTTGGCAGGAAGACTCAATCTGATATTTACAGTTTCAGGAGATTAAAATGTTACGGTACATGGAATTTAATAGAATTTAGTTGAAACAAATGCATTTCAAATCTTACAGATTCAAACATTTTTAAGGAATAGCTTAGAATTATAAAAATTGTAAGTTTGTAATTTGGTTATTATTTCTATATGCACATTTAAATCAAATTAGGTAGACCTAGTAAAGTGTCAAAAGAAGTAATTTTAATTTTCAATGTGTGATAAAGAGAAACAGCTATTGCCAAAGGGAAGTCTCTCTGACAGGAAATTTACCTTTAATATTCTCTGTATATATTTAAAAACAGGCAGAATTAGTTAGTTTTTGTGTGAATAAGAGAGTAACTTACCTTTATAAAGTATAGATCTTTTATGAACAACCTATAAAGTATTAAGGCTTTTATCTTGATATTATTAAAAAAAAATGGGGTTATTGCCCATCATCAGTAGCATCCTTCCTTCAGAGAATCATGACTTGATCACTTTTAAAAAGTATTCTTCAATTGAAAAATGTTGTAGAGTAGTGGTAGGTGGAAATCATGTTGAGGTTATAGTATTTGTAAGTATAGAGACAAAATAAGATCTCAGATGTTGATGGAATATTTTTCTGGAATGATTACCGTAGTTATCATAATGAGTATTGTGTTCATAGTTGGGTACTATTGACAATACCAGATTACAAATTTATTGTTAAATGAGTGTTGGATTTAATTGATTTATGGTTCTGTATGTATGCACATTTTTTTTTTTTCCTTTTTATGCTTATTCAATTCACTATTTTCATTTGAAAATTTATTCATTTGGATGTGTATGAAAGGCAGGTCTGTTTGATATATTTTTCTAGGAATGAATGTACTGGTATAGTTCAATTAAACAGATTGACATATATGTCACCTTTTCAAGAAATGCATAATTCTCTCAAACAAAAATTTATTCCACCCTGAAATTGATGTAAAGGCATTTTAAACAACTTTGGGGCTATTGCTAAAATTTTCATCCTCACAGCATATGTTGTTTAACCGCTGGAAACTGGCTAGGCACTTGTGTCATTATCCAGGTAAAATCTGGCACATCAGCAAGGCGCTCTTGACAGATTGGCAAGGTGGCAAGCATGGTGGAAAACTGGGTATTTTGGAAACTACATTTTTTTTAGAATGTTTCAAGAAAAGAACAATTTTCAAAATTATTGATTTGCTAGTTCCTTGTTGACAGGCATATTTTCTTGTCGGGTCATTGCACAGGGTGGATGAAAATGATCAGCCCTATATATTTGTCTTGAGATCGCTACTATGTTATCTAAGTTTTCTTGTTCATTACCCTCGCTAAAGTCAGGCTTACCAGAAACTGTGTTCCTTACACTTTCCTACACTTACATAAAACCATTTAACCAAGCATAATCTGTATGAATCAGTGTACAGAAAAACTATGTAGCTTTAGAAAATGATGTTGCTTTGTTGTTTATCTTTAAAATTAATTCATAGGCATGTTTATATACATCAGAGAATACAATCAGAAGGTAGTGTTTCATATTGCAGCCATTTGTAAAATATTAATGTCTTTACCTAATTTTGTATCGTGGAGAATTGATTCTACTAGGAGTATGGGCATTGATTTCCTTTTACACCTGTATATTGTATGCATGATTATGTACTTGTAGATCTGTTAAAAGTTGTATAAACATTTTGGTTGGAGATTTATTAACATATGTCCGTTACTTGTGACATTGTTTTTAAAACCTAAATGATGGGGAAATAAAGATATGTTAGTATTGATTTGGCCTTTATGAAAACAAAAGGAGTAAATGGTACACAATAGTCAATATAATGGGTGTTATCAGTGCCTTTTTGTGTAATTGAGGCATTCCTTGCAAGTGATCATTGTCATAATGTAACATAGATTAGGCATTTTACACCAGCTATGCTATAGTTGTCATTGACTGTATATGGTCATTCATTTTTGCAGACGAGAGAGGAGCGATTCCGTTTCACAAGTGAAAGTACCAATCAGAGAGTGTTCTGGTGGTCCGTTGGTCAGTCTGCCACTTTGATTCTTATCGGCTTATTGCAAGTCCGACACTTGAAGAAATTCTTCGTTTCGAAGAAACTTGTATGATGTTGATGTAGACTTTTCATATGCAGTCACCAAAGGGCTTTTATATTTAATTACATAGAAATTTTATCTCTAAATACATACAGAAGAGTCAGTTGACCAATATTTACAATTTCTTTTAAGGTAAAGATGTAAAATTTTGCACAGGCAGGCTAAAACATTATGCATGATTGACAGATATCTTTGAAATGTTTAACAGTTTGAATGTCCTCTGTGAAAATGTAGCAGTATTTTGTAGAATTTGGGGACACATTTCTATTCTAAGGGTTCACATAAGTTTTGCCTATTTTCAAATAAAATATCCTTACAGAATTGTTTTTTCCCACTAAAAACCTGAAAGTCATTGTCTTTGAATGACAAATCTGTAGGTGCTAGGCTTTGCTTATATTTACTGATTGAATGTTTAAACATTATGAGTGATAAGAAGGAGAATATGTGAATGTTTTAACTTTGAATGCTAAGAAAAACCATGTTTACTTGTGTAAGTGCCTGTCCATGATTATAAGTACTTGTTCAAAAAGTGCAACTGATTTTTATTACAGACTCTCTCAATGGCTCTCATTTTTGTAAAGAGCATCATTAACACACAATTTGAATTCTAGTTAAAATTTAAGAACACTACATTTGAAAATAGGGTGTACATTTTTAATTATTTTAGTAATGGAAATAATGGAGAACAAGTCGAAGTGTGGAAAAGTAGGCCACTTGCAGGATTGCACATGGTATCATTTCATTGATGAAATTACGAAGTTATGTAAATGTTTATGTATATATTATTGTATATTGATGTTTTTCATGATTTATTTATGGCAGGAGGTGTACTGTACATAGTAGAATTAATCTTTTTTTCATTTGTGGATTGATGAAAACAGTATCCCTCTAGTTTATCGTCAAGAATAAAGTCTGAAAGATATTAAATACAAATGTAATTGATTGATACAGAGGAAGCTTTGTATGATTAAAGTATGATTGGCAAATTTCTAGGGGTATTAAAATTTCAAAACAAACCATAGGCCTTTGAAGCCAGTATGGATTGCACAAGTTTAATTGAGTTTTTGTGCTGAAGGACGTGCCTATAATCAGTGCTTTTATCTTAACACACCTGTTGCTATAGTGATTCATTTAGGTGTGACCGTTTTATAATTACAGAAGACAATTTGTTACTGAATGATCCAAAGAAATTGTCTATCTTCATACAATTCAATACACAGTTCCAGTCCATGAGTTTAGTGTCCATGTACAAATGAATTAGGTGAAGATACATGTACTTCAACTGTGATTTAGAACAGACTTGCTAGAATGCTATGATTTACTGTTTGAGATAATCTGTTTTTGTCAATCACTTCCCCATATCATTTTGAAGAAATATTTGATTGTTTCTCGATCATCCACTTCTATTAACACCATTTATGCCTAGCCCATAAAATAGATGATATTTCATAACATTTTCATTTTGTACAGTCACCAAATTGTTTGACAGTAGATAGTTACCAAAATATAAATGATCCCTTTAGCCAGTCAATGAGTACAAGTTAAACATAGGTTTGTTGGAATGCTTTTTCATGTTAATTTTTGGCACTCTATAATGTTTTGTATCACTATTGAGGAAACATATTGTTTCCCTTTTTTGTTTTTATGGTACCGCTACAGTTTTCTACACATGTCAGCAATTAGAGTAAAAAATAATTATGGGTGAAGATGGTATTTTGGATGATTTTGTACTACGACTTTCAGTTTTGTTTTCCTATTACAGTGTGTACAAGATAATGAAATAAAATGGAAAACAGTGGAAATCCTGTTATATTCTATACTCCCATAAAAAGAATTTTTCTTATCCACATTACTCTCCTACCAGTCTAAGTTTGCAAGGTTCTGTCTGTATCTGCAAGTTTATGTCCAGCTAGAGACTTCTTCATGTATAGGTGTATTTTAAAAAAGCTTCACACAGTTTTTGCCTATAACACAGTAGTGCTGTGTGCAAACCAAAGCTCACATTGGGGTTCAAAACATGGTAGGGGACTTTATAATGGACAACTTATATAGCATGTTGATGTAGAATCTTGGACAGTTTTAGACTTCAGAGCTCTATGCAGAAAAATATTGCACAGTAAGTAGGAGTGCTAATAACTAGTCAATGACCAATTTCATTACCTATTGTATATGTATTCGAGTATTTACAACTTTTATGAAAGTTGTGGAAACATGTAAGAGACAATGTTACAACAAATAATCCCCTGGCACAAACATGTTCATATAAGGCTAGTATAAAATTTTTGTACATTAGTAATTACATTTTTAAGCCCAACTGTTCAAAGAATGAGGAGGGCTGTTGTACTTGTCCCAGCTTTTGTGTTGACTTGTAATTAATACCTTAATACCGACAAACTTAACGATTTAACACTTTACATACTTGTTAGCTCACCTGGCACAAAGTGCCAGAGGTGAGCTATTTGGATCACTTTCTGTCCGGTGTCCGTCGTGCGTCCATCCACCATTTCCTTCAGACGACATCTCCTCTGAAACCATTTGGCCAATGTTGATGAAACTTTGCAGGGATGTTCCTTGCATGAAGCTCTTATCAAATTTGTTAAAAAAAATTCCATTCTATGCAGAACTCTGGTTGCTTTGGCTACAAATAGGTAAAACTTTAAAAATCTTCTTCTCTGAAACCACAATGCCTAGAGCTTAGATATTTGGCATGTAGCATTGTCTGGTGAACCTCTACCAAGATTGTTCAAATTATGAGCCCTGGGTCAAAATTTACCTGCCTGGTTGGTCACTTGGTTTTACATAGGCTAATATAGGAAAAACTTTAAAAATCTTCTTCTCTGAAACCACAAGACCTAGAGCTGAGATATTTAGCATGTAGCATTGTCTGGTGGACCTTTGCCAAGATTGTTCAAATAATGACCCCCTGGTAAAAATTAATTCTTCCTGTGGGGGGGGGGAGCACTTGATTTCACATATGCTTATACAGGGACAACTTTAAAAAAAACCTGACAGGCAGACAAGCAGAAAATAGAAATTTAAAATGTTATTTAGCATTGTGTAGTGGACCTCTACGAATAATGTTAAAAATCATGACCCCTTTTATTATAGCAAATGGTAGTCAGGTGAGAGATATACGGCAGCTTGGCCCTCTTGTTTTTCATGGTAATACATACAAATGCAGCAAGTCACTTATATTTTTGCGTATTAATACCTCAGTTTGTATTATAATTTTGTTACAGAAAGATAAAAGTCCGGTACCTCTGTAGAAACGCATTATAAAAGATAATTTTACAAATACATTGTTGTGTAATTTGAATTAGATTTATACAAGAGTTACCTGACCTGACAGTTGGACACGCCTGAATACATTAATAAAGTTTCAAATCAGTATCATAAGTAGTTATTGATATATGTGCATGGAGGTACCTTGCATGAAACTTTAACCAAATTTTCTGAGTTCAACACGGGGAATTATTTGAATTGAATTCATACAAGAGTTATCTAACTTGACAGTCTGACAACCCTGGGGACTTTAATGAAGTTTCAAATCAATATCATAAGTAGTTACTGACATATGTCCACGATAGTACCTGGCTTGCACAGCTTAAACCAAAGCTGCAATGCTGACTCCAATGCACAAATGACTGTAATAGCTTCTTATATTTGTAATAGCAGAGTTTAAAGTCTTCACTGGTCTGATTAATTTGTAATTGACCGGCATGGAAGAGTGAATTAAAAGACTCGGTCTACATTATGAGGTGCCCAAAATTATGCCTGTATATGATGCTGCAGTTCACCAAGTTGTGAATCCTGGTACTGGTATTGAAAGGTGCTCTTGTTTGTTCTCTCTTAATTGGATGTACCGGTATTGAGAGCAATTATTGCATGAAGTTGTGAGAACTTGTTGCTGGTAGAGTAGAGCAAAACGATACAGTCAAACCTGATAACAAAGAACCTCGACTAGAATGGTATATCCAAGATTAGTTTAAACTCGTTTTTTTAACACTAAACAAGTTTTTGCAACTGATATTTATTACCTGCAGTTGATACTTCCTGGATTCCTGATCTATTAGTAATAATTGTGCTTATACAAAGGATTTTGTCATTGGAAATTGAAATTGGCATGATTTCAAACTTAAACCTATAACCTCCAGATAAAGAGTCTACGCCTTCACCATGGAGCCTGCCCCTCTCTTTAGATATGTGGTCTTTATTCATAGTTTTTTCTTAAGGACAACAAGAGCCATGGTAGACATGGCCATATCCCATGTATGGATATGGTATAGGTTCTTATATAACAAGAACTATCATTGAAGGTGCTCGAGTGACCCAAAACATAGGACCATGCACAACAAGGCATGGTGCTTATCAATTTTATGATGTATCATTAAATTCTGACCAGGGGTTTTGCAGATTTAGCATCCACAAGATTTTACTATCTCAAGCTCCTGTGACTTTGACCTAGTGACCGGAAACAAGGACCATGCACAACTTAGCATTGCACCTATCACTTCTATGAAGCATCATTATATTCAAACCATGGGTTTTGGAGATCCAGCATCCACAAGATTTTACCATCTTGACCCCCTGTGACCATCACCTTTGACCTGTGGACCCGAAACATGGACCATGCACAACTAGGCATTTTATATATCACTTGTGTGAAGTATCATTGAATTATGACCCAGGGTATTGGAGATCTAGTGTCTACAAGTTTTCATCTACAGACAGACGGATAGACAAGCTGAATCCAGTATACACCCCACTTTGTGTTTGTGGGGAATAATGAAATATTTGTAATTGTAGGGGGATAATTAAGCAAGATAGAGTTATGGTTCTTGAGCATGTACTTCTGATCATTGTGCTCTATTACAGTATGAAGTAATTTCCATCTGTATTTATGGAGATATGCTATGGGCAAGATTATGCTCTGTACAAAATAAATCAATAAAGGGAGAAAATTAAAAACAAAACCACAGAGTTATTATTCTTGGGCTCTGCGTCTGTGTGCAATGTTTATTAGAGGATGTAAATTAATTCCTTCCCTTGAATCTTTCATAGTTATGCTCCAGTCAAAAGTATGACGGACGGACAGACTCGCATACAGCCAGAGCCCATTACCATATCCCCTCCACCTTGGTGGGGGGATAATAAATCAATGCTCTTATCACCTTGACTCAATCTCGCTAGCTTATTGGTTTAGGGCCGAATAATTATCAAGTACTTTGCCAGTATGCAAGACCTTAAACTGATTTACTTTTCAGCACCATCCTCTAGTTGTTCTAAACGATTTGAGGACCCTAGACAAAAGTATTGGCGAGGTTCGAAATAGACTGAAACAATTCATCATGGTCAACAACTTGAAACATGGACAAGGCAATGAATACATTTAATTTTTTCAGAAATAACAAAGAACAGCCTCATAGTTTTCTATTTTTTTAATAAAAAACACAAATATTTACAAGAAGTATTGCCATGGCAATACAAAGTCCCCTATCGGTTTGGAGTAATATATACAGCTGGGAGTTGATGGCATGACACAACCTTTCACTAAGGGTAACCACTGTGTGAAGTTATATCACAAGAGCTGTCAGATGGACAATGCCCTCGACTTTTTTCAGTGCTTGCCAATAAAAACCAAACTAAATTTGGCTATAAAAGGCAAACAAGGAATCTGTATAAATCAGGGGCCGCATGTAGCAAGATATTAAATCAAAGAGTTATCAAACTTGATTGTTTGATATAGCTGCATGTAATACTTTACATTAGTCAACAAATGCCAACATTTGGGGATCATCAGAGTAAACAAGTATTCCAACTTGCAAAGTAACATCTCAAACAGTTTAGTCATAAAGTGAACTGCTTAGAAAAAAATGAACCAAAATTCTAATTCATTAAAGTGCCTTAATCCTTGACAATTACCTTCTCATGCCTACAGAGGGAGGTATTGACACACACAGATGCAATGTCTCAAATGGATGAAAACAATAAGTGGATTTAACCCATATCCAATGCAGTTTTTAAGTAAACTGATGCATAATTCTGACAAAAACCTTCACAGAGTTATGTACTCTTGTCTGTTCATGAAGGTAATGATGGTAAATAAGTATAGTAAGTTTCAATGGAATACCTCTAATGGTTTTCAAATAAAGCAGGTAAGTATGAAAAACATAATAAAGGTGTGACACTGACACCAAGGAAAAAGTCAAGCCAAAAGTCCATGCAAGATACAAATCTTACACCAATTGCAGAGGGATGGACAGAGGGACGGACGAAACATATGACCGGTAAGGGACTATATAAATTATAATAAACATGTTTTAAAAATATGAACCCATTTCATTTTGCATTGATAAGTCTGGTACACACTGTACTTATCAAATAAAACATCTTAATTTATACAGACAATATACAAGATAGACAAATATTTTACAAATTCATGATATGGTAGATAAAAACATGATTTGGATGATGATTACAAATATGAAATGAGAAACAAGAGCTGTCCATAAGACAGCACACTCAACTATTGTGGGTACTTGCTAATAAAACAAAACTTTTATCAGAATAATAGCAAAACAAAATTCTGCTGACTCTGTAGTATAAACTAGAAAAGTTGAATCATAAAAAAATAAAAATCTATCATTATATATTTAATTTTTGGTAAATTAATTGCTTGATACAAAATGTACCCCTGAACACTAATGCTAAGTTTGATATAACTACCGTAAGTGGTTACTGAAGTATATGCATGATAGTACCTTGCATTCAAAATTTTAACCGTATTTTCAAAGGCAAAACAAGGGCCATAATTTGTACTAAATCTAAACAAGAGTTATCTGACTTGACTGTGTGACTCCTCTAAAGACATTAATGAAGTTTTAAGTCAATGTCATAAGTGGTTAATGAGATATGTGCATGATAGTACCTTGCATGCAAAACTAACCAAATTTTCAAAAGCAAACTGTGAAACAAAGGCCATAATTTGTACTAAATTTAAACAAGAGTTATGTTATCTGACTTGACTGTGTGACCCATAAAAACATTAATGAAATTTCAAGTCAATATCATAAGTGGTTACTAAGTTACTGAGATATATGCATGATAGTACCTTGCATTCAAAAATTTAACCGAATTTTCAAAGGCAAACAAGGGCCATAATTTATACTAAATTCATACAAGAGTTATCTGACTTGATTGTGTGACACCCCTACAGACATTAATGAAGTTTCAAGTCAATGTCATAAGTGGTTACTGAGATATGAGCATGAGCTAAAAACAATATATTTATGATTGTTAAAAATATTATACAAGATAAGCATGATCACTATCAATTTATTACAATGCAATAAAAACAACAGGATTTATTTACAAATGAAGAACTGAGGTAAACACATGAAGTATGCACATGATAGTCACTTGTATGCAAAAACTTTAACCAAATTTTCAAAGTCAAACAAGGGCCATAATTTGTACTAAATTTAAACAAGAGTTATGTTATCTGACTTGACTGTGTGATCCATAAAAACATTAATGAAATTTCAAGTCAATATCATAAGTGGTTACTAAGTTACTGAGATATGTGCATGATAGTACCTTGCATTCAAAAATTTAACTGAATTTTCAAAGGCAAACAAGGGCCATAATTTATACTAAATTCATACAAGAGTTATCTGACTTGATTGTGTGACACCCCTACAGACATTAATGAAGTTTCAAGTCAATGTCATAAGTGGTTACTGAGATATGAGCATGAGCTAAAAACAATATATTTATGATTGTTAAAAATATTATACAAGATAAGCATGATCACTATCAATTTATTACAATGCAATAAAAACAACAGGATTTATTTACAAATGAAGAACTGAGGTAAACACATGAAGTATGCACATGATAGTCACTTGTATGCAAAAACTTTAACCAAATTTTCAAAGTCAAACAAGGGCCATAATTTGTACTAAATTTAAACAAGAGTTATGTTATCTGACTTGACTGTGTGATCCATAAAAACATTAATGAAATTTCAAGTCAATATCATAAGTGGTTACTAAGTTACTGAGATATGTGCATGATAGTACCTTGCATTCAAAAATTTAACCGAATTTTCAAAGGCAAACAAGGGCCATAATTTATACTAAATTCATACAAGAGTTATCTGACTTGATTGTGTGACACCCCTACAGACATTAATGAAGTTTCAAGTCAATGTCATAAGTGGTTACTGAGATATGAGCATGAGCTAAAAACAATATATTTATGATTGTTAAAAATATTATACAAGATAAGCATGATCACTATCAATTTATTACAATGCAATAAAAATAACAGGATATATTTACAAATGAAGAACTGAGGTAATCAGATAAAATTTATATACATCAAAACAAAACCTAATGATAATAAAAGCAGAATGAAATGGGTCAACAGAAGCTGTCACTTGTAAGTGACAAATTCCCCCGAGGTGGTAAATATGGTTTGAAATAGAACATTGAATATTAAAGCAGCGAGAAATAATAGCAAGTGTGGCAAACACAAGAAGGCCCACATTTACTCTAAGTTGATGAGATGAGCAAACGTGAAAAAACAAGAGGACCAAAATGGCCTTATGTTGCTCACCTGGCTACCATAGGCTATAATATTGCTCACTGGCAGAAAGTGTCATACTTAGAGGATGTCAACTAGGCTTGGTACATGATAAATATCTAAGCTCTAGTCCTTAAGATAGTGGAGGTCTAACACATTTCGTAACATGTTGACAGGAATGGGTAGAGACGTGGGAGGAGAATAGTGGAAATTGGAACCCTCCTTGAAAATCCTAGGCACTGTAAGCAATGTCATCTAGGCCCATATCTTATTAATAAAGCTCTAGGCCTTAAGGCTTCAGAGAAGATTTTTATAGTTTTTCCCACATAAGCCTAAATAAACACAAGTGACCCCCAGACGAGTCCATTTTGACCCTGGGGTCATAACTTCAACAACCTTGGTAGAGGTGTAGTATATAATTCCACATGCTGATATCTAAGCACTATAGGCCTTGTGATTTCAGTGAAGAAGATCTTAAAAGTGTTTCCTACATAAGCCTATGTAAAAGCAAGTGACCCCCAGGGTCATATTAAACAATCTGGTCCACTAAATTTTGCCAGATGCTAAATATCTAAGCTCTAGACCTTGAGGTTTCAGAATAGAAGACTTTTAAAGTTTTTCCTATATAAGCCTATGTAAAAACAAGTGACCACTGTGCAGGGTCAATTTTTACTAGAAGATTTTTAAAGTGAATCCTTTCCATTACAATGGCAACCAGAGTTCTCCATGGAATAGAATTATTTGAACAACTATGAAAGGGATTCATGCAAGGAACATCCTTGCCAAGTTTCATCATTGGCCAAGCAGTTTCAGAGAAGATGTTGTTTGAAGGAAAATATTAACGAATGTATGAGGTACCACATCCAACATATGCTGCATGACAAACGCAAAAGGGTGAGCGATCCTAATAGCTCACGCTGGCACTATATGCCAGGTGAGCTAAAAAAATATATTCTTATTTCAGCAACTGGTATGTTACAACTGTAGTTAAATATTGATCAGAATTATATCTTAATTAAATGATAGCTTAGGAGATGCTTCATGACTGTGGATAAGCAGATGTGTGGGGGACAGTTCAACAGGAGCCGGGGACAATTCCACAGGAGCTAGGGACAGTTCAACAGGAGCTGGGGACAGTTCAACAGGAGCTAGGGACAGTTCAACAGGAGCCGGGGACAGTTCAACAGGAGCTGGGGACAGTTCAACAGGAGCTAGGGACAGTTCAACAAGAGATGCTAGTAAGTTTTTTCAGCACAAAAGTTTTTGGCAGCCAACCGGCAATGGGTCAACATAGGTACTGTAGCACAGATATGCGGTCAGGTACTGTAAAGCGCAGATACTGGACAGTTCAACAGGAGATGGGGACAGTTCAACAGGAGATGGGGACAGTTCAACAGGAGGTGGGGACAGTTCAACAGAAGCTAGGGACAGTTCAACAAGAGCTGGGGACAGTTCAACAGGAACTTTCAGTAAGACAGGGACCAGTCCACTACTAGTATTAACTTTTGGTAGTAAAAGGCAAAACAAAAATATGTGTATTTAAGTAAAAACAAGGCGTAGCTGTATGAGCAATATATCATAAGTCAAAGAATTAACTTTATTGATTGATACCCATGAACACTATGGTAATCTTTCAAAATGGTGTCTGATATATAAGTACATGAAATTGCCTTGCACACAAGACTAACTTTTAATTTATAAGTACATGTACAATAAAACAAAATTTGAAAGTCTCGGTCACTAGTGCCTTGGTAACAGCTTGGTATCATGATGATACACAAGTATTCTAACTTTCAAAGTAATATCTCAAATGGTCCATCAATGAACTGTAATGGGCCACAATTAAAAATGATGTCTTGACAGAGTTACCTTCTCTTTCCTCTGAACTGTGAACACATTTGCTTCTTGTTGATACACAGGTCTAGTGACTGTAAGTTTGATGTCATCAGACCCATCATATGCTCAAGTCTTTTAAAGAAATGAGATATGCTGCACAAATTATAACTGCTGATGCTACCATCAGCGAGTTACTTTATGCTACGTGTATCAAAAGTATTGGAATAAAAATAATTTGTGTTCAAATTCTGCTTCAAGCTGAAAGATTTATTCATTCTCTGCCATGAAATGTTGAATCATGAAGTGTGGCACCATAAAATCAACATCAGAAACAGATTGGTGTCATGATGGTACAATAATATTCAAAATTTCAAAGTAATGTTTCAAATGGTTAAGTCAGTAAGTGGACTGGTACAAATAAGGGCAATAATTTAAAAGAAATCATCAACAGAGTTATCTTCTCTTGACAACAAAACGGACAAGTACGAACAAACTTGATACCAAGTCCAAAGACATTCTTGACAGAGGTATCTTCTCTTGCCTACAGATTGGGCCATAATATAAACTGCTTATCCAAGTTTCAAAGCAACATGTCAAAAGTTAAATGAAATGCGTTGGCCGAAAATGGCCTGTAATTCAGTATACAAAAACTTTCTGAGTTACGTACTGTTGTATGTTGATGGAGGTAAAGATGGAAAAAAAGTACTGTAAGTTTCAAACTGTAAATTCTGTTATAATCATCAAAAAAAGTTAAGACGGTATGGAAAACATTAGGGTGTGATGCAAAAACCAAGGAGGTTGTGAAAAGGACAACCAAAATGCAAAATGAAAAAAAATCAAGATGATAAAACAACAGTATTGCTCTACTTGGCTAACTGGACTGTTGCCTTGTTAAAAAAGACTTTATTAATATCATAATTAGTAGAAAGACATTGTATCATAATTATTATTGTTATTATTATCATTGTTGTACTTTTATACGCTGCTTATTCAATGCAATTTCTATGCAAACCAAGATTCCTCGGGGGACATAAAACAAGAGCTGTCAGTAGGACAGTGCGCTCGACTTTTTAAAGGCTTGCCAATAAAACAAAACTTTGACAGTTTAAACAAGGATCTGTATAAACAAGGGCCAAAAGTAGCAAGATATTAAATCAAGAGTTATCAAACTTAAATGTTTGTTATCCCTGAATACTACAGCAAAGTTGTAGATTGATACTTCAAGTGGTTAATGATATATCACAGTGCATGACAGTGCCAGTTGCATACATGACTAACTAGGATTTTGTAAGTACAAATCGAAGAACATTTTCACAGAGTTATCTTCTCTTGCTTACAGATAGGTGTCATGATGGTTCATAAGTACTCAAACTTTCAAAGTAATATCTAAAATAGTTCAGTCAACAAGTGGACAAGAATGAAAGTTTAACTGAGTTTCTAAGTCAAAGGGCCATATTTCAAATAAAATCCTTGACAGAGTTACCTTCTTCTGCCTTTGTTTAGGGATCATGATGATTAACAATTATTCCAACTTCTAAAGTTTTATCTCAAATAGTTCAGTCAAAAAGTGGACTGGTACAAAGAACTGAACCAAAATCTTTAGATGACAAAAGGCATAAATGCTTAAAAAAAATCCTTGACAGAGTTACCTTCTCTTGCCTACAGACGAGAGTAATGTTGCAAACAAGTTTTCCAACTTTCAAAGCAATTTTTCCAAGGGTTATGTCAATAAGTGGATTTTACCCTAATTCAATGTATTTTCAAGTTAAAAAAAGGGGCATAAATCTGACAAAAAACCTTTGCAGAGTTATGTACTCTTGTCTGTAAATTGAAGATATGATTGTAAACAAGTATGGCTAGTTTCAAAGCAACATCTGCAATGTTTTTGAAATAAAATGGGGTAGTACGAAAAACTTAACCAAGGTGTGAAACAAACGTGGATGCCTAGGCGAGTAGGATAGCTCCCCTTTTCTTCGAAAAGTCGAGCTAAAAGTCACAATCACAATATATACAAAGACAAATACATTTGATAAAAACACAAAAAATATTTACACACGACCGTTCCAGGTGAAGGCCATTTGATATTCCAGTAACTGCAACAGGTAACAAAAGCAAAAAAGAACTACATAAACAAGAGCTGTCCATAAGACAGCATGCTCAACTGTTGTGGGTGCTTGCTAATAAAATAACAAAACTTTTATCAGTAATAGCAAAACAAAATTCTGCTGACTCTTTAGTATAGACTACACAAGATGAATCACAAAAAAGTCAAAATCTATCGCTATATATTTGACTTTTGGTAAATTAATTACTTGATACAAAATGTATCCCTGAACACTTTTGCTAACAAGGGGGCATACACAAGGTTTTAACTGGGTGACTTTGTTTTTTACCTCAGATTACCCATATTCATACTTGACCTTAATAATAAAGACAATCATACTGACAAAGTTTCATGAAAACTCAATGAAAAATGCAACCTCTATTGCATACACAAGGTTTTTCTACAATTTTACCCAGAGACCTAGTTTTTTAACCTAGATTACCCATATTCGAACCCAACCAAGATTTCATCAAGATTATCATACTGACCAAGTTTCATGAAAATTCAATGAAAAATGCAACCTCTATTGCATACACAAGGTTTTCATGATTTGTCCCTCAGTGTCTTAGTTTTTAACCCTAGATCATCCATATTCAAACTCAACCTAGATTTCATCAAGGTTATCATGCTGAATAAGTTTCATGAAGATCCAATGAAAAATGCAACCTCTACTGCTTACACAAGGATTTTCTATGATTTTACCCCATTACCTAGTAACACATATTCAAACTCAACCTAGATTTTATCAAGGCTGTCATACAGATCAAGTTCCATGAAGGATCAGAGAAAAATGCATTGTCTATTGCATACACAAGGTTTAGTGTGAATAGTCGGACAACAGCAAATAACAGACCATGGACACCAGGCGATCACAATAACTTACCTTGAGTTCAGGTAAGCTAAAAATACAACCTAAAAATTTAAGTTTTGTGAAAATCTTTTTAAATTGTTAACAGAGGTCACTGAGATCTTGACCTTGACTGACTGATAGGCAGACATGCAGACATTCCTACCAAGTTTAAACAAAATCTGACTAAACCACTAACCACATCTGAATAGCAAAAATGCCTGTTTAAACAACTATTTGAAACTAGAAACATCAATAAAGCTAATGAATACCCCTCTCCTGAACACCACACTGAAGCAGTATATAAAACTTATGTTACACTCAATTCTTTGATTATTGGACCATGCACAACAAGGAATAGTACTGATAACTTTTTTGATGCATCATTAAATTCTAACCAGTGTCTTGGCAAATCAGAGCGCAAAAGTGTTTATTAAATCGAGATCCTGTGACCTTGACCCATTGACCTGAAACAATCAGTGACTAAGACCATGCACACCTAGGTATGGAACTTATCACATCTGTAAAGTGTCATTAAATTCTGAGATTAAGTGTCCACAATATTTTACTATTTCAAGCCCCTTTGACTTTATCTTTGACCTAAATGACCAGACAGGGACCATGCACAAGTACAAATATCACTCCTGTGAAGTATCATTAAATTCTGACCAGAGCCCCTGTGACCTTGACCTTTGACCTAGTGATGCTAGTGACCAGAAACATGGATTATGTGCAACTGGAGGTATGGTACTTCTCACTTAGATATTCTCAAAATAATGTTTTATGTGGAAATTCTTTTGTAAAACTTGCAGCACAAGACACAAACATAGTTGCACAAAATTAAACCAATGGAATTAACTCATTGTACTCTAACCCTAACATAGTCCCGCAAGTATGTCATTTTCAGTGAAAACAGATATATGGACAGACAGACAAACTGAATCCAGTATACCTCCCTTACACTTTGTGTGTGGGGGTGGGAGGTGGGTTTAAACAAGAGCTGTCCATTACTATGACAGCTAGTCCATTAGACAGCATGCTCGACAGTTGACAGGAGACACAACAGACAACAACAGACAACGACACATGCCATACATAATAGTTCATATAGTTTATTTTCGCTATTTTACCCATGCAAGTCATGACATCACCTACATCAAGGTTACTATTATACAAACAACCGCAACAGATATCAACATTAGTCTACGAATGAAAGAAGTTTGGATATAAAAATTAAAGACAAAAACACCTGATGGTTAAAACATTATATTCTAAAGAAAACAACAATGAACAATGATTTCTACACAGCACAGAAATTAACAGACACAGAAAACTGAAAGTAACAAGATGGACAGAGACTCAATGCTATGTGACATCTGTGGCATCACCTACAATAACTCATCAGCACTTTACCGACATAGAAGAAGGTACCAGTGCAGTGCAGGGTTGAGTACAAGATTCTAACACATACCTATAAGGCACTCAATGACTAAGCACCAACTTATGTAGTGAACATGTAAGAAATATACAAGCCATCCAGGAACTTGAAACCACAAAACAATTTAACACTTGTGGTGCCAAAATGTCGGTCTATGGCACTTTGGAATTGAATGCATCTGAGATTTAATTTCGCATTAAGGAAGCATCTTCAGACTAATGATGTCAAGGACCTTCCAAGGTCAGGGAGACCTTGTGTAACATCGGAACAAGAGGATCGAGCCCTGATCCAGTTAGTACAACGACAACCCTTTTTTACAAAAACACGGCTTAAGCCTAAATGGTTACCTCATCAACGCCTATCTCTGAAAAAGTTTCGAAATCTCTAAGTGCAGCTGGACTAGCCTCCCAAAGAGTGATTAAGGGTCCTTTTCTAACAGACGAACAACCCGTTTGCGATTGTGTTTGGCTAGACGAGGTTGGAACTTAAGAACATGGCGACAAATCAACTGGTCGGATTAGAGCAGGTTTTTGCTGCATGTTACTGATGGCCAAAAGAGTCTGGCGACACAAAAACACGGCTTATACACCAAGAACCATCAAGCTAAAGGTTCCTTTCGGCAGAGGTTCTGTAATATTCTTGGGCACCATATATAATACAGAAAATGGACCCTCCTCTACAGAATCTGGCCAAACTGGAAGCAGCTCTGCATTGCAAGTGGCGACAGCTGACCATTAATCAAATATGATGTCTAACTGGAGAGTTGAGGCATAGGGTCAAGGCAGTCGTCCATACGCGTGGAGGCTTCACCCAATATTGAAAAAGTAAGGTACAGACTTCATGTAGAGACCACATTTAGCTAATGGCAATTTATCATCAGAATAAGGATCTAGAATATATGTATATAATAGGTCTTTGTTACAAATTTGATTTGTTTATAAAACAAGAGGGCCAAGATGGCCCTATTTCACTCACGTGGCTTGTAACCATTGGTTATAATACAAGGTCATCAATAGCAGAAAGGGTCAATTTTGACCTGGGAGACATGATATGAGCATTCTTGGTAGAGGTCCCCTATTCAATGATACATGCCAAATATCTAAGACCTTGGCCTAATTAATGTGGTTCAAGAGATAAAGATATTAGAGACCCCTGGGTGGGGTCAATCTAAAAGGCGGGGGAGGGGGAGGGGGGTAATAATTTGAACTCTTAGTAGAGGTCTATTAGGCAATGCCACATGCTAAATATCTAAGCTCTAGGACTTGTGGTTTCATAGAAGAAGATTTCAAAAGTTTTTCCTACATACATGTAAGCATAATATAAAAACAAATGACCACTGGGGGGTCAAATCTGAACCTGGGTTCATAATTTTAACAAACTTGGTAGAGGTCCACCAGGCTATTCCACATGCTAAAAAACTAAG
Source organism: Saxidomus purpurata (assembly GCA_022818135.1). Lineage (NCBI taxonomy): Eukaryota > Metazoa > Mollusca > Bivalvia > Venerida > Veneridae > Saxidomus > Saxidomus purpurata. The sequence goes on along the minus strand of JAFMSR010000014.1, from coordinate 6,179,697 downwards.
CTCTATGCTTTGTGGTTTCAAAGACAAAGATTTTTTTAAAGTTTTCCCTATATAAACACCTATGTAAAATCAAGAGACCCCTGGGTGGGGTCAATATTGACCCGGGGCTATAAGTTGAACAATCTTCATAGAAGTCCACTACATTATGCCACATGCTTGATATCTAAGCTATATATCTTGCGGTAATGTTAACATAGTTCAATCTTGCATTTTTGTTAAATCAGGGGCCATAATTCAGGAAGTACTGATCCGATCAAGTCCATAATCAAACTGATCCAAGGTCTTGCTGCCATATACATCACGTGTTCACGTTATATTATGATTGTTTTAAAAATGTATATACTAGAGTGTAAACAAACTAATTGTGAACGGACCATCGGATGGACAGTCGGACGACAACCATCCATTTATTCTAAAAGCTCACCATGACCACTTCGTCATGTGAGCTAAAAACAAAATATTCAAGATCAAACAGGGACAGACAACAAAGTCCTAAACAGTTAAAACATATATGCAGGACATAAGGGACGGTAGACTTTTCAGAACCAATACAGCACCAACAACAACAATCTTCAAGCAGCCACTTCAATGATAGAAATCTACAACTTTAATTCACCACATAATTATCTCACCAATCAATAGCACAGAGGCCACATTTTAAGATGAGAATGGACAATATAGTGAGAATGATAAACAGATCATCCCTCTTGGGTCTATATCATACTATAATGGCATTTTGAAAACAGATAAGTAGTAGAATACATCACAAATATATGTATCTTAGCAGTTTGCAAAAAAAAGAGTAACTTTCAACAGCTGACCGCACAAACTGAATCTATTTTATTAGTACCTTATTGATACATTTTATGTTTAGTTTTATCCTGATGAAGGTCTGTGCTGGACCAAAACTGGTAGATTAATGAATTATAAATCTCCCATATTCTTTTGTTTGATGTGTTGTTCCACTTATAATTAATTTATTGACTATAAAATCCACACACTGGATGGTGTCACCATGATGACTCATTGCATGAACATGAACATGAACAACACAAAAAGGAAATGAAAAATCAAACAGGGATTTTTACCTCAACTCAAGACACTCACCATCTCAAATGTTTGGATACACTTCAAAGGAACAAAGGGTACAATACAACAATCACAGAATCTAACAAGAAAACAGGACCACATTTGGAAGGGAGGGGCCTCATTCAAGAAGAAAAATGCCTACAAAAGGTCCCACTACATGAAGAAAACCCAACAACAACAATTATCAACAGTACCAAATCAACAACAGCAGTAATATAAACCCCTTAACAAGAGGGCC